>OX246753.1:236957870-237557870 GCA_945910035.1 Brachypalpus laphriformis | reverse complement strand
GCAGATGAGAGAGGAGGGGAGAGTGCTTTCTCACTAGAGCACTTCTTCCTGTTCCAGGCGGCAGCGGACGAATTCCTAGATGGAGTCAACGGTAGCGTCTATAGTTCCAGTTACGACGTGTTCGGATCACAGGTCGGTAAGGAATTTCCAATGTTGGTCAGGACCTTGGAATAGAGATGGTGGCGGAGGAGCTCTTAATGGGCCAACAGCGGCACTCATACTCCCGTAGTGGACTACTAGCACCCGGCCCCTCGTCCTAGGGGAATAACTAAAGGAACTGACCCTCCAGGTTGGGGGTTGTGCCGTCAGGGTAACTTCCCTACCACGTAAAAAACGAATGGTTCCGAAACAATCAAAAACCTCGGATAAGGACGACTCAACTGATGACGACCCCAACAAACGAAATAAGAACAACGACCTTCGGATCTGTACGTGGAAATTTCTGTCACTTTACAGACCACGTGCAGCCGAACAACTAGCAGAGGCCCTAGACTGCTATAAAGCAGATATTACCGCCAGGAAGTGCGATGGGATGGGCCGGGCAAAAAGAGGATGAAAAAATGTGACATCTACTACGGTGATTGCTACAGAGGCAACAGGCAACGCTTATTCGGATGCGGATTTGTTATACGCGGCAGACTTAGGCAAGAAGTCCCAAGCTTCCGACACGTGCCAACGTATTATGACTATCCGGATCCAGGCTAAATTCGCTAAAATAAGCCTAATATGTGTTCATGCCCCCACAGAAGAAAAAAACCCAGCCACCAGATTGTTTCTACGAGCTCCTCGCCAAAACATACGAGCAATGTCCTAAATACGACGTTAAAATCGTATTGGGCGATTTTAACGCCAAAATAGGAAAGGACGACGTCTTTGGTAGGGCAGTCGGTAATCATAGCCTACACAACCACGGCTGATAACGGACTAAGGCTAATTGATTTCGCTATGGAGCGAAATGTTACCCTAGAAAGCCCATGGTTTCCTCATCTCGATATTCATAAGCAGACATGGCGGTCCAATGATCATGTAACGATCAACCAAGTTGATCATGTAACGATCAACCAAGTTGATCATATTGCGATCAACACAAGACATGCCTCCAGTATTCTGCATTTCCGAACCTTCCGAGCGGCCAACATAGACTTGGATCATTACCTTGTTGTAACAAAGGTACGAATGCGGATATCCCAAACTGAGCAACAAAGAAGAATCACTGTGAAAAAATTTAACGTCGAAAAGCTACAATCGCAAGACACCGCCAGAGTCTTTGCTGAAAGCGTATCCCGAAATCTCTCAATCACCCCTATGCAGCCAGCATCAAGTGCCGAAGACCAGTGGCAATGCTGCCAACATGCCATCAGAAACGCCGCGACTGATGTGCTGGGTCTCGCTCGCCTACCACCGCGAAACCCCAGGTTTGATGAAAAATGCCGGTTAGTGCAAAACGAGAGGCATATAAAGCGGCGCTGCAAAGGAAGACGAAACTGCTCGTGAGCTCTATGAGCAAAAGAGGTAGTTAGAAGAAGGAAGAGCCTGAGAAGGGCGCGTTCGAGAATATCGAGAGTTTATACTCCAGGAACAATGTAATGTGGGGGTAAAAATTCTCTCAGAGAGAGGTAAAATTACGAAAACGAACGCGTTGAACCACAAAAGTTGCCCACTTTTTAAACGTCAAACCTCAAACCCAATTGTTTGCGAAAGATAGAAAGACAAGGAACAATCCAACAAATAATCACAAATACAGCGATTTGACAGTTTTCACAAACTAGCCCACAGAAATTTGTTGCACTAAAATTCGCAACATGGGGAAATTTCTTACTCTCTCGAGAGCGCTCTCTTCCGTCAAAAACTACGAAAATTCTTAGTACTCGAACAGGTTTTTGTAAAAATTCGTAACTTTTCGTAAAAATTCGATGTTTTGGGAGGATACGTGAACAGAACTTGTAGAACGGCGACGAAGACAAACATCCCGCAAGGCAGCTGGTGATGAATTGGTAGAGTGCATACACCAACTCATCTCTAAGACTTGGTCAGACGAATGTATGCCTGATGAATGGAATCTCAGCATCGTTTGCCCGATCCACAAAATAGGAGACCCGCTCAACTGCGCCAATTATAAAGGCATCAGTCTCCTCAACATCGCATATAAAATCTTTTTTGCGATATTGTGTGAACGCCTGAAACCTTTTATCAACATCCTGATTGGTCCCTATCAGTGCGGTTTCAGGCCAGGAAACGTATTCGTCTGTGTAGGATGACGATGGAGAACGCTCGCTGTTCCATCAAGGTCGGTAATGACCTCACCGAAACCTTTGATGTCAAAAAAGGTTTTAGACAAGCTGACACGCTGTCATGTGACTACTTTAATATTGTACTTGAACGGATTGTGCGGAGCTCATAAGCCAACAACGGAGGCACAATCTATCACAAGTCTGTACAGCTGCTTGCATACGCCGACGATATTGACATTATTGGAAGAACTCAGCGGGCTGTCACCGGTGCGTTTGAAAGCATTGAGGCGGAAGTGGCCAAAATGGGTTTAGCGATAAACGAAGGCAAAACCAAGTATATGCTGTTTACAAGAAGGGACAACCAACACCAACGAATTGGTCAGACCGTCAGAACGTCACTATAACTTCGAGGTAGTAAGGAAAAGTCCCTTGACTCTGCTATAAACTCGAAAAACAAGATCAGCGCAAGTCAAATCAAGCGATGAATCTTGCCAATCGCTGTTTTTTGGACTTATAAGGCAATTCAACAGTAAAGCTCTATCTCGAACAACTAAGGATACTCTGTATAAGACTCTGATCATCCCAGTCCCCAGTTTACGACGCTGACTTTATTAAAATAGGATGAAGATATCCTTGGTCGCTTTAAGAGAAAAATTATTCGTAAGATATTCGGTCCTTTTTGCGTTGACGAGTTTTGGAGGAGAAGATTCAATCACGAACTATACTAGCTGTACAGCGACATCGAAATAGTCAAAAAACTGTGTATTGAACGTCTGAGACGGCTAGGACATGTAGAGCGAATGGACACGAACGCTCCGGGCCGCAGAGTCTTCGAATCTAACCCAGAGGGACGACGCTGTAGAGGACCTCCTCGCCGTAGGTGGCACAAGTTCAAGGGGATCTCGACCAACTTGGAGTGCGCAACTGGAGGCAATTAGCTAAAGATCGAGCTGAATGGAGAGGCTTGTTGGTTGAGGCCCAGGTTCACCCCGAACTGTAGCGCCACCTAAGTAAGTAAGTAATTACATTTGAAATCACATTTCGCATTGGGTGAGATCAAAACATCACCGTATACGTGAAGTATGACTCGACACGTAATTTGTATTGTGTTGTTGGTAGATCTAGCAACAACATACATACAAATTACGTGACGAGTCATCCGTCACGTATACGGTGATTCAACCCCTTATTTATGTATGCTGATATATTTGTGGAAAAATCACACCAAGTTCCCAGCATTTTCTCACAAAAACCTGATGCGATCTGGCTGTTTTATTTAGTTTTCCTGATTCTATAAACTCTAACGATTACAAATCACAAAATTGTATCTCCGAAAAAAAAAACGTTCTTTTTTTTTTGTTGACCAATGTAATTATTCGCTCCCTTCTTGTGCTTCTTCGCACAATGTCCTCATCTGTCAGCGTTTCGTACGGAATGTGCGAATGAAATCGCTGTTTACGTACGGAACCAAAAGTGGACGAAAACTTGACGAAACTGAGCGAGAGGTCATTGCTATATACAAATTGTGAGTACTCCAGAAATTACGTACGGCAGCGTACGAAAACCTAATTCAATTATGGTTCTGCCTTTAGTCTTTGCAATTCATTTCGGGCAAGTCTGCCTTTACTTATCCACCAAGTTAATGTAAGGTTACAGACAAAGTACGTGTGGGAAAATCTAAGCGAAACGTTAAGATTAACTTTTTTTTAAACGTTTTGCTTAGACTAGCTAAACAACTAAATTTGTGTACTTAAAGAATTGGACGGTTGTATAAACTAAACAATATAAATAGAAAATATTTTACAGCCTATAATATAGCCAACTATAGACTTGTTAAATATGGTCTCTTTTTTAGCATCAGCTGCTTTCTTAATAGAAGTATCTGACATATTGTCATTAGTCGTAGCAGTGTCCAGAAACGAGCTGTGGGCGAATTAGTTTTTCTTTAACAGGAGTTCTACGTTAAAAAAGTAAGTAAGACTTAAGGTCCATTCACAGCTCAGTGACTTACAAACGAGCGAATATTCGCATTCAATGTTGCTATCAGTTGTCATTCGTTTTGTGACTAATTGCCTATACGCACAAAATACATTTTTATGCACCATAATATAGTTTTCAACCATTATTACATACATCCATACATATGTACATACATACATATTTCGCGCAACAGCCCATGAAGGGCCTAGGCCTAGATTTTCACAACCGATCGAGTGTGTGCGTTACATTTTTCGCACGAATTTTGTGCAGTATCCGAAGGGCGATTTTTATTTGTTTTTAAGAAGTTTTCTCGTGACAACAATACTCTCGGATGTTTGTCAAACGTTAAATAAAAAAACGTTGTTTTCTGGGACTCGGACACTGAACCTCACGCACGTTGTCAACTGCCACGCTAATGGTTCATGGTTCATAGTTCAAATCCTGACGTCAGCAAGCATTTATTTATATCTCATGAAATATATAAAGTCAGTCCGATCAATTCCGAACGCTGGTGTGAACACTACTGCAAAGGCATAACACTGGCAGTAGCTTGGTCATATGGGTGGAAAGATTACTCGCTCTTTTCGATGTTTAATATGCATATGACGTCGGTGGTCGCGGAAAAAATACTGTGAATCAGAAGCAAAGACAAAAAATAAAAAAAATCTCCCCAGTTATGGGCCAACGTTTCTCTGAAGATTAAACAACTAAGCTTCAAACCACCAAACCTTTCTCTCTCTATCTATCCTTTTCAATGACCGCTCTGTGTAAGAACATTTAAGGGTATTCATAACCCCTGAGTGCGCACAAATCAAAAAAAAAAACCTCACGCGCATTATAGTATTGTGTATTCCCAATATTTTTAAGCTCTAACCTACGAAGAACAAAATAAAAGAGTTATGGAGTTTAGCTCGCGCTTATTGGCAAAAAAATCAGCGAATTGTTAATTTCTTGGCAAAAATTAATTTTTTTTATATAAATCGATAGATATATTAAACTCTGTCCTTTTGGAATGGTAGACTTTGCAATTGTGTATTTATAAATGTATTAAAAACAGTTTGTTCACAGTTCGCGCATTCGCAGGTCGCTGAGCTGTTAATGGGCCTTTATATTTCTAACATTCGTAGACAAACAAAACAATTGGCACTTAGTTCACGACAGACCGTCAGGAATCGACGGAAGAGACCTAAATATTATTGATTCCCTATATCATAATCAAAAAGCCTATATAACAATTAAATGTGTAAAATCCCACGAAATTGAGATTAACGGAGAAACGCAAGGGATTTGTATTTTGCCACCCCCTTATTAAATATGTACTTCGAGCAAATTTTTAAAGAAGATTTTGAGGACAAAGTGGAGTTGAAGCTAACGGGATAAAAACAACAATTTAAGAGCAGACACTAAAACAAATCACGTAGAGAAAATAAATACTTGGGGGCACAATTCGAGTCTAGTTTAATCTCTACTCAGCTCACCAAGCGCAAACATCGTTCCGACAGTACTATGGTATTGTGGCAGTGACCTTCAGTTATCCTTAAGGCAAAAGCTAATTAAGTGCTACGTTTGGTCTACGCTGTTGTATGGAGGAAAGACATGGACTTTAAGCAAACCAATAATTAAAAAACTTTTAAAATGTGGCTGTTCCGAAGAGTTTTAAAAATATTATGGATTAAAAGAATCTCCAATTCAAGACGGGTGAATGCTAAAAAGAACTCCTGAACACAATAAAAAACGAAGGCTCTAATATCAGAGGCACGTAATAAGAAATGAGAACTATCAGCAGCTGCAAGTAATACTGCAAGGACGAAAGAAAGTAAAAGTTGAAGAAAGAGGAGCAACAGACAAGCAAAGCAAAAAAATGGATAAAGAATTTACAAATTTGGTTCGGTCTTTGAGGAACCCGCTAATCAAAAACGTCAACTCGCGAGAAGACATCGGAAGGATGACAATCAACTTCCTAAGAGGAGAAACACAATAAGAAGACATTTGCAAAAAATCCGAGTCCTAAAACACTTATATAGAAAGAATTGTAATTCACATAACATTGATCAAAATCTAGAGATCGCAAATTTTCACGAAAGCTACACTGCTTGCTATTTATAGTAAAAATAAGACGTTCGAGACAAGAAAAGCGTGTCAGTCTATACGGATTTGGATGACGATCTTCGAATGCGTCTTTGTTTTAAGTAGGAGACGGGAGGTAAGAAACTAAATAGTAGATTTGTTTGGTCATATGAGACGCTAAAATCAATGAAGAATGTTTGCTGATTTTTATGAAAGACATGTCCTTAATGTAAAAAGTGATATACACAAAATTAATAAGAAATCCTTTACTTTTCGAAATTGTGGTACTAATTTGCACCTTGCTTTCTTCAAACACAGCTCCCGCGAAAATATATTAATTTACAAATATTAGAAGAAAAACTTAAGGACATACTATAATTTATATAATTTATTTTAGCGAAGTAGGTATACAAAGTTTTATCATAATTACCAAAAACTTGATTGAAAATTTTATGAAAGTTTAATTCATTTTCCTTTTCCATATATTTGTACATAACACTGCGCACACTGAAAGAGGAAGAAAAATATACATTATTATTATTCAAAAACTCATATTTGTACATTCAAGTTATCATAAATAATTAATTTCTTCAATTCAAATGAATACTAACTACAAGGTGGCGCAAAATTAATCATCCAATTTTGTTTTTGAATTACAATACTTTTTTACTAAATAAAAAAAAATGATTTTGAGTGATGGAAATTTTTATTTGGACCTTTACAATTTTTTCTGTTAAGTGGAAAAGATGATATCAGCTGTCTAGTTCACAAACGTCAACTATGATTGACGTACGACGCCATTTGCAAAAATTATAACATCTTCCGATAGGGTGATTAATTTTGCGCCACCTTGTATTAATTTTCTACATTCTTATAAATGCAAACGTCCATTTATACGTTAAAACTAATCAACAGTTTAAAAACTCGTCATATGATTTGCATTGCATTGGAGGTACTATGCATCTGATGCTTTTGAATTAAGATGTGGTGAGCCTTTTGAAGATTCAAAAGATAGACAAGGCAATATATGGAGACACCAGCGTCCACCAAATCCACACTTTCATGCGGTGAAACGCGGGTGTCTAAAAAATCGATGGAAGACCGGGTTCAAACACCTTTAGAAGATTTCGGTAGCAGGAAAAAAGAGCGGGAAGAATGTTTCTTTGAAACCAATCGATAGCGGAAGAAATGTCTAGATGGAATTAATGCAGGCGTTTATACTTAAAATTAGGTCAACCTTTTTAGTGAATAACTTGTATGGACTGATTCAAAATACGCATTTCAGATCTGGGTTATAGAATAAAGAGATGGTAACAAATGAGCACTTAATGTACCAACGGTAACGCTCGAGTCTCCGGAGTGGGTTAGTATCATCAGTCTATCCGACCCTTGCTCTATAGAACAAGGTGAGAAGTTATTATGTAACTGCCTGACCAATAATTGATGATAAGAAGTTTAACCTCCAAAAAGTATGAAAAAGTTGTGCTTAAATGTGTGAAATACTACTGAATCATTCAAGTTGAATGAAAAAGCTCTTTAGTGGCGCGAAGTAAACATCCCAACTCAGTTTCGACTGAGAAAAAAGCTAAAGTGGTTCCAAGTCACTTTGTGTTCTTGTACTCCGTCTTCTTCTTCCTTTTATCAGCGAGGTTATGATCCGAAAACAAGGGATCATAACCCTCCCACTTCACTGCATTTCTACTGATCCGCCTGTGGGGTTCGCCTATTTGACCTCAGAAAATATCGGCAGGCCCGCCGATTTTGGATCACTCGGTTACTGAGGCCAATGAAATGCCGATGTCGTCGCATTTGTCTGATCCAGGTGTTTATAGGCCTGCCTTTCCGACATCGCGATGTCTTTGGAACGTGCATAGATATTGCCTTTTTAACAGGGTTCAAATGATCTCTTCTTTGAACGTGGCAATACCAGCTGAGCCGGTCGCGCCCTATTTTTTGTACAATGGTTTCCTTGGTGCGAAAGCTTCCACGGATCTTCGAATTTCTTATTCGATCAAGCTTTGTGTTGTTGTACTCCGTATTAAATCTTACTTCACTGAGAAGCGACGTTTCACCAAAACGCACCATAACTCTCACAGGTGAAATCGAAATTCTCATTGTAACTTAAATGAACGGTGATTTACAGATTATTGGGGTGTAACTATAGGAGTTCACAGATATTTGATACAATCCTATCCACCATGCTCGTCCAATCGTCCTCTGAGCGAGCATCGTATTTACATGAGTATCTACAAAATATTATTCTACATTTGTTTACCTGACGCAGGCCTAATCCACTACATAACACATGCATATGTATACACATGCCAATTTTATAATACGAGTGGTTTCATTTTGATTCTTCAAAAACAGTTGTCTACTAGCATTAGTATACATGTTATATAAAGTGCTAATACACATAAGAACTTTTTTCTGATCAAAAGCAAGACCGATAGCCTCCTGCCATATTGTGTAAACGCCTAGAACCTTAACTCAACAGCCTGAATGGCTCCTATCAGTGCGGTTTAAGATCAGGAAAGTCCACTGTCGATCCAAACTTCGGCAGATCTTGGAGAATACACAAAAAATCCACATCCATACTCGCCACCTCTTTATCGATTTCAAGACCGTCAATGGCAGCATCTATTAAGAGGAGCTATAAAGAGCCATGTCTAGTTTTGACATCGTTGACAAACTTGTCCGAACGATGGAGAACGTTCGTTGCTCCATCAAAGTCGGTAATGTCCTTACCAAGCATCTTTGATCCCAAACAAGGTTTTAGACAAGGTAACGGGCTGTAATGTGATTTATTCAATATCGTACGGATTTTGCGAATCTGACAAGCCAAGGCCAGAGACAATTTATCAAAATTTTGTACAAGAACTCAGCGGGCTGTCACCAGTATGTTTGCAAGTATTAAAAAAGAAGCTTATCCAACCAATGGATCAAAATGTGATCAACTTGACTAAACTGTATTATAAAAAAATGTTTGGTCGGAAGCAAAGGGTCAGATTTGGAGAGGAAAATTAGGCACTTAATTTAAGACATGACATATATCTTTTGCAGTCTAACGCAAAATGGAAATGTTGGAACCCTTTGATGTCCCCAAGCAGTGATTACGATGAACACGATAAGTTTAAGTATCATAAGGGAACAAATCTTAAACCACTGCGAAACAATTGCTTTAATAAATGAATGGCTTCAAAATCGATCCTCCACTTAGCACAAAAAGAATTATATTGTCGAAAATAAAACCGACCTGGAACCCACTTGCATCAATTCGGAAGCCGAGGAAATCAAGTGATGCCGAAATCGCAGTTGAAGAACCTCCACGGGTAAAAGTTAAGACAGAACCACAATTCAAGCACTCAACATTTGTCTTCAATGGGCTTAAGAAAATTCAGCTTCATTGAATAATATTTTAGCTTTGCTGAAACAAGGAATTTATTGAAGGCGGATGAAGATATTCTTGGCCGATCTCGATTCATATTGGACATTTGAGATGGTTAGGAAATGTAGAGCGAATGGACACGAACACTCCGACCCGCAGAGTCTCTGAATATAATTTAGAGGGACGACGCCGTACGTTGAGCGCGTTCAAGGAGACCTTAACTAACTTGGAGTGCGCAACTGGAGGCAATTACGTAAAGACCGAGCTAAATGGAGAGGTTTGTTGGTTGAGGCCCAGGTTCAACCTGAACTGGAGTGCGACTTAAATAAGTTCTAATAAGTTGTTGGTCCGATGAAAGAAGATCATTGATCTTACCATATACGAGAAGTGATATGCAGTAACTATGAATTTTGTACGTGTGCATGTATGTTTTTAACGACAAGTACAAATACAGGCGTACATTAAAACAAACTTATATAGGTGTTTCTGTAAAGTTAGATTTACTATCCAAATCTCCTTAAGAGTGGATCGCACTACTTATGTTGTTTTGTAAAAATGAATTTATAGTAAGAAAGCCAGTCTAATTTGAATAGTTTTTTTTTAAGCTATACGATTTTGTAAATTCCTGAGACACGAATCATATTATTTTTTATCGCATTACTAAGCGAAAATATGTTTTTTTTTCTCCGGATCAAGTGAAACGATTCCATCGAACAAATTAGTCCGAAACCCCACAAGTTCGCCCGATATTGTTTATTCTCTCTTAAAATAAAACCATGTTCATGTAAACAAAAATCAATTGCACAACTATTTTAAGTGCGTCTACATATATTGCTTCCCAAATATCGAAATTAGATACGGTCGAACATATTTCATTTTCGACTATAAACAAAAAGACTAGTAACGCAGATTTAGCCCTAGACACTATTCGATATGAACGTGCGTACATAACATGTATCTACTTACAAGACCACATATGTATGTAGCCATATCGACTTTTAAAATTTCTTTACAAAAGCTATGTAGTTCCCCCATTCCTGTTACAGGTAAATAAAATAATAAAGGAGCCACCTAAATCTAAATTGAATATAGGTACATATAAGTTTTCACAATATTAACTTTATAGGAATTTAATATGAAGTCCTTTGTTCAAGCATCTCACAACGAAATTTTTTAGTAATATATTCAAATGAAGGCATTAGAAATAATTTACCTCGGATCTGGTAATATTAACTTTTTGCTTGCTCTTGCTGCGGGGGTGCATTTAGATTTTTCCATTGCCATTAAATAGCTGACATCGGCCAAAACAGCCTCGAGGTCCGCCATTTTTTAGCAATTCTAGCTATAAGGGTAAGGTCTACTATAACAATTACTTTAGTGCCACTATTTACTTATTGTTTATGTAATTGCAATTTCATATTTTGAATTCACATTTCATGAATAGATCAAAAACGAAAACAAATTGCCATCCCACATTTAGCAACGACGTACATTCAACTTTTTCTGTACCCAAATATAATTTTTTATTTTTTTTTATGCTTTCATATATGCCAATTTGACAGATCTATAATGTAGTAGATTTGTCTGATTATACTAGACACAGGCTCTGATTATGGGCAAGTTCAATTTACTCCATTTTGAAGCGCTTATTGTACAACTGATAATAGGAAGAGTAGATAGGTAATGGTATCACCGTAAATAAATTTGTCGTTATACGAAGACTTTTTTAAGTTCCCTGTTTTTAAATTCCATAAATGGAAAAAAAAGGCGAGATGGAAGAGCAGCAATACTAGCAGTTGTGAGTTGAATTTCGTTGGCTGTTTATTCTTGTTCGTAGTTTTTCTACTTCACTACATATTCATATGGCACATGCAGAGATAACATTGGAAGAATTCATGCAAATGCTCGGTAGATTCTACTACCAGGCAGGAACCTTTTTTGGTGCAGTGGTTGGAAAACTTGGATATCATTTGTTTTCCTTTTAATACTCGGGTGGCGGGTGATTATTGTTCCCCGCTGAAGTTTTAACTTGCACACATTGGTTAAAGAGCAAACAAAAAGTCCATTCCCGTACCCTCCCAAAACAGCAAATTTTTATTTTATTTTCGAACCCCGCCATCTTCGCTTCCCAACCGCGCGAGGGGACGCACTTACGCTCGTTAGCAAGATTTCGGTTCATAAATTTGCCAATATATGCCATTTAGCTTCTCGGTTATCATTTTATATCATAATTCAATTGTCCGATTTTAAAACTTTCACAATTTCTTCCTTAAATTGGTTCAAATTGTTTTCTTCTTCTTCTTCTTCCTTTTATCAGCGAGGCTATGATCCGAAAACAAGGGATCACAACCCTCCCACTTCACCGCATTTCTACTGATCCGCCTGTGGGGTTCGCCTATTTGACCTCAGAAAATATCGGCAGGCCTGCCGATTTTGGATCACTCGGTTACTGAGGCCAATGAAATGCCGATGTCGTCGCATTTGTCTGATCCAGGCGTTTATAGGCCTGCCTTTCCTACATCGCGATGTCTTTGGAACGTGCATAGATATTGCCTTTTTAACAGGGTTCAAATGATCTCTTCTTTGAACGTGGCAATACCAACTGAGCCGGTCGCGCTCTATTTTTTGTACGATGGTTTCCTTGATGTGAAAGCTTCCACGGATCTTCGAACTTCTTATTCGATCAAGCTTTGTCACTCCTGCTGTCATGCGAAGCATCTTCATCTCAGCTGCCGTTAATTTACTCTCATACTTTTTGTACATCGTCCAACATTGTGAACCGTATGTGAGCGCTGGACGTACAACTGCGGTGTAAAGCCTTCCTTTCAACTTAGGGGGCATTTTTCTGTCACAAAAGATAGCGGAATTTTCTCGCCACTTCATCCACCCTACGCTTACACGATGATTGATGTCGTCATCACAAGTTGCTTTGCTATTGATCATAGATCCCAGATATTTGAACTTTTCGCACTTGGGAAGCACTGTTCCATTCAAATAAATGTCTGGAATAGGCCTGAGTGGATCAGAGAACGGGCAGCACAAGTACTCTGTCTTTTTTGAACTAATGCGATACCCATTTCCCTCCAAAACGTCCACCCACACATCAAGTGCTCGTTGCAGGGATGTAGGATCCTCACTTATGATGGCTCCATCGTCAGCAAAGAATAACTGATGTACCTTGGGGTCCATCACTTTACCTTCAAGCAGATAATCAAGGACTGTAATAAAGAGCAAAGGACTTAAAACGCTTCCCTGGTGTACCCCGACTTTGATTGGGAACTCTTCGGTTACTCCAGCGGGGCATCTTACTCTTGTCTTTGCTCCTTCGTACATGTCCATGATCATCTGTACATAGGTTTCTGGAACCCCTCGATGTCTTAGCGCCACCCATATCAGATCTCGTGGTTGTCTGTCAAATTCCTTTTCAAAGTCAACCAATACAATATGCAAATCCGTTAAGGAATCACGATGTTTTTCCATTATGATCCTTATACTTTGGATTGCATCTGTGGTTGATTTACCCGAGACAAACCCGCACTGATCATCAGATAGTCGTATTATTTGTCGCAGTCGGCCACCTAATACCCGCTCAACGATCTTCATGGTGTGTGACTTCAGCTTGATCGAACGGTAGTTATCACAGTTTCGCGTATCACCCTTCCCTTTGTATACAGGGAGAAGGTAACTTTCCCTCCATTCATTCGGCATTGGATCACCTCTCACGAATTTGGAGATGAGAATTCTGAGCCATCTGAACCCGATGTCTCCCATCTTTTTCCAGAACTCAGAGGGTATCTCGTCTGGCCCAACCGCTTTTCATTTTTTGGAGTACTTGACCGCCTCACTAACTTTTTCGACTGTAATGTCGGGTATTTCTTCACAGTTAGGGGTGGCTCTTGGAAAGTATAGCCGGGGAAACTGTTCATTTAAAAGCTCTTCACAATACTGCCGCCACCTCTGCAGAATTTTGTCGTCATCCACAAGAAGCTGGCCATGAGCATTGCTAATGAACTTTGGCGAACGAATCTCCTGAGCATTCCTTCCTTTGTTCAAATTGTTTTGTTTTACGAAAAGTCACGATTTTTTACGAAAACCTGTTCGAGTACGTAGAGTAAGAAATTTTCCCATGCTACGAATTTAAGCCCAAGAAATTTCTTTATGCAGATTTGTAAAAACTGATAAGCCTGCCAAATCGCTGTATTTGTCATTTTTTGTTGGCTTGTTCGTTCTCTTTCTTTCTTTCGCGTATAATTGGGTTTGAGGTTTCACGTTTTAAAAGTGGGCAACTTTTGTGGTTCAACGCGTTCGTTTTCTTTTTTGTAATTTTACCTCTCTCTGAAGGAATTTTTCCCCCACTTGTTGAAATTTGACAAACTGCGAATTTTGGTGCAGAAAGTATGCCAATCGTCCTAAACTAGCCCCTGCACCATTACTATTGTGTGAATTCATAACGTTTTCAAATTCTCGGTGTGATCAATTTCACATTTTCTTATTTCTATCGAATTTGAGGGTATGCTGACAAGCCATTGGAATTGTAAAATACAAAGAAAATTACGTTTTCAATTCGGCTGTGTTTTTGTTACCGAAAGTGAGATCGTCAACTGCAAAAATGAAAGTTTTGCGAAGAAGAATAAGTGCAATTGTAATGTTTTTATATTATAGCCCTGTTTTCGTGAGGAGTGTATAGCCACTTTTGTCAATTTTTCCACACAAAGCAACAACAAAACAGAAGTTGAGATAGAAGTGGAGATAATTTAGTCAGTAAATAAAATTGAACATACATGTTTACGAAACATGAATCTAAGATGTTGTTTTAAAAAATACGAGAACTTTGCGAACGATGTCATGAAAAGAGTTTTTTTTTTTTTATTGTTTCCAAATTCAAAATAAAGCAAACTGAAATTAATTTAAATAGAATTGTTTATTTTGCAACCAAATTATATTCTGCTCACACAGATAATCAAACAAAATTTGACGGCGAACTTGTAGAATAATTGTTTTTTCATCTGTGTAGTCGACAGCTGACATCAAATGTCGTTAAATGTATTTTGGTAGTAAAGTGATTATAAAAGTCAGTATAGGCGTTTTGTTGAGAAGTGGCTGTAAACTTCTCACGAAAACAGGACTTATAATATAGAGGAAAACACGTTATACGTTTTTTTGTTCTGATAAATTTTATAACTTTGCTGAATATTGTTTTGTACGTTGCTGTCGACCTACTGCAAGACAACGGAGACAAGAGGCTAACTCCAGGGTAGATTAAATAGAATTAGCACTTACTGTTAGAGGTATAAGTTGCATAATTTCACCAAGAACATATTTAAATGCATTTTTGTTATGCCTATAAAAATTAGTAAATCTGAAAATAAATATTTATTTCACCCATCCAAATCTTTTTGTAGATCCAAAAGATTTAGACCAATTGTAGTGGCCGAATTTTTTTTTTAGTGGCCAAATCCATTTTGAAATACTTTTCCACAATCTTTAAGAAAATAATTCTGCGGTTGACATCTCTTAGCCAACAAAAAAATAAATAATGCGTGAATGGAAGGGGCCTATGGTTTTGTGCCGTATCCGAAGGATAATTTTTTTTAAGAACCTTTCTTATGGGAACAATGCCCTCGGATGTTTGTCGAACGTTCGCGGTAGATGAAACTAAAGTTGATACCTTGAAAGTAACATTTTGGTTCAATCAGGTTAAATGATTTAAATTTCTGTGTCATATCAGAAAATTGACTGCTTATTATAATGAAATCATGGAATTAAAACCCGAATAAATTAAACTCAAAATCGCTATAAATTAAACCGAAATCCACTCTAATCTTGGTATAACATTCTTCTTCCTCGAATGCCATAAGTCCTCTTCAGTCATTAGGATGGTGGCGAAAAATCAAATATAGTACAACTGGGAGCAATACGCAATAGCAAGAAAATGTTATTGTATTATATACACAAACAGGCAGCTGCTTTGCCCAGGCATACACCAATAGGCCAACATAATATTTCAAATAATGTATTAGCAAACAAGATATACACAGCAGCTGTCACTGTCCTGGAAATTGGTCAAAGCCCATAAGTCGAAACTACCTCTCTCTGATTGAAACATCGATAATAGCGGAACATTTCTAACAACTATCGCACTCACGATTCATCATCGGTTGTAAGAAGCTAGACCCCTTAGTCGTTGGCCTAAGTCGATATCATTGTATACGGCGTTTAGTTCGACACTGTACTTCTCCTCCACTCGCCGTCTATGCAGACGCGACCAAAGATAACTCTTGCTTACTTACTTATTTAGGAGCCTACTTAGTTGTTCAATACAGGCCTTTACTTTTGATTTGTCTTATTAGCCCGAAAAATAGCGATTGGCAAGAGTTATTCTTCGTATGAGTTCTGCGCTGATGTCGTTTTCAGGATTTATAACAGATCCAATGTAGACAAAGCTCCTTTCTACCTCGAAGTTGTAGCTGCCCACTGTCCCTTCTTTTTGACAGCGTGTACTTAGTTTGGCTCTCCAAAGAAAAGATCACTCGAAGAACTTTTCTTCCAAAATAACCAAGGGTATCCTTACCCGATTTTGACAAATTCCATGCCTCTGAACCATACAGCAGGACTCGAATGTTCGAGATAGGCTTTGTTACTGAATTGCCTTTGTAACCTAGTAACAATCAGGCTAAGACTCTGTATTAAAAACCAACTGCATTATTCGAAGCCCTACATAATAATCGACTGACAAGATAGCACAGTTATGTACTTACCAAGACCTCGGCAGGGTACTGCATCGATGGGACTTAAATAAAGCACCAGAAGAAGACCGTACCCCTTACTAATTGTTCAAATCTGCTACCAGTGAATTCCTGGAAACGATTACAACAGTCTAAAAATATATTTTCGATATGACATGGCATTAACAGTTTCAAATACCAATAAGGGAAATTGAATCTGGACCCTATGCACTTTTCTTACTTTTATATGGGCGTTGAAAACAACTTACCAGTTTACGAAATAATGGCTTTTTCTACTAAGAAAATATTGCATAATTTCCTTTTACTGCTCAAGAATGTTTGTACTATCTCCAATCTTTGGTTCCTATAACAGTGGGAAATTCACGAATTTGTTTTAGATTTAGAGATGTCTACTTTGGTAGAAGGTTTTTCAGTAAAACTGTTTCTCAGTGATGTCGATGTGCTCGGTATGGTTATCCACTTGTTTATCACCCCAGATTGCCTACTAGATTCAATCAGCTTGAATTGTTTTTATTATAGAATTTAGATTTATATATTCATATCTCGGATTCACATTTTATTTCATAGCTAACAATTATTTTCAAAAATTTCAAATATTTATTAATATTTCGCTGTTCTCGAACACATGTTTTGTATGCATCCAAAAACCAGGTTTACAGGGAGCAGTCCACATTATGAATGTGCTCTACCACGAAGAATTGCCGAGTTTCAATAAGACTTTTGGCAAGAAGTATACCACTAATTTATGTGCTTGTGGTAAAGCAGTGGCAGGCATGTGGTGCAGAACGTGGTATTCGAAAACCATGGTATTGCTGCTGTGTGTCATAAGCATAATAAACCTATGAGCGCATTGTGAGGTGATTACTAAAAGAATACTTCTGAACTGCTTGCTAAAAGAACGTTGTATTTTCTTATTTGAATTCATCACTATACAACTTATAACCACTGTTGCCATTTGGCTTGTTTCAATTCAAATTTGACTTAATTCAATGAAATTCGATTTGAAAAATTATAATAATTTTTTTTCATAACTGGGAATACTGGATTAAATGATGTTGTAATGACGAACATTACGAAGACTCAGTATACGATTTCAAAAATTACTATTTGCTCAAAAGAGTTCATTTTTCTTTGTGTTTGTTATTAATTTATTATTAATGGAAATCCATGCAGATTTTCTTCGTGCTTATAGTCACTGAAATCCACTGAAATATTAAATAGGACTACAAATCTAACATTTGTTGTAAAGTGGTATAAATTGATACACAGCGCGAACCCATCAAGCGCCCTCAGCGATGGACACGTCTGTCTCACTTAACGGTATGCATTGTGCAGATTTAAGTGAGAAACATAATAACATTCGCCTTACGTCATTTTAACCAATGATTTTCTGGAATTTTGTTTGTTCATGCTTAGTTTTCACACTGCGAGTTAATTTTGACATAATATTATGCGACACAACAAAATTCTGTGCAGATATTGTGAGATAAAAAATACAGATAATATAATAAGTAAAAAAATAACACAAAATGGAGGCAGTTTTTTTATTTGTCATCCATTCGAATTCTTTTTATAATTTCAAATTTCAACGTGTTCTACAATCGAACAAAGCCGGCAAGCAAAAACAAAGTTAACCACAGATTAATTTGATAAACGAGATGACAGATAAATTGTAAAATAGAACGAATTCCCACAAAGCTATGGTTTGGTGACCAAAGTGAAAAAAATTGTGAACAAACACTCTTTGGTTACCATAGATTTATAACCATGGGTTAAGCAAAATCTGTGGTAACCTAACCAGAGATTTAACCAACTGTGAACAGACCGGCTCTAGGACTATCAGGTTAAAGTTAAAATTATAAAAGAAAGGAATTTCAAAAAATTGTGACATTCACTTTTGTGATTTTTTTTCCCTTTCTTTAATTTTATTCCACATTTGTTGCGTGCCTTGTGCGAGTGTGCGAATATGGATTATTAGATACATAAACCACAACAATTTTGCCGGTACTCTGAGGCACTAAGCAGTTCAGTTCTTTCATTCCAATTTTGAATACCGCCAATTTGGTGTTCTTATTTAACTTGAATTTTGACTTAATTATACAAATTTAAATAAAGTCACAATGTCAACTTTTACTTAACTTGTATTTTTTAAGTGACATTATGCATTTGAATTATTAAACGTATTATCTTTTGTGTCTAAATTTGCGAACTACAAAAAAGTTGCCATTTGGTTCTTTTTTCATTATATCTTTTTTTTTTTTTTTTTTTTTTTTTTTGTCGGGATAGGAAACACTCGACTGGAGCACTCAGACACAACTGGTCCATTGTACTGCCAGAGAGCAAACCCTGATTTACCCATTTTACTGGAATTTCCTTGACTTTCGAAGAAAGCCAAGCAAGCACTTCAGTGATGAGGAGCTTACAGTACCAGCACTCACCACATCCGCACCGAAGATCTGCCACCTGATACGAGCAAAGGCCGGACACTCACAGAGATAATGTTCCGCGGTGTCGTCGCTCTCTCCACAAGCGTCGCAGATTGTAGTGTCACTTAAGCCTAACACGTTAAGGTGCTTGGCAAAAGCGAAGTGGCCTGTCAAGACGCCGATAAGTTGTCTACAGTCTTTTCTGCTGAGAGACAGCAAGAATGCCGCTGATTTCTTACAGACGTCCGGGAGCATGCGTTTAGTCAACCTGCAACCTGGAGAGTCATGCCACACACAATTGTGCTCGTGAGAGACCCAATCGTCAATGGAAGCCCTAACCGAGGACGCTGGAAGACCCAACGCGGGTTCGGGACCTGAGAAAGCCTCCTCTGAGCCTTGTCTAGCAATCTCATCGGAGATCTCGTTCCCCAAGATCCCAGTGTGACCTGGGACCCAGATAAGAGACAGAGAATTCAGCCTTGCGACCGAGTTCAAAGAGTTTTTGGTTTCACGAACTATTTTGGAAGTGGTTAAAGGGTTAAGCAAGGCCTTAAGCGCAGCCTGACTGTCACTACAGACACAAATGCTACGTCCCTTCCACCTGTTCTTCACAACATAGTTCATGGCCATTAGGATTGCATAAGTTTCCGCTTGGAAAACAGACGCATATTTGCCTAACGAGAAGTGAAGTCTAATGTTGTCGACTTCCACGAAGACACCAGCGCCAGACCCTTGACTGGTTTTGGAACCGTCCGTGAAAATACGACTACATTCCATTCCCGGCTCAGACTCTGACCGAAGCCAGTCCTGGACACAAGGAAAGTCGACTCTGAATTTGCGCATCAGCTGGAGTTCTGGTGTCATTGCATCAGACGGCATATCCATAAGACAGGAGTCGTAAGATAAGTGTCGCGCAAGTTCATCAAAGTTCCAGTGTGGAGTATACCAAAAACCACCTCGCCTAAGACGATGGATGGCTTTGATAGTGCAACCCATGATATAAGTATCAAGGGGAGGTAAGTTCAGCAAAGCGTCTAGAGCAGAGCCAGGCGTACTCGGGAAAGCTCCCGAGCAGCCGAGACAAGCCGTTCTTTGGAGTTTCGCACAAAAGGCAACCACATATTTACGCGAGAGCCCCTTCCACCAAACAACCGACGCATATGCGAGGAATGGTCTTATCATAGCCGTGTAGATCCAGAGAACCTTATTCGGTGATAAGCCCCAAGTCTTGCCAAAAGCACCCTTACACTGCCAGAAGACTGAGAGCGCCTTGGATGTTTTCGACTCGACGTGTTTGGACCAATGAAGTTTCTTATCTAAAATCACTCCCAGATATTTGGCTTCATTGGAAATGCGAATGGTGACGCCTTTTAGTACTGGCTGAGTCAGACCGGTCAAAATCCTCCTTCTCGTAAAAAGAACAACCTCAGTTTTAAGAGGATTCACCGAAAGCCCACTCCTAGTACACCATTCATCGATCATGTCCAGAGCCGCCTGCGCGTTAGCACAGACCGTCGCCAGGCATGGCCCGACAGAAAGTACGGCGACATCATCCGCATATGCCTGAGCGTAGACGTTAGAACTATTTAGAGTGTTCAACAGAGAGTCGACCACCATGCACCATAACAATGGAGACAGAACGCCACCTTGCGGACAGCCCCTGTTTACCCCTGTCATAACATATTGGCCACAATCCGCATCCACTACCAACGTTCTATTCATTAGCATTGCTTTAATCCACAACACTAATGTTTCATCTACCCCGTGTTGTCTGGCAGAGTCGCACATGCAGTCAAAAGTCGCATTGTCAAAAGCACCCTCAATGTCGATGAAGATACCCATCGCGTATTCTCTCCTATCAAGCGCGCATTCAATTCTGGCCACTAGATTTTGAAGTGCGGTCTCACAGGATTTCCCACGCTGATAGGCATGCTGCATCTCCGATAGTGGATGCAGTTTCAAAGCAACTTTGCGCACGTGAAATTCTACCAGTCTCTCCATACTTTTCAGTAAGAAGGATGTCAAACTTATAGGTCTGAAACTCTTGGGGAGCGAATAGTCTTCCTTACCAATTTTCGGTATGAAAGCTACTCTGACTGTCCGCCAAGGTGTAGGAATATATGCCAGCGCCAAGCCAGCGGTGAAAATTCTTTTCAGAGTTGGCAATAGCTGATCTATACCCTGTTGCAGCATAGCTGGATATATTCCATCGGTGCCAGGCGATTTGAAACCATCAAAAGATGCCACAGCATATTTGATGGCCTCATCTGTTACCACGGCTGATGCAATATACCAGCTGCGCCGAGTTTTCTGACTTAGATCAAGCTCAGCCTGGGTAAGCGGGCCAAGCTGCGACCTAGTGATTATCCGATTGCCAGGAAAGTGAGTCTCCAGCAGAAGACTAAAAGTTTCCGCTTTCGTCTCAGTAAACTTGCCATCAGATTTTCTCAGTGACTCCGGTTTGGTCGGCTTGCCCCTTTTGAGAACCTTAACCAACCTGCTGGTTTCACCGAGTGTCTCGATCTTTTCACAAAAATCTCTATAAGAAGCACTTTTCGACAACCGAATTAACTTCTTGTAGTCTTTTTGCTTCGATCTAAAAAGATTCCAGTCACCTTCTAAATTTGTCTTGAGTGACCTATTTAGAAGTTTTCTGGATTCTTTCCTAAGTCGCTGCAGTTCCGGGCACCACCAGGGAACCGGAGTTCTGCAGGGGGTTTTTGTCAATGGGCACGTCAGTTCAAAACAGCTGGTAAGGACACTAGTCAGGTTTTGAACAGCATCCTCAACCTTTCGTTTCGTTCTGAGTTTAGTTGGAGTTTTGACAGATCTGTCTAGCTCTTCCCTAAACCGCACCCAGTTGGTTTTCCTCGGATTCCTCCTCTCCTGCAAAGTTATGGCCTCGCATTCGATTTGGAAAACGATGTATCTATGGTCTGACAAGGACACTTCCGGCAGTACCCTCCAGTTAGTAATTGACTTGAAATACCTATTAGATAAAGTCAAATCAATTACCTCCTGCCTCCTTGCCGTAACAAAAGTTGGCTGGGAGCCAATATTGTTAATTACCATGCCAGACGATAGTATAAAGTCTAGGAGATGGTTTCCTCGTGTGTTACATTTGCTGCTGCCCCAGACTGTATTCTGAGCATTCGCGTCGCAACACATGACTAGTCCCATCTCCCGAGTGTCACAATACTTTATGAGTTCGGCAACCGCCTTCGGTGGTGGAGGCATTACCGAATCATAAGGGAAGTAAGCCGACGCAACGACGAAGGTTTTCCAACTTCCGGTCGTTTCGTAGCTTACAGCTGCAGCAACCAGGTCCTGTCCACAAAATTGTCCAAGCTTGGTTACTGAGAGGAAATTCGGCACAATTAGACAAGCTCTCGGTCTTTCAGATCGCTCGTCACATAGCACCGTTACTCCACGAACACCCCCAAAACCGCATATGCGCTTGTTCCGCACGTATGGCTCCTGGATAGATGTTATGTGGGGTTTTGTACGCACCACAGAAAGTCTGCTACTTAAGAGAGCGGTAGCAGCCTTTGAGTGGTGGAGGTTTATCTGCGAAAATATCAAAGATATAGTCGCAGTTTTATTAGCAGAACGGCGCGCACCAGGTGCGCACATGCTTCCGGCGAGGCGAGCGCCCCTACCCGTGGCATTGCTTGCGTCAGCCATTTTCTGTCCACTAGTGCTGGGACCTTTAGGGGTAACAGCACCAGTATCCACCAGATTTTGTGCGCAGATAACGCCACCGGTAAGAGTGTGCCCGGCAGAAGAGCGCGCATCAGATGCGCACGCGGTTCCACTAAGAAGAGCAGGCGAAACTTGCTCCATCAGATTGGACCTGTTCGAGCCGACCGAAAAGGAGCCAGCGTTAGGTCTGAGGGATTGATCGGCTCCAGTTGGAATACTTTCTGCCGACCTATGCTTCTTTCCTGTCGCTACTGAAGGATGACTGCTTTTGGCGCTTGCGCCTTCAGCTGACTCTGCAGCCTCTTTGCACCGCGCCATTGCCGCCTTCCTTCTTCTCCTTTTCAGTTGACTCTTAGTCAGGAGCCCATCGGAGTGCGCCGCTTCGGGAGCTCGTTCAGCCTTATTGGTTTCCCGAGTCGAACCGTCATCGACACAACTTCGACCAGCTACCCTTCTATTGAGACAGAGATTAGACGTTCCAGCCGAAGCCTTTCCGCCACTTTCTTTGCCATTCCAGCCCAGTCTACCAATCGAGTCAGAGACAGAGCTGCAGGAGTCTTCTGGAACAAGCGTCGCTACTACTTCTGATTCAACGCCAGAGGCGGGGGGTAAAAGTATGGTGGTTGGGACCTCCAGAATCCTCGTCCCGGCCGTAGTCAAAAAGACCACGGGTGGATTATCGTTTTCACGAGTACCACCTGGAGTAGATACCGTACAAGTTTCTTCCATCATACCTTCAACAGGTTTTGCGTCACAGTCAAGACGTCCTCAGCCTTTAGTTCGATGTCTCACCTGGGGTCCTTTCGGACCCTTAGGGTCATTGACTCTTAAGCCGTTCCGCCACGTCAAGGCAGCTGAAGAATGGGAACGGCTATCTATATATATCTTAGCTTGCAATGATGTTGTTGGTCTTTTATTTCGGTTCTGATCTTGAGTGTTGTGTGTGAGTGAACGATTTACCTGCAATGTTTTATTTTACTTTTTCGTTTGCAAAGTTCTTAAATGCTTTTTACTACGTAAAGCTATTTTCCTGCACTGTTTTATTTTGCATTTTCCTTAATGTTTTACTTTAATACTTTTTACTACGTAAATAAATTTTTCTGCATTGTTTAAGGGGCAACGAATCAACACCAACTCAATTCTCTTTTTATCAACCCTACAGTCTAAACCCTTAAAATTCTTCAAGAACTTCGTGTTTGTAGTTCCCACCGTTTCACGTAACCTTACGTTTTCATGTGGAACTTGCATATTTAGGCCATATGAAATACGGTGGGAATGAATGTTTCGATATTTTCACCTAACCTTAAGTGTTTACGTGGAACTTATATTATTGGGTCATTCTCGTATGAAATGCGGTTGGAATAGTTTACTATTGGCCTTGTGTTTTGATACGAGTTTTGTACCTTTTGCTAGTAACATCTACAATATCTTGGCACGCGTTAGAAATCGTATAAATATTTGTACAATACAAAAAATGTAATCCAGGTGCTGAAAAAGAAATATACCCTAGCAATATTCCTTATATTGTAGAATTTTAAAAAACTACGTAAGACTGAGGGTTGGCAGTACCAACATTACACACAAATACCTTCACACGAAAGAACCACCACCACTATTTTACTTCTGCAAAACCAAGCCACAATTTACAGTTAGTAACCTACTAGAATGCAGCGAAGCCAACGAAATTTTTTTAATAAGGTATCTAGTAAAAAACTCTTTGAACTTCTTAGGGAAATTTCAGAAAAAATATTAAGTGTGTACATAAAATGTTGTTAGCAATTAAGCTAAAAGATAGGATCTAAGTTCGCATAAAGTAAAAACCCCGGTAGCTTGTGCTAATCTATTTATATGTAATTTATTGCATGTCAATAAATTTATAATAATAATAATCTGGGCACCAACAATTTAAAACACTCCCTTTCTATGATGTCACTACCTTTTCATCATTTCCAGAAATCAAGTGGCTACACATCAATGCTGCATTCTACCAAACCGTTTCCACTCTGTTCTATTTGCGCCTTATTTCGGAACACACTCCTTTCTGGATTTCTCGCTGAACTCAAGAAGGTGTTGTCAAAAAATTGTAAACGAAAATCCGAATATGTCTATATATTAATATCATCAAAAAATAAAAATACATAATGGCAGACTCGAGTAAAAATCGTATGAATTTGGCAGCCATCAAAAGAGTCGATCCATATGCAAAGGACATCGTCGACTCAACTGCACATGTGGCATTCTACACATTTAACTCGGATGAGAACGAGTGGGAGAAGACAGATGTTGAAGGAGCCTTTTTCATATACAGCAGGAATGCGGAACCATTTCATAGTATTTTTATAAATAATCGGCTAAATACAACGTCGTTCGTGGAACCAATAACCGGTCAACTTGAAATACAGTCGCAACCACCATTCCTCCTATATCGTAATGAAAGATCAAGGATCAGAGGCTTCTGGTTTTATAATAGCTTGGAGTGCGATCGCATTGGTGACCTCGTGTGCAGCTTAATTCAAGATTGTATTGTGAAGCAGAAAACAACTGGAACCGCTCCCACACAAAGTGTTAACATTTTCAACATGCTTAGCAGAGCACAGCAAGACTTTCAAAGCAGTTTAACAAGTGCTGCAGGCAATCAACCTGATCTTGGTTCTCGTAACGTTATTAACTTTTTCGCAGCTGCCAAGCCTACGCCTTCGTCTGACCTACCGCTTTTTAGACGGCTTTTATCGAATACATTATCCGTTGAACAATTAGAGAAGCAACAAGTCAAGACTCCATTAAATGAAACCTTACACCAGCAACTGGCGAAAGTGGAGCCAGAAAATTCGAAGATAAACTTGGTGAAAATATCGGAACAACCTAAATGTGATTTGGAAATGTCCCCCCTTGCTAAGTTCCTTAACATACAAAGTATTTTAAAACCATCGTCCTTAAAAAAAGAGTGTGAACAGCAGCGAGACGTGTGTCATCAAGTGGAGCAGCTAGCTGCTCCAAAACCAGCTTTAATGCCTCCAACAATGTTTGAAAAGTCTTTGAAATTGGAGAAGACCAGTGTTAATACAGATTCACAAAGTGTAATCTGTAGCTCAGTGAAACCATTAACGCAATCACAACTTGTTAAGACAATTTGTTATTTAATAAAGAATGATTCTGAATTCGTAAGAAAAATCCACGAGGCCTATGTAAAACAATTTTCCGAAATGTCTAACGACATGGATGATTAAGTCTTCACTCAAGTAGGATGTTACTACAATAGAAATGTTTTATAAATTGTATTCTTAAAAGTATTTGTTGGCATATAGTTTTGTTCAAGATTTATTTACACTTTAAATGCCTCAGATGTAAAGGATTTATAAAATCATTGATATGAATAAAGTCTAGTGCAAAAGTTAATGCATGTGGAATTGATTTGACAACAATGGTGTATATGTGTATACTGAAGTAGACTCCTGTGTAATCAGTTAACGACTGTTAACTTTTTCCAATTTTCGACCGATTATATTACTTTAACCTTTAGCAGCTGTGGTTATTTCATTGGAAGGTGTGCACAGTATCATTTATACAGCATTATTTTAGTCCGATAGATTACGGTGAGCTCAAAATCAGATATGGAATAGTACCTACGAACTTTTAGACAATTTTTTGTTTTAATTAAAGCATCTGTCTTCGCGGCGAAATTATCGGAATTGGTGAATTTCATATGGTTGCCTTGAAAATGTTGGCCGTGGAGATGGAGAACGTTGGCACTAGAATTGTAAGTGGTATAAACTAAAAACAATCATAAAATCAAAAAGGAATGTCTGGATGTTTTTCTTCTAAACTTATTTAAAACTAGATGGCTCGTGATCGCCTTGCTTCGCCCGCCTGCCACTTTTAAAATAAAAAAGTATTTTCTTCTAAAGCATTTCTATAGTCCACAAATTACTCAATTATTATAACATCGCCAGTGGGAACCATACATTAATGAAATATAATTGCCAACTGCATACATACAATGCTGAAAATGTGTAAACCAGTGGGAATTCCCATCAGAGCACACACAACAACCTGTCAAGCAAGTATGTACATATATATAACAGAAAAGCAAACCGAATGCATGCGATCATATGAAAACACAAGCGTTTTCACTCAGCTGAGGCCTACCAACTCCTACTCTCAACCTCCACGCGGTGACAGCCGGGTGCCTAGTACCTTAATCCAAGAAATGGGTAACCAACCCCGTTTGGCGGATTCTTGGTGGCAGCAGATGAGAGAGGGGGGAAGAGTGCTTTTCTCACTAGAGCACTTCTTCCTGTTCCAGGCGGCAGCGGACGAATTCCCTAGACGGAGTCAACGGTGGCGTCTATAGTTCCAGTTAGGTTGAACTTAGTGAATACCTTACGCGAGCTGCTTCGACGTTTTCGGATCACAGGTCGGTAAGGAACATTGGAATAGAGATGGTGGCGGAGGAGCCCCTAATGGGCCAACGGCAGCGCTCATACTCCCGTAGTGGACTACTGGCACCGGTGTACCCGGCCCCTCGTCCTAGGGGAATAATTAAAGAACTGGCCCTCCAGGTTGGGGGTTGTGCCGTCGGGGTAACTTCCCTACCACGTAAAAAGCGCATGGTTCCGAAACAACCAAAAGCCTCGGATAAGGATGACTCAACTAATGACGACCCCAGCAAACGAAATAAGGACAACGACCTTCGGATCTGTGCGTGGAATGTTCTGTCCCTTTACAGACCACGTGCAGCCGAACAACTAGCAGAGGCCCTAGACTGCTATAAAGCAGATATTACCGCCATCCAGGAAGTGCGATGGGATGGGCCGGGCAAAAAGAGGATGAAAAATTGTGACATCTACTACGGTGATTGCTACAGAGGCAACAGGCAACGCTTATTCGGATGCGGATTTGTTATACGCGGCAGACTTAGGCAAGAAGTCCCAAGCTTCCGACACGTGCCAACGTATTATGACTATCCGGATCCAGGCTAAATTCGCTAAAATAAGCCTAATATGTGTTCATGCCCCAAAGAAGAAAAAAACCCAGCCACCAGATTGTTTCTACGAGCTCCTCGCCAAAACATACGAGCAATGTCCTAAATACGACGTTAAAATCGTATTGGGAGATTTTAACGCCAAAATAGGAAAGGACGACGTCTTTGGTAGGGCAGCCGGTAAGCATAGCCTACACGACACCACGTCTGATAACGGACTAAGGCTAATTGATTTCGCTGTGGAGCGAAATGTCACCATAGCAAGCACATGGTTTCCTCATCTCCATATTCATAAGCAGACATGGCGGTCCAATGATCATGTCATGATCAACCAAATTGATCATATTGCGATCGACGCAAGGCATGCCTCCAGTATTCTGGATGTCCGGACCTTCCGAGCGGCCAACATAGACTCGGATCATTACCTTGTTGTAGCCAAGGTACGAATGCGGATATCCCAATCTGAGCAACAAAGAAGAATTACTGTGAGAAAATTTAACGTCGAAAAGCTACAATCGCAAGAGACCGCCAGACTCTTCGCTGAACGCGTATCCCGAAATCTTTCAATCACCCCTTTGCCGCCAGCATCAAGTACCGAAGACCAGTGGCAACGTTGCCAACATGCGATCAGAAACGCCGCGACTGATGTGCTGGGTCTCGGTCGCCCACCACCGCGAAACCCCTGGTTTGACGAAGAATGCCGGCGAGTGCATGCAGCAAAACAAGAGGCATACAAAGCGGCGCTGCAAAGGAAGACGAGAGCTGCTCGTGAGCTCTACGAGCAAAAGAGACGGGAAGAACATCGGCTTCTCCAAAAGAAGAAGAAAGAGCATGAGAAGCGCGCGTTTGAGAATATCGAAAGTCTATACTCCAGGAACAATGTACGGAAGTTTTACCAAAAGGTAAAAGGAACGTGTCAGAGAAGTAATACCCGTACAGAAACCTGTAGAGATGAAAATGGAAACCTCGTAGTAGAATCACAATCGGTGCTGAGAATATGGAAAAACTACTTCTGCAGACTGTATAACGGCGACGAAGACCAACATCCCGCTGTCAGGCAGAATGAACCATTCAACATAGACGATGATAGTCAAAATTTCCGTCCACCTGACCAAAACGAAGTGAGGATAGCAATATCCAAGCTAAAATCCAACAAGGCTGCTGGACCTGACGGCTTACCGGCCGAACTTTTCAAGGCAGCTGGGGATGAATTGGTAGAGTGCATACACCAACTCATTTCTAATATTTGGTCAGACGAGTGTATGCCTGATGAATGGAATCTCAGCATCGTTTGCCCGATCCACAAGAAAGGAGACCCCCTCAACTGCGCCAATTATAGAGGCATAGTCTCCTCAACATCGCATACAAGATCTTTTCTGCGATATTGTGTGAACGCCTGGAACCCTTTATCAACAGCCTGATTGGACCCTATCAGTGCGGTTTCAGGCCAGGAAAGTCCACCATCGATCAAATCTTCACACTTCGGCAGATCCTGGAGAAAACCCAAGAATTCCAAATCGATACTCACCATCTCTTTATCGATTTCAAGGCCGCCTATAGCAGCATCTATAGAGAAGAGCTTTATGGAGCCATGTCTAGTTTTGACATCCCTGCCAAACTTGTCCGTCTGTGGAGGCTGACGATGGAGAACGCTCGCTGCTCCATCAAGGTCGGTAATGACCTCACCGAGACCTTTGATGTCAAAAAAGGATTTAGACAAGGTGACGCGCTGTCATGTGACTTCTTTAATATTGTACTTGAACGGATTGTGCGGAACTCACAAGCCAACACCGGAGGCACAATCTATTACAAGTCTGTACAACTGCTTGCATACGCCGACGATATTGACATTATCGGAAGATCTCAGCGGGCTTTCACCGGTGCTTTTGCAAGCATTGAGGCGGAAGCGGCCAAAATGGGTTTGGCGATAAAAGAGGGCAAAACCAAGTATATGCTGTCAACTAGAAGGGAAAACCAACACCGACGAATTGGACAAAACGTCACCGTGGGCAGCTATAACTTCGAGGTAGTAAGGGACTTTGTCTACCTTGGCTCTGCTATAAATTCTACTAACAAAATCAGTGCAGAAATCAATCCAAGAATAACTCTTGCCAATCGCTGTTTTTTTTTGGACTTATAAGGCAATTCAATAGTAAAGTCCTGTCTCGAACAACTAAGGAGACTCTATATAAGACCTTGATCATCCCAGTCCTGCTTTGCGGCGCTGAAACATGGACTTTATTAAAAGAGGATGAAGATATCCTTGGTCGCTTCGAGAGAAAAATTCTTCGTAAGATTTTCGGTCCCGTTTGCGTTGACGGGTTTTGGAGGAGAAGATTCAATCACGAACTATACGAGCTGTACAGCGACATCGACCTAGTCAAAAAACTGCATATTGGACGTCTGAGATGGCTAGGACATGTAGAGCGAATGGACACCAACGCTACGGCCCGCAGAGTTTTCGAATCTAACCCCGAGGGACGACGCAGTAGAGGGAATCATCGCCGTAGGTGGCGCGCACAAGTTCAAGGGGACCTCGACCAACTTGGAGTGCGCAACTGGAAGCAATTAGCTAAAGACCGAGCTAAATGGAGAGGCTTGTTGGTTGAGGCCCAGGTTCACCCCGAACTGTAGCGCCACCTAAGTAAGTAAGTAAACCGAAGAATAAGAAAACACGTATGATCAAGTTAGAGCGCACACATTACTCACATATACACTATTGCATTGCAACGATACCCATAGCTGCATGACTGCTGGCAGTAGTCTCCACTCCACTGAAGGAAAATTGGGGTAGATGATTTGAATAATTCTTTTGAACATTGCTTAGCTTCAGGACAATGCAGGAGGATATTTACATACATACATACATACATTTTTAGTGGCCCGCTAATCCTTCATGAGGGTCGCGGGGGTAAGATGCTCAGGTGGACCCTCCATCCTTCTCGATCCTCCGCCATTGACTCCAACTCATCAGGAGGAATCCCTAGACGACTCCAGGACAGATGTCGGACTTGGTCCAACCATCTATTTCTAGGCCTACCGCGGAGTCGCCTACCTGATGGCACGGCAATCATGGCACGTCTTGGAAGCCGGTCTGTAGGCATACGCACTACATGACCAAACCATTAAAGCACAGATCGTTCCATTCGGAGAACTAGCTGCTCAACGTTGAGCGCCTCGCGTACTCTGGTGTTGCCCATTCGATCCCTACGAGTTATTCCAGCAACACCGCGAAGGAACCTCATTTCGGCAGCTTGTATCCCGCGATCTTATTCTTTCGGTCACTACCCAAATTTCATGACCATAGGTGAGAGTTAGAACATACACCAAGTTAAAAACCGATAGCTTAGCTTGAACACAAAGTTCGGCCTTCCTTATAACAGACTGGCCAAGGTCTCTCAAAATTGATTCAGCCTGACCAATTCTACAGGATAACTCGGCATTGCTCTTCCCATCACTCGTAAATAAGATCCCGAGGTACTTAAACTTATCCACCTGCTTCAGTGGGACTCCACTAACATGCAGAGTGCACTGAATGGGCTTTCTGGAAACCACCATTACTTCCGATTTGTTCAAGTTAATCCTCATTCCAGCATCATCACAAACAGCTACAAACCTTTCGAGTGCGCGCTGAAGTTCGGTTTGAGAAGATCCAAGGATGACCAAATCATCCGCAAAGAGCAGATGACCAATCGTTAGGTCTCCCACTTTGAAACATTCCCCGCCATGGCTGCGCTGTAACATCCAATCCATATATACAATGAAGAGTAGAGGTGACAAAACGCAATCTTGCCGGAGTCCAACGCCCACAGTGAAAGGTATTGATTTAACACCGTTTACCCGAACATAGCTTCTACAGTTTGTATATAAAGACTGAATCGACCTTAACAGGGAACCAGCAATCCCATACTCCTGCAGAACACTCCAGAGTTTGCCTCGAGGAACCCTATCATATGCGACTTGCAGCTTTTTGGACCCCATCCGATTGGAATGAAAGGCTTGAAAAACTAAATAAAAGCAGTCTCTCGACAAACAAAATAAAACAAATATTTGGCGCAACAGCTCTTTAAAGTGCCAGGGCCTAGCTTCTCGCAACCACTCATGTTGTGTGCGTTATATTTTTCACACGAATGGAAGGGACCTACAGTTTAATGCCGAATCCGAACGGCGATTTGAAAACCTTTTTCGTGACAACAATACTCTCGGATGTTTGTCAGACGGTCGCGAGAGGTGGGACCGTGAAAAAACTTTTTGGTGTGTTCTGGGATTCGAACTTGGAACCTCACGCGTAGTGATCCGACACACTAACCACTTACGCCACGGCGCCCATCTCTCGACCTTTACCGTCAAAATTACTTCTCGTCACGTCGACTCCTGATGGTTACGAAACTTCTTTCACCAAAGATTTAGTATCACAATTACGGATTGCCACAAAATCTCACCAGCAAATTCCAGTAAGTTTAGCACTTTTAAGTCCACGATGCCCTCAAGATATGACTGGTTATTTTCGAGCCCCACTGACAATACTTTCAATTTAGGTGATCTGCGCTTTAAAAAATGGATCGCCAAGACCAATGACACTAGCTCTAAGCCTAAACTTAACCCTAAGTCTAAGTCCAAGCCTAAGCCGAAATCTAACCACATTTCTAAGCCCTACTCTAAGTCTAATCCTGACCCTAACTAGAGTTTTAAAACTAACATTTTTCCTATTTTTTCCCCTCGAATAATCCAGTCTCTTTCTCTTCCCTTAGTAAATACTCCCTCTAATGTTACTCCCCATCTTAAACGTAACCGCGTCTCTTTCTACCTAACACCTGCTCCCGCCACTTCATCACAGCAGACTTCTTCCAACACTAAAACCAAGTATCCTAATTTTTCTCACTCTCACATCCTTAACCCTAGACCATCTCCACCGTCATCTTCCGTCGGCAAACCAACCGACCCCACTAGCGCTTCCAACTTTATTGAAGCAGCTTCCTCCGACGCTCCATCTACATTTTTGGATCCAATGCTTCCCCCTTAGGTTAAACTAACTGAGCAATTACTTGATTGATCAGAGCGATGATGGCCGTTACGTAATGTCTCGCTTGAGAGATCGTAAGATCTACGATGATGTGCGTTTGTATCTTGCATACCTGCATAACAAACCTGATTCCATTTGTATCGATAGTAAAACAAAAAGTAATGTAATGGTCTCAATCAACCAGGAAGGTTTTCCTACTAATCCTAAAGAGTTAAGGCAATTATTCATCCGTTTTCATGAGTGCTTCAACATCTCGCCCACTGATGTCTTTAACGATCTCTCTTCATTTGCTTCCTATGTTAGCTCAAAACGGCTTTCCCATCTTCAGAGATCGCGTACTGACTTCAAAAACTACTACCGCTCGTAACGACAAACGTATTTTCGCTCCAATTAGCTCAACGCTGTGCCCTACTAACGTAAATAATAGCACCGCTAAACACCTATCCGTTTACTACCAGAACGTACGCGGCTTACGCACCAAAACCTCCTCCTCTTTATGAACACCTTTAACATGTTTACACACAGTGTGGGCGTTGAAAAGGATGGATAGAGAGAAAGAGAGAGAGAGAGAGAGGAAGACTTTGGTGTAGTGGTTCTCGAAGCTCAGTTGTTTATGCTTCAGCCTTACGATGTTTTCGCCCTTACTGAAACTAATTTCTCACCCGCCTACAATAGTAATAAGTTATTTACCCCTGAATTTAACGTTTTCCGCGATGATGGTCTTGACAAAGACGATGATTCTTCTGGCCGCGGAGTTCTCCTGGCTATACATAACCGCTATGACTCCGCACTTTATAAATCGTCGCATACCGCTAATTTTGAGTTTATTTGCGCTAAAATTACAATCCTTAAACGTAATCTGTATCTACTTTGCTGCTACATTCGCCCCTCTCAACCAATTCAAGGCTACCAACTTGCTATAGATGCTATAGACTCTCTCCTTGATGCTACTGATCGTAACGATGATATCATTAGGTCTGTTCCTTTACTTTTTGGGCAAAAAATAGTAAAAGAGAAATTATCAGCCTTAAGAGTAAAATTCTCTCTCACAGAGAGAAGCTACAAAAAAGTAAAGGAACGCGTTAGACAAAAAACTTGCCCATAATTAAACGTCAACGTTTTCAGCTGTTTTTCGGTACTCTACATCTATGTCAAACATTTTCATTGAACTTTGAAGTTCGTTTTTATTGCTTTTAAATATAAATTTACATATTTAAATGCGCAGAAATGTCCTAGGAGAATATTCAACTTTCATTTGGGTCCCTTTTTTTTCATTTTTTATTTGCCCTTTTGCAGCAAATTGAATTAAAATGAAAAATAACCCAAAACAAAAGAAAAATAAAAACATCCAAACAAAGTAACAGCTGACTTTGACAGAGAGTACACTTCTTACCGGCAGAAATTTGTTGAGTAAGAATTCGTAAGATTTTTCACTGAGGGGAAATTTTTACTCTCTCGTTGCCTCTCTCTTTTACTACTTTTTTGAGTAAAGGAACGCTGTTGAGTAATAATTCGTAAAAATTCGTACAAATTTGTACGAATTTGCAAGTAAAGGAACAGACCTATTATCTTAGAGGATTTCAATCTTCCATTTCTCCAATGGGTTCAGTCTGAGGATGAGTCTCATCTTGTCACTTCAAATGCAACCTCAGACAAAGAAGTCCTTTTCACAGATTGTCTCTCCAACTCTGGCCTCCATCAAATCAGTGGCATAACTAACAGCCGTGACAGACAACTTGACCTTATATTTTCATCTGATGCTGATAATTGTATTGTTACAGCAAGCAACCATCTTCTCTCTACTCTAGACAGATACCATCCTCCCCTCTTTGTATCGTATTCCTACGGTGACTTAAATTCTGGTATTCATTCTCAGAACTCATATACGAGGGCAAGGTGAAAAGTTCTCGGCCTGACAATGAAAGACTGCGATTTTCAATTAAAAAATGATTTTATTTTTCTACATAATCTCCCTTGACTTGTGTGTTGCACTTAGTCCAGCGTTTCTCCAACATCAGTATTCCTTCTCGGAAGTGAGAGTCTGGAAGGCTCTGAAAATATTCATCTACATCCCTCTCAACTTCAGCATTGGATGCGAAGCGCTTCCCTGAAACAAATTTCTTCAAGTTTGGGAACAAATGGAAGTCTGAGGGTGCCAAATCAGGTGAATAGGGGGGATGGCCGAGCAAATCGTACCCCAAATCCCACAGTTTTCCTATCGCCAACGCACACTTGTGTACAGGTGCATTGTCCTGGTGAAAGATGATTTTTTTCTTCTTCAAGCCAGGCCTCTTCTCGCGAATTTTGGAATCCAGCTGGTCAAGAAGGTAGAAGTAATATTCGCCTGTTCTGCCTTTCTCAAGGTAATCAATTAACAGGATCCCTTTCGCATCCCAAAACACACTGGCCATGACCTTTCCGGCAGATGCGATCGACTTCGCTTTCTTTGGCGCTGAGCCGCCGGCTTCCACCCACTGCTTCGACTGCTGTTTCGTTTTTGGCGTGTAGTGGTGGACCTATGTCTCATCCATGATGACAAATCGCCGAACAAAATCGGTTGGATCCCTATTGAATCGGTTCAAAGATTGCCGCGATCGAAATCGTTTGCGCATTTGCTCTTGATCGGTATTCAGCAAATGCGGCACCCATCTTACGCAGAGCTTTCTCATCCCTAAGTTTTTGTGCAAGATGTTTCGCACCCTCTCTTCCGATAAACACACAGCCTCAGCTATCTCATTCACGTTCACTCGCCTATCGTCCAACACGATATTATGCACTTTTTCGATGAATTCGGGTGTGGTTGCGGTTTTTGGCCGTCCTTCACGTGGGTCATCTTCGAGGGGCGTGCGACCACGTTTAAATTTAGCTGTCCACTTTTAACGGTTGACATGGTAGGAGCACAGTCCCCGTAAACTTTTGTCAACTTTAAATGAATTTCCTTAGGGGTTAACTCTTCCAAAACGAAGAATTTTATGACCGCACGATATTCAAGTTTATCCATTTTAACGAAAAACACGCAAGACGTCTATTGCAAAAATTCGTGTAAACAAACTACTTGAGAGAACAAGTTGAAACTTGTCATACGAACTAATGAGAAGTGCACCCAGGCAGGAAACATAAATTATTGCTGATTGGAATGCTATCTCTGCGTCAGGCCGATAACTTTTCACCTTGCCCTCGTACCTTTAACTTTCGAAAAGCTGACTTCACCAAACTTAACATCCTGCTCAGTAATGCTAATTTTAACTACGCACGCGTTACTGTTGATGCTGCTCTTGCATCCTTCTATACTGCAATGTTTGATTGTCTTCTGCAAGCTGTTCCTTATTCGCTCCAGAAAAAAAGTTCTTCATCCCCACTCTGGTATAATAAACAATGGCGCTCACTTCGTAACAAGAGGAACAAACTTTGGAGAGCATACCTAAAATCCCGTTCTGGCTATGACTACTCCATCTATCAGCACACACATACACACTTCGCCGAACTCTGCGAAGCTCTCTACCAGGATTATCTTGACCGAATGCAATCCAGTCTCATTAGTGATCCCAAGCGTTTCTATCATTTCATAAATGCCAAACTAGAATATGATAGTTATCCTTCTACCCTTAAACTCGAAAACATCTCTTCGTTGGACCCTAAAATTGTTGTATTCGCTCACTTTTTTAGCCAGTCGTTTACCGACCGCATCCTTGAGCCCGACCACGATTACATCTCATATATGGACAATTGCGGCAAAACGCCATTAGCTTCGGTTAATATCACCTCGCTACTTGTCGCAGAGAAGATTAATAAACTTAAAGATGACAATTCTTCCGGTCCTGATGAGTTGCCCACAATTGTTCTAAAAAAATGCGTGACCCAGTTGGCCCAACCATTGACTTTTCTTTTTATTATGTCCATTTCCCAGGGTTCTTTCCCTATCCTTTGAAAGAACTCATTTATTATCCCTATTCACAAGAAAGGTCCTAAAAATGAAATATCTAACTAGCGACCTATCGCCCAACTATCATGCATACCCAAACTCTTCGAGAGCATCGTTTACGACTCGATGTTTTTTCATTGCACACCCTTATTCTCTTCCAACCAACACGGGTTCCTTAAAGGTAGATCAACAACCACCAACTTAACTGAATTCATTTCTCAGGCGCTGTGTGAATTCGAAAATGGCAGCGAAATCGATGTTATTGCCACTGACTTCAGTAAAGCATTTGATAAAATCTCCCATGGAATTATTATTCTTAAGTTGAAAGCTCTCGGTTTTCAACCCGGTTTTATCAATTGGATCAAATCCTACTTGAAAGGTCGGCAGTACGAGGTTATATTTAGATCTTCTGTCTCTAACTCCATTAAGGCCACTTCGGCTGTCCCTCAAGGCAGTCACCTTGGTCCTTTAATTTTCGTCCTGACCACCAACGATGTCGACTGCATTATCAAAGACTCGTATCTCTCTGTCTATGCCGATGACATGAAAATATTTAGATATATATCTTCTCACATTGATTCTCGCCCACTTTAAGATGACCTAAACAGATTTTCTCTCTGGTGCCAGAAAAATCATCTTGAACCTAATGTCAGCAAATGCCAATTCATCACCTACTCTCGTAAACGAGTCTTGAAACTCGTCGCGATATTGCCGACTTAATCTTCCTCCATCAGCTAATTACTGCTCAAATTGATTGTCCCGCGCTTCTTGAATTAATCTCATTTAACACCAATCCCCGTAACCTAAGGTCCATTCCACTCTTCCGTCTCTCTTACCATCGCACCAATTATGGTTATAATGCACCATTGTCCAGAATGTTGCGCTTGGCTAATTATATGGAAAACACATTTGACTTCCACTGCGGCAGAACCACCCTTCGAAACGATCTTCAGCTCCGCTTCAATTCCTCCTAGCCATGTCTTGACTTTGCCACCCCCACGCCCAAATTGCCCACGTCCTATTCTCCCCTCCACCCTCTCCCTTCTCTACCTAGCTTTTCCATCCTCTGTTAGTTTTAAGTTGTCTTTTTTTTTTAAATTGTTTAAGTTGTGCAAAAAAAAAAACAAAAAATGTTGTAAGCTAAGCGGTTAGTCCCCTTTTTTGTTAGTTTTTAAGTTATAGCTTTAAGTACCTGCTTGTATTAAGCTTAAATAAATAGATGAATTGTACGGCTTATTATAATAACATGATAAGCCACATTTTTCAAAAAAAAAACGAAATTTTACTTCCATTGTATTCAGCAATTACATAAGTAGCCACACTCTTACGTACCAATAGATATGGTCAGCAGTCACGTAAGTAACGATTGGAATAACATATTTACCCTATTTTGAACATTCATTTTAAATTGTTTCCATTTGTGGCTTATCACATAGGCTTACAATAAGACCTTCAATCGTATGGTGTACAGCAATATTGACCTAGCCAGAGGAGTACGCATAAAGCGACTGAGATGGCTGGACGTGTAGAGTTCCGGCTAGGGAAGTATTCAAATTCACTCCAAGGGGACAACGAACTAGAGGAAAACATCTTCTTAAGTGGCGCGAACAACTGGCTGCACCTGGCTATTGACCGAGCCGAGAGTTGGTTGAAACTGGTGATGTGCGCATTCGAATAATATAATCGATTATAATCGATTCTTCCAATATCTTGAGACATCCTCTAAAATCATTACAATCATTTACTATACCTATATACTTCTGTCGAAGCAGCGAGAACCGAGAACGAGGGCAAAGGGTAAATATCTCGAGACATCGTCTGAAATCATTCGAATGACTTGGTATACCTACATACTTCTGTCGAAGCAGCGAGAACTGAGAACGAGATTTTAAGAATCGAGACATTAATACTTGAGTGATCCGTATAATCGAATGATCATTCGAAATATGAGTGCTATATGCATATAAGAATACACTCCCCAAGTGATTGAATACACAAACAAAGTTTTCGATTCCACGACTCGAGATATGAGATGTATATCCGAGTAAAACAGTACTCGATTCATTTTAAGGCGTGTAGTAGCAAACCGAATGAATCGAGTACTATTTTACTCGGATACACATCTCATATATCGAATCGTGAAATCAAGAACTTAGTGTTTTCAACGACTTGGGGAGTGTGTTCTCGTGTTCTCGCATATAGCACTCATATTTCGAATGATCATTCGATTATGCGGATCACTGGAGTACTAATGCCTCGATACTTAAAATCATTTGATTATGCCTATCACTAGTTGAAACCCAGATCCACCCTGCGCTGTAGCACAATTAAAGTAAAAAAAAAATTCATCGTTTTGTTCCTCTGTACCTACTTGCATTAAAAAAATCGAAACGCAACTAGAATCCATATAACGTTTGTGCACGCGGACACAAGCGTATGCTTTTCATACAATATATGACATTCAACGGATGTTGTATGCTCAACAGCATACGAACATGCGATATTGGTATGCCATTTGGGTGAAAGCCGTTGGTACCGTGGTTGCATCGTATATTTCACACTTTAAAATAATTTTGTTTAAAAAACGTTATCGCAAACGTCGTGTAATATAAGCAAGATAATCGTATGTACCTAGGCTCTTGGATTTTTGCATTCGTAGATAGGATGGTGTGTGGAAAGTGTCGATTGGTGATGAAGTCTCCATGTGTGGCCTAGTCGGAGTCAATTAAAAGCTTTGATTAAGTTTTTCGGGCAGTTCTTTGGATACATGGCAGCTTTGGCGTCAGGATTTATTGATTTATAGTAGTGGATGTAGGCATTCCACTCTTCCTTTTGTTTTCCACTCCAAAAGTGATGGATCTGATCTTTTTATTGAAAATACGTACGTTATGAATGGTTCTTCAAAAGCAGCCTTCGTTGCCGTATTCAAGTTTTCGTTGGATTTTATTCATACGTGCCCCGGAATCCATAATCATTTTATTGATTATGGACTGTACGACTACATTTGGGGCAGATCAGTTGCTTTTCTGTATATATATATATATATATCCCTATTATGGTTAGCGAATCGAACGTTCGACTCAAGTCGAACTGTCAGCGAATTGCTTCTGCCGTGGTATTGCTGTTAGCAAACATTTTCATTCGAATAAAGAATAAGTGCTGACAAAGGAAAAAACAATTAAATGTCATCTGTGAAGTGTATAAAGCGACAGAAGTAATTCGCCGGGAGGTTCGACTTGAGTCGAACGTTCGATTCGCTAACCATAATAGGGGTGATAATTTATATATATTTTTTTTTTTTACAAAAACTTAGACTTGTGCAAATTGAAATAATTTCAAATAAGCATTTTATTTCATAATCATGAAATTATCAATTATGTGAAAACTTCACTTTTGATTAACTAGATTCATTTCAAACAATTTGTTATTTTATTTAGAAATAACCGACGATTGTTTGAAATAACAAGTTACACAGCGTGCCGTGCTGCGCGTGATTAATTATATAGTCTCCGCTTTCCACTAAAGATAAGTGTTTGTTGTCTGGCAGACGCCTATATTCACATATCTTAACAGTAATTGTGTGGGCCGCATCGTGGGTTAAATATACATACACCGGACGGCCTTCGACCTCACATGCAGGTGCTCAGGAGGCACTTCGGGGCACTTTCTTATGGCGTAATTTCCGAAAGCCCGATATTATTGCTTCTTTTACAAATCGAGAATAAAAACTCTTGAAACTATTTATTGTCCTTGCCCGGTTTGGCTATGGGGACATTGGTAGCCGTTTTCTAGGCTTGTGGAATGATACCTTGGTTAAAGATTTAATAGTATGAGTAACGTACCTTCAAAGCAAGTGGGCCCGTTTTGAAGTATTGCATATGATATGCAATATTAATCCTTCAATCAATTGGAAGGATTGACTGTATAGTTATGAATTCTGGATGGAAGTTTGAGTCGTCGGAAAAGTTCAACTAAGTGTTTTGCGAAATGATCAGCGTTCTTTTTAGGCGAGCTGATGACATTTTCTTCGTATTTAATTACCTTTATGGAGAGAGGTGCATATTTACCTATAAGCGTTTTCTTGTCTGATCACAATTCCTATGCAGCAGTGTTTGGATTAATATTCACTGTGAATCTTTCGAAACAAGCAATGTTTTCGGTTATTACCGCTTTCCGTAACTTGGCGTTTGACTGCGATACTGAACGAGGTTGGTGTCAGAAGGGGATATTTTAAATTGTCGTCAGGCTTTTTGTTTCAATTGGCGTACGCTACTGAGATCCTTACTTCACCAGGGCACAGCCCTCCTGCAAGTTTTGCTTCTTGGTTGACGTATGTAAATGTTTGATACGGACCGTATGGATTTTACAAGACTAGCAGCTTCTTTATATAGGGAGAGCTTTGTCTGTATAGCGGTTCATTTCCAATTGCCGACTGAAATAGATCCTAATAAACTTTATTTTTATTTTTTTTTTATAAGGGATTATTAATACCCTTATACTGGTTCTCAGGGCACGGGCGGATAGGAAGAGGGGGGAAGAAGACAGAGGAGATGCCGGTTTGTGTTGGCTTTAAATGTTTGAAGGTTGTAATGATTAGGAAATACAGAGGCTGGTAATTCGTTCCATAAACGTGTTGTTCGGCTTATAAACGAATCCCTATATTTGACAGTACGTCCGAAGATGGGCTTGAGGGTGAACTGATGTGCATTCGAAGCGTGACGGGTATTGCGGGTGAAGTTTTGAAGGGGAGGAATGCAGCTGGCTATTTCGCTGGAGCATTTTTTATAAAAAAGCGATAAAAAAGAGAAAGACACTAGACATTTCTACGATGTTCAAGTGAGACTATGGAGCTCACGATGTCTCTATCACCTATCAGTTTTAACGCGCGATTCTGTACCCTATCTAGAATGTGCAGAACGGTCTTGGGTGCAGCAGACCAGATGTGGGCGTAATATTCCAGCTTTGGGCGGATGAATGCCTTATAGATGGAGGCCAGATCAGACGGGGTAAAATATTTCTTGCACCGCTTAAAGAATCCTAGACATTTTGCAGCATTTTTGGCGACTTCGAATATGTGATCGTTCCATCGAAGACGGTTATTGATGCACATACCGAGAATGGCAAGTCTTTCGGATTCAGCGATGCAAGTACCATTCATGGATAATGGTTGAGGGTCTTGGTTTCGCTTGAGAGACAGAAGACAGCATTGAGTTTTGGATGCATTAAATTCCACTCTATTGATTGAACCCCATTTGGTTATGCTGTCCAGGTCGGAATTTAATGTGTTTAACATACGTTGTCGTTCCTCTTCTACGGCCGAAGAGCAGGGACGTGAGTTAGGGAACGAATATGAAAAACTGAGGGTACTGTCATCAGCGAAGGGATGGATTGGATTAGAAGTTGCAGACAAGAGGTCATTTATAAAAATGAGGAAGAGAGTCAGAGACAAAACGGAGCCCTGGGGAACACCAGCATTTATATGGTGAATTGCAGACTTGAAGCCGTCCAAGACAACCTGTATTGAACGGCCCGAAAGGTAATTTCTAATCCATTGAAGAAGAGACTCATCGATGCCATATGCACGCATTTTCGACAAAAGAGCCTGATGCCAAACTCTGTCAAATGCCTTAGAAATATCGAGCGCAACCATCTTTGTTTCGCCGAAGTGATGGAGAGATTGGTTCCACTTCTCGGTGAGATATGCCATCAAATCACCAGTGGACCTGTTGCTACGAAAACCATACTGCCGGTCATTGAGGAGTTTTCGTGAATCAAGATATTTCATAAGCTGACGATTTATCAGCGTTTCCATGACCTTGGAAAGAAGGGACGTAAGTGCAATGGGTCGGTAATTGGACGGGGAGGAAGATTCGCCTTTTTTAGGGACGGGCTGGACAAATGCTGTTTTCCATCTACTCGGAAAGAGCCCAGAAGAGTAGGACAGACAGAAAAGCTTACGCAGAGGTTTTTAATAGGATGATGAGGATTTGACACGCACCAGGTGCATTTTAAAAGGAGTGCTGGGGATATTACGGTCAACACGGGAGAAAGTTGTATGTAGAAAAGAGAGTAGGATGGCCGATTGCCTTCCTCCTTCGTAGACTTTTCTTGAAAGCCAACCCCACACATTTTCCATGATGTTCAGGGCGGATGAATATGGCGGCCATGCAAGTAGGTTTACATTTTGGTTCTCAATCCAGGCTTTTGTTGTCGGTGCGGTATGTATCGGTGCATTGGCTTGTTGGAAAGTCCATCGCTGTCCACCAAACATCTCCGAAAACTGCGGAAAAGCTCTTTCCAGTATCGATTTGTAAGTGATTGCCGTCATTTTGGAGCTTTGGAAATCCAGCTTCACAGTTCCGTAATAGCTTATTGCTCCCTATACCATTACACCACCTCCTTTGCTGTGCCGCCTTTGAAGATGCATTTCTTCTTTTCTCAAATCATGGAAATAACAGCTGTATCCATCAGGTCCGTCCAAATTACTTTTTTTTTCATCAGAAAAGACGATGGTATGCCACTCTCGATTCCACCTGATGTGACTTGTTGCAAAATCAAGCCGCTGGATTTTACGTGCCGCATTCCATGGTGGTTTCCTCTTCATTTTTTCATGGCGAATATGGCTGGCCTTCTGTATCACGCGATGAACAGTCGATCTGCTGTAACTCCAGTTTCTGCCTTAATTTTACTTAAGGAGAGCCTTGAATTGGAAGCAGCTCTCAGTATCGCCCGCCTTTCCTGACATGTTGTTGCTTTGCTGACTCTTCCTTTGCGGTTTTTTCCATACTTCCCCGGGTCCTTAATAAAGCTGTGTACAACAGTGGTGCCTCTTCCAATCTTGCTGGCTATGAAAGGGATGGATTTTCCTTGTTCCCGGTAAGCTCGAATTTGGCCTATTTCCTCCTTGGTTAATGTCTTTTCTTTACCCATAGTTGTAGATTGTATGAAGTTATTTCTTGAACTAAGCTCCCTAATACTCGAAGTATCCTTTTATTTGATTTAAAACATGGTAACAGTTAGATTTAGCTACTGTTCGTAATCAAGTGAGACAAAAAAAACAGGCAAATTTTATGACATTTCTGGGAAAAGCGTCATAAAAATTGCATTTATCAACTTAATCACTTTTTTTTTTTTATAATATAAAAATAATATATCCTGTATTCCTTGTGCAATTGGTTTTTCCCACATTAGCGAAGGGTTTGAAAAATATCGTAAAATTAAAACAAAAAACTGTCTGTTCGTAATCAAGTGAGACGGAGTGTACATGTTCGCTAAAAACAAACAAAACTTCAAAGTGGTTAAGAAATTTTTATATCTTGAAGTGAACATAAAATAAACGGATAATATCTTAGTGGAAATCCGTCAAAGATTGATTTTAGGAAGCCGCTCCTACTTAGGTTTGCAAAACAACCCCTAACTCGAAAGAGAAAATTAATCCAGAGCAAATATTAAGAGTGAATTGTAGGTTATTTAAATTAAATCATCTTATTTTCGTATGATGCACTATAAGAAAAAGGTTGATCATTTAAGTGAGCAATTATTATAGTTCTTTATTAATTGAATTATACATATAAAAGCCAGTTTATAGATTTAAACCTATTTCCCTTCAATATTTAAATCCTTAAATGCATTAATTAATTTTGCATCTATATCCCATATTACAAGTTGACCATCAGTGCCTGAAGTACTAATTTTCTTACACGATAATTTATCACCCGAATAAATTCTAACACAAGATATTGCATTTTGATGAATAGACTCTACAAAGGTATCCGAATTTTCAGATCTGGAGTTGCGATCTAATGATTGAAAAATACGCATAGCCGATATTCCACTCGATTCTTTCTTCTGCGAGGTATCTAGTTTAGCAGAGAAGTGTATTTTGTTTCCTTCTAAAGTGAAGATAAGAGGAACACAGCTATGACCTGCCACAATTACTGAATTAAGGCTAATCCAGACGCAACTTAGAAACGGAAGATGTTCAGTTTTGCAGCGAATAACGTTTCCATTAGTGGAATCGGCAATATTGATGCAGCTATCATGACCAACCCAGCATACACGATTACCATCACCGGAAAAGCTAACGCTGTGAATCCATCCTCCACCAGTATTTGCAGCATTTTTAAATTCGGCCATTAAGTGTCCTAGTGTCATGCGGTTTCCCCATGGTGTTGGATTAGGCTGATCTTCTATGTCCTTAATATACGCTGAAAAAACACGAACCTGAAATTATAAGAAGGATGTTACATAAATTTACACATGACACTTAATTATTAATTAAACATTTAAAGAAAATACATATGTATATCTTGCGTCGATCGGTGGTCAAATTGTAGCCAGTGGATAAATTCAACAGGCTCTGGAATTTTTCAATTGGCTGAAATCTAGCTTTCGTAGAGTGGTGAAGTGGTTCCTAAATAGATAATAGCGAAGATAATGGCGTACGAACTGAAAGAGTACGAAATAATCGTTCACTAAAGTTTCAAAATGTCCCCTGCATGTCGAAATTTAGCCACTAGCTACAATTTAATTAACACACGCAGCTGTAGAGCACGTATAAGTTTGTGTTGAACTTTAGGGTTAACCTAGTAAAACTGTGAAATAAAGATAAATTACACTTTTATGGCCTATACATGACACGAGTTGTCGGAGTGACCTTGATATCCGTCCGACCGATCTGATCGTGTGTGAGGTTGTCGTTCGACGGTCGAATAAAAATCAAACTGTGTTTTATATTGTGTGACAAAATCACCCCGAATCTCCAACTCGTACACGACAGTCGAATCCGGCCATGGTCGCATTTAGTTATTACAAAGTCGCATTTTACGAACACACTCTTACGTAATTTTTGACAGGAGTCGTATGCATCGCGACGCATACGAGTCTTGAATTTTTCTTGAATTACGATGCATTCAATCGGTCGTTTGATGGTCGTATTTGTTTTGTATTTTACCCGTCTTCAAAGTTGGCTACGACTCGGCTTCAACATGAAGGAAGATGGAAAATAAACATATGTAAGTAGATGTATTTTCAATAGAAATATTTAAATTTGTACTTTTGTTTGCTTTCATGTCTGAAAGTCACAAATCGTAGCCAATTTGAAAGAGTGGTTTCTGCTATGCCAAAAACACGCGGTGTTCCCAAGCGGTCCCCCATCTACCGAGGGACTAACAAAAGTTCGCTTGGTTGGTGTCAACTTAGTAGTTTTTAAAAAAAAAAAAAAAACATTTCTGTAGCTTATAATCTAACAATATTTATTTCCAAATTTCAGAACAATAGGTAAAAATGGAGACGAGAAAGAGAAAAATTAGTGACGTAAGCTCGGTTGAAGTTCCACCGCCAACACAGGAAGAAATTCGTTTTGCCATTCTCTTCAGATTTCGACGTCAACTCACGCCAGTCAAAATTCTGCACGAATACCAAAATGCATACGGAATAAATGCACCATCTCTTGTTACTACAGTAGACGCTCGATATAGTGAACTAATAAAAACCGGGCCTGTTCACTGGAACGAGATTGTTCACTGTAACGAGCGTGGACTCCTTGAAGCAAATTTCTTCAAAATGTGTATGTTTTTACATGCAATACATCGAAAATACAATATAATTGCAATTACTAAAAAACAAGCCAATATTTATTGAACAGAATAATTTATTTTTAACAAAAACAAGCAACAGGCAGTTTGCATTTGTACTACAAACAACCCCAAACTGCGTACATAATCGTGCAACATACTCGCACAACACGATGAGATTTGGTCGTACTCGTATGCATATCTATGAACGTATGTACTTCCCAGTGGGCCTAACTGGTGACTGCAAGGCACTAATGAGTTTTAACTGTTTTCTGCGAATGTTGTAGTTTCTTAAACCAGGCAAACCAGCATACCAAGGTACTTCATATCGACCGATATCTCTTCTCTCTCCAGTTGCGAAAATACTCGAAGCTTTGATACTACCCAAGCTTCATTCTGAATTTCAGCTAGCCGACCACCAACACGGCTTCCGCAAATTGCGAAGTACTACAACAGCCCTTTCCGAGATCACGACTCACATCACACAAGGTCTTAACCAACAACGACCATGCGATCGCACTCTTCTAGTTGCACTTGACTTATCAAAGGCATTTGATACTGTCGACCTAGGAATCCTACTTCAAGACATCCTAGACTCACAACTCTCAAACTCCACTAAACGATGGCTTGCCAATTACCTAAATGGCCGACAGTCCTTCGTTGAATTCCGCAACTGTAAATCGAAATTGAGGAAGGTCAAGCAAGGGGTTCCTCAAGGAGGAGTCCTTTCCCCGATCCTTTTTAACTACTACCTGGCGAAACTCCCTACACCACCATCCGGAGTCAAACTGGTATCGTATGCCGACGACTGCACCATTCTCGCCTCAGGAAAGGACATCCGCTCAATCTGCCGTAACATCAATGCCTACCTTAATGAATTGGAAGACTTCATCGCCAGTCGCAATCTCAAGCTGTCCCCAGAAAAATCCTCATCCACCCTATTCACCACCTGGACCAAAGAGGTAAACCTACCACTCGACATTGAGATACATGGCAGGGCGATCCCGACAACAAACCACCCAAAGATTCTAGGAGTCATATTTGACAGCCTACTGACTTTCTCTAATCATTCTAGAAATGTCAGTGAACGAGTCATGTCCAGGAATAAGGTCCTAAAATCTCTGGCCGGTAGCACATGGGGGAAAGACAAAGAAACTCTCCTCACCACATATCAAGCAATCGGAAGATCGGTTTTTAATAGGATGATGAGGATTTGACACGCACCAGGTGCATTTTAAAAGGAGTGCTGGGGATATTACGGTCAACACGGGAGAAAGTTGTATGTAGAAAAGAGAGTAGGATGGCCGATTGCCTTCCTCCTTCGTAGACTTTTCTTGAAAGCCAACCCCACACATTTTCCATGATGTTCAGGTCGGATGAATATGGCGGCCATGCAAGTAGGTTTACATTTTGGTTCTCAATCCAGGCTTTTGTTGTCGGTGCGGTATGTATCGGTGCATTGGCTTGTTGGAAAGTCCATCGCTGTCCACCAAACATCTCCGAAAACTGCGGAAAAGCTCTTTCCAGTATCGATTTGTAAGTGATTGCCGTCATTTTGGAGCTTTGGAAATCCAGCTTCACAGTTCCGTAATAGCTTATTGCTCCCTATACCATTACACCACCTCCTTTGCTGTGCCGCCTTTGAAGATGCATTTCTTCTTTTCTCAAATCATGGAAATAACAGCTGTATCCATCAGGTCCGTCCAAATTACTTTTTTTTTCATCAGAAAAGACGATGGTATGCCACTCTCGATTCCACCTGATGTGACTTGTTGCAAAAACAAGCCGCTGGATTTTACGTGCCGCATTCCATGGTGGTTTCCTCTTCATTTTTTCATGGCGAATATGGCTGGCCTTCTGTATCACGCGATGAACAGTCGATCTGCTGTAACTCCAGTTTCTGCCTTAATTTTACTTAAGGAGAGCCTTGAATTGGAAGCAGCTCTCAGTATCGCCCGCCTTTCCTGACATGTTGTTGCTTTGCTGACTCTTCCTTTGCGGTTTTTTCCATACTTCCCCGGGTCCTTAATAAAGCTGTGTACAACAGTGGTGCCTCTTCCAATCTTGCTGGCTATGAAAGGGATGGATTTTCCTTGTTCCCGGTAAGCTCGAATTTGGCCTATTTCCTCCTTGGTTAATGTCTTTTCTTTACCCATAGTTGTAGATTGTATGAAGTTATTTCTTGAACTAAGCTCCCTAATACTCGAAGTATCCTTTTATTTGATTTAAAACATGGTAACAGTTAGATTTAGCTACTGTTCGTAATCAAGTGAGACAAAAAAAACAGGCAAATTTTATGACATTTCTGGGAAAAGCGTCATAAAAATTGCATTTATCAACTTAATCACTTTTTTTTTTTTATAATATAAAAATAATATATCCTGTATTCCTTGTGCAATTGGTTTTTCCCACATTAGCGAAGGGTTTGAAAAATATCGTAAAATTAAAACAAAAAACTGTCTGTTCGTAATCAAGTGAGACGGAGTGTACATGTTCGCTAAAAACAAACAAAACTTCAAAGTGGTTAAGAAATTTTTATATCTTGAAGTGAACATAAAATAAACGGATAATATCTTAGTGGAAATCCGTCAAAGATTGATTTTAGGAAGCCGCTCCTACTTAGGTTTGCAAAACAACCCCTAACTCGAAAGAGAAAATTAATCCAGAGCAAATATTAAGAGTGAATTGTAGGTTATTTAAATTAAATCATCTTATTTTCGTATGATGCACTATAAGAAAAAGGTTGATCATTTAAGTGAGCAATTATTATAGTTCTTTATTAATTGAATTATACATATAAAAGCCAGTTTATAGATTTAAACCTATTTCCCTTGAATATTTAAATCCTTAAATGCATTAATTAATTTTGCATCTATATCCCATATTACAAGTTGACCATCAGTGCCTGAAGTACTAATTTTCTTACACGATAATTTATCACCCGAATAAATTCTAACACAAGATATTGCATTTTGATGAATAGACTCTACAAAGGTATCCGAATTTTCAGATCTGGAGTTGCGATCTAATGATTGAAAAATACGCATAGCCGATATTCCACTCGATTCTTTCTTCTGCGAGGTATCTAGTTTAGCAGAGAAGTGTATTTTGTTTCCTTCTAAAGTGAAGATAAGAGGAACACAGCTATGACCTGCCACAATTACTGAATTAAGGCTAATCCAGACGCAACTTAGAAACGGAAGATGTTCAGTTTTGCAGCGAATAACGTTTCCATTAGTGGAATCGGCAATATTGATGCAGCTATCATGACCAACCCAGCATACACGATTACCATCACCGGAAAAGCTAACGCTGTGAATCCATCCTCCACCAGTATTTGCAGCATTTTTAAATTCGGCCATTAAGTGTCCTAGTGTCATGCGGTTTCCCCATGGTGTTGGATTAGGCTGATCTTCTATGTCCTTAATATACGCTGAAAAAACACGAACCTGAAATTATAAGAAGGATGTTACATAAATTTACACATGACACTTAATTATTAATTAAACATTTAAAGAAAATACATATGTATATCTTGCGTCGATCGGTGGTCAAATTGTAGCCAGTGGATAAATTCAACAGGCTCTGGAATTTTTCAATTGGCTGAAATCTAGCTTTCGTAGAGTGGTGAAGTGGTTCCTAAATAGATAATAGCGAAGATAATGGCGTACGAACTGAAAGAGTACGAAATAATCGTTAACTAAAGTTTCAAAATGTCCCCTGCATGTCGAAATTTAGCCACTAGCTACAATTTAATTAACACACGCAGCTGTAGAGCACGTATAAGTTTGTGTTGAACTTTAGGGTTAACCTAGTAAAACTGTGAAATAAAGATAAATTACACTTTTATGGCCTATACATGACACGAGTTGTCGGAGTGACCTTGATATCCGTCCGACCGATCTGATCGTGTGTGAGGTTGTCGTTCGACGGTCGAATAAAAATCAAACTGTGTTTTATATTGTGTGACAAAATCACCCCGAATCTCCAACTCGTACACGACAGTCGAATCCGGCCATGGTCGCATTTAGTTATTACAAAGTCGCATTTTACGAACACACTCTTACGTAATTTTTGACAGGAGTCGTATGCATCGCGACGCATACGAGTCTTGAATTTTTCTTGAATTACGATGCATTCAATCGGTCGTTTGATGGTCGTATTTGTTTTGTATTTTACCCGTCTTCAAAGTTGGCTACGACTCGGCTTCAACATGAAGGAAGATGGAAAATAAACATATGTAAGTAGATGTATTTTCAATAGAAATATTTAAATTTGTACTTTTGTTTGCTTTCATGTCTGAAAGTCACAAATCGTAGCCAATTTGAAAGAGTGGTTTCTGCTATGCCAAAAACACGCGGTGTTCCCAAGCGGTCCCCCATCTACCGAGGGACTAACAAAAGTTCGCTTGGTTGGTGTCAACTTAGTAGTTTTTGAAAAAAAAAAAAAACATTTCTGTAGCTTATAATCTAACAATATTTATTTCCAAATTTCAGAACAATAGGTAAAAATGGAGACGAGAAAGAGAAAAATTAGTGACGTAAGCTCGGTTGAAGTTCCACCGCCAACACAGGAAGAAATTCGTTTTGCCATTCTCTTCAGATTTCGACGTCAACTCACGCCAGTCAAAATTCTGCACGAATACCAAAATGCATACGGAATAAATGCACCATCTCTTGTTACTACAGTAGACGCTCGATATAGTGAACTAATAAAAACCGGGCCTGTTCACTGGAACGAGATTGTTCACTGTAACGAGCGTGGACTCCTTGAAGCAAATTTCTTCAAAATGTGTATGTTTTTACATGCAATACATCGAAAATACAATATAATTGCAATTACTAAAAAACAAGCCAATATTTATTGAACAGAATAATTTATTTTTAACAAAAACAAGCAACAGGCAGTTTGCATTTGTACTACAAACAACCCCAAACTGCGTACATAATCGTGCAAGATACTCGCACAACACGATGAGATTTGGACGTACTCGTATGCATATCTATGAACGTATGTACTTCCCAGTGGGCCTAACTGGTGACTGCAAGGCACTAATGAGTTTTAACTGTTTTCTGCGAATGTTGTAGTTTCTTAAACCAGGCAAACCAGCATACCAAGGTACTTCATATCGACCGATATCTCTTCTCTCTCCAGTTGCGAAAATACTCGAAGCTTTGATACTACCCAAGCTTCATTCTGAATTTCAGCTAGCCGACCACCAACACGGCTTCCGCAAATTGCGAAGTACTACAACAGCCCTTTCCGAGATCACGACTCACATCACACAAGGTCTTAACCAACAACGACCATGCGATCGCACTCTTCTAGTTGCACTTGACTTATCAAAGGCATTTGATACTGTCGACCTAGGAATCCTACTTCAAGACATCCTAGACTCACAACTCTCAAACTCCACTAAACGATGGCTTGCCAATTACCTAAATGGCCGACAGTCCTTCGTTGAATTCCGCAACTGTAAATCGAAATTGAGGAAGGTCAAGCAAGGGGTTCCTCAAGGAGGAGTCCTTTCCCCGATCCTTTTTAACTACTACCTGGCGAAACTCCCTACACCACCATCCGGAGTCAAACTGGTATCGTATGCCGACGACTGCACCATTCTCGCCTCAGGAAAGGACATCCGCTCAATCTGCCGTAACATCAATGCCTACCTTAATGAATTGGAAGACTTCATCGCCAGTCGCAATCTCAAGCTGTCCCCAGAAAAATCCTCATCCACCCTATTCACCACCTGGACCAAAGAGGTAAACCTACCACTCGACATTGAGATACATGGCAGGGCGATCCCGACAACAAACCACCCAAAGATTCTAGGAGTCATATTTGACAGCCTACTGACTTTCTCTAATCATTCTAGAAATGTCAGTGAACGAGTCATGTCCAGGAATAAGGTCCTAAAATCTCTGGCCGGTAGCACATGGGGGAAAGACAAAGAAACTCTCCTCACCACATATCAAGCAATCGGAAGATCGGTTCTCAACTATGCGGCACCAATCTGGACCCCACGCCTCAGTGATACTCAATGGCATAAGCTCCAAACAAGCCAGAATGCTGCTCTACGCATTATCACAGGCTGTCACCGCATGTCCCATGAAGATCACCTACATCAGGAAACAAAGTTGCTCAAAGTCAAAGAGCATAACGAACTTCTATCGAAACAGTTCTTACTGGCTTGCAATCGTCCCGATCACCCGAACCGAGATATACTCAGCCTCCCTACACCTCCGAGGCATATTCGATCTGACATCCGTTCATACCGTGAAGAGGTTAATAGGTTTATAACTCATACACCACTTGTCGCAGCGTCTCACAAGCTGGCTTTGAACTCTATTCACCAACACGCTGTCCAAACTGCGCTTGATAACCGCCAGACTAACATTGTGCTAGGCGGCCGTCCTCCACCGATACATCATAGTGAAGATCATCTTCCTAGACGCACCAGATCCACACTTGCCCAACTGCGATCCGGCTGGAGCTGCATACTGAACAATTATATGCACCGCTTACGCGACAGTATCACTGATCAATGCCCAGACTGTGGCTCGTCACCACATAACACCGCCCATTTGTTCAGCTGTCCGTCGCATCCCACAACACTTACACCAAGATTCTTATGGACTCACCCAGTCGAAGCTGCCGCTTTCCTGGGCCTCGACCTCACTGATGACAACCCACCTGCACCACCTTAACGTTTGAACCATACGAATCAACATAGTTGCTACAACAACAACAACAACAACAACAACAACAACTGTTTTCTGCATGCTGTAAGGTTGTAAGAAAATAAAAAAACATAAGTTCACTGTAGCGAGATTTTTTTGTTCACTATTTAGAATAGCCTGTATAAAATGTTGTGTGTTCACTATATTGGATTGTTCACTATATCGATGTTCACTATATCGAACGTCCACTGTATTTCAAAGTGGTTTCGAAGATTCCAGACTGGCCATTTTTCCGTGGAGGACGAATCTCGTGAAGGTCGGCCCAAATCCTCCACCGACGATACAAATGTGGCCCTGGTGAAGGCCAAAATTGACGAAGATGCTAGGATGACACAGGAGATGATAGCGGATGAACAGGGCTTGAATGCCATGTCGTGGCTGTGTCACGAATTTTAAATGATCACCTGAAATATTCGAAGAAGTCAGCTCGATGGGTTCCAAAAATTTTGAATGGAGAGCATAAAGAGGCTCGTGTTCGTTTTGCTCAATATTTCTTGGATAAGTTTTAAAATGGAGAGTCAAGTTGCTTCAATAAGATCGTTACAGGTGATGAATCTTGGTTTTACAAGTACGACCCGGAAACCAAACAGCAGTACATGGTATGGAGCCCAGAAGGTGCAAATCCTCCAGTAAAGGTCAAGCAACAAAAGTCAGCGACAAAAGTTATGATGTCGATGTACTTCACCAGGGCGAAAATGGTCGCCGTCATCCCGCTTAAAACTGGTCAGACAGTCACTGCTAATTGGTATACTGAAACTTGCTTACCACAAGTTTTCCAAAATTTACTAGCACACCGACAAAAAGAGGAGCTACGCCGCTACTTTTTGCACCACGACAATGCGAATGCGCACACTGCTGAAAAAACCAGCAACTTTCTTGCGCTCTCGGGCATCAATGAAATTCGTCCAGCACTATATTCTCCGGATCTAGAGCCGTATGACTTTTGGCTGTTTCCGAAAATAAAAAAAAGATTTGAGGGGAAAAATTTTCACATCTAATGAGGAGATTATTAATGCAGTCAATGTCGAAATCGAAAAGCTCCAAAAAGAGAATTTTGAAAGCTGTTTTGAAAGATAGATCTATCGGCTGAAGAAATGTATTGAAATAAATGGGAATTATGTGGAGAAATTAAAAAAAAAATGAAGATTAAATATCTAAAGTTCAAATTATTTTTGTGTTTTATTATTCAATCAACTAAGCGCGCCCGACGCTGCTCGATTTCGGTGAACGGACGAGAACTGATACTTAGCATGTTATGGTCGTTGGCGTAAGTACACAACAAATTTCTCCGAATTGCTGCCAAATTCTCAACCGGCACCACTTCGTCCTCTTCTTAATCGAAAAAGAGGTCTAAGTCTATCAAATTGATAATTTTGATTTATTTGGTCACCAAAAACTTTACTTTGCTTTAAAAAACACGGCCAAACTTATATATTTACATTTTCGTTTCATTCGCTTAAATCTTTTGACATTTGCGTAACTGCGATGATACGCGTTGGTTTTTTTGAGTTGTCGTATGCATCGCATACGTATCGAGGAATAAGAATTTAATTTTGATACGACTTTAAATACAAAAGAAAATACGACTGGGCATTCGACTTGAGAACAGTCAGATAGTCAGAAGTTGGACGAATGAATGCTATCGCATAGAAATGAAATGAAACAAATGCAATTACCTTGGAAAAAACTGCAAATTCTGTCAAACAGCAGCAATTCATTCACTAAGGGAAAACTTACCGATTATCGCGAAAGAAGCCCGCATAGCCTGATAAGACAAAGCAACAGGGCAGCAATCATTAGCAGACCACCAAGGATGCATTTCTATTACTTCAAATGATTAACCTGACCGAAATTATACATAATATATCTGTAAGAAAAAATCTGATTACCAGGGTGAATATTATGGTGACTTCCTTCCTTAAAAAAATAAATAAATAAATAAACTCAACTTCAATGATTTCTGAGGACTGTTTAAAAACCATTCTAAAATTCATACTCAACTCGGGATGGTTCAGGAAGGCGGACTAATCAAATGTTTACAGCCGATCCATAGCCTAACCTATTTGAATGTACTTCAATCTATAATACTATTAAAACCATCGACAATTGAGAAATCGAATCGAAAAATATTTGGCCCGCGATATCTAAAAAAATTTTACATTTTCCCTAAGAGTAACTTTAAAGTTCGGTGTAAATGGTTCAGTGAAATTTCGAAATTTCATCCGTGAAATGAACACTTCTGTTCGGTGGATATGTACTAATAAAAGTATCGCTGTCGATTTGCTAAGGTCAGTTCGTTAAACGACCACTAGGCACAAAAAAAAAGTTTAACAGTGAACGAGGGTCACAAAAAGACAAAAAGAAAGGACACCCGAGATCGAGTACCCAACAGAACGTCGCATTATACAGCTACTTATTCAATGTAGTAAAAAATGTTATCAAACTGAGCTCTTCTGTAAATTTGAGTAAGGACCGAGGTCAAACGAAGAATCACGCTTCCCAATTGTTATTATTTCTGGCTACGGAAGGAATTGAGTCATTGTCATTCATATACCACACATTTTCCACTATGTTCAATTTTGTTTGATTATTTGTACTTTATTTAGCTTGTAGAAAAACTATTTTCCATACATCCATACAATCCAGTTACGGCTAACAAAGCGCAAACCCTATGATGACAAGAAGGAAACGACCGGCCTCGGATATTGCCAAGCCTGGTAAGCCAGGGCATCCTTTGGAGCCAGGCCTGAAGGGTGTCAGTATGCGAGCGTCTGGTGGTCGGCTTGTCCCGCTCGGCAGCCGGCCGGGTCAAACCCGAAATGGCTACGAGCTTCCTGTCAATGGTCTCGCGAACCATTACGGGGGTCAAGGGGTGAGCGCGCTGTGCACCGATAGGGGCACAGATGGACTCTCTGAGATTCGACAACGGCATCGACTTAGGATAGGCACATGGAACGTCTCATCGCTCACAGGGAAGGATCTTGAGCTTGTTGGGGAGGCTGTTAAAAGTCGACTAGATATAGTTGGCGTCTCTTCAACAAAGCAGAGAGATTCTAAAACTGTGGACCTTTCGGGTGGGTGGAAGCTCTTCCTGTCAGGAGTCGCACCCTCAATGTCTGCTCGGGCGGGAGTGGGGATACTCACAAGTCCCAGGTTGACAGACAGAGTATTGGAGTGGATACCATTAGGAGGGAGAGTTGCGATCTTAAAGCTCAAGCTTGAAAGATCAACTCTGGCATTGGTGCAAGTGTATGCACCGAACCTTCTGTCAGAGTACGCAGCTTTCTTAGATGAAGTTGATGTTGCCCTTGAAAAGGTTGCAGATATGGATTCTTTTGTCCTGATGGGTGACTTCAATGCTCATGTGGGTGTAGATGTTATGACATGGGGGAGTGTGATTGGGAGGAACGGTGATCCTGATCAAAACGCAAACGGAGAGAGGTTGTTGGATTTTTGTTGTGAAAATGGCTTATCCATCATGAACACCATCTTTCCACACAAAGACATTCACAAATACACGTGGTACCGTCAGAGTCTGCAGCAGAAGTCGCTGATCGATTTCTTTGTGGTACCATCGTGTCTGAAGAGAATGGTTTGTGATGTTCGCGTATTGAGAGGGGCCGAACTGTCAACTGATCATCACTTAGTACTGTGCAAATTGTATCTTAGCGAGAGAGTGCCTCCCCTACCAAAGCGTAAACCAAGGATGGTTACACGCATACGATGGGAGAGGTTTCAGGACGATGAGATACGGGAGACATTTGCGCGGCAAATATCTGAGAGGTTTGAACGAATTCCAACTGTTCCATCAAATGTAGAGGAAGAATGGCAACTGTTTTCAACAGCGGTTATTGCCTCTGCGGGAGATGTTTGTGGAGTGAAGCGGCTTGGTGTGGCGGCTGGTGGTGAGAAAAGAACTGCTTGGTTTAAAACGCCCGGAGTTCAAGAAGCCATCAGAGAGAAGAAGAGAGCCTTTAAGGTGTGGATTCACTTGGGGAACTCCGATTCTCGAAATCGGTACACTGAGGCGCGAAGAACTTGCAAATTAGCTGTGAAAACAGCGAAAGAACAGTCTTGGAAGGAGTTTGGCGAGAAATTGGAACGTGACCACAGATCTGCATATAAGATGTTCTGGCAGACCGTCCGCCGACTCAGAGGAAAAAAGTTGAATATCGTTGAAGGAGTCAAATCCAAAGACGGTAGACTTCTTTCCAATGAGGAGGACATCTTACGCAGATGGAGCGTAAAAGTTGGCAAATCTGCTGGTGTGGATGAAATTCGGCCAGAAATGCTCAAGGCTTTAGGTAAAGAGGGAGTTCAATGGGAGTTCAATGGGTCTCGCGTGTCATTAAAGTGGCTTGGGAATGCGGTGAAACACCTGGTGATTGGCAAACGGGGGTGATAGTTCCTCTTTTTAAAAAAGGGGACAAAAGAAATTGCGCCAACTATAGGGGTATATCTCTTTTAAGTCTCCCTGGAAAAGTCTTCGCTAAGGTGCTAGAAAAGCGTTCCAGAGCTGTGGTTGAGGACAGTTTGGGGGATGAGCAGTGCGGTTTTCGTCCCGGTAGAAGCACAACCGACCAGTTGTTCACTCTCAGAATGGTTCTTGAGAAGGCCTGGGAATATGCCAAACCTGTCTACACTTGTTTTGTGGATTTGGAAAAGGCATATGATAGGGTTCCTCGAGGCAAACTCTGGAGTGTTCTGCAGGAGTATGGGATTGCTGGTTCCCTGTTAAGGGCGATTCAGTCTTTATATACAAACTGTAGAAGCTGTGTTCGGATAAACGGTGTTAAATCAATACCTTTCACTGTGGGCGTTGGACTCCGCCAGGGGTGCGTTTTGTCACCTCTCCTCTTCATTGTATATATGGATTGGATGTTGCAGCGCAGCCGCGGCGGGGAATGTTTCAAAGTGGGAGACCTAAGGATTAGTCATCTGCTCTTTGCGGATGATTTGGTCATCCTTGGGTCCTCTCAAACCGAACTTCAGCGCGCACTCGAAAGGTTTGTAGCCGTTTGTGATGATGCTGGAATGAAGATCAACGTGAACAAATCGGAAGTAATGGTCGTTTCCAAAAAACCCATTCAGTGCACTCTGCATGTTAGTGGAGTCCCACTGAAGCAGGTGGAGAAGTTTAAGTACCTCGGGGTTCTATTCACGAGTGATGGGAGGAGCAATGCCGAGTTATCCTGTAGAATTGGTCAGGCTGGATCAATTTTGAGAGAGCTTGGCCAATCTGTTATAAGGAAGGCCGAACTTAGTGTTCAAGCTAAGCTATCGGTTTTTGACTCGGTGTATGTTCCAACTCTCACCTATGGTCATGAAATTTGGGTAGTGACCGAAAGAATAAGATCGCGGATACAAGCTGCCGAAATGAGGTTCCTTCGCGGTGTTGTTGGAATAACTCGTAGGGATCGAGTGCGCAACACCAGAGTACGCGAGGCGCTCAACGTTGAGCAGCTACTTCTCCGAACGGAACGATCTATGCTTCGATGGTTTGGTCACGTAGTGCGTATGCCCCCAGACCGGCTTCCAAGACGCGCCATGGTTGCCGTGCCATCAGGTAGGCGACTTCGCGGAAGGCCTAGAAATAGATGGTTGGATCAAGTCCGACATCTCTCCTGGAGCCGCTTAGGGATTCCCCCTGATGAATTGGAGTCAATGGCGGAGGATCGAGAACAATGGAGAGTCCACCTGAGCATCCTACCCCCGCGACCCTCATGAAGGATTAGCGGGCCATTGAAAATGAATGAATGAATGAATGAATGAAAAACTATTTTGATAAGATTATATAGCATTTCATTTTTTCTTATTTTTACATATTAAATAGTAATTTTAACATGTTCAAAATACCCATTCAGCATGTTAGTGGAGTCCCACTGAAGCAGGTGGATCAGTTTAAGTACCTCGGGGTCTTATTTACGAGTGATGGGAAAAGCAATGCCGAGTTGGTCAGACTGGATCAATTTGGAGAGAGCTTGGTCAATCTGTTATAAGGAAGGCCGAACTTAGTGTTCAAGCTAAATTATCGATTTTGAACTCGGTGTATGTTCCAACTCTCACCTATGGTCATGAAATTTGAGTAGTGACCGAAAGAATAAGATCGCGGATACAAGCTGCCGAAATGAGGTTAATTCGCGGTGTTGCTGGAATAACCCGAATGGATCGAGTGCGCAACACGAGAGTACGCGAGGCGCTCAATGTTGAACAGCTACTTCTCCGAACGGAACGATCTATGCTTTGATGATTTGGTCACGTAGTGCGTATGCCCCCAGACCGGCTTCCAAGACGTGCCATCAGGTATGCGACCCCCGGTAGGCCTAGAAATAGATGGTTGGATCAAGTCCGACCTCTCTCCTGGAGCCATCTAGGGATTCCTGGAGTTGGAGTCAATGGCGGAGGACCGAGAAGGATGGAGAGTCCACCTGAGCATCCTACACCCGCGACCCTCATAAAGGGTTAGCGGGTCATTGAAAATTAATATATATATGTAAGTTTTGTGGACACGTAAATAACACCAGTACAGTAATGAAAGTAGGGTTCAATTAGTATATTATACACATTTATATCTCAGTTCATTGAAACGGTTCATCTTATTTTTCTTAACACACTAAGTATTCTCGATATTTTTTTTTTTACTTACTTACTTAGGTGGCGCTACTGTTCGGGGTGAAACGTGTGTGCCCCACTTACGACGAGCTACTGCGGCGTCCCTCCGGGTTAGATTCGAAGACTCTGCGGGCCGGAGCGTTGATGTCCATTCGCTCTATATGTCCTAACCGTCTCAGACGTCCAATACGCAGTTTTTGACAAGGTCGATGTCGCTGTACAGCTCGTATAATTCGTTATTGAATCTTCTCCTCCAAAGCCTGTCAACGTAAACGGGACCAAACGGGAATTTTTATCTTGAAGCGACCACGGATATCTTTATCCTCTTTTAATAAAGTCCATGTTTCAGCGCCGTAAAGCAGGACTGGTATGATTAGAGTCTTCTCTTTTAGTTGTTCGAGATAGGGTTTTACTGTTGAATTGCCTTATAAGCCCAAAAAAACAGCGATTGGCAAGAGTTATTTTTCGCTTGATTTCTGCGCTGATGTTGTTTTTAGAGTTTATATCAGAGCCAAGGTAGACAAAGTCCCTTACTACCTCGAAGTTATAGCTGCCCACTGTGACGTTCTGTCCAATTCGTCGGTGTTGATTGTCGCTTCTTGTTGACAGCATATACTTGGTTTTGCCCTCGTTTATCGCTAGACCCATTTTGGCCGCTTCCGCCTTAATGCTTGCAACGCACCGGTGACAGCCCGCTAAGTTCTTCCAATAATGTCAATATCGCCGACCGTATGCAAGCAGTTGTAGTTGCATACAGACTTGTGATAGATTGTGCCTCCGGTGTTGGCTTGTGAGTTCCGCACAATCCGTTCAAGTACAATATTAAAGAAGTCACATGACAGCGCGTCACCTTGTCTAAAACCTGTTTTGACATCAAAGGTCTCAGTGCGGTCATTACCGACCTTGATGGAACAGCGAGCGTTATCCATCGTCATCCTGCACAGACGAACAAGTTTGGCAGGGATGTCTAAACTAGACATGGCTCTATAAAGCTCTTCTCTATATTTTTAAATATGTGTACATATATTCAATACTAGCTGGCCCTCGTCGAAAACAACGAACATTTTTACAGAGTTTAATGGGCAGAAATATAAGATAAGAAAGTAACTTTGTGAATTATATTTACCAATAAAAGCTCAGTGTAGTTAGAAAATGAAATGCCTACCTTTGTAGAATGAATAATTCGCTATTCATAGATACCCTTCAATCTCACTAGCCGTGTTTTTTTTAAACTTAGACTGGCTGGCTATTAAAATCAAATTTTACACGTAAAAGAAATACAACAATCGGCTGGCTACTACTCTTGATTTAATTCCCAGCCAAAAGTGGCTGGATAGGCATTTTTTGATGCCTACTTTCAGGCGGCGCTAAAACGAATGATTTTTTTGTTATAGACGTTGCTGTCACTGCAAAGTTGTTCTGTTCCGTAGGGATATGTTCGTAAAGCTAACCCAATTATAAGTAATCTCGTGCGACGCTCCTGATTGGCCGAAAAATAAATTGGATTCAGCTATCGTATTTATTTGATATGTGGTGTACATTTTTTTACTGTTCTATTTTAGTTATATTACTTTAGATGTTAAGCATGTTTAGGAAAACTTGAAATAGACAATTATAGTACTTAAACAGGAAAAATTCAGAGTAATTTTGAATTGAAGGTTGCCTCATAAATTATCAAATCAATTCATAGAAAAAAATATCCAAATTGAAATCAAACTTTCTTAGAGCCTGACTGCATTTACTACGTTTACATACGTGTGTGTGATCTCTTTTTTTTTTCTTGGGGTGGGAAACCGCTGTTTTTGATTGCGTCCGTGGTTAGCTTCGGGTAAAGTGTTATGTTCAGTTATTTTATATTTATTAAATGCAAAAATTAATACTAAACAGAACACTAACACAATCAAAAGCAGAATGTCTGCTATACTTATCTGGCAATTCAACCACGTTTGGACTTTTCAATCTTTCGACTCTGTGTGTAAAAATACTCAGATCGATCCCAACTCGGCATATAAACGTACTAATTATCATGGCATGAGTTTTAAGGAATTATTGAGAGAACTCGGAATAGACGACGATGTAGTTTTACTTCCCTCAGGACCTGGTTCTGATATTTCTTCAGTGACTTCATTTGACTCAAGTTCCAATTTATAGTCTTAGGATCAGAAACTTCAATTGATATTATTATTGGAAATCCGGCAACAACTGCCAAGGCGAAAAATTTAGCTAAAAAGAAACGCCCGTTACAGTAAAAAAAAATCGTTAAAGCCTTTCTTTCCCTTGGAAATATGTACAACATCTGCCGCTTATCAGCTGTAATGCTGTCCAAAGTCGAAAGGACAAATTAGGGTTGTTCCCTTTCTACTGGCATGTGTCTGTCAAAAAATAAATCATGCTTCCAAGACTACTAGACTACCATAAGCTGACTCTGCAAAATTTAACTCACCTGTTTTGATAGGATATTTAAGAAAATAGATGTAACTATCTATTTTTTTTAATTTTTTATCTATACAACTATAATAGATATGTGTACTTTTTTGTGCAAATTTTTAGATTTTTTTTTTGTGACGCATGGGTCGACTTCCTTTGTAAATTTCCGCACCGGAAAGAGAAAGTAAGAACCAGAGCAAAGTATGTACATATGTATGTACATTAGATTGGTCCAAAAATGTATGGGAATTTTAGAACATATTTTACCTTTGGTATGCCACGACGTTCTGAAAGTTTGGCTTCTTAAACTTGTAATAAGCACTTAAGAGAAAAAAAGACTTATTTAGAAGTATGTAGCTCAAAGCTTATTTTATGGTTTTGAACGACTTAAATCATTGAATTCGTTATAAATTTTAAACCGAACAAGATTTCCTACAAAATTTGCTGGATGTTTTTTGGAAATACTTCAAAAAATATACAGTTTAAAAATTATCAATTTTTTTAGCACCGTTACTTTTTGGCAGCGTTTTAAGCACGTTTATATTTTTTTATTTGTATATAAGGTCTGAGCTTTAGAACCAAGTGAAATACAAGACGAACCAGCTACATACATCCTACTCCCTGCATATATTCTACCTACTTACATATCCTACCTACCTACATACATCCTACTCCCTGCATATATTCTACCTACTTACATATCCTACCTACCTACATATATTCCACTTCCTGCATGTACTCTCCGTACCCGTACCACACACCATGAACCTACCACAACTCACTAATCCAGCATAACGATCCCTATTCCCAACGACCGATCGATCCCAACGGCAGTCTCTGTAAAAGCGTCGTACAACGAAGAAAAAAGATTTATTTGTCCCGAGTTTGCTTTGTTTTTTTACGTGGCGATAGAATTCTCCTTTTCAGTTATTACACAAGTCAAAATCGTTACTAACTAACTACTTTAAGTCGCTAAGACTTGAATATTTCTTAGTTACCCTACGATTCAATGATAGCCGCGTTTTGTTTTCCCCGTGAACTGGTTCAGTTCATATTTTTACACAAGATGCAAAAACAACAATTGAACCAGCACTTGAGCTGGTTCAATTTTCGTGAACCATAATTTCTATCCCATTCCTCACCACTAGATGGCTTTTCACAAAAAAAAATGATATGTAAAGCTTGGCAGCTCTGCTGAATGGCAGAAATAAATCATAGTTATTTGTTGTATCCTCACTTTCTGACATAAGTATCTAAAAACACTTAACTATTAAACAAATATAAAAATATTAAGCACTTTTCTCACTTCAATTGCTATTTTTCTGCCATTTTTAATCCATATTAAACGTCAGTGTGTAGCTGCTACTACCAACTTGTGAAAATGAAATTTCTAGGTGAACCAGGAGCGTTTTTTTTATTTTGAGATGAACTAGTTCAGTTCACGGGGAAAACAAAACGCGGCTAATGTTCAATTTATTATAGTCGAAGTACGTTATTCTTATCTAGTTTAATTAATTAATGTTCACGTTATTCAGTTTGATTCAAAACACTTCTTAAATTAAAATCCAAGCAAGGAAATCCAGGCAAGGATTGTATACGTAAGATGTTAATAAAAACTCAAAACTTTTTTTTTTATTTTTTTTTTTTTTAAAACTGCTTTTTTTCGGTGATTGAATACTATAATTTTTGAAGAAAGTACTGTTTTTGCTCTTCATTGCTAGTCAATGATGAATTGTACTCACAGATAAGAGCCACGCTCCGTTCAGCCGAATCGTTAATTACCTAAAGTTGTTTTACTATTTGGAGACCATTAACGTAAGAAGCGTGGTTGAGCCAGTCTTGTGGATCCACATTTAAAAATTCAAGTGATATTTTAAGATTTTCAAAACATTTTATGGTGTGTGTTGTGACGAAATAGTCAAGGTTCATTCCCATATATGATGGATTTGGTCGTCCTTTTTTGTGTGGCCTGGTTTCGTTTGCAGTGCTTCTTGCATTTTTTTGTGAGTTTTATTAGTCACTGGTCTATCGAGGAACGACAAACCCATCAATTCATCAACCAAATTCCACAAAGAGTTCTCCAGTTTTTGTATAGCAACCTCTGCTTTTTGCACATTAATGGTCTTATACCTGTTTATGATAGACATTTTAAACCATTAATTTAAAATAAATGTTGAACTTATAGACAAAGACAAAGCCTCCCTTTGCCTTTTAATGGTAAAACACCGGATTGTTGTGTAACTTTCTCCTTACCAACTAAATATTGTATATGACATTACTTAAACTTCTCGTTTTACCCATTTAAAAAAAAAAATAACACGGCACTCTAAAAAATATATGACTAGCATGAATTTAATTGTTGAGTATATAGCAGACGATTGCGAGAGAGAGATCCGATTGAAAGACAATAGAAGTTTACCTAACTGTCGTAGTTAGAGTAAGCTTGACATTTTAGTAAGGTATTTTTTTGATTCATTCGCTTTTAACGGAGCAATTACGTAACTGATCGGACTTAGTAAACATTATTGAATCGTAGAATAACTAAGAAATATTCAAGTCTTAGCGACTTAAAGTAGTTAGTAACGATTTTGACTTGGTTCTAAAGCTCAGATCTTATATAACAATAAAAAATATAAACTTAAATTCGCTGGAATAATATAAGGGAAATATCGCCCTGTAAAAATACTAAAATATTAGGTAAGGAATAAAATGTCGTATTTAAAACGCTGCCAAAAAGTAACGGTGCTAAGAAAATTGATAATCTTTAAACTGTAAATTTTTTGAAGTATTTCCAAAAAATAAAATAAAAAAGTAAAATTTTTAGGAAATCTTTTTCGGTTTAGAAGTAATAACAAATTCTGTGATTTGAATCGTTCAACACCGTAAAATAAGCATTGAGATATTTTTTTTTCCTTTAAGGGCTTATTACAAGTTTAAGAAGCCAAACATTCAAAAAGTCTTGGCGCACCAGCGTAATTCTACACTTTAGAAATTTCGACCAGTCTAGTACATCCATGCAAATTTTTGTGTTCATAATATGAACATTTTTAGCCCTCTTAAGCATGTTCACACGCAATAAACAGTAAACAAATATTCAACATGGAGGATGGGTTTTACAAAATTATGGCGCCGAATTTTTTTACTGATGAATTTCATATTTGGCAGATTAATATCACAAAAACAGTCATTAGAAAATTCTGAAAAATAGAGCGTGACCAGCTCTGACGCTATTGTCATGTACAAAGAGAGATCGATATTTACATTTCGATTTACATTACAACTTTTTTTTGGTTCCGAGAAATAGCAATCTCGTCGTTGATCTCAAACTAGGTAAACAAATGTTCATATTACATGCATACATACATACATTTTCAAATGGCCCGCTAATCTTTCATGAGGGTCAAGGGGGTAGGATGCCCAGGTGAACTCTCCATCCTTCTCGATCCTCCGCCATTGACTCCAACTCATCAGGAGGAATCCCTAGACGGCTCCAGGAGAGATGTCGGACTTGGTCCAACCATCTATTTCTAGGCCTACCGCGGGGTCGCCTACCTGACAGCACGGCCAACATGGCACATCTTGGAAGCAGGTCTGGGGGCATACGCACTACGTGACCACCATCGAAGCAAAGATCATTCCGTTCGGAGAAGTATATGCTCAAAATTGAGCGCCTCGCGTACTCTGGTGTTGCGCACTCGATCCCTACGAGTTATTCCAGCAACACCACGAAGGAACCTCATTTCGGCAGCTTGTATCCGCGATCTTATTCTTTCGGTCACTACCCAAATTTCATGACCATAGGTGAGAGTTGGAACATACAACTAGTTAAAAACCGATAGCTTAGCTTGAACACTAAGTTCGGCCTTCCATATAACAGATTGGCCAAGCTCTCTCAAAATTGATCCAGCCTGACCAATTCTACAGGATAATTCGGCATTACTCTTCCCATCACTCGTGAATAAGACCCTTAGGTACTTAAACTTATCCACCTGCTTCAGCGGAACTCCACTAACATGCAGAGTGCACTGAATAGGTTTTTTGGAAACGACCATTACTTCTGACTTGTTCACGTTGATCTTCATTCCAGCAAAAACCTTAGGCTCCTAAGAATGCGTCTGAAACTCTGGCATTCAGTTTTGCGCAAGGTAGGTCTACGCAAGATCTTATCTAATAACCAATATCTGTACAGCAATTTACATTCTGTATGCAACATAGTGGAACTTCTCTAACTCGAACTTCTGTTACTCGAACTTTTCTCTCTAATTTGTATCGTGAACACTGATTTTTTGTTGCATTTTTCATATATTTTTTGCTCCCTAACTCGAATTTCAACCGTAACTCGAATTTTTCGGAGAATTTACTCACTGAATCGCGATTCCTCAGAAGCGTAGAAGTGGTAGTTCCTATTTTTATTTAAATTCCATATTCATACATAACATATCATGCAGTGGCAATTGGTTTTTCTCCTTTCTTTGACAAATAAATATCGGTGGTAAAATTTATTATACATAGAATTAGAAGATAACGATGGCAAAGCGACATTAAAATTGCTTATTGCTTGAGGAAAATACTTGTTATAAGTGAGGTAGAAAGGGGGCAAAGAAGAAAAAGGATATTGCTGCACAATTTGATATTCCCCCGAATACCTTATCAACCATTTAAGAAAAAAACAAAGATGCCCTACTAGAAAAAATTAAAGACCATGGTGCTAGCAGTAAACGAGAAATGCTCAAAACCTGCCACTATAACGATATTGATGAAGATATGATCAAATGGGTAACCGTAGCTAATAAAAATCTACCGCTTTCAGGAATCATAATAAGGGGAAAAGGATAAAGAATTCGCAGATGCCTGGGGCATGATGATTTTTTATCTAGTGTATGTTGATTAGATTAATTAAAAAAATACATTCCATTGTCCAAAAAACTATTTATGGTGAATGTGGCGGAGCGGTCTCGATAACTAGAGATCATTATCATAAAAACGTTTTACCCGGTTTTATAGCCCAGTTTGGCAAAAAAGACATTTTTAATGCCGATGAGACATTTTAAATGTTTAACAAACCAGACACTAGCGTCTAAGGTGAGAAATGTTTCGGTGGAAAATGTAGCAAAGAGAGAAAAACCGTTATGATTGGAATTACTCATTATTGGGAAAGCAAAAAACTTCCAAGGTATCAAATCACTTGATGAGGATTACGAAAGTAACAAAAGGGCGTGGATGACAAGTGAGGTTTATGAGAAATGGCTTGTAAAATTGGACAAAATGTTTGCCACTCAGAAAAGGAACATTTTGCTTTTTGTTGATAATTGTCCTGCCCACCCAAAAGATGTAGAAGATAAATTCAAAAACATTAAACTTGCATATTTTCCTCCAAACATGACCTCACTATTACAGTCGATGGATCAGGGTATCATTAAAAAATTTAAAACAGCACTATAGAAAACGGATTGTTTTAAAGGTTTCGGCCACTATGGAGGGAGGAGTTTCTACAACAGTAACACTACTAGACGCAATTAGGGACCTGATTAAAACATGGAACGTGAATGTAAAAAAGCAGGGAAAACAGGGTCTGCTACAACTGAATTGCTACAAGATGGTGAATATTGGGATGAAGAAGATTTCCTTCCACTGTCCGAATTAAATGTTGTGTGGGCCTCTTATAAAACTGCAGCTGATATGGACGATGTCACATTCGAAGACTATGTTAATGTTGATAATGGTACATGTACAATGGATTACCCTACTGAGGATGATATCTCAGAAAGCGTTGTAGAGAGTCGTGTGCCCGGAGTAGAAGTTAACTCAGACGCAAGATTTTAAAATTATTTAAAAAATTAAAGAAATATTTTTATTTTCCAGATTCAGAAGAGGATGAAGACGAAGACCCAACACCTAACACCATACCGACATTTGAGCAACTTTCCTCTTCCATTGAAAAGCTAAGAGCTTTTGTTGAGTGCAGAAGTAATGTTCCTGACAATATCTATAAGTCTTTATGTTTAGTGGATGATTTTGTAGAAAAGAAGAAGTGACCAACAAAACCCAAAAAAAAAATATTACAGAGTTCTTTAAAATAAACAAAAAACTTTTTTCTCGTACATTTTGCATATTTTCTGTAACTCGAAGTTTCTATAACTCGAACTTATTTTCTGGTTCTTAGAAATTCGACTTCGGGAAGTTTCACTGTATATGTACAATATAAGCATACGTTAGCAGCTGTGAGTTGGCCATAATGAACCACAAAACCATTGCATGAGTGTGAGTTAAAAAACAGTACCGGATACAGATCACTGAAAGTGGATAATCTCTACAACATCTGATACAGTGCATTGCAAAAGTAAAGCCACACCCTCTAAAAGGCCTTTTACCGGAAACTCTAAACCGATACAGCCCCTTACTATTATTTTTTTATTTTATGGCATCAATAAACAAGTACACCTGTCCCTCGAATTACACGGTTTCGCTTTAACACGGTTTTCATTTTGAAAAATAAAATATAAAAAAATGTTGAGTTTATTTCGATTATGCATTTTTTTATGTATTTACGGGCGCACCCGTTTCAACTGAAGACTTTTTTTTTTATTTTTGTTAAAGAAAAATTGTTTACGTTTATGTGTTTTTCCTTCTTGTAAATAAAGAAATGATTTGAAAATGTTACGTCTTTGAATACGTTATGAATGTACTAGAGCATCGGCTTCGTGTCTTCGCATTCAGTGGAACCAATGTAATATTTTCCATACAAGCCTTGTCCCATTTTAGACTGTTATTATGAACGTATCTACGAATTTTCTTCATATTCCTTGATTCGATTTACGCGGCTTAAAATTTAATTCCAATCCCCCATTTTCATATGCAAGCTCTGTCTCTTTTACACGATTTTGTCTGGAACGTATCTAAAGTGTAATTCGAGGGACAGGTGCAATTAGAACAAAAAAAAAATCCCGATATTTTCTTTTGGGATCTTCCGCAATACAAAACTGTTTTGCCAAGCTTGCACAAGTATAGCCGCACCTTATAAATACTGCAATTTCTCTACAGTTTCATTCAGTTTTGTATTGTGATTTTGACAAACAATAATACCGCGTGGTTCGCATTTAACGGAAGCTGAGGGGAAAATGTTGGCTATTCCTGAGGCTTGTTTGAAATCTAGAGCAATCGCGAAGAAAATATCAAGATCGGACCGTGTCATTCGAAGTTTTATACAACATTCGGGGTCTTAAGGCACAAAATTCCGACCTAGGTGTCTGCAGAAGCTCACAAGTCGCGATCGAAGGCGAATAATAAATGTTTCGTCCAATTTGGTGCGTTCTTTGCCGGAAATTTGGAATGAATTAGATTTCGATGTTTCGGTTTCGACGGTTTCGCGCGCAATAAAGCAAAATGGTACTAACTCCATGTCTAACAGCAGTCCACAAGAAAAAGAGTGGAATTCGCTCTTAAAAATATGGATCGTAATTGGAAAACCGTAAGTAAGATTGTGATATAATACACTTTTCTTTTTTTTTTAAGATTATTTAGAGTGACGAAAAGATAGATCAGACGGCTTCAATGGATATTGACAAGAGTTACGAAAGGAACTAAGGTTTTTTCCGAAGAGAAACTTCGGCGGCGGAAGTTTTATGGTATGAGGGCTTTCTAAAGTTTCACTTGCCTTTATCTCCACAAAAATGGATAATGCAGCCTATACCCAGCTGCTCGAAGAGAACTTGGTACCATAAAATCGTCGATTTTTTCACGTCTTTCAGCAAGATAATGCAGCGATTAACACCAGTCGTCAAAGTTTGGAATGGTTTCAAGCCCAAAACATCAGATTGATGGAGTAACCAGGCACGTTCTTCCGATTGTAATCCGATAGAAAATCTTTCAGGATTCAATACACGCCGAGTTTATACACATAATCGGTAATTCGCGAGCTTCGAGAATCAATTATGGATGGATGGAACTCCTTAGAGGGTCCTATATTAAGAAAACTAGTTGAGAGAGAATTTTTAGTATTATTGAAAAAAGGAGTATTAAAATCTCATACTAATTTCTGTAAAAACAATTGAATATCAAAAAAATAAAAAAAATTGAGAAAAATGTAATGCGACTATACTTCTGCAAGTTAGACAAAACAGTTTTTTATTGCTGAAAGCCCCAAAAGAAAATATCGGGGATTTCTTTTTGCTCTAACTACTTATTTATTGTAAAAGGCCTTTTACAGGGTGCGGTTATACTTTTGCAAGGCACTGATAACCTGATAACAGGCAATGAAAGGTTTTTTTTTTATTTCCGAGGGTAGGTGAAAAATCTTCCATAGACACTATGAGAATAGCAAGCGCGTGCTCATAGTAGTGTCAGATTCTTACTGACTAAAAAAACTCCACCCTTCGATATAAATTTGTTAGATATCGCAACTAAGTATTTACTTATCAAGCAATTTTTCTATCATGAAATAAAAACGTTTGGCAGGTTTCTTTCCACTGAAAGATCCTGCATATTCCGCAAACTAAACGCGGTTAATCATTATCTCGCCAAGTCGAAAGGTTTCGTCCTTTGTAGTCGGCGCATTAAATTGCGCTTAGCACTTTATTTTGAAAAGCTTGTAAAATAATTGCATTTGTTTTCTTGGAACAACCCCAAAGTTAAATACCGTAGGTCCACACCGGCTTTAGCACTTGCTTGTATAAAAGCAGTTTGTTCTCAGTACTGAGCTGGGAATGTTTTCAGATTAACCAGTACAGATATTTGATTTCGAGTTCTTTTCGTTTCATTTTCACGTGCGAATTCCATTTCAGTCTTGCGTCGAGTGTCATTCCCAGGTATTTGGCCTCGTTTGCAAAGGGTATTCGGGCCGAGTTTAGGAAAATAGGCAAGTCATTAGTTTTCTTGTAAGTGAAATTCACGTGAACAGATTTAGATTCGTTGAGGGCGATCCGCCAGTCCCTCGTCCATTCATTTACATTATTCAGTGCGTTTTGTAGTATTGCAGTCGTTTCTTCTATTGTTTTACCTACTGCTAGGATAGCGGTGTCATCGGCAAACGTAGCAAAGATAGTGCCATCTTCGTTCGGTATATCACGAGTATATAACAAATAGAGAAGCGGCCCAAGAACGCTTCCTTGCGGTACGTCGGCCGAAATTTTTTTGAGCTCGGAGTATTCGACTCCATGTCTAACACGAAAGATTCTATTCCCGAGATATGATTCTAGAATATCGAATAAGCATACAGGGAGAACTTGCAATGAAACGTGACAAAAAAAAAAGCACAGCACTTGGCTAAAAAAAAATTTGCGTATTTAACTACGCAAGGTAGTTATGTGTAAGTCAGTTTTAAGTTTATTTTCAGGTAGTTTGTAAGTTGTATTTATATTATTTATTTAAAAGTAAATAAAAAGTCCGTATACTAAGTTTTTAAGTAAAACATTTTCATAGTTTTGCAATACTTAATATAGTTGAAAAATAATTGAAGTTAGATTAAAGTCGAAAGGCATAGTAGAAGAGTTAAGTTTTGTTTAGAGCACCCGCATGGGGCCAGTAAGTTAGAGTAAGATAGTTAAGATAATTACCTAATTATCCCCTAAAGGGTTTTTGTTGGCACGTAAGTTACAATGAATTGAATTAATAAAATGTATTGAAAATGAAATGAAAAATTAAATGAATTGAATCGTGATTGAGTCAATCCAATCACAAACCTTTCTGTGATCGAGTTGAGATTTTGCACGTAAACGTGGACTGAAAAATTGAGTTCGACCTATAGAGAAAGGAGAGAAATTTCCCGTTGTGGCGTCCGACATGAGCACATTTTGCGCTTGTCCGTAAAATAAATAATACGTGTACGAAAGAGAAAACACAGCTAAAAGTCGATACACTAAAGGCCATTCACACCATTAAAGTGAATTTGAAAATCTCGTGCCTGAAATTCTATTCCTTCATCAAATCTCAACCGGATATGCTTCGCCAAATCTCATTAAAATCAAATCAAATATAATATAATATAACGTGCATGCCGGGGAACAAATGGATGAAGATGACTTCCATCCATCAATGTTTAGCTCAAAATTATATTGACAATTTACCTATTTCGATTTCTATTTTATGGCTAAAATTACATGTAAAAATACGTTTTTTCATTAAATAATGAACCTCCAATCATCCTCCTTTTGAAAATAATAAACCTCCATTTTGGCGAATTTTTGAAAAAATGAAAGGGGATGGTTATGTATGCTGAAAATACCAGAGGTTTATAAAAGAAGAATTCGAATACAGCTCCTCTATCAATTCATCCATTCAAATCGACAATATAATCAAGTAATCCAGAGCTCCTTGGTCGCGTCAACATTCATGATTGATTACCTCTATGGAATGATCTACCTACGACTTTGCTGTCATGATAGGGCTAGCAATAGTTTATTGGTACAACAAATGAAGACCCACGCGGGTGGGTAGACACATTTACATGGTCAAACTGCTACCCTGTACAAACACCTCACTCCTTCAAACAGTTACACTGTTAAACTATAACCTACTGCAACGTCTCATACAGTCGCATGGTTACCGTGCATCTAAACCATAATGAGGATGTATCTCATTGCGTAAGCACTAGCGTTTTTGCATACCTTATAGTCGGTCGAGCCAGCAACCAAAAGTGCGTTATTTGGGTGCCAATCCAGCGAGGTAATTGTTGATCTTATAGGCTTCTTTATGTGCTTTGACACCCACCAATCGTTTTCGGACTCAAAATAACAAACAGAAATCAGACGTGCACCAGAGCCAACAGCGAATTTGTTTTCACTTGGAGACCACTTAACGCATGTTGCTGCTCTATTTATGCGAAGCAGTACCAGCGTCGGTTTCCACTTGCCATCCTCTCCTTTAGACCACACATAGGCGTTCCTATCAGCAGCACAGCTAACTATACGGTTAGTGTTCCTAGCCCAATCAATATCCATTACACGTAAGTCATGCTGATTAAGGATATCTACCAGCTTCCAATTTGATTCCCGAGAATAAATTTGGATTTCATTATTGTTCGGCGAAAGGGCGATCTCTGAAATAAGTAAATAAGAACCCGATGTGTAACTCAAAAATATACTCACGAGACCGATCCTTATTCCAAGCATGACAAGTAATTGCATTAAGCGATCCACCAAAAGTATATCGTTCAGTCATCTTATATTTCTTTTGCACAATACTGGCTGTAATCGATTCGCGGACTCTGGTCAGTCAACACGATTCTACAATTTTAAAACACGTATTGCCTTCAAATTTTATCAAATTAGTGACACACAAATACGGCACACCCAACTGCAAAAGAAATTAGTCATGACAAATGAACGAATTCAGTGGAAAACCCACAAAAGTAGACGTCAAATTATTTGAAAGTAATAGGTCTGTTCTCGTACTTTCTGCTTCAGAGTTCGCAGCTTGTGGGGATAAAAATCTAAAAACACAAGAATGATAGAATGCACCAAAATTCGCAGTTTGACAAATTTCCACGAGTGGCGGTAAAATTCTCACAGAGAGAGGTAAAATTATGTAAAAGTAAACGAACGCGTTGAACCTGCCTATTTTTTAAACATCAATCCTCAAACCCAATTGTACGCAAAAGAAAGAAAGAGAAGGAACAATCCAATAAAAAATCACATATACAGCGATTTGACAGATTTGACAGTTTTCACAAACTAGCCCACAGAAATTTCTTGCACTAAAATTCACAGCATGGGGAAATTTTTTAGCGGCTTATTACTAGTCTATTCGATTTTTGTCGATTCTATCAAGCTTAAAATTGATATCGGGTAATGTAGTAGAATTGCTGAAATAGAATCGAATTTCTGAAATAGAAAAGAAAAAGCTTTCGAAATCTCCGCATGATTTGTTGGTGTTTACAAAAAGATAGTTGGTTTTACGGAAAACAATGAGTTTTATTTGGTTTGATGTATTTGAGGATGATTAGAGGATGTACGAGTTGGAATCGTGACAACAAATCGACACAGAAGAAATTTAAGAGTGCAAATGCGTGGCAAAAGGCAAGCGAATTTTTTTCCATCACGCATACCAATTTTTCCAACTGCCGCTTTTATTATTTTATTTTTTATTCGTATTTTATTCTTATCGTATTTTCTTTCCTTATTTTTTAAAAAAAATTAAATCAGTTTCCATAAAAAACATTTTAAGTTAAATATAAATCAAAATATACTTACTTATTTTCGTAGTTATCCATTGTCTTGTTTGTTTACCGTCCTTTCAAACAAAAGTCGACCACAAATTTCCGATAGAATTGACAATTCTATCAAATAGGAAAATATCGATACCTATAGAGGCTCGCAATACCGATAGCATAGGCCTTAATTCTATTCGACTTTAAGTCTATTGTGAATAGACTTTCGCAATAAGCCCCTTACTCTCTCGAGAGCGCTCTCTTCTGTCAAAAACTACGAAAATTCTCCGTAGGGGAAGGTGGGGTCAGTCGGACAATGCGGGTCAGTCAGGCCACCTAGAATTTTCGAATAAGGAACAGTGCCATCTAATTTTGAATAGTTTCAGAGTCTAAATCACTGCTGAATAGAGCCATGCTAAAGGTATCCAACTTCACGTTTGGTTTAAAATATTTTGACAAAACTTAAATTTACTGGTCGGTGATCTTATTTTCTGTGCTTAAATAGCTTAATATTTTTGTATATCCTTAATGTGCAAGTGCAAACTTTTTTAATTAAAATTGTAAACTGGTGGCAGCTGTGTAAATTTAAGCAAGCAAAACGTAAGTTAATTTCATATTTGCATATACGTTGACCGAAACGTTGTTCTCAGCCTTATTTTCGAAGATGCCACCACTCCACAATCCGCACCAAACTGTCACTCTCTGTGGATGCATTGGCTTCACGACAATAACGTGCGGGTTTTCCGAGACCCAGATGCGGCAATTTTGTTTGTTAACGTAGCCGCCGAGATGAAAATGTGCCTCGTCAGAAAAGATAATTTTTCGGCCAAAATCGTTGTCCAATTCAAGCTGCTCTAAGGCCCAAACTGCGAAGCGATAACGAAGCGGATGGTCGTGCGCTTTCAATTGCTAAATCAATTGGACCGTGTAAGCGAATAATCCCAGATCTTTGTGCAGAATTCTCCTCGGGCTAGTGCGTGAAGTGTTGAGCTGTTGAGATCGATGACGAGTTGATGTTCGTGAATTGAGTCTCACACTCTCAGCTACAGCAACCACATTCTCGTCTGTGCGCACCGTACGACGACGGGGACCATGAGTGTTGTCCACTAGCATACCAGTCTCACGAACTTTTTGCACAAACTTGCGTACAGCAGCCGCGGCGGGTGTTTCATTTCGGCTAAAACTTCTTTTCAAAAGACGCACTGTTTGGGCTACACAGCACTCACTTTGGAAATAAGTTTTCAATATTTCCCAATATTGTTCAAGCGTAAAGCGACTCATTTCGTTCCGCGGAGGTATGATACTGACTTTCTGTAAAGATTTCGACCGGGAAACAGCTGTCAGTGTCAAAATAACCTATGATTTAAAAAGAAATCACTAGATGGCACACCCGTTACATAAAGTGCATTCATCTTAATTCATGAAATATTTAAAATTGCCTTACGGTCAGAACATAACATGTACAGGGTTATCGTGAATAAATTTTTCCTCGGAATTTTTCCCCTGAACAAAAATTAGATATCTTCAAAAAAGAGGAAATAATTCGCCGGAAAAGAAATAGGGGTCATGAATGACAATTCAGGAAAATTTTCAACGCAATCACCATATTTAATTTTAACCCAATGAATGTGTTCCCTATTTTTGAAGAAACTTAATTTTCGTTTGGGGGAAAAATTCCGAGGGAAAAGTAATTCACGATAACCCTGATACTCGTGTTTCCAATTACCAAGCTTAAAAGGAACTGGATATGAAACTAGCAATTGCTGAAGTCAAAAGTGGAAATATGGGACTACTTAAGGCCAGTAAATTATTTTCTGTTCCAAGGACGACATTGCAGAGAAGACTTCAGTCTAATCCGATAAAAAAGAAAATGGGGAGTTTCGCAACAGTCTTTAATAAAGAACAAGAGGATGAGCTAGTAGCTCATATATTTGAGTTAGAAAACCATTTTTTTGGAATCACAGCAAAAAAACTGTGAGGACTTGCTTTCCAGTTAGCCTGGGCTATTAGCATGCACGATTCGCAAACCCAAATAATCGATGCCAGGAATTCGCCTACGTACTAATCAACACCCTGGACATTTCTACCACTCTCCCCGCGGGACTGCCGTTAGGTATTACTCGCGGGCGCCCAACAAGAGCAATATAACATGCATGTGCAAAACGCCTCCAGATTTAATTCGCTTTGTTCTTCAATCTTCCTCGCACTCTACTTTTCGAATTCCGCACACTGTTCACCCTCCGACGATCAGCAAAACATGAAGACAATGTACTGAGGGAAACGCTTTCAAAGCAGAACACTCATACCTCCACAGAGAATTGTATTTTTAAGTCTTCCGTACGATGTGAACCCTCCGACGATCGGAAAAAATTCTAAAATGTGTCAGAAACGGAACGCTTTGAGAAAAGAACATTCACTCTTCCACCGAGAGTTATATTTTGGAGCGGACTTTCTGTGGATTTTCGATGAAATCATCCCCTCTTTTTTTGACTCCCATAAAATCCGTCCTACGCGACACGACTTTCGTTCCCATGATAATGTAGCCAGGCTACCCCCGAGTTCATAAATGCAGGATGATTCCAGTACTGCCGAATCGGAAAAGTTTAAAGTGTAAATATCTTGAAATCTACCATGTTTATCAATACAGTATGTATCTCTTGGTGAAATTACTGCATTATATTTGGCATAAATACAAATACGAATCATTAAATACCAAATTTGTCCGTTTCAGCAGTACTGCAGTCATACTGCATTAAAGAACTCACGCGGGGGTGACATCAATGTGCTGAGCGCTCATGATCGGAAATTGTTGGTGATGATTTCATGAATTGTTTTGAACATAGCTCAGCTTCAGGATAACACAGAAAGGTGATTTATAGCTCAAATGAATCCTAGACATATTTACCCAAAAATGATTTATTTTGCCATTTAGACCTCGAATGCTCAGTAATTGGTAGAGCAATATAATACCCAACGACCTTCCCAGGGAAATGCAAATCATATCAGTGAAAACTGCATCCAAATTCATTCAGTGGTTCTCGAGATTAGTAGTGGTGATAACGCACCACCTCTTCATCGATTTCAAAGTTGCCTTTGATAGCGTGTATAGAGACGAGTTAAACAGAGCCAAGTCTAGTTCCGCCTGTGCAGGATGACGATGAAGAACTCTCGCTCCTCCATAAAAGTCGGTAAAAACATCGCCGAACCGTTTGATGTCAGGAAAGGTCTTAGACAAAGTGACGTGCTATCATGCAATCTGTCGAATATAATATTTGCTGACTAGCGGATTCTTTCAGAAAGCTCTTCGATGGAAGTTGATTTTTCGCAGCGCTATCCGGACAGCGTCTTTAAGTAATTTCTTACCGCTGTAGTCAAATTTGATGCACTTAATTGATTTCTCTGCACTTGTTTAACAATCCAACGCTGTCGCGAAGAGTGGAAACTCCGCAAGTGTAGGTCGACCGTAGGAAAGTCGGCCATTATGGTTGGCAGCACTGAAATTGAGCCAGACACGCATATACGTGCATAAAGGTTTTTTTCTTTGTTCAAATTGAAGCGGTCAGTCGAAGTAGCAGCACTTATAATTGATAACATAATTTCGCCTTTATTTTATTTTTTCTGGAACAAGACAGAATGTAAGTTTAATTTATCCTTTTGAACAATATTATAATGTAACCTTTTTAGATAAATAAGCAACGGAATTATATAATGCTTTCGAGTTTTTTTTTTATTCTCCATCCATTGTCCGCCGACTGCGGCACAAACGCTCATCTGCCACAGTGAATTTTTTTAGGTCTTCCGGATTTTCGTTTTATATCGATTTAGTTTTTTGTACCTTTTTGTTACGTTACCGATAGTCGGATAACTTCTATTCAGTAATTTTGAAATTTCACGCATGAACTTTTCATCTTATAAATGATTTATAATAGTCTCCCGCACTTCTAGCGTTCTTATTTTTCTTTTAAAATGCGAATACTTCAGCTCACTGACATCAAAAATAAATAACGGTACATTGCAAAGTAAAACTAGTTATTTCGTCATAAAAATGTGCAAGGCGGTGCCGTGTATTCGATTTCTTTTGGGGCAAATTTTAACTGTCATTTTGAAACAAGATCGTTAAAAAAAATTCTTGAAAGTAGATTTTAGTTTTTCAGTTTCGCTTTAAAAACACAATCTTGACTTTCAAAAAATACATTAACATAAATCGATTGAAATTAATTTCATTATTTTATTGCAGCGAAAAAGGTGCCAAACTTAATGTCCGATTTCTTTTTTAAGTAAGACGGTAAGACGTTGACCAAACTTATCACTCAGGTTAAGACAACACGCAACATTAAAACTTAAATCATGTATGTACAAATTAAATTAGAAGTCGATTAAAAGATTTGTTATTTTCTACATATTTTTTATTTTCTTGTACAACTTTTAGATTTCATGGACTTTTGAGTTAAGGGAGAGCTGTTGTCCCTTCCATAACGAGCTAAAATTTCCTTCTTAAATAGTTCAAACCTTTTGCGATTGACATTATTCTGTTTTTCTCTCCAGGCCGGTTTCATTTTTTTCATTTGTAGTCCCCAGTGGCATGTAAAGACTGGAGATAAGACGTGGAATGTATATCCCGCAATAAACATTTCGTAAACCTTGGAAATAAATAGTTAATTATATGTATATATTATTGTGTGTATATTATATTCATTATAATCTTTAAACTATAACTTTTAATAAAGACTTGACAGATACATACATATATGTTATTATTTGGGATGTAATTATTAGATATACATATTTCATGTCCTATACGTCAGAATTTAACAGAATTAAATCTATAATTTGTTGGGTCTATTATGCTCTTATATCCAAACAAAAACAAAAAATATAAAAACAGTATTATATTCCCCACTGCTTATGGTAAACGAAGTTCACGGAATAATATGTCTTTAAGTATGCTCGTTAATATGCTCGTTTAGTTAGTTAGTTGGTACTTTATTTTCGAATTCATTTTTCCAAATTACAATAAAAAATAGTACAATTTAAGCAATGGCTTCGCGGTCTGCATTAGAATGGCAATTGTATAATTTGACTACATATTTACAAAACATTATTAAGAAGTGAATTTATTATTTTGATTAAAATTAAAAATTTTCTTCCAGAATTCTGTTTCTATAATTATATGCTTCCTGACACTAGCATATTGAACTCCAGTCACTTCCATAAAGCAGATTATCAACCTCATTGATTTCAAGGCGTTCAACTCCCCCATGTAATCGTTTGCTTTCCTTCAGAATTGGACAGGTGCCAATAAAGTGTGTGAAATCTAATCTTCTGGTTCCGCTGTGTTGCATAGGCTACAAATTACGACATGTAATTCAGCTTAACTAGTTCTCCTCTCGCTCGCCAGATCAGAGGAATTTGAGAGATGCTGAGGTTGGCGTTCAGATAACATAGTTGATGTCTTCATGTATAAGTCTTTTATAAATCAATCGTGCACTAGAGTTTTGTTTGCTGCTATTGTGTGGTCCCCTTGTATTGCCTGGACGACATTATATATAAACTCCTGTGCAGGTATTCTCCACTCTGAAAGGTTTGATTCTATCATTCTAAAGCTTTTACTATGCTTAGAAGCTCAATCCTCCTAGTTTTTTTGTAAAATTGCGAACGATTTCTCGAACGCTTTTTTTTCAGAATTTTGGTAAGCCTCATCTCGTCTTCTCCACTTATAACTTTAATCAGATACTGCATGTTTAACTTCAATGTTAATAAGAATAATGGTGGTATTACACTCTCGATATGAAACATATAGTTAGGTGTGTTTGATGGAAGATTCTTCAGGAAAAACCTTAAGAATTTTTCGACTTTGTCATACGATTTGCTTCCCCATACTTGGGCTCCGTAACACATTACCGAACGTATAACAGCCTCGAACACTTCCACCTTTGCATGAATGTCGACTTGAGTGTTAGAAATTAGATTTCTTCATGTTGCATTTATGGCTTTTTTGTTTCTATAAGCTTATGTTCGAGATGTCGTTTCATGGAGAGTTTATGGGTTAGGGTTACACCAAGGTACTTATAGGTTCTTACTACTTTTAGCGGTTCTCTACCGTACTTCCACTGTTCGTAACTCGCGAAACGTCCTGTTCCTTTTCGAAAAACCAGCACTTTAAATTTCGTGATGTTTATTTTGAGACAGTTTACGTATACCATATATGGCAATATTCTTCAACTTTGTTAATCACTAGTTGCAATGCATTAGGTGTCTCTGCTAGAATAACAATATCATCCGCCTTAAGCAGTGCCTTAACTTTTATCTGCACGACCGGTATATCTGCAAATAGAAGCGGGCTAAGGAGACATCCCTGTTTGACTCCGTTCTCTACCTCAAGCCATTCCTTACCGTCCCATATCGCCGACTTATTGTTCCTGCACATGTCCTTTAAAATATTTATATTCAATAGTCTGTAGAGAAGGCAATTTCTATTGACCGTGTCGGAAGCTGCTTTATAGTCGATGAAAAATGCATATCTTTTCTTGCCCTAGTCTAAATATGTTTGTGCTATTGACGTTGAATTAAATATTTGATCAGCTGTTGAGTAGCCCGCTCTAAAACCAACCTGGAATTGATTAAGTTTTTTGTTCTCATTCACCCACTTACCTAACCTTGCTGTCAACAAGCTTGTGAAGATTTTCGTGATTGCGTTCATAAAGGATATGCCCCTATAGTTTGCAGCCATTTTTGGGTTGCCCTTCTTAAATATCGGGCAGACAATCGACCATTGAAGTTTTGCTGGCACTTTGACTACAATGTGATTGACAGATATCAGCAATACTTTCAGAAATAGTTCTGTAGAGTATTGGAAGAATTGCTCGTTAACATTACTTCAAGAAAAATACTTACACTCCCTGTTTGCGGAACTCGTTTTTCGATTCGAATTACATTTTTTTAGGTGAAAATCTTCAACAAGACACTATGAGGATTGGCAGCGCGTGCTCATAGTAGTGTGGGATTTTTACCCACTAAAAAACCTCCCTTCAAAACAGACTTGTTTTTATTTTTACTACAACTAAGTATTCAACTTATCAAGTAATTTTCATTTCACGAAATAAGGACGTTTTGCAAGGACCTTCCCATTAAAAGTTCCTGCCAGCTCCGTAGTTTAGACGCGGTTACTTCTCGCGCTAAGTCTAAAATTTTGGTTCTTTGTAGACGGCGCAGTAAATTTCTTTCTTCCAAAACTTGGAGGACTGTAATATTTACGTGACTTTCTAGTCGACTTTTATGCTTTCTCGCGTAGCTTTGAATTTCGTCTTCTATAGTTTTAATGCCAAGATCTCTATGGATATCGCTATTTCTGATATACCACGGCGCATTAACAATACCTCTTAGCACTTTGTTTTCAAAAGTTTGTAAAATTTTAATATTAGTTATTTTGGTACAACCCCAGAGTTGTATACCATATGTCCATACTGGCTTTAGCACTTGCTTATATAAAAGCAGTTTGTTCTCTATATTAAGCTTGGAATATTTTCCAAGTAACCAATACATTTCTCGATGTTTATTATCTAATTCTTTGCGTTTTTTCTTTACGTGCGTTTTCCATTTCAGCTTTGTATCAAGTGTCATTCCAAGATACTTAGCCTCGTTTGCAAACGGGATTTGAACCGAGTTTGAAAAGATCGGCAAATTATTTATTTTCTTATAAGTAAAATTTACATGAACAGATTTGGTCTCGTTGAGTGCGATCCGCCAAACCTTTGTCTATACATTTATTCTACCCAAAGCTTCTTGCAGCTTTCTGTAGTATCTTCGACCGTTTTACCTACTGCCAAGATAGTAGTGTCGTCGGCAAATGTAGCTAGCTCAGTGCCTTCTGCTTGCGGTATATCACGGATGTATAATAGATAAAAGACTAGACCAAGAACGCTTCCTTGCGGCACCCTAGCCATTATTTCCTTGAAATCTGAATATTCGTTTCCACATTTGACGCGGAATAGTCTATTCGTAAGGTAGTTCTTCAAAATATTATATAGGTGCTCTGGCAGAACTTGTCGTAATTTAAACTTTAAGCCTTCGTGCCACACTTTGTCAAAGGCTTGAGAGACGTCAAGGAATACGCTTGAACAAATCTTCTTTTCTTCAAGTGACTTTTCGATTACATGTGTTATTGGATGAACTTGTTCAACTTCTGAATCCGAATTGATGATCCGGAATGAGATGCCCTTCGTCTATTACCGGCTGTATTCGCCTAATCAATATTCTCTCGAACACCTTGGATATAATTGGAAGAAGCGAAATCGGTCTATAAGACGTTATTCGGCGGTTTTCCGGGCTTAAGGACCATTATGACTTCGGCGACTTTCCATTGACTGGGAACATATTCTAGTCTAAGTCTAGATTTAATGTAAACATAAATTGTAACCAATTGTTTTTGTTTTTGAAATAAATCTATCTATCTATCATATTCTAGTCTAAGTGCGGCGTTTATAATGAACAGAAGCTTAATTAGAGCTTTTCTTGGTAGTGCTTTAAGAACCTCTCCCGTAATTAGGTCGTATCCAGGAGCCTTCTTAGGTTTAAGTTTCTTTATTTCTTCCTTAAGTTCGGTAAGTGTCGCATTTCTTATTACGCTATTGGCTATATAAGACGTATTTATATTTTGAATAAGAAGGCAAAATGTCTATTTCTAACACGTACCGTGCTTACTTCCATTGCTTCTAATTCAGTCTTTACTTCCGCTGAGTGTTCGATACATTCTTTTATAAACAAGGATGATCCGCCTCTTGCTCTTTCCGATGGGTGGAAGGCATGATACACGCTATATCGTCTCATCTTAACATTCGTTTGTTTTGTCAGATGAGTTTCACAGACCAAGCATATATCAATATCTTTTTCTCGTATAAATATTTGTAACTCGTCGAGTCTTCGTATGAGCCCGTTGGCGTTCCATGTAAGAATTTTAAGCATTTCTTTCATATTCGGGTTGAAGTGCGCCTGTTATGAATGTTGTTTTCTAGTGCAACTAGTCTCTCGAAAATAAGTTTGTTTGTTTTGCATTGCTCTTCAAGTTTCGCAAGAATTAGGGAGAAAACGTTGGATACAGGATTTTGTGAGCTACCTCTATCACCGTTTTCCAATGTCGCAACTTGAGCAGGAGTCTTTACGTTAGAGTTTGGACGGTTTTTTGCCTTGATCTCCCGTGGGTTGGCGGTCATATACTTGCCATTAGCTGCCATCGCTGCTTGAGCATAAGACTGTGCGTCAATATTCGAAGATTTTGCTTCTGTCACCTGTTCTCTACTACGTTTGGGTTTTTCTTCATTACCCGATCTTAAGTCAATATTGGCAGATTTCCTATCTTGGGTCTGTTCTTAATTGGTTTCGGATCTTTCTGGCAGTAATACTGCGTATGATTGAAACCTTGACAGCGTTTACAGTGCGGGATTGAATTACATGGGAAATTTTGATTCAATTACAGTGGCTGTTATCCGATAATTTATTGCTGATTCGATTGAATCTGCATTTATGCGATATTCAATACGAATTGCTTCTTCAATGTAAACGGAGTAAACGTAAATGAATGAAATCGCCACTGAGCTGCACACTGCCAGATATAACTATTTTTTTGCTGTCTAATTCGTATGTTAGAACTGCCGTCTTACTTAAATTCAGATTTGTAGACTTCAGAATACAAAACTGCTCTATTTTTACTCTTTTAGAAAATACCATTAACAAAATGTAATTATTATTGCTGCATTGGTATGTAGAATGATTTAAATTGCAAAATAATATTGAACTGTAAAGATACAATTTTACTTTCGTTTCTAAGAGTAATCAACTTGTCACTTCGAAGAGGAATTCACCCCGATTACCGTTGGCGTTTTACGCTTTTCGACGATTGTCGTTTTATTCATAGCTACGACCTGCTGACCGTTAAACGTCACTAAGCATTGTTTTTGTCATGCGGATTACTATTACAACTCTTTCACATTGAAAAAGTTATGAAAATTAATTCGTGGTACATCTGAGGAATAAAACGACAATCGTCGAAAAGCGTAAAACACCAACGGTAATCGGGGTGAATTCCTCTTCGAAGTGACAAATTGATGGAGGGCTAGCAACAGCTACAGAAACCCTAAGAGAACAGACTGGAGTGGGGTAGGTATACAGAGAAAGTAAGGAAACATCTTAAGGATAGGCCTATTCGCAACAGTGATCCTCACGATATAGATAAAGCAGTAGACAACTTAGGCAAAGTAATGAACATGGCATTTGAAAGGGCCTGTCCAATAAGGAAGAAGCTCCCAACCTCCATGGTGGAGCAAAGATATTAACTTCAAGAAAAGACAGGTTAGGCATTTCTACAACAGGGCCAAAGAAATAGGGGACGGTACTACATGGGATGAATATATAGAGCGCAAGAGGGAGTTTAAGAACTTAATCAGGCAATAAAAAATAAAGTCTTGGAAGGAATTCTGTGAGTCCATTGCAGGTACTAGTGAAGCTTCCAGACTTTGCAAGATGCTAGCTAAAGACATTTCTGTCCCAAGCTTCATCAAAATATCTGATGGCTCGTGGGCAGAAAGTGGCGAAGAAGTTTTAGAAACGTTAATTGAAGCTCACTTTTCAGAAAGTAGATCACCAATGGATTCTACTACTAATGGCTACTCGTATACTGGTATGTCAATAGGGGGCGATGTGGAAAATCTCATTACATGGAAGAATCGGCGATGGGCTATTATGTCATTCGCACCATTCAAAGCACCAGGCCCTGATGAAATTTTGCCAGCTATGCTGCAAAAAGCTCCAGCCAAGGTTAGAAACAGGCTTAGGGGAATTTTTAAACGCTGTTTAAGGTCATGTTACGTACCAGTGGCATGGAGGGAATTGCGGGTTATATTTACACCTAAAGCAGGTAAACCAAGCTACACTTCAGTGAAAGACTACAGACCCATAAGTCTCTCGTCATTCCTCCTCAAGACACTTGAAAGACTTCCTGATATTCACATCAGAAGTAAGTGTTGCAACGGCAGCTATGCAAAGCTCAACATGCATATTTGAAGAGTAAATCGATCGAAACAGCTTTAAACGACGTAGTAGGGAAAATAGAAGCTAGCCTTCACCATAAGGAATTTGCACTAGCAGCCTTCCTAGGCATAGAAGGTGCTTTCAATAATGTAGAAGGAAGGGCCATCAAACTGGCCCTAGAATCTATGAACGTCGAGCATAGCATTACCAATTGGCTCTGCAATATGCTCGGCACTAGAAACATTTACTCCACTATCGGAAATAGTTCAATAAGAAATCCGTTACCAGGGGGACTCCCCAGGGAGGCGTTATCTCACCCCTCCTCTGGTGAGATATACTTATACGCTTATGCCTGTATTGAATAAGTAATATAGGCACACGCGTCACTGCTTATGCGGACGATGTGGTGATTTTAGTTCAGGGCAAATTCATTGACACATTAGGCGTTTTTCTAACAGAGCTCGAGCACATCGAGCGTGCTCTGAACATCCTCAGAACCGAGCGTGCTCAGAGCGCTCTGATTTGTTTATGAAACACACTTGAGCACTCTGATGTCATTTGATTAGCAATTATAGGTTGAGCTGTCAAAATATGAATAGAATATTTATTGATAGTTATTTTTTATGTTATATTTACTTTCTGCACCAAAACAACAAATTTCGTCCGCCATTTTAATTGTTTTGCATTTTTTTTTCTTTGTCCTCTCCTGTCAAATGAAAAATCTTAGGATTTTGCTCTGAACGCTCGGTCAAATTATTCAGAGCTCATAGAGTGCGCTCTACTCTGAACGAAAAAAGAAAAACGAATTCCGAGCTCTGATTTTTTTTTTGACAACTCAGGCTCTGGTCTGAACTAAAGAAGAAAAACGCCTATTAAGTGAAATGATGGAATCAGCTGTTAATAGTATCGAAAAATGGGCTAGAGGGTGAGGACTGCACGTCAACCCGGATAAAACAGAATTGGTATTCTTCAACAGAAAATACAAGATACCACCCTTTGGGTAAGTGGGGGGGCTTCGCACGATTTATTTATTTAAACTCCGCTTTCCGGAACGATTTAGCCGTTCACGCGACTTCGTCGCTCCGCAAACGGCATGTCAACAACTGTCAGGCAGGCGCCTGGGGGTAAAGGCTGAATTATAATAGTCGGAAGCAATCAGAAGCTAATGTCATAATTCTGCGTTAAGTTTCCTGCAATTGAAAAAGTAGCCCATAATAGACGTATGTGTTCGGAAGCAATTGTGTGGCTCATAGCCATTCACAGCTGTGCAACTGTCAGATTTTCGTATGAAAGAGCGAATGGATTCGGTCTTTCATAAGTGACCAAAAGTGAACAAAACTTAACGAATCGAAGCAAAAAGCTATTAAGGTCGCATAATACAAATCCTTTGTATTCGCAGTGTTTCGGAAATGGTCATACGAAACCATTCTTCTATTATAGTTCAGCCTTAAGTCTAAGTATATTATATTCCCTTTTTTTAAAAGAGATCTATCAGAAAATATCGTCAATAGATGGCAACACTGAACTTTTTTTTTATGTACATCATAGCCGAAATGTACCGCGGGAAGGTAGTTTCTATTGAAATGTCGGTTCAAAGTGAATTTTCAAAGTCCGATATCTCGAAAACTAAGCGAGATATCAAAAACTGTTACTTATTATTTTTTGTTCAGTGCACCGAGAATTATTTAGGAAACATCAAAACATCGTGGCGCCACGGATAACGTAATATCCCCAAAAATTAAAATAAAAATCACCCGAAAGTGAACGTTTGACAAACATTCGAGAGTATTGAAAGCTTCTCAAAAACTAAATCAGGGTTATCATGAATAAAATTTCCCTCGGAATTTTTCCCCCGAACAAAGATTAGGTATCTTCAAAGAGGACATAATTCCGTGGAAAAGAAATAGGTATCATGAATGACAATTCAGCAGAATTTGCAACGCAATCGCGTTCTTGATGACTTTTTTTCCCTATTTTATGAAGGTACCTAATTTTTGTTCGGGGGAAAAAATCCGAGGGAAAATTTATTCACGATAACCCTGATTAAAAATTGCCAATCGGATACGGAATAAAGCTTCTATTCGTGCGAAAAAATATAACGCACACAACATGAGTGCTTGCTAGAAGCTAGGCCTAGGCCTTTAATTGGATGTATATATGTATGTATGTGAAAGCCCAGGTAGCTAGTGTTGTAGTTTTTAAGTTTAATTTGCAATTCATTTAAGTTTTAATAAATAATTATATTTATCTACAAATAAGCCCTGATTATATCTACTATACCTGCGAGTTTCTTGTAAATCCATAGCCTAAAAAACGTTCGTCATGAGCAGGAGAATCGTCTGAGGCAACATAGAAAGGTTCATATAAAAATTCAAAGTTCGTTACGTTATGACTAATGAACGTATCGACATCGGATCTTGAATCCCTCTGCCATCTGCGTAATTTTAATACATAAATTAAAATGTTATATTAAACCATTTAAATATAAATCGGTGGCCTCAAGCAATAACCGCTTAAGTCGAGCTATGACAGAATTGACTCAAGGATGCCAGAAGATGGTTTGACTTTTCTATGTGCATTCGTTACCAAGTTGTAGGCAAAGCAACAAGACTGATATTCGCAATCCCATACGTTTTTCAAAAAAAAAAACTAAAATTCCAAACTGTCGAAATCAACCTATGCGGTTATCGATTGAGGCCACAAAAATGATAAATACCTGGAGAAGTTAGTTGCATACTGATTGTAAATGAAAACATTTTCATGGAAAGGTCGAGCCAAGTTTTTTTTAATAAGACGAAGTAGATCGATTTTACTCGCAGGAAATTTGGCTCGATTATCAATTTCGTAAGTTGGAATCACAAAAGCACACATTTTCTTGCAATCCGTATGCTTTAAGAATGAACTCAATTGTGCAACAATGTTCTCGCTTGGTATGATGTCAACGTCGGTAAGGAAAACATATTTTGTTTGGCAGCCCTTTCTGGCCAAATTCCTCAAATGATTTTGTGGATAAACATTTCTAAGTCTCCACTTTAAGCTATCAGCACTCCTGGACTTTAGCATTTTACTTAATGTTACTTTCGGAGAATGACAGTCAAAGCTTGCTGTATATGTAGAGTGCTTTTGTGTATTATTCAAAGGACTTGTTGATTTCGGAACAAGTATGTGAAAACTTATGTTTTCATTTATAAAACTAAAGCATAATCTCAAATATGTGACATAATTTTGTAAAATATAAAATTCCTCGCTATCAGCAACAAAAACTGCGAGAGAAATAGGACCCATCCAGTGTTTACTCACTTGAACAATCGAGTACAGTCTTTCTATAGAGCTTTGAGTGGCTAAACAAACGTTGCTGCTCGCGGAAAGTTTTCCAAACTTCCCTCCTACCAGTGCAAAATCGAATATTTTGTATAGTCTTTGATTATCCCATCGCCCGATTTCTGTATTGATTCCGGTAAAAGCTAAATTGTACGGGTAAAATACTGATAATTTGTCAGCCTTTGGTAGGGTTAATTCACTTGATACTGCATCCATATTTTTCGGTACAAAAGACGCATTGTACGCTTTATTTTGGAAATAGTTTTTACTGTTGAGGAAATGAAGCGTCCATAGAAAATTGCAAAGCACGAACACAGAAACTATTCCAAAGAATGTCGACTTGAACTGTAAACGTGAATAAATAAAATCGTTAAACACCACTTTGTTTACTTTACTTCCACCAGCCTACCATATTCCTTCCATCCAACTTGTTCCTTCTAAAGCAAGTAGAATTTATAAGGTTCGAAAAATTTCAGGATTTATGGGGGTGTCGCGGAATTGCAAGTTCAATTGCGGTAGTTGGAACGCATGTGTAGAATATGTTCCCAGTTTTGATTCGACATAGTGCATTTTTCCCATTCTATTACAACTGCGAATTACTAGTTGTTATTGCATCCTTTTTTTTACATTACGTACGATTGTCACAAAGATAAACAATTGTTTCGCCCGCCGTATACTCACTGCAACACATAACAGTAATCCGTTCCAACCCTTATTTTTTTTTATTTTCCAATTTTCCAACTTCGAAGGACGATAGGTATAGTCCTGTCAAAGTAGACATCACCATTGTTGCCACTTCTGACTTATTTCAAGTAAAATTTGAACAAATGAGGGGTGAAAATTCGAAGGAACAGGATTTCGTAACGAACGTACCCTTTGTGTAACAAGCACGCTTATATCTGTTTAATGTGAAGTTTAAATATCTTTGTCAAGTTTAATATATTTATTCATTTTCAGAGATGATGCTTAAATGTGCCTCTAAATAGAAAATGATATTTTCATGGTCAAAAATTAACGACAAACGCTCTCAATTAAGAACTCTTTTGACAATCGTTTGTTATTGTTAGCAGTAAAAGATAGTTAAATTTACAATCTCAAAATCTTGATCTCATATAATATGTTTTCCTAAACAAAGCTGTGGCATTGGTATAAATATAATAAAGAAACTTTAGCAGCTAAATGTATCAGAATTTCTTAAAATTGCTTTAACAGCGTGTATTGAGGAATAGGACTCCAATTGTTATAATCACTTTCGCCCGATTTCGCGAGCAATGCGTTCCAAAAAAAACACCGCGTACGTCGAATTCGCGTATGTTGAGACTAGAAACTGTATGAAAATATGTACGTACATATAGAGATGCGTTCCAAGACAAGCAATTTTAAAATAAATGTTTTACCCTGCTTGCTTGTTAAAAGTCGACTAGATATAGTTGGCGTCTCTTCAACAAAGCAGAGAGGTTCTAAAACTGTGGACCTTTCGGGTGGGTGGAAGCTCTTCCTGTCAGGAGTCGCACCCTCAATGTCTGCTCGGGCGGGAGTGGGGATACTCACAAGTCCGAGGTGGACAGACAGAGTATTGGAGTGGATACCATTAGGAGGGAGAGTTGCGATCTTAAAGCTCAAGCTTGAAAGATCAACTCTGGCATTGGTGCAGGTGTATGCACCGAACCTTCTGTCAGAGTATGCAGCTTTTTTAGATGAAGTTGATGTTGCCCTTGAAAAGGTTGCAGATATGGATTCTTTTGTCCTGATGGGTGACTTCAATGCTCATGTGGGTGTAGATGTTATGACATGGGGGAGTGTGATTGGGAGGAACGGTGATCCTGATCGAAACGCGAACGGAGAGAAGTTGTTGGATTTTTGTTGTGAAAATGGCTTATCCATCATGAACACTATCTTTCCGCACAAAGACATTCACAAATACACGTGGTACCGTCAGAGTCTTCAGCAGAAGTCGCTGATCGATTTCTTTGTGGTACCATCGTGTCTGAAAAGAATGGTTTGTGATGTTCGCGTATTGAGAGGGGCCGAACTGTCAACTGATCATCACTTAGTGCTGTGCAAATTGTATCTTAGCGAGAGAGTGCCTCCCCTACCAAAGCGTAAACCAAGGATGGTTACACGCATACGATGGGAGAGGTTACAGGACGATGAGATACGGGAGACATTTGCGCGGCAAATATCTGAGAGGTTTGAACGAATTCCAACTGTTCCATCAAATGTAAAGGAAGAATGGCAACTGTTTTCAACAGCGGTTATTGCCTCTGCGGGAGATGTTTGTGGAGTGAAGCGGCTTGGTGTGGCGACTGGTGGTGAGAAAAGAACTGCTTGGTTTAAAACGCCCGGAGTTCAAGAAGCCATCAGAGAGAAGAAGAGAGCCTTTAAGGTGTGGATTCACTTGGGGAACTCCGATTCTCGAAATCGGTACACTGAGGCGCGACGAACCTGCAAATTAGCTGTGAAAACAGCGAAAGAACAGTCTTGGAAGGAGTTTGGCGAGAAATCTGCAAATAAGATGTTCTGGCAGACCGTCCGCCGACTCAGAGGAAAAAAGTTGAATATCGTTGAAGGAGTCAAATCCAAAGACGGTAGACTTCTTTCCAATGAGGAGGACATCTTACGCAGATGGAGCGAGCACTTTTCAGAATTGCTCAATCCCGAACAGGGCACCGAAGATGACAGACCTATAGTCGAGAGTTGGGCGGAAAGTAGTCCTACGGTAGAGGAAGTAACTTTAGCGATCAAAGCGCTAAAAGTTGGCAAATCTGCTGGTGTGGATGAAATTCGGCCAGAAATGCTCAATGCTTTAGGTAAATAGGGAGTTCAATGGCTCTCGCGTGTCATTATAGTGGCTTGGGAATGCGGTGAAACACCTGGTGATTGGCAAATGGGGGTGATAGTTCCTCTTTTTTAAAAAGGGGACAAAAGAGATTGCGCCAACTATAGGAGTATATCTCTTTTAAGTCTCCCTGGAAAAGTCTTCGCTAAGGTGCTAGAAACGCATTCGAGAGCTGTGGTGGAGGACAGTTTGGGGGATGAGCAGTGCGGTTTTCGTTCCAGTAGAAGCACAACCGACCAGTTGTTCACTCTCAGAATGGTTCTTGAGAAGGCCTGGGAATATGCCAAACCTGTCTACACTTGTCTTGTGGATTTGGAAAAAGCATATGATAGGGTTCCTCGAGGCAAACTCTGGAGTGTTCTGCAGGAGTATGGGATTGCTGGTTCCCTGTTAAGGGCGATTCAGTCGTTATATATAAACTGTAGAAGCTGTGTTCGGATAAACGGTGTTAAATCAATACCCTCGAAAGGTTTGTAGCCGTTTGTGATGATGCTGGAATGAAGATCAACGTGAACAAATCGGAAGTAATGGTCGTTTCCAAAAAACCCATTCAGTGCACTCTGCATGTTAGTGGAGTCCCACTTGTGCAGGTGGATAAGTTTAAGTACCTCGGGGTTTTATTCCCTAGTGATGGGAGGAGCAATGCCGAGTTATCCTGTAGAATTGGTCATGCTGGACCAATTTTGAGAGAGCTTGGCCAATCTGTTATAAGGAAGGCCGAACTTAGTGTTCAAGCTAAGCTATCAGTTTTTAACTCGGTGTATGTTCCAACTCTCACCTATGGTCATGAAATTTGGGTAGTGACCGAAAGAATAAGTTCGCGGATACAAGCTGCCGAAATGAGTTTCCTTCGCGGTGTTGTTGGAATAACTCGTAGGGATCGAGTGCGCAACACCAGAGTACGCGAGGCGCTCAACGTTGAGCAGCTACTTCTCCGAACGGAACGATCTATGCTTCGATGATTTGGTCACATAGTGCGTATGCCCCCAGACCGGCTTCCAAGACGCGCCATGGTTGCCGTGCCATCAGGTAGGCGACTTCGCGGAAGGCCTAGAAATATATGGTTGGATCAAGTCCGACATCTCTCCTGGAGCCGCTTAGGGATTCCCCCTGATGAATTGGAGTCAATGGCGGAGGATCGAGAAGGATGGAGAGTCCACCTGAGCATCCTACCCCATCGACCCTCATGAAGGATTAGCGGGCCATTGAAAATGAATGAATGAATGAATGAATGTTTGTTTTTAAGAAGAAACTTAAAAACAATTCAACATAGGAAGAACAAAAGCAATGATAAAATTTAATAAAAAACGTTTATTTTTATGTTTTCAGTTTCCACAATACGAATTGAATCACGTTGAATCGTGTGTAACCACCGTGTATGCAAAGCGAATTTCGGAGAAACTTAATCGCGTATAAGCGAAATCGCGTATGCTGAAACCCGGTATGTGGGGGGTTCAGTGTACTCCGTTCTACAACCTTAAAAGCAGGATGGAATTATTTCATATCTGAAGGTTTAATTTCTATGGAAAAATCAGAATTAAAATTCTGGTTCCAAAATTACTTTCGCAGAAAGAATTATTAAGCGGTTTATTGTTGTGTTGCAGAAAGTTATTTACAGTGTTAAGTAAACCTCCCAGAAGGCGAATCCCACAGGCGGATCAGTAGAAATACGGTGAAGTGATAGCGTTATGATTCCTTGTTTTTGGATCATAACCTCGCCGAAACAGAAAGAAGAAGAAGAAGAAGTAAACCTTCCACAAAACGATGTCCCGGATATGGGACATGGATTCAAAATTGTCGTAGCTGCCAAGAAATCAATGTGCCAGAAAACAAAAAATAGCAACCGAAATTCTGATGAAAGTGATGTTGAAAAACTCAGCTATTGAGGGAGAAATACGCAGAGAAATTTTACCAAATAGCTTTAATTTTGTAAACCAAACGGACGTCAATGTAGCTTTTCTTCGCACCGGACTCTCAAAGCCGATTCAGAATTAAAAGCACCTATATCTGCAGTACTACGGTCAGCCTCGGTATGTACTCGTATTTTCGTTTACTTTTACATCAAGGATAAATTTCAATAGTAACATGAGCGGTGTACCGAAGGGGCTAACACTCATTTTATTATCGACACAAACTATGAAGAAGTCGAAATCGGTACTGCATATTTTTATTCCACTTAAATGTCCAGAAGTACACCATAAGTGTGTACGCAATAATGCAAGATTGAAACTGTGTACAATACATTAACCGAAATTTAAACTATTTCTCTTGCTTTCCATTTGATGATTGGAGTTCTCAGATTCCCTCGAATTTGCATGTTTTGGAATAAACATTAAGGAGTATCGTTTTTTACCGACAATAGATATGTCATTGAAACTATTTCTTCCCATTCGGAATCTTCCTCACCTTATTCATGCCAATGAATGCGCCCCAAATTGTATAGATCGTCTATTTAAATTAAAAATTTGCACATTTATTTTACTTTCATGTAATTTTATCATGCGTTTTATTTATTAAACGTGTTTTGTTTTCTCCGTGAACTGGTTCAGTTCATATTTTTACACAGGATGCAAAAACAACAATTGAACCAGCACTTGAGCTGGTTCTATTTTCGTGAACCAGAATTTCTATCCCATATCTCACCACTAGATGGCTTTTCACAAAAAAAAGAAGAAGATATGTAAAGCTTAGCAGCTCTGCTGAATGTCAGAAGTAAATCATAGTTATTTGTTGTATCCTCACTTTCTGACATAAGTATCTAAAACACTTAATTATTAAGCAAATATAAAAATATTAAGCACTTTTCTCACTTCGATTGCTATTTTTCCGCCATTTGTCAGTGTGATAGCTGCTGCTACCAACTTGTGAAAATTAAATTTCTAGGTGAACCAGGAGGGTTTTTTTTATTTTGAGATGAACTAGTTCAGTTCACGGGGAAAATAAGACGCGGCTATTATTAAAGGTGCGGCCCATAATTGATGCAGTTCGAAAACGCTGCCTTGTTCTTAATATGGAGGAAAATTCATGGATCTATGAGCAAATCATTCTATTTGAGGGTCAGATAAGCAAGTCAGAGCAATACATAAAATCGAAACCGTATCGGTTTCAAAGTCTTTGTCCTATGTGGTAAAAGCGAAATGCCTTACGATTTCATTGTATACCAAGGATGTAGTAAAAAAAAGTTGGTTTTAGTTCTGCAATTGTTTTACATCTGGCTCACCGTGTACCGGCAAGTGTGGTAGGCCACAACAATTTTTCTTCTACATAGTCTTTGAGATACTACTGGACCGAAAAATATTTAGTGCTGGGACAGTTAGGCTTAACAGATTCTAACATACACTATTGCTGATTTAAAAAGAGAAAGGTCATTCAACATCTGATCAATGTGTAAGCCTAGACAAAAAGATAACATTGACAAAATGGTATGACAATAATAGCGTGGGTATGGGGATTAACTTTATCAGAATTGTCAACGCAGTTAGAGCAAAATGTTTCGACAAAATATGCGTATTCATACGGAAGTCGCCCGCCCAGAAGTTATTAAGTTGTACACCGAAGTATGAGTGGAGTCGGTCTTCTGGATCAGATGCTCCAGTGTTATCAGATTTCTATTAGCCCAAAGAAGTGTACTTTGCGCGTTATTACGCGTTTCCTTGATTTTGGCTGCTTGGATGAATAATCACAAGGCTGATTGTCTGAACCGATCTATTCCCAAAAATAATATAATAGATTCAATGGCTTTTCGCATAGGAGTAGCTAATAGTTTAGTATTTTTAAACAAAGTGGAAACCGAAAATTTCACCCTTTTATACAACTAATAAAGCGGATGAAGCTGAGTCTGCGAAGAGAAAATGTTTTCATCAATTTGCTCCGCAGAAGGATGTACGGCTTGATCAAATCGGGCATTTTCCTCTATACAGCAGTGCTAAATCAGCTAGAAGATGTAAGAAAGCCGTCTGTGAACACAAATCAATTATATCATTTGAAAAATGCAAAATGTATATTTGCGCCTAAACAGTGAAAAAAATTACTTTTTGGAATATCATGCATCATAAAAGAACATAATTTCAAATTTGTAGTATTTCATATTGCTTACTTACTTACTTAGGTGGCGCTACAGTCCGGAGTGGACCTCTTCAGCTAGCACGGTTACGAGCCAGCTACCTCCAGTTGCGCACGTCAAGTTGGTTGAGGTCCCCCTCCACTTGTTTGCGCCACCTACCACAAGGTCGTCCTCTACTGCGTTGTCCATCCGAGGTGGATTCGAAAAATTTCTTGGCGGGAACGTTGGGCTCCATCCGCTTTAAATGACCCAACCATCTTAGTCGCTGTATGTGAACTCTTCTGGGTAAGTCGATGTCCTTGTACAGGCCGTATAGTTCGGCATTGTACCTTTTCCTCCACTCACCGTCTATGCAGACGGGACCAAAGATCGCTCGAAGAACTTTTCTCTCAAAATAACCAAGAGCATCCTCATTCGGTTTTGTCAAAGCCCGTGCCTCTGCGCCATACAGCAGGACTGGGATGATTAGAGTCTTATAAAGAGTTACCTTAGTAGTTCGAGATAGGGCTTTGCTACTCAATTGCCGTTTTAGCCAATAGAAACAACGATTGGCAAGAGTAATTCTTCGTGTGATCTCCCTACTGATGTCATTTGCGGAGTTCACCATAGAGCCTAGGTAACAAAATCCTTTACTACCTTAAAATTATATTTGCGTTCTGTCCAAGACGCCGATGTTGGGTGACCTTTTTTGTAGACAGCATATATTTTGTTTTGCTTTCATTGACCGTTAGACCCATCTTTGCTGCCTCGATCTGAATACTCGCAAATGCCCCATTGACGGCCCGCTGAGTTCTTCCAATTATGTCAATATCATCGGCATAAGCGAGTAGTTGTACAGACTTGAAGAAGATTGTACCTCCGGGGCTGGCTTGTGAGTTTCGTACAATTCTCTCAAGTACTATGTTAAAGAGATCGCATGATAGTGCGTCGCCTTGTCTAAGACCTTTCCTGACATCGAACGGTTCGGTGATGTTCTTACCGACTTTGATGGAGCAGCGAGAGTTGTCCATCGTCATTCTGCACAAACGGACAAGCTTGACAGGGATGCCAAGACTAGACATGGCTCTGTATAACTCGTCTCTATAAACGCTAGACAACTTTAAAATCGATTAAAAGGTGGTGCGTATCGATTTTATATTCATGGGTTTTTTCCAAGATCTGCCGTAGTGTGAATATTATTTTCCTATAACTACAAACTTAACGAAGTGCATGATTTGTTGTTTTTTAGCCTTTAAAGCCTTACAGTAAATCATTCTTTGCCACAGAAACATTATCTGATAAAAAAAAAACTCTCATCTGTACGGACAGCCTGTCGACAATCGAAGCGATTAAAAATATCAACAATAATACACCTATCATCCCAAATATATGGGACATCCTCATCGCAAAAAACACTCAAATAAAACTAGTCTGGGTAAAAGGACACCTTGGCACCCAAGGTAACGAAGAAGTGGACGCTGCAGCAAGACTTTCTGCAAAAGAACCTCTCATCACATTTTACACCAATAATAAACAGGACATCTCGAGAAAATTAAAAACGTACTGGAATGCAAAAAGAAGTGATAACTGGAAGCAGTATATATGTACACCATTATGTCACTATCAACCCCCGAGGACACTACGCTGTCTAGCCAACAAATGTAACAACGCGAATGACTAAATGTTTTATACGACTTCGCCTAGGGCACACTAATGTTACATATAGTCATTTGCGGGCCGAGTGTGCCACCTTGCCATCCAGGCAAAACCCCGGTCCACATGGACCGGTGAGTTTCAGTGTGCGGTGGGGTGGCCCGTTCTGGTTCCCTAATCCCTCTTCTTATTTATCAAAATACAAATAGCCGACAGCCCTGGTAGCTAGTGCTGTAGTTGTAAATTAAAACTGTAATTTATTTACATTTTAATAAATATTAAATAAAATAAATAAATAAAACATGCTTCTAATGTACTAAAAAGAAACTAATAAATAGTTCCTTGTGATGCTTTGTCTCATATATGGGACACCTAATATCTCCCAAATTAGACCTCGTATGTACATTTTTATTGACAGATTTGAACTCAGCGTTCCCCAATTACCTAATGTTGATCAGCAAATAATTTATTCGTTTATTGTAAAATAAGATCCACTGAGAGGGTTAAGATATCAATTCTAATAGCCCAAAATCATACACAAAAAGCGACTCCAAAAAACCAAAAGATAAACAATCCTGCTAGCAGTATATTTTTTTTATTTGTCTAATTTTATTACACATTTGTTGTATACTTAACAATAATTAGAAAAAAACTAATAATTTGGTTGATATTCTGAGTAGCCTGAATAGTCAATCATAGATAGATAGATAAATGTATATTATGTGCATTGCGAGCTTTAAAAGATCTATTGTGCCCCCTATAGTACCGCTCTAGCCGACGATTCGGTCTAGAGCACTTCCTCCAGTCCAGCTGCTACAGCAAAACGGAGTATTTTCAGTGGATCCAGGGAAGGTAAATCCGTTTCTGATAGGAGGTAGGCATCTAGGTGATTTCTTCTTTTGTGGATCAGTGCCTTGCATTACACAAAGTGCGCTGGTGTTTCTGCGAAGTCTCTACAGAAACTGCAGTGTCCGTCTCCCTCTATTCCCAGTTTCCTTAGGTGCTCCTTAACTCTGCAGTGACCCGTTAACATGTCCGCCAAGATGCGAAGTCGATTCTTACCAACTCTTAGGCAGGCTCTGCTTCTTTTCTGGTTGTATTGCCCCAGAAGTTCTTTTGCCTGTCTTATTTGGGGGATATCGTCTCAATGTTTGGCCCATTTGTTCTCTTCCTCTTTCCTTAAGTCTTCCCGTATTTTGTGGGGTCCTTTCCCAAAAAAAGGGTTCTGGTCCAAGGTTCACCAGCTGCTTCATTCCCCTCCACTTCTACATGTCCTGGTACCCAGTTGAGAGTTACGTTGTTTGTTTCTCGCAGTTTGTTGATCCTGGTGAGACATTCCCATACCAGTTTGGTATGAGCTGAGCTCTCAAAAAACAGATCTATTATTATTACAATACAATGATATTATTGGAGAAAGTGTTATAGCAATTCCTTTTAGATATTTTTTGATACAATATGTATATGTTACATATTGTACTAACCACACGTGTACTGTAACATCCACACATTACCAACGAGCATATGCGGCAACACTACCGCTATCTGCCAAAACTGCCATCATGCACATCAGTTTGCTCCACATTTCGCATTCCACAATTCACCCCTAGTGACATCTAGCATATTCGGAAATTTTCTAGAAGTTCTTGTATTTGGTATAAATACACCAACCACCAGCAGAAAAAACAGTCGATATAGGTGAAAATAGCGATGAACAAATGCAATTACTGTGAGAGTTAATAATTTGAAATTGATTGAGGTTGAGAGTAGATGATATTGTGATTAAAATTGGATTTGTAGACATACGCGTAGTTTAAGTTGAAATTAATAAATACTAAAGTGATTTGATTATTTTGAAGAAAATGAATTTGATAGTTGTTTATGAATAAGCAGTTTAAATACACAGAAGATGGTATTATTCTTACGAATCCCAGCAGGAATTTTACAGTACTTTTCACACTGAATTAAGTGTGGATTTGGCAGCATCACAACTGTTATCACCGTCCGCAGTTTGATTCCAAAATGCATTCACAGAGTTCTCCCCATTACGTACAGTCTAGAGGTTCATTGGTAATCTAATACTTTTAAAAATATTCTAGAGGACATCCTATTTGATATAGGTACACCAACCAGCAGATGAAGGCCACAGTCGATCCAATGGGAGATAGAGAACTGCGATTACTGTGAGAGTTGATTATTTGAAAATTGGTGTTGTAAATAAGCGCTTTTTTTCCATTTAAAGTGATGTTGCAAATATAGTTTAAGTTGAGATTTATAAAGAATACAAATATTTCATAAGATTGAATTATGACTAAAGTGAATTTGTAAGTTGTTTTTAAATAAACAGTTTGAGTACACAGAAGGCGATTTATTATTACAAGCCCCAGCAAGATAGGAAACTAAATTGGAAACTTAACATACAGGAAAGAGTCCGCAAGGCTTATAATGCTCTCTTTATCTGTAAGAGGACCGTAGGGAAAAAATGCGCCCTGAAGCCCGCAATGATGCACTGGCTATACATCATGATAGTCAGACCCACCCTTACGCATGCGGCTCTTGTGTGGTGGAAGGCAACGAATACGAAAAACACGGGATATGTTGGGCATAATACAAAGAACAGCTTGCATTGCCATTAAGGGTGCTCTACGCACAACACCTACGGCTGCACTCGAAATCTTTCTGTATCTTTCACCACTAGATTTACAAATCAAATTTCAAGCCGGCAACAGTGCGCTTCGGCTTACTAACGTTGGTCTCTTCAATACTAATAACGTAGGAAATAGCTCCATTCTCAAAGAATCATTTCCCGAAATCCCTGACGAATCGGACCTTATCTTTGGCACTAAAGACTTCGACACACCATACGAAGTAATGTATCCTATTAGAGAGGACTGGCAAAGACTGTCTTCTCTGTCCATAACGAGATTGCAATATGCACAGATGGTTCTAAGACCAGCGCCCTGAGACTCCCGGACACATGCAGCTGTGTGCCCAGGCGGAAACTTCTGGCGTTGGTTCTGGCGACAAAACATTTCCATAGATATCTCAACGGCCGGAAGTTCTTTTTGCGCACAGGACACGCAGCTCTAAAATGGCTGCTCCAGTTTAAGAATCCGGAGAGTCAGGTCGCAAGAAGCATTGAACAATTGCAGATATACAACTAGGAAATACAGCATCGTAAGGGATGACTCCATTTTAATGGGGACATACTATCCCAGTGACCATGTAAGATTGACTGCAAGCATAGTGTGCGACAGGAACAGAAATGCCCTATTTTCAGCCAAAGGGTAAGAGGTGAACCTATCGCCGGTTGGAGCGCAGAAGAGATCCGGAGCGCTAGGAACGAAAACCCGGACATGGAGCCCATATTAGAGTGGAAGGAGTTTATGGAAAACCAGACGGACAGAAGCCTCACTCTCAAGGCATATGGGACACACTGGGACTTCCTTCGTGTTCAATATGGTGTGCTGAAAACGAAATGGGAGAGCCTGGATGGAAAGGATTTCGTAATGCAGCTCATTCTGCCGTTATCAAGAGTACATGAGGTGCTGCGGGAAATGCATGGCGGAGGTCGTTTTGACGCAAACAAGACTTTGGAGAAGGTCTGAGAATGTTTTTATTGGCTCAGTATAAGGGAAGACGTAAAAAGTTTTTGTCGAAAATGCGTCGTGCGTGCAGCCTGGAAGGGACCCAAAAATAAGACGCGAGGCAAAGTGCATCAGTTCAATATGGCCGCCGAGATCGCCGATCTATTTCCGGAAACCATCAATAGCAACCATTACATCTTAGTTATCATGGACTACTTCAGTAAATGACCCGAAGCGTTCCCCATCACTAACCAGGAAGCGAAGACCATCGTAGAGTAGATTGTCAACAACTGGGTGAACAGATTTGGCGTACGCATGGAACTGCATTCCAACGACGAACGAAACTTTGGAACGAACATATTCCAAGAGGTATGTCAACTACTAGAATCAAAAAGACGAGGACGACTTCAATTCATCCACAATTTGACGAGAGGGTAGAGCGTTTTAATAGAACTCTGAACGAACATCTATCCAAGGTTGTAGGAGACTACCAGAACGATTGGGATCGGTACTTACTGCCATTTGCCGTATACTTACTGTGCTCGGTCTTAATACCTACCATGTAAGCGTACCATGCTTGTCTTCGCGCTTAAAGAGTTCCCCCGTTGCCACTCCTCGGAGTGGGAGGCACTAATTTCTGGACGGCGCCGACTCGTCCTGTCACAAAGAGCTCATAGGGTTTCTGCGACGTTTTCAGCCTCACCCTCCTTCTCTGCCGCTTTTGGTTGGAGGCTGCTGCTTTGTTATTCACAGCTAACCTGTGCATCACAGGCCGTTCAGCGATCCGCCACCTGCTGATCCCCACAGTAGCCTAAGCTCAGTCCCTCTATAGAGTGGTCGCACATATCAATAATGTGGTCAATCCTATTCAAAGAATTGATGATAGGCTTAGACTTAGAGCTATTCTTAAGGTTAGGCTTAGAATTTAGATTTAAATTTGTTAACTATATTTTTATTTTTATTTGCTCTATCTTTCCATTTGGACTTCTCACCTTGTCCAAAACGAAAACATAGTTGGAGCAGTTCCGTTTCGTATTTTTGTTTTTTTTTTTCTTTACGAGCTAGCTGGAACAATGTTCACACGTTTACGAATGTTGATAGTACATCTAAATTGTAAAAAAGTTACGCATCGAGGATTTATTGGCATACCACGGGGCCCCATTTACCATGAAAGCAGTACAATTATCAGAATTCGAAATGTTTCACTGCTGACTAAGACTATTGGTCCATTTAGATTGGGTCCAGGAATTTCAAAATTGATGCAGGTTGTAGGATGGTTGAGTTGGTGGCTGCGGTATCGGATAGCTTTTCGACGTATTCTGTATCGGTTTGGAAATGGATAGCGGCCAGTAGAGCAGGTTAAAGCGAATCCAGAGAAAGTTCGCGTAGTTCAGCAAGAATTGGTGTATTTTTGATGGAATTCCTCTGACAATGTTTGTGTCAAGTTTGCAAATAATTTCCTTCAGCTCATCAATATAGATCCTACAGTCAAACGCGGTGCCAGAAGATCGTTGCTTATAACTTTTACATGTAGCGAATGGACCCGCGTGAGTGTCGATTATCAAGGTGATTTCGGTGAGAAGTTCAGGGGGGAGATCGACACGCGCAGGTAGAGGAATTAATTGCAGCCTATTCTTGTGTGCTCCCTTTTGTGTCATTTCGTAATTGTACTCGTATCATTTGCTTTATTCTTCTGTTCTCCGCGTTGAGTTCATGTCATGCGGAAGAATTTTCGAAAGGACATTTGTTCCGTGTATTTTTTTGCAATTATGGCAAATTCACACATATAATCACAGTCACACACATATATTAACAGCAAATTATGAATGATAGGAGAAACAGAAATATAAATAATCACAGAACAATCGCCATGTGTAAAAGTGCAACACGAGTCCAAAAGAGACTAACGATAACTCTCGCGAGTTCATTCGCTTCATGTAAAAGTAGACTATCGTGAATTGCGTCCGCATGGGTTCAACTTTTTGGGAGAGGTCTTGGTGGAAGATGATGTTTTCGGGAGTATTGATTCAAGATTCATAACCTTCTTCTTGAAAATCATTATACCTACATATATAATTTTTTGTTTTTATTTAACATGTTTACATACCTATGTTTTAAGGATGTTTAGGTAACGTTTACATGCAACAATTCTCCCAAGCTTTTTGTTTTTTATTTCATCGTACATCCTGTGTATGAAATTTCATTAAATTTCATCAGAATTTAGGGTCCAAACATTAAGCTAAGTCATTTCTGAGATATAGTCGATTTTTGAAAATCTCTGTAATTCAATGAACCCAGTGCTATTTTATTTTATTTTGCTCATCGGAAGTACTTCCAATATAAAAAAAAGCCGTTACTGACTTGAAAGCTTGGGTTTAAAAACGTCCACTGCCGTGCGTACGTCTACGCTAATTTAATCACCATAGTGTGCGCTTTTCCTGTATATCTTTCGTTTCTACAACATAACACATATTCGCATTTTATAGTACAACTTCCGGTAGTATTTTTGTTTCACTCGAGTTTGTGTTTATGTTGTACCTTCCGTTCGCATTTTCGTTCCCACAAAGAAATTTACTCGACCATGTCGCTTAAAATGTTTCACTTTAAAACACGCTTATTGCAAGCTACATATAACAGAAACGCATGTGTGCATGTACTATCGCATGCTTTTTTGTAGACCCTTATCTATTTTTAGAAAACATGTTTACGGGAGATGAACTCACTTCCATGAGGAATGTATCATAGAATACGTTATAATATGACCACGTACATATGTATTGATTAGAAATACGTTTATATGCAAATTGATCAGAACGTTACAAAGGTAAAATCAGGAAGATGGAGACAGTATTCTAAAATACGCGCAGATATGTAAAATCTATCTAGCGCAGGTTCACATCATCCCTCTGGACAAAATGTTTTTTTGTTTGTCCGATTTTCAAGCAATGTTTGACTTTTACAAAGCAGATTAAGTTTAGAATTATGAATGATTTGCTGATATTGATTACACAGTCTACAAGTTACACACCTTGCACACACTACAAGTTATTTCCCTTTTTAATTTTGAGAAGCGATTCCTATAGATTTTAGTGTGCTGATCAGGGGGAAAATAGTGTAAAAAATCCATCACGTCACAATTTTCGAAAATAAATTTTTATGTTTTTATTATTTTTCTATATGTAGGCAGTTTATCTCATTAGGATAGGCATCAATAAATTATACCCCCTTCCGGTAGGGGTTAGTATATACTCGAGGTAGGCATGCGTGTCGTAAGAGGCGACTAAAATTCACCCTCCGTATACCGAGCGCAGTGTATACACAAAAATGCAATGAACAAAACAAAACGATCTACTACCCCAGGTGGCAGCCCAGGTTCACTGGAAAATCCACCGGGTTTTGGGGATAGTCATTTATTGCACCTAATAAATCCCGTCTCAAAAAGTACAAGGGTATCTCGATCTCTACCAACAAGATCGAATAAATAAATAAATATTTGGCGCAACAGCTCATTAAGTGCCAGGGCCTAGCTTCTCGCAACCACTCATGTTGTGTGCGTTATATTTTTCGTACGAATGGAAGGGACCTACAGTTTAGTGCCGTATCCGAACGGCGATTTGAGAAGCTTTTTCGAGACAACAATACTCTCGGATGTTTGTCAGACGCTCGCGAGAGGTGGGACCGTGAAAAACACTTTTTGGTGTTTTGTAGGATTCGATCTTGGAACCTCACGCGTAGTGATCCGACACACTAACCACTTACGCCACGGCGCCCACAACAAGATCGAACATCCCCGCAAAAAGAAGTCGACCGGAAGCGCAAGTGCGTACAAAACGGGACTCAGTGAAATGAAAAAGGATTGAGGAGAAAAACGGCGTACTCCGTACCAAACTTCTCGAAATGGTGCTACTCTATCGTGAGCTTAAGAAAGAGGTAGATTTACTCAGGCAAAAAAAGAATGCCCTAAAAAATACGTACCTACAAAAACAAAATACATTTAGCCCACATCGCTCACCTAGTCGCGAATACCAGAGGGATGAAGAAGAGCTAACACGTGAAACGAATTGGATCGAAAAGAAACGACCTTGCAAAAAATGCAAAGCTGGTTCCTCACCGCAAGTCCAGCCAGAAAAAGATGATAAGCGCAAGAAGTTGCAAGACAAACAACAGCAAAAACATTACGTCCTCCGCCACCGATAAACGTCGTTGGAATTACGGACTATAATAAGTTGCATTGTTTCCTTAAAGGAACTCTGACATCGAAGTTTAAGGTGACATCTCTGCGAAACAATACGTGGAAAATCAATGTCGATGATGCCGGTTACCGAGCAATATCCCAAAAATTTAATGCCGAAAAGATTCAGTGATATATTTATGGCAATAAGTTAGAAAGACCACTGCGTATTGCAGCAAGGGGGCTTCACCCCTCGTGCACTAAAAAAGATGTAATGAACGACCTTCAAGACAAAGGCTTTAAAATTCTTGATGACGTCAAGACGTGGGCAAACCCCACAGGCGGATCAGTAGAAATGCGGTGAAGTGCGAGGGTTATGATCCCTTGTTTTCAGATCATAACCTCGCTGATAAAAGGAAGAAGAAGAAGAGGACGTCAATATTATCAAGAAGGAAAAGCAACAGTCGGAGGGAGATCAGAAAAAATTAGTAAAGCGTTGACTTCCAGAGCTCCAGATCGATCCCACAGTGTAAGCGCTGTCAAGGCTTCAATCATACGCAGACGTATTGTCAGAAAGAACCCCGATGCGTGAAATTCACAGGTAAACATCTCTCGGAAGATTGTCACCTAAATAAGCAAACCCCAGCCACTTGTACAAACTGCAAAGGAAAACATCCTGCGAACTACCGAGGTTGCGAAGTGGCGAAAGAGCTCCAACAAAGGCACGATACGCTTAAAAATTCCATGCGCCCGAATCCAAAACCAATTAAGAACAGACCCAAAATAGCTACGAAAAAAAGATGATAGATAGAAAATCCGTCAATATTGGCAATATCGGGTAATAAAGAACAACCCAAACATAGGTGAAAAAAGGTGACAGAAGCAAAATCTTCAAATATTGGCGTGCAGTCTTTTGCTTAAGCGGCGATGGCAGTTAATGGCAAGTACCTACATGACCGACAACTCACGGGAGATTAAAGCAAGAAATCATCCAAACTCTAACGTAAAGACTCCTGCTCAAGTTGCGACATTGGAAAACGGTGATAGAGGTAGCTCACAAGATCCTGTATCCCATGTTTTTTCCCTAATTCTTGCGAAATTGAAGAGCAATTCAAAACAAACAAACTAATTTTCGAGAGAACAGTTACACTGGAAAACAACATTCATAACACGCGCCTTTCAACCAAAATTTGAAAGAAACGTTTAAAATTCTTACTTGGAACGCCAACGGGCTCTTACGAAGACTCGAGAAGTTGCAAATATTTATACGAGAAAAAGATATTGATATATGCTTGGTCTGTGAAACTCATCTGACAAAACAATCGAATGTTAAGATAAGGAGATATAGCGTGTATCACGCCTTCCACCCATCGGAAAGAGCCAGAGGCAGATCATCTTTGTTTATAAAAGAATGTATAGAACACTCAACAGAAATAAAGACTGAATTAGAAGCAATGGAAGTAAGCACGGTACGCGTTAGAAATAGACATTTTGCCTTCAACATTTCGTCTATATATTGTCCACTGCGGTGTAAACTTGAAGAAAGTGATTTCACAAACATCTTCGACTTCCTTAAGCCAATTTCTATTATTGGTGGCGACTTCAACGCGAAATACCCATTCTGGGGTTCAAGGTACGCCTCTCAGAAAGGTAGAAAGCTTTATAATGCGGGTATGCAATACCGTTGTGATTTTCACTAGAAGGGTAAACGAACATATTGGCCGACCGATAGAAATAAGATACCAGATCTGATCGATTTCTTTGCTGTTAAAGGAATATTTGGAAACTGTATAAAAGTTGAAGAAAGCTTTGGTCTCTCCTCTGATCATTCTTCAATCATTATGACGATAAGCGAAGCTCTGATTAAAAAAAGTAGGACCGGCCAGATTAATCAGCGCGAAAACTAATTGGGATGGCTCCAAAAAAGATATTGAAGCAGATATTGAGCTGAGCGTATCACTTAAAACGCCCTATGAACTTGAAGTTGAAGTTGATCGCTTCGTTGAAATCTTACAGTATGCCGCGTCGAGGAATACTCCCAAACCAAAGAAAACGCCGGCCAGTTCCATTCAAACTTATCCGTAGGAAATAAAAGAGATGATTAACGAGAAGAGAAAAGCGCGCAAAAAATGGCAACAAGATCGGGCTCCGCAACATAAAGCACATCTTAACTGTTTGTGCAGCTCACTAAAAAGATCTATTAAAGACCTTAAGAATAATGAAATACAAATTTACCTAGAAAGTTTAACGGCAGAAAAAGATTCTAATTACTCGCTTTGGAAAGCTATAAAGGGCATTAGAAAACCTCAAATTCAAGCCGCACAAATTAAAAAAAATCAATACGAATGGACCAGGCATGATAAAGAGAAAGCGCACGTTATTGCCGCCCACCTGGAAGAAACTTTAAAACCGTTTGATGGACCAGCTCTTGTTCAAAATATAAATACGTCGTATATAGACAATAGCGTAATAAGAACTGCAACACTAACCGAACTTAAGGAAGAAATAAAGAAACTTAAACCAAAGAAGGCTCCTGGATACGACCTAATCACGGGAGATGTTATTAAAGCACTACCAAGAAAAGCTCTAATTAAGCTTCTGTTCATTACAAACGTCGCGCTTAGACTAGAGTATGTTCCCAGTCAATGGAAAGTCGCCGAAGTCATAATGGTTCTTAAGCCCGGAAAACCGCCGAAAGAAAAAAAGTCTTATAGACCGATTTCGCTTCTTCCAATTATATCCAAAGTGTTCGAGAGAATATTGATTAGGCGAATACAGCCGGTAATAGAAGAAAAGCATCTCATTCCGGATCGTCAGTTCGGATTCAGACGTCTCGTTCTACCAGAGCACCTATATAATTTTCCGCGCCAAATGTGGAAACGAATATTCAGATCTTAAGGAAATAATGGCTGGGGTGCCGCAAGGAAGCGTTCTTGATCCAGTTTTATATCTGTTATACACTCGTGATATACCGCAAGTAGAAGGCACTGAGCTAGCTACATTTGTCAACGACACTGCGATCTTGGCAGTAGGTAAAACGGCCGAAGATACTACAGAAAAACTGCAAGAAGCTTTGGATAGAGTAAATGAATGGACCAAAGTTTGGCGAATCGCACTCAACGAGACCAAATCTGTTCATGTGAATTTTACTTATAAGAAAATAAATAATTTGCCGATCTTTTCAAACTCGGTTCAAATTCCAAATTATTAGCCTAGTTTGGTATCTTTGTATGACACTTGATGTTAAGCTGAAATGGAAGCGCATGTAAAGAAAAAACGCAAAGAACTAGATAATATATATAGAGAAATGTATTGGTTACTTGGAAAATATTCCAAGCTTAATATAGATAACAATCTGCTTTTATATAAGCAAGTGCTAAAGCCAGTATGGACATATGGTATACAACTCTGTGGTTGTACCAAAATAAATGACAAACTTTTGAAAACAAAGTGCTAATAGGTATTGTTAATGTGCCATGGTATATCAGAAATAGCGATATCCACAGAGATCTTGGCATTAATATAATCGAAGACTAAATCAAAAACTATGCTAGAAAGCATAAAACTCGACTAGAAAGTCACGTAAGTATTACAGTCCTTCAAGTTTTAGATGAAAGAAATTTATTACGCCGTCTACAAAGAAAGCAAATCTTTAGACTTAGCGCAATAAGTTACCGCGTCTAAACTGCGGAGCTAGCAGGAACTTCTAATGGGGAGGTACCTGCAAAGCGTCCTTATTTCGTGAAAGGAAAACTCCTTCATAAGTCGAATACTTAGTTGTAGTAAAAATAAAAATAAGTTTATTTTGAAGGGAGGTTCTTTAGTGGGTAAGAATCCCACACTACTATGAGCACGCGCTGTCGATTCTCATAGTGTCTTGTTGAAGATTTTCACCTACCCTCGAAAAAAAAAAATAAACATAAATAAATAAATGAATGGGTATCTTTCGAATATTATTTCTATGTACCCATCTATTATTAGTTTATTTATCAAGTAACTAGTTCTTACCATTCATAAAAATGTATAGAAATTGAGTAACAGTTCTGACTAAAATAAACTAGAATCAGCATGGGTGGATTGCGTGTGGAGATTTAAATATGCTCGGCATGTTAATAGGACAGGAAAGTGGCTTAACAAAATATCCGTGCTTCCTATGTGAGTGGGACAGCAGGAACAGGATACAACATTATACGAGAAAAGAATGGCCGGCTAGAACTTATTTGGATCCAGGAAATAAAAATATAGTTCGACAAAACTTAGTGCCACCTGGAAAACTTGGTATTATGAAATAATTTGTAAAAGCTTTAAATAAACAAGGCGATGGATTTAAGCATTTACAAGGAGTATTCCCATTTTCATCTGAAGCTAAACTAAAAGAAGGCATTTTTGTTGGCCTCGATGAAAGTTAAAAGCTTCCATAGGAAACTGAATCCTACAGGAACTTCTTGGGAAACCATAAGAGCCCAAATTTTGAAGAAATAATAAATAATATGCTTGAACGTTTCCAAAGATTAGGTTGTCTGATGAGCCTCAAACTTCACCTGATAACTTGGGAGCTGTAAGTGAAAAGCAAAGTAAAAGATTTCATCAGAATATAAAAAAAATTGAACATAGGTATCAGGGAAAATAGAATACAAGCATGATGGCAGACTACAGCTGGATGTTAAAGAGTGATCACCCAAACAAGCCTCACAAGAGGAAAGTGCTCCACAGAAGCTCCCATGAAAAAGAGACAAGATTTCACAAGCCTTTGTAATGATATAAAATACTTATTCTTATGTATGCAGTATACATTAAATAAAATATCACATACACACTTATTTTTTATTAGGACTTTTTTTTACTAAAGCACCTCAATTATTGTGTAATTATCAAAATTGTGTATTGTGAAAAATCCTGACGTGATCGAAAAAAACCAAGTTCAGATTCGTAAATAGGAAGTCCGAAACCCCCATAACCTGCTATAGAAACCAAGAAGGGGAAACAAGTTTTTAATTTGCAGGACTGTGTTATTAATTGAAAAATATGACACAATAGGTGTGTTTTGGTGAGACAGTAGTTCTCAGTAAAGCAAGATTTAGCACGGAGTACAACAACAAAAAATGACTGGCAACTACTTTAGCTTTTATATTCAGTCAAAAGTGAGTTGGGATGTATAGTTTGCAAGACTCCATTTCAGAGGGCACTGAAACGATTTTGTTAGTGTTTCAGAGGCTGATAGCGAGGTGTACCAAATTCAAATATTAAAAAAATTTTTTAAACCAGATTGACTGTGGATCATTTCGTTGAGAAGCTTTTACTTTGCTTTGCATAATTCCCACCAAAACACGCTTAATTAGCCAATACAAAGTTCTACCGCGAGATTTCGAAATTGGGCATCTGTCTCAAGCTCAAATGATGCATTAGCTCACACGGCTCATTTTACTGAGAAGGAATATTAGAATCCCTTGCAATTTCGCAATTCTTTTTTTTTTTTCATTTTATGTGGAGAAATAACTCTACTTTAAATTTCTATACTTACTTATGTCCTGCATCCCCTGTTGGGTCCGAGGGCCTCTACTACGCCTACACGCCATCGTGTACGGTTTCTGGCAATATGTCTCAACTCTCTCCAACTGCTGTGCTTCCTTCTCGACTGTTCTGCGCCATGTTCTCCTGGGATCGCTAGGACTTCTGCGTCTGTGAGTTAAAGGGTTCTATTGCATAGCATGGTTCGATATTGTCAGGGAGTGTCGATTGAGCTGCCGGAGAAGACAGGCGAGTTTAGCTGGGTTTCCGCAACATTCTACCCTTTTATATATATTCCATGTATCTTTTCCACTTCTTTTCAATTATGTGTGAATAAAGAACAAATTAGTCAAAACGGCTATCTTTGTGACAACTCAAAAGCAGGATGTGTGCGGACTACAGTGCCCTGAATGCTGTAACCGTTAAAAAAACAGTACCTAATGCCTATTGTTGAGGAACAATTGTCTCGTTTGGCTGAAAACACATACTTCACGACTCTGGATTTGACGTCGGGATATTACCAGATCCATTTAGAAGAAGAATCCAGGAAGTTCACCGCTTTTTGACGCATGAGGGATTGTTCGAACACAACTTTATGCCATTGGGGTTAGTCAACGCACGAATGGTGTTTCAAGAAATGATTATCAACATTATAAGAGCTCTACGGAATCGACATCGCATCATCAATTATGTCGACGAGGTGATCATAGCAAGCAGGATTGACCCTACATCCGTCAAAATGTGTTTTTTTTTTAATCAACAACCGTCATATAATCGACAATCAAGGTATACGACCGGGTCCTGAGAAGACAAAATGCATCGAAGACTTTCCGACACCAACGACGGCAACGGGAGTGAGACAATTCCTAGGAATCACTGGATTCTTTAGAAAATTTGTCAGTAAGTATAGTCTAATCGCAACTCCTTTAACAGAGCTCCTGGAAAAGCAAGCTAAGTTCGAATGGGGACCACAGCAAGAAGAGCCATTCAACCGATTGAAGAAAGCGATCACAGCGCAACCAATTCTAACGCTGTTTGATGCCAACTGTCGACATGAAGTGCATAGCATACGAATGCCAGCTCAGTAGGACTTTCTGGTGTTCTGTTCCAGTGTGGAAAAGACTTAAAGCCGGTATTGTACTATAGCAGACAATGCAGCGAAGCAGAGGGACGGTATTCCAGTCACGAATTGGAAGTGCGGGCCATCGTGGAGTCATTGCAAAGGTTTCGAATGTATCTTCTTGGCAATAATTTTTATGTAATTACAGATTGCAACGCGATAGCTACCACAAAGGCAATCACACCTCTTCCACCGCGAATAGCCAGATGGTGGCTTAAACTCCAAGAATTCGACTAGCAATATATTCACAGGCCTGGAGCCAAGATGACTCACGTTGATAACATGAGCCGAGTTCCTGTTCTTCCGCCGGAACCACTTGACACGGTTGCCGAAAATGTATTCAGAATTTCCGACCATAATAACGACTGGGTGATGGCGATGCAAATGCAAGATGGAAACTTTCGAGAGATAGTTAAAACTTTGAGTGGAGAAGAACGGCCTAATGCTGACCAGGTAAGAAAGGACTACATACTGCACACAGGGCGGCTGTTTCGTAAGATAGATGGGCAAAGCAGACTAGTGGTACCAAAAGCAATAAGGTGGCGGGTAACAAGGTCATGCCATGACGAATCTGGGCATTTTGGCGTAGAGAAAACACTAGCACGGCTATCGAAGGATTTTTGGTTCGCGCGCATGAGAAGATACGTAAAATCCTACATACAAGCATGTCCGGAGTGTTGTTTGAATAAAGCGAAAGGCGGTAAGCCAGAGGGGCAACTGGCGAGGTGCTGCCTATTCCATTTCGAAATCTACACATGGATCACTTGGGTCCTTTCCAGAGAAGCAAACGGTGCAACAGCTACATTCTTGTAATCGTTTGCGCCTTCAGTAAATACTCTGTGCTGAAAGCACTTCGTAACACTAGGACTAAACCAGTTGTCAACGTCTTTGTCGATTTAATGGCGGTATATTGTCGTCCACTACGAATCACCACTGACCGGGGGACTGCATTTACTTCGAAAGAATTCGAAAATTTTACAAAGAACTACGGGGTTTAGCATGTGAAGATAGCAGTCAGGTGTCCAAGAGCCAACGGACAAGCTGAACGAGTCAACAAAACAGTGCTGGAGTCTCTCAAGTGTTCGGTTCAAAACGATAAGGGTTGGGACATTGCATTCCCTGAAATGGAATTTGAACTCACAAGTAAATGCTACAACAAAATTCAGCCCGAACCAATTGGTTTTCAAGTATAATCCACGAGATGTGACGACAAATCGTATGATTCAGGCGGTCCAAGATGATCCCGGGGGAATTGTCGATGTGGATTATCAGAAGTAGACGGCTCTCGGTAACATGACTAGGGAGAAGCAGATATGGAAGCAGAGGTCATCATCACCAACCGGGACGTCACACAATTTGGACCCGCGATATAAAGGACCATACGTGGTGACAAGAGTTCTCGACAACGATAGATACATCGTCGAAGATTTGCCGGATGTTCCGAAAAGTCGAAAGCGTTATACAGGTGTTATTGCTAGCGACAACATGAAGCTGAAGGTATTGAGGACGAATCGTCGTGGGAGTGTCGATTGAGCTGCCGGAGAAGACAGACGCGTTTAGCTGGGTTTCCGCAATATTCTACCCTTTTATATATATTTCATGTATCTTTTTCACTTCTTTTCAATTATGTGTGAATAAAGAACAAATTAGTTAAGACGGCTATCTTTGTGACACTATGGAACTGTCACCCTTTCGGAACGTGTGACCAATCCACTGCCACTTCCGTCGTTGGATGGTTGTGCCTATTGGTTCCCAACCAGTTCTCTCGTAAAGGTGTACGTTGGAAATACGATTGGGCCTGAAAATCCTTAAGATATTGCGCAGGCACCTATTAACGAACGTTTGCAGCTTGTGGTGTTAGTAGTAGTACAGTTGGGATGTAAGATAGAATTTCTATAGAACGCGATATTATAATACAACATTTCGAATAAACACCGTCTACCTCTGTTTTTATTTGTTATAGAAAATGTATGTTCCAGATAATCCCTCATTATAACTCATCTCCTTTTTTTTAGAATGTATTTAAATTCATACAAACAAGTTTTACGACATGCAATAAATACATGCCATTTTCAACGCAGGTAAAAAAAAATATGTTAACATAAAATATATTAACAGTGCATAGGCACACAAGAGCAGTAGGTAGGTGCTTTGAATGGATTATACCACAGTTAAAAAAAAATTAAAGATATTAAGCTTGCTCACCCCTTAAGGCGAGACCTTCCATTAATGCATTTTCGCTCCTGGTTGGATTCGATAACTCTGTAGGCTAAAAATGAAAGTTTCGAAAAACAATTCAATCAGAAACTTTTATATTTTGCCTAATTGAATTTTTCGTAAACAGGATTATCGTCCCAATTCGAGGCTTGTGGTTGCTTTTTATCTGGTAGAGCAGTTACTTTAGGGTCGAAGAGCCCATAGCCAATTTCGGTAATATGAGTGCTATAATTGGTCTGCAATCATCTCATTTTTAACACCCTGACTAACCATGGTAATCATTGTAGACCTCAACTCCAAAAATGTCAAAAAAGCCCATGGAATCTGCTAGCCTGGCTGTACGCGTTACGGCTGAATTCCATTCTCTTTCTTCTGAGGGCTCTTGCTAGATCTCTGAGACGCAAATGTCAGCCAATCAGGCCAACAAAAAATATATCGTCCAGTTTAACGCATGCGTTTTGAAGTTCTCACATAACTTCGGAATCACTCAGTATATTCTAATTGATAGTAAAATAGTAAAAATTATAAGGCTATCTAATGATCAGTGCTGGTTTGTTGCGGTTAAATCAACCACAGATACAATCCGTCTAGGGGTTTCAGGAACCTACACCATGTCAAAAAAGTATACATAAGCTTTTAAATAATGTTTTTTTTGTTAAAACTGAAATACAAATTCAATTTTTTTAAACGAACAGTTCGCTTATTGCATAAAAAAAACATATGGACATAATGTAATGCAGAACCAACCCTGAAAATGAATTAGGAATAAGAGTCTGTTCTTTGAAATTCACAAAAGTCTAAGTACGATGCTCATAAAAACTGAAATTGTATTGTAGTTCTCAGTAACGTGTTGGGCCACCACTTGCTATGGTTACCTTTCTTAATTGCAAGGGCATAGCAAAGGTCAGTTATGAAGTTATTTCATAAATTTTGCCTCATTCATTGGTTACAAACGTAGCGGCGTCCTGAGCACCTGCATTTGAGGCCGAAGGCCGTAGGCTGTATGCGTCGAAAAAATCCACCGAAGTACTGTTAAGATTTAGTCGTTTGCCAGACAACAAGCACTTACCGAAATTCGGGTATTTCGTATTGGTATACATAATAAATACAGTGGGAAATAACTTCACATCATAAGAGTGCACTTATTTCCCACTTGAGGTGAAGTTAATTCCCACGTAAAGTAAATTTCCGTGAAGTTATTTCCCTGCACCGCTTACATTGTGATGGTCAGTGAGTTATTGGAAAGAGGGCAAATTGTTCCCATGGTTTTTTCAACACGATGACTTTTCGAAAGGAAGGCATTTGTGTGGACATGGAGCCTATAGATAGCAATTTTGATGAAAATCTTGACGACAATGACTTCTCTCTAACGAATTTGAAGAAAATTTACCAGAAGAATGCATGAATTGTTAGCATTGTTTGCCAAGCTTTGACGCCAAACATTCTTTTTATGCCATGTTTACATCTCAGGCTGTGCCCTGAATGCAATTTAAAATTGCAGGCGTGTCAATCGCTGAAGGGCGTCCATTCGTAAATTGCTCTTTTATGGAAGGGAAGTAAAAAATGTCATTGTTGTATTTACATAAAAAACTTGTTCTATAATAATAATAACTTTTTCTGTAATAAGAACATAAAAACTTTTAAAAAACCATTTTGGAGATTTATTTAATACCTTATGTGGTACTCATTGTATCTTTGATTTTGGGGCTTTATTTCAGAGAACAATTTAGGGGGTTATTTCACCTTCCGTTTGTGGGTTATTTAATTGTGGGGCTATTTCTCGAAGCCAGATTTGTTATATGGGTGGAAAAATTGTTGGCTCTGTTGGATGATTGATACGTCTATGCCATCAAGTGGTCGGGAAAAAAATACTGTGAACTAAATAGAAGTACAGACAAAATAACAACCAAATATTCCCAGTTATCTGGACACTATCTAGAGTTTTCTCTCTCTCTCTGTTTATACCTTCTAACGCACCCACTGTTCTAAACATTTTAAGACTATTCATAAGCCCTTGAGTGAGCGCGAATTGCAAAACACAACATAGCAAGACACAAAATAACAAGACGCGGGCTTTTCAGATGAAGGATATTTAAAATTCGATAGTGTTAAAAAGGCGGAATTTTCGTCAAAGTGGTTTTCAAAATACTGAGAACACTATCCTGAGTTAAGAAGTTAATTTTTACTGGCAACATTTGTTAAATGGTTTTGATATATCGCATTCCCATTTAAAACAATCTAACCAGCAAACTGTTTTTTGTGTATCCTAAAAAATTTGTTCATCATGCTTGCTGACATCAGGATTTGAACCTTGAACCATTAGCGTGGCAATTGACGTTACCACTACACCATTGCCACCCCAAACATGTTTTACAATGATATATATAGGAACATTCAAATGCTATAAGCTACGAATGTCCCATCAATTTAAATTATATTCAAATTTTCTGTTGTGCTCTTGGTTTTATATTTTGTCACCGCATTATAGATGCAAATGTTTATTACGGATGTATTTTATTTACGTTCACATGTACAATACTGCTTAAAAAAATATTTTGTGTAAGCCGACGAAACACTATAAGCTACACTTTAAGCTTCATTTGTATCTGAGACCTATGTATGCTCAGCGTAAGTCGCGACTTTTCCGTGTGCGTTTAAGTTTGAAAAGTGTGTACATAACACTGAAACCAGTTGGTGCTAAATATCTAAAAGATGCATGCGCAGTCTGCTTGGTAAATTCATGCTGAATTTAATTGTGTTGTGTGCGATTGTTAAAAGTACTTTTCGAAGCATTAAACTATATTTTAATTGTGTAAATACTGTATTTATATTGTTTAATATGTAAATGATGAAGACTTTTGATTAAAACTATTCGGGTAATCACTAAGTTCTAGTGGTGAAGAAGAAAATATTGCCTTGACTAACCAGTTTAACTTTCACAAAGTGCCTTGCTAGAAAGACGTATTATTAAACGTGAAAATAGTGCCTACGTTGATCAACAAAGAAAATAAACGATCTCGAACATACGCATTAGAATACTTTGGAGCATGAATTATGGTGTAGTATTCTTACGGATAAATATTATACATTCACATAGCTGAATGAGACAGGTTAATCATTTATCTATTATTCGTATGTTGCAAGAGTGAACATCAAGTAGCAAATGTTGCATCGATCATTGATTACTTACAGCTTAAAATTATTTTTGTATGCATACATATGTATATGTATGTATATAGGACTGAATAGTAAAAGTAACTTAAGACAAACTCGTCTCATACAACAAATGCTTTACATTTCCATAGACGAAATCGCACTTTTTTTTCATTGAGTACAAAAAATCTGATCTGTAAAACAGTTATCAAATTGCTCAATATTGCATTTATTGTTTAATATACACCCACATGAACTAAAATGTATGCACATATGCACGTGCATACATAGATATGTTTGTTCGTACTTATTTCTGTAAGTACTTTCTTCGGAAGCAAACTTTGGGATCGTTTACTAATAACGTGTGTAACTTTATGTGTGTGCCTACCTACCTGTTGTTCCTATTAAACGATGTAGATTCATATGTACACTGGAAACGAATTGCACAAGTGCGATCCTAATTTCTAAAGGATGGGATTTAACTAATTACATCCACATGTATTTTATCCATTATCATGTATTATGTTTGGTCTTTTTTTTAATTGAATGTATGTACTCGTATGCATATGTATGTACACAATGTTGGCATTAGGACTAGATTTTATCTTGCTGGGAACTTATTTTTTTTTTTGTTTATTTTGTGAAAACAGTCAAACGGGCAAAATTATTTCATGCTTGCTTTCCAAAAAAGCGCATCTTGACACACGTTTTCAACGAATTTATATAAGTAGTACCAATGCATTCAAAATATGGAACCTATGTATGTATGTAGGTATATTGGCTAGTTGTGACAGTGTCCCATGTCCCATGTATCCCGGTTATTATTAACAGGTTTTAAGGAAACTATTTGTTTTAAAGTTTTGCTTTGATATGCGGTTTAGACACAATTATATAGTATGGGCTTGCCATATAGTAAATATTGAGACAATTTCATCACAAAATAAACTAAAACATTGTTTTTTTTTATTTGTTAGTCTTTTTCTTTTAATGCAATAGAAAGCAAAGCAAAAGCAAAATTTTGTTTTTTAAGTTCCCAGTAAAATAAAATAGCTAGACATTATTTTACCGGAATTATCAACATTTATTTTTTAGTTTGATAGAATAGCTTGCGTTGAGCTTAAAAGTGCAAAAGTGCACCAGTACCCGGCCACCAAATTTCAGTAGCCGGCCACTTTTGATCCAGTATCCGGCCAGGTCCTTTCTTTTGTAGGAAATCTTAAACTAAACGATTGAAATTAAACACTTTTATCAATAAATAGGTAGGTATGTATTTTTTTTATAAATTTTTTTGAGCCATTTAAAGTTCAGCCTTCTTTTGTTTATAAGCAACGAGATAAAAATCCTAGTTTACTAAAACAAAGACATTCATTGGCAGTGAAGCAAGATCGATATTTTGTGTTTCTTGTTCTTGCGGCGCTTGCTCAAGGCTAGGTCTGGATGTTTCTAAGATATTTAATATTTTAGAGAGACAAATACCATCATTCTCAAGTTTGTCCTTGATTTCAAGGATGACAGCTTTTGCAATGGAGAATCTATCTTCTTTAGCTAGTTGCACAGTTGCACACCCTGGCCGGATGCTAGAACATCATATAAAAATTGTGTTTTGGTAACCGGCCACATTTTTAACAATTTAAAGCAAAAAATTCTTTTTTTGTTTTTTATATTTTACGATCAATAAACATATTATTTATTAAAAAAAAAAACACAGAACTAGTTTGTATACTCACAAAGAACACTGAAACTCACTTAATTTGCTGATCGGTTCTACTAGCACTCGCGAACTCAAACTTGCACTTCTTGCTCTCACAACGAACTTCACAAACTAAATATTTTTTTAACAAGGATCTTTGATGTGCAGATCTGACAAACTTTACCAAACCATTACATGGGCCTGGAATTATAGTAGCAATGTATTTGCTTATGCAAATAATGTTTAATTTTCTTATTATTTAACATTTAGTGGATAGTGGCCGGATACTAGTGACTGGCCGGATACTGGTACACCTACCCTACATCGATTAACAGAAAAAAGTGTTAATTTTTCTCTTTAAATCACGGAACTACATAATTTTCCTTCTTTTCGCTTGCGCTCAATTTCCTATGGGGTTTTCTCATATGATAAGAGTGCACCCTTTGCAGGTATATGTACCTACATATTATCTTGGTTAAACGTTTCTTGGTAGTTAGTACAGTTTTCTGTCTATGCAACACAATTATAAGTGACGAACTCGAATGCAACATATCCTAGAGTTCGGACCTATTGTTTTTAACTTTGGGGACTGCGTAAACTTACGCTTTACTGGAAAGGAAGTGCCAAGATTCGTTTGCACTTTCGAACTTGTATAAGCTAATCTATTGGGCTTAAAAAATTCAAAATTTTAAACACATACGATAAAGTAAAATTTGAACAATAAATTAGTGAGTAGTGTGTCGGACCACTGCGCGTGAGGTTCCATGTTCGAATCCCTAAAAACACCAAACAAGTTTTTTCACGGTCTCACCTCTCGCGAGCGTTTGACAAACATCTGAGAGTATTTATTGTCACGAGAAAGCTTCTAAAAAAAGCCTTTCGAAAACGCCGCAAAACTGTAGGTCTCTTCCATTCGTGCGAAAAATATAACGCACACAGACACAACATGAGTGCTTGCGAGAAGCTAGGCCAACATAATACAGTAATATCTCTTTTATCCGAACCACTTTTAATCCGAATATCGCGTAAATTAAAATAACCCATTACTTCCAGTATGTACTCTATGGTCTGAATCAGTACCAAGATATTTATTCTGTAATCCGAATACCCGACATATTATAAAAATTAAAATGTATAGCCTAGGACTTCGCTTCAAATTCGCTTAAGGCTGTGGTTCCGGCGCAAGAAAAATCCAACTGCGCGAACTAAGTGAATACAACTCGGGTGGTGTAACCGTGAAACAACTTGTTTGTGTTTTCTAATTGCTTGGTGATTTCATAACCACATCGACCATATCCCACAGTTCCGAATCCATTTTGCACAAAATTCACTACACAACTATGCACAAATCCTTTCAAACTCGAAAAAGTTCACTTACTTCTCGCGATAAAATAGAAATGAAAACATCGGAAATTTCACTCGCTTAGATTCGCTTAATTCGCGCGAGTTAATTCTATGCACCCAAATCACAACATAGGAAATGCGTACTTTTGAATGAATTCAGCGAACTTTGCGAATTCGCGCGAGTGAAATCCGCTTACATTCGCCTGCATCGGAACCACAACCTAAGCGTCCGTAGAATTCTTTCCAATTCACATTATATTCTTTCTTAATTGTCTGCGATCATATCGAAAGAAACGCCCTCGATCCAGCATTAGGGACAACGAAAGCCTTTTCAGAATACTACTGTTTCGCCTCTGATTGGCTTATAAGATCGCCGCGAAAATTAATATAAGTCAAATACAATCGGTTTGAATGCAATGCGACTTTTGCTCCAGGGGTCATTCTCTGTCTTCTTCCCCATTTACCTTAAAAAAAAATGCAATGCGAATCGCCTGTTGTTGGGATATCGATTTTGACTGCCACTGTCAAAAAAAGTAATCCCAAATAAGGTCAGATACAAATTGTAAGAAATAAATTTAACATTCCACGCAAATAGCCCATAAATGACTTAAGACCTAACTTCTCGCAGTCATTTATTATATTTTTCGCACGAACATATGTATTGTGTAAATCGTCTAGATTTGCAAGCCGTATCCGAAGGGCGACATTTAAAAAAACGCTAGCTTATGACACTTGCAATTTGCGATGTTTGTCTGACATTCCGGAGAGGTGAGAACGTAAAAAAAAAAAATTACGGTATCTACAATTTAAACCGTGAACGTCCAGCCCAGTATTCCGAATTCCGTCTGAAAAATGTTTACCCTATCTCCACTAGCAATAATTCATGGAATGTAATATAACATTCTGTGTAAGTAAATTGCTCGAGGAGGCTACAAGCAGAATTCTATGAAAAATTGCATTCGATTTATTGCTCAGCTCATAGTATGTGTTCTATGGGTTGTAATTTTTAGTTTGAAAAGTGTGTTTTTTTTTGCGATGGCTGAAGTTTTGAAATCCTTAAATTTAACAGTCCTACAATTTGACTATTTTTCCACCATTTTCGGTGTCTATAACCGATTATAAGGACCTCCTATTTAAGAATCTGAACTCGGTTTTTTTCTACCACGTCAGGATTTTTCACAATACACATTTTTGATAATTACTTTTAATAAAAAAAAATCGCAGTAAAACAATAAGTGTGTAGTTGATATTTTTTTTATATAAATATACTGCATTCATAAAAATAAGTATTTTAAAACATTACAAAGGCTTGTGAAACCTTGCCCTTTTTTCATTGTTTCTGTGAGGCGATTTTCTCTTGTGAGCCTTGTTTGGGTGATTACGCTTTAACATCCTGCAGTAATCTGCCATCATGTTTGTGTCATATTTTCCCTGATACCTGTGTTCCATGCTTTGTATATCCTGATGACATCGTTCACCTTGCTCTGTACTTACAGCTCCCAAGTTCTCAGGAAAGTAGCTTAAATGAGAATGAAGAAAGTGAAGTTTGAAACTCATCAGACAACCTAATCTTTACAAATGTTCAAGGAGATTATTTATTATTTCTTCATAATTTGGACTCTTATGGTTTCCAAAGAAGTTCCTGTAGAATTCAGTTTCCTATGGAAGTTTTCATCTTTCATTAGTTCTCTTATATCGGGCCCAACGAAAATTCATTCTTTCAGTTTAGCTTCAGATAAAGATGGGAATACTCTTTGTAAATGCTTAAATCGCCTTTAAATTTTTTATTTTTTTTTTCATTTATCTAACGCTTTTACAAATTATTTCATGATACCATTGTATATATGAACATATAATAGTAGTATCACTTGAGGAAATCGACGCTACCGCCTCTAGCGAGAACTGACGTATACATTCAAAGAATAAATCAATCGTTGACAGCAACCATCCATTTGCAGTCTTGCGCACTTTGAAGAGAACAAAGTAAAAGAGAACGAAAAAAACAGCCGATAATAGGTGGAAAATGGGAATATAAAAAAAATAACTTTTACGATCAAAGTGTAGTGTGAAATTTCTACCATGATGTATATTGTGTGCAGCTTTGTGTTTACTTGTGTATGTACATTATACATACGTATGTATATATTCTTTTTCTTTTCATGATTCTGGCGGCTAAGATTTTTTTAATATATACAGTATACAAAAAAATACGAAATGTACTCGTACAACCAGACATAACATCTCACAAACCAACATGAACCTAACCTCTCAAAAGAATACCCACACCAATACGTACATACATACATATGTATGTACACTACCTCGAAGAGAATTTTTGTTAATTTTCTCGTCTTCTTTGTGATTTGTCCTTTCGGTTTCGATATACACTTTTCTGTGAAGATCAAGCACACGCCACCTAGCGAATAAGGACGGTAAAAATAAATTTCGTTTGACGAAAATACTATTATATGTGTATACAATGATAATACCAAGTTTTATGTGCTAAGGTGGTAATAAGACTTTTTCAGATGACACTTTTGTCGAATATGGATTATTTGTTCTGACAGTCTTTCCGTTGTAAAAGCTATACTTAACATTAGACATGACTATATTACAATTGCCAAGATCCGCGATCTGCTTATTAAATCACCTTCTAAAATAAAAGTTATGTGGACGCCAGGTCTTGTTGGGATTACAGGAAATTAACTAGCTGACCAAGCCGCAAACTCAGTTCATAGCTCTCCAACATTCTTGTACGAATTTTTCACCAGAAAAGATCTCAGTGGATTAATCATGGGTAAAATCAAAGACCGTCGAATACTGGACGGGATCCATTATAAACACCATTACCAAACAATCAACTCTAACAAAATCCGGCCATTATACCGCAGCAACATGTCCAAGCTCAACATAACCAATTTTATTCGTCTGCGCCTGGGACACACCCAACTGACACACCAACACCTTTTGAAAAAAGAGGCACCCCCGATATGCCCAAAATGCTACAGCGTCATTACGATTTCACACCTTCTGGGGCCATGCTACCTCTCAGCCAATAATAATTTTCAAGATTCCAACATAAATCATCACAATATACTGAATCTCCTGCAAGATCCAAACCGCAAAAATATTGAACTTATAAATAAGCTACTATCCGTACACAAAATTAAAATTTAACTACAAAAATATATAATACTAATTACTTTTTATTAAAATCAATTTTGTACAATCCTTATCCTTAACCTAAGAGCCGAAAGTGATTTGATGCTAGTGCTCTTAAAACTTGTATTAATAATAGATTTGAATTTATTGTTAATGTTTATAAATAAATAAATAAATAAATATTTGTATTTCCTGGATCCAAATTAGTTCTAGCTGGCCATTCTTTTCTCGTGTAATGTTGTATCCTGTTCCTGCTGTCCCACTCACATAAGAAGCACGGATATTTTGTAAAGCCACTTTACCACTTTGCCATTTTTGAATAGAGACTTATTTAAAAGTAAAGTTTTGAAATATTTTAATGAACATTCTTAATGTCAACTAATTTTACATCATTATTTTTTTTCTGCTATATGTGTGTAATATTTTGTAATCAGCAGATTGTTGAATCCATTGATGAATAAACTAAACTAAACTAATAACTTACCAAGCATTTTTAAATCTCCACACACAATCCAACCATGCTGGTTATAATTGATTTTAATCAAAACTGTAACTAAATTTTTATGATTTCTTATAAATGGTAAGAACTAGTTACTTCATTAATAAACTAATAAATAGCAGATGGGTACATAGAAATAATATTCCAGAGATACTCTCATTAATATATCGATACCTATTCTAATGAGATAGAGTGCCTTTCTATAGAAAAATAATAAAAACATATAAAATTTATTTTTGAAAATTGTGACATGCTGGATTTTTTCACTATTTTTCTCGTATTCAGGACACTCAAATCTATAGCCATCGCTACTCAAAATTAAAAATTAAAATATGTTGTAGGACAGTGTAATTATCCACAGTTCGAGTGTTTGCGGAATATAAAAGATTCGATTTTCTGTGTTTCTTTTTGCAATTCTTTCAATTCCTTTAAAGCCTCCAATGCGAGAACACATCGAAATGAATTGCTCTGCGACATTTGCACGATTGAAATAGTAAGCTATGAAATGCCCACCGTAAATTTTATGGCATACTACATCTCTTTATCTTTATTTCCATGAAAAGTGACAGATGGCTATAAAATATTGGGTAGATTTCAATCGGATGATTGGTTGATTTAAATCGAGTAGTTTTTCGTTCATGTTTTTTTTTTTTTATTTGCGCGCACTCAAGTGGTTTTGACTTAACAAGGGGTTTACACTTAACATGTTTACACACAGTGCAGGCGTTGGAAAGGATAGGTAGAGAGAAAGATTTTTGATGTAGCGGCTTGAAGCCAAGTTGTTTATGCTTCAGAGAAACTCCGGGGAGTTGCGTCCAGATTACTGGGGAGATTTTTGTTATTTTTTGTCTTTGCTTCTGATTCACAGTATTTTATTTCCCGATAACCCTTTCGATATTTTGTTGCCATATGGCAACACTGATACTTAAAGCGCGCATTTTCTCTGTGAGCTTTTTTTCGTTTTTGTCTTTTTCTCAACTCCTTGTGGTATATGTTCAATCATTTGAGGCAAACAAATTGGTTGCTGTTTGCCGCCATTATGCTTTTAGGTCTGGTGCAATAAATGTCTGCTATTGTGTGAACATTTTTTGGTAAGAAGGCAATTTTTATTATTTCTTTTGTATTTAGATTATATTCAAATACATTTGAGTTTTCGAATAGAACTTGAAGGAAATAAAAACAATTTTGCGTTTATGTTGAGTTATATCGAATTTTTCATTTATTTCGTTACCATTTCAGATAGTTGTTGCCATATGGCAACTATTCCAAAAACCACTTTAGAACCGATACTAAGCAAAGACTCTTTTTCAATGTTGTTACTTGCAGCCTCAGTAACAACAAAAAGAAAAAAATATATTTTTTACCGTTACAACAAAAAATAGGTACCGAAAGGGATAACCGATGTCATAGAGCGAACAATTTGTTCAGCCATATGACCAAGCTCCTGCCAGTGTTATCCCTTCTTAGTAGTGTTCACACAAGCTTTCGCAATTGATCGGACTGACTTTATATATTTCATGAGAAATAAATAAATGCTTGCTGACATCAGGAATTGAACCACGAACCATTAGCGTGGCAATTGACGACGTTACCACTACACCATTGCCACCCCCAACAGAGAATAGAGGGCAGTGAATCTTAATTTTGAGAATTTTGCGTCCAAATTTGTTCGTAATTCTCCCTTTTTTATATCTGGTCTCAAAATAATATTCTTATGTAAAATTCCTTGGCATGTACTTATTTACTTAGGTGGCGTTACAGTCCGGGGTGGACCTGGGCCTCAACCAACAAACCTCTCCAGGCAGCACGGTTACGAGCCAGCTGCCTCCAGTTGCGCACGCGTGGCGTATAGGTCCTTACTAATTGTTTAAGGCTATGTACTCCCCAATACGAATGATTCGATAATTCGAAGTATCCCTTGAAACAATTAATTCGGATTAGGGAGACATTACTGTACCTACATACATACATGTCCTTCTTTACCCTGTTTTTTTCTTGACTTTATGGGTATCACCAAGCCAGGGTCATTTTGACATAGTTCATTTCCCGTGGTCCCGTGGCGCAATGGTTTGTGTACCGGACCATTGCGCGTGAGGTTCAATGTTCGAACCCCAGAAAACACCAACAGTTTTTTCACGGTCCCGCTTCTCGCTAACGTTAGACAAACATCCGAGAGTATTGTTGTCACGAAAAAGCTCATCAAAAACAAAATAAAAATTGCCCTTCGGATACGGTACAAATCTGTAGGTCCCTTTCATTCATGCGAAAAATATAACGCACATAGCACGAGTGGTTGCGAGAAGTTAAGCCTATGCCCTCCATAGGCTGTTGCGCCAAATATGTATGTGTGTAGCAGGAAACAGCTTAATACAATGTCATCCAACAGAACAGCTGTCAAAACAGAAAATCAACTGTGATTCGAAAGTTATTTGTTTGGTAACAGGTAAAAAGTAAATATACTTGTCAGCTTTAATCTTTAATTAAAGTTAAAATAAATGGCAAAAATTGTGTAATAAGTAATTTGAAATAAAGAAGCATATCTATTTCGTCGTCTAACCCAAATGCGTTTCTTTACGTCTCACGGAAACGAAAAAATAATATAAAGTCAACATCACACAATTTTATTTTATAAAAATGAATGTTTCTGAAAAGCAAACCTATTATCAAATAAAATGGTATTTTCAGTTTTCAAAATTTTACATTTCTCTTATAAGAAATTAGTTTATTCACAACCAAATTTTTACTTGTAAATAGTGCGTAGAACAAGTTTGTTCACATTTGATCAATATATAGACTACACAAATGGACCTAATGTGTAGAGCCGCGTACCTTTTTGGAGTTTTCACAAAAAAAAAAAAAAATAAAAAATTCGTAAGATTCGTTTAATTTTAGACTAGGAGGGTAAAATTTCAAATAAAACATTCTTAGAATCTAGTTCAGCATAGGTGTGAACAGTGCTTAGATCCACCCATAGACATGTCCACGCAATTATTTAAAAAAAGGCATCCACCGTTTGTTTTGGACCCGTCAGTAAAGACTGAAATACTATGCGGGTTAATGGCCCCACCGTCTTTCCAGTATTCCCTTGATGGGATGACTGTTTTGACGTTTAGGCTGAAGTCGGGGGATGGTGGAAGATAGTCTGTGGTGGCATCTAGGTGAGTTCATCTTGGGATGCTACGGTGGTCCATGTGGCCTTTTCTCCATAGGTTGGATTCTTTTAGGCGCAGGGCACTCAACGCGGCTGATTTCTTAACAAATAAGTCTAGTGGAATCAGTGCAAGAATTGTTTCAAGTGCTGCGGTCGGGGTAGTTCTAATGGCGCCTGTGGTTGCTATGCAGGCAAGTCTCTGGATTTTAGTCAACAAAGTGTAGTAGTGTAGAAAAAAGTGTAGTCGTGGTCATTTTAAGTAAAAAAATATTACGTATTAACTACCCGATATGTACCGTTAATGAGTTGTCGGTTTTTCGTTGTTTTACTATTGTATAAACTTGAAATAGCTCTATCTTTACCAACTTTGCATACGTTTTTATGATTCTTTCGTTACTTACTTACTTAGGTGGCGCTACAGTTCGGGGTGAACCTGGGCCTCAACCAACAAGCCTCTCCATTTAGCTCGGTCTTTAGCTAATTGCCTCCAGTTGCGCACTCCAAGTTGGTCGAGGTCCCCTTGAACTTGTGCGCGCCACCTACGGCGATGATTCCCTCTACTGCGTCGTCCCTCGGGGTTAGATTCGAAGACTCTGCGGGCCGGAGCGTTGGTGTCCATTCGCTCTACATGTCCTAGCCATCTCAGACGTCCAATACGCAGTTTTTTGACTAGGTCGATGTCGCTGTACAGCTCGTATAGTTCGTGATTGAATCTTCTCCTCCAAAACCCGTCAACGCAAACGGGACCGAAAATCTTACGAAGAATTTTTTTCTCGAAGCGACCAAGGATATCTTCATCCTCTTTTAATAAAGTCCATGTTTCAGCGCCGTAAAGCAGGACTGGGATGATCAAGGTCTTATATAGAGTCTCCTTAGTTGTTCGAGATAGGGCTTTACTGTTGAATTGCCTTATAAGCCCAAAAAAACAGCGATGGCAAGAGTTATTCTTCGATTGATTTCTGCACTGATTTTGTTAGTAGAATTTATAGCAGAGTCAAGGTAGACAAAGTCCCTTACTACCTCGAAGTTATAGCTGCCCACGGTGACGTTTTGTCCAATTCGTCGGTGTTGGTTTTCCCTTCTAGTTGACAGCATATACTTGGTTTTGCCCTCGTTTATCGCCAAACCCATTTTGGCCGCTTCCGTCTCAATGCTTGCAAACGCACCGGTGACAGCCCGCTGAGATCTTCCGATAATGTCGATTCTAACGATTCTTTCGTTAGTTGTACGGTTTTGATCCATTTTCTAAAATTATCGAACATCCTTAAGTCACTAACACTTTATTAATAAATTTGAAAGAAAAACAAAATTCTATTTTGTTATAGGTTTCTTCACTTTGCAGTTAATATTTTGAGGAAAATTCATAGTAAATTGCCTCTTTTACCACCCCATAGTATTAAAATCAATTAAATTTTTGTTCAATAATGTTTTTTTTTACGTAGAGCTCATAGTTTGTAGTTAAGAACGATTGAGACAAAAGTAATTACAATAAAATGGCGGCCATTTTTTGGCTTTAAAACAAAAAAAAAAACATCGAGCTTATCTAGCTTATGGTTTTCTCATGATTGTGTACGAGTGCAAGGTGAAAAGATCTCGGCCTGACGCAGAGATAGCGTTTCAATCAGCAAAAATATATGTTTCCTGCCTGGGTGCACTTCTCATTAGTTCGTATGACAAATTTTCACTTGTTCTCTCAAGTAGTTTGTTTACACGAATTTTTGTTTCGTTAAAATGGATAAACTTGAATATCATGCGGTCATAAAATTCTTCGTTTTGGATGGGTTAACCCCTAAGGAAGTTCATCCAAAGTTGACAAAAGCTTACGGGGACTCTTCTCCTTCCATGTCAACCGTTAAAAAGTGGGCAGCTGAATTTAAACGTGGTCGCACGTCCCTCGAAGATGACCCACGTGAAGGACGGCCAAAAACCGCAACCACAACCGAAACCCTCGAAAAAGTGCATGATATCGTGTTGGACGATAGGCGAGTGAAGGTGAGTGAGATAGCTGAGGCTGTGTGTATATCGGAAAAGAGTGTGCGAAACATCTTGCACAAAAACTTAGGGATGCGAAAGCTCTGCGCAAGATGGGTCATTTGCTAAATGCCGATCAAAAGCAAATGCGCAAACGATTTTCGGGGCAATCTTTGAACCGATTCAATAGGGATCCGACCCATTTTGTGCGGCGATTTGTCACCATGGATGTGACATGGGTCAACCACTACACACCAGAAACGAAACAGCAGTCGAAGCAGTGGGGTACGATTTGCTCGGCCATCCACCCTATTCACCTGATTTGGCACTCTCAGACTTCCATCTGTTCCCAAACTTGAAGAAATTTGTTTCTGGGAAGCGCTTCGCATCCAATGCAGAAGTTGAGAGGGCCGTAGATGTATATTTTCACAGACTTCCAGACTCTCACTTCCGAGAAGGAATACTGATGTTGGAGAAACGCTGGACTAAGTGCAACACACAAGTCAAGGTAGATTATGTAGAAAAATTAAATCATTTTTTAACTGAAAATCGCAGTCTTTCATTGTCAGGCCGAGAACTTTTCACCTTGCCCTACTACGAGTGGCTATAGCTAGAAAAACTATCTAGCTAAAACGCACAAACAATGAGTCTTCTGCAGGAATATTGTTCGCAAATTTTGTATAGATTGAGTTAAAAAAAAATCAGTTTACCATGCATTTTTTTGCTAAAAATTAACTTGAAATTTAAAAAAACCCCGACCATTTTTTTTTTAGTTTCTTCGAATTAACAAACAAATTATAGGTCAAGTGATATACCATAATGTTCTATGATCTTGAACACTGGGTTAAGTTGCATAGGAATTACTAAAATGCATGCACAGCGAAAAACCCTTAAAAATCGTTAATGGTAACAATCAGGAAAGCTGCTGACCCCTATTTCCGTTCGGTTGTTTGTCTGTATTTCAACACCATCTAGTTCCTTAACTATAAACGCTAAATACTCGTACGTACTGTCTATGGAGGAGTAAAAACGGCATTTTTGGCGTTTGCGATATTTTCGCTATCTGCTCACAAACATCTGAGCAAGCTTGTGTTACAATAAAATTAAAAAGTAACGAAATCGAAATAAAAATATTTTATTTCTTTATTAAATAGAATAATATGTATCGAAATCAATAAAGCTATAAACACAACTTACAAAAACAAAACATTGTTCAACATACTCGTATTTCTGAAAGCAGGTACCTACTTCGTCAAAATCAAACAAAAATATTCAGGGTTATCGTGAATAAATTTTCCCTCGGAATTTTTCCCCCGAACAAAAATTAGGTATCTTCAAAAATAGGGAAAAAATTCATCAAGAAAAAATTCAATATCGCGATTGCGTTGACAACTCTTCTGAATTGTTATTCATGATACCTATTTCTTTTCCGCGGAATTATTTTCTCTTTTTTGAAGGTACCTAATTTTTGTTCGGCGGAAAAATTCCGAGGGAAAATTTATTCGCGATAACCCTGATTACTTCAATTTAAAAAAAAAATTATAAAAAACGCTTGCTTTAAATTCAACACTTATACGTCTGTATCATTTGAAACATCATCAATCGTAGCTTCGGATTTCAAAGATAAATATTCGTTATGATACGTTCCGCAACAGTTTTTTTTTTCACAAAGCTCTTTGAAATCATTATATTTTGTTTGGGATATTTTCAGCTTTTTTAAATCCGCTACTACAGACATACGTGTTGACCTTGTCCGAGCTGTTCTTCTTCTCACAATCATCTATAAATCCATATTTTAATTAAATTACTGAGCCGCTTTTTTCAAGAGACGCAGACCTAAACGCATTAAATTTTATTAGTAATAATAAATCAAAGTCTGGATGATTCATCAGTCATCATTACGCCTTCGTAAAATTTAGGATTGGTTCTAGCGTTAGAAGTCAAAGTTGGCCACTCCGAAGGTGCCCATATTGTTTTATTTCGATTTAGGATTTATGGAAAATATTGGTTTCAAGCACCTGCAGGATTGTCTGTGCATAGAAATGACTTACAGCTCTGATATTATCTGATAATAAATAGGAATCTCAAAGATTTTGTATCGATTTTGTTTTCTAGCATAGCTGGTCTTTCCTCTGAGTTTTTGAAGAAGGATGTAGAAATTTGGAACGATAATAAAGTTTACAAAACAAGCAAAGTAGTTGTTTATTGTACGAAAGAAGCTACCTCTAAAACTTATTTTAAAAATATCAAAACATTTCTGCAGTAATTTATATACTTGTGTGTATGAAAGAGTGAATAAACATATTTTGTTAAACAGCGAAAAAACAATGTTAGGGTAGTTCTATTATGTTGGCCAATACTAACAGCTACTTCAGACTGTTAAATATATCCTATGACTTTCCAAAGCAGCACCAATTTGATAGAACGCACACATGTGATTCTAAGGGTCTGAACAGAATACTTTCGATCTAATCCGGTCGGGGTTTTCACACAAATCCAGTGTAGAAACATAGCTCATATGTAGGCATTGCATATATTTTCATATATTCCGGAGTACATGTAATACATGGAGCTGTTACATAAATGTGTTCCTAAAAATTCGCAGACTGAATTGGATGAATAAGATAATCATAATAATAAGCATTCTGTTCAGCTCTTAAAGAACTCTCTTGATAGAGCCCACTGACGTATGAGGTCTGTTTTTTGAAAGTTCAGGCCGTTTGTGTTTCGCTCTATAATCGCTCTGAAGCCATTCTCTAGAAACCTGGGCACTCATTCCGTAAGACGATTATCGTCGGACGATATCGATTTTGACGATAGTTTTGCTTCACGTAACATTAAAAATCATTATTGTCTAGACGATACTGAACAAAGAAAAAGGCGAGGCTTTTGTTTTCGTAATGAAAAATTACTTCTCTCACACCATCAACGGAGCTGAGGATGAAGAGTGCAGAGCACAAAAAATGTGGGAATCCCTACAGCGAACTTGCTTAAAGAAGGCCAAATCACTGCTAGGAGCTTCAAAAGGCCACCATCAACACGCCAAAGAAACATGGTGGTGGAGTGATGAAGCTAAGAAAGTGATAAATGAGAAGAAAGCGGCTTTCAAAGCTTGGTCAAAGTGCCCCTCTAATAATAATGACGAAAAAGTTCGTCTCGAAAAGGAATACAGATGTTCCAAGAGAAAAGCGAAGAAGAAGTGCGCCCAGCTTCAAGCAGAGAGTACGGAGGGCCTGTATCGGGAGCTGGAGAAAATATTTTCCCCGGTTGCTGATGCAAACCAGGCTATCCAGCAGCTGCGAAAACACAATATGAACAAGAGCGCCACTATCTTCAAAATAGCCACCCAAACAAGGAAGAATGCTCAGAAGATTCGTTCGCTAAAGTTCATTAGCAATGCTCATGGCCAGCTTCTTGTGGATGACGACAAAATTCTGCAGAGGTGGCGGCAGTATTGTGAAGAACTTTTAAATGAACAGTTTCCCGGCTATACTTTCCAAGAGCCACCCCTAACTGTGACGAAATACCCGACATTACAGTCGAGGAAGTTAGTGAGGCCAGGCGAGATACCCTCTGAGTTCTGGAAAAAGATGGAGGACATCGGGTTCAGATGCTCAGAATTCTCATCTCCAAATTCGTGAGAGGTGACCCAATGCCGAATCAATGGAGGGAAAGTTACCTTCTCCCTGTATACAAAGGGAAGGGTGATACACGAAACTGTGATAACGACCGTTCGATCAAGCTGATGTCACACACCATGAAGATCGTTGAGCGGGTATTAGGTGGCCGACTGCGAAAAATAATACGGCTATCTGATGATCAGTGCGGGTTTGTCTCGGGTAAATCAACCACAGATGCAATCCAAAGTATAAGGATCATAATGGAAAAACATCGTGATTCCTTAAGTGATTTGCATATTGTATTGGTTGACTTTGAAAAGGCATTCGACAGACAACCACGAGATCTGATATGGGTGGCGCTAAGACATCGAGGGGTTCCAGAAACCTATGTACAGATGACCATGGACATGTACGAAGGAGCAAAGACAAGAGTAAGATGCCCCGCTGGAGTAACCGAAGAGTTCCCAATCAAAGTCGGGGTGCACCAGGGAAGCGTTTGAAGTCCTTTGCTCTTTATTACAGTCCTTGATTATCTGCTTGAAGGTAAAGTGATGGACCCCAAGGTACATTAGTTATTCTTTGCCGATGGAACCAACGTAAGTGAGGATCTTAAATTACTGCAACGAGCACTTGATGTGTGGGTGGACGTTTTGGATGGAAATGGGTATCGCATTAGTTCAAAAAAGACAGAGTACTTGCGCTGCCCGTTCTCTGATCCACTCAGGCCTATTCCAGACATTTATTTGAATGGAACAGTGCTTCCCAAGTGCGAAAAGTTCAAATATTTGGGATTTATGATCAATAGCAAAGCAACTTGTGATGACGACATCAATCATCGTGTAAGCGTAGGGTGGATGAAGTGGCGAGAAAATTCCGCTATCTTCTGTGACAGAAAAATGCCACCTAAGTTGAAAGGAAGGCTCTACACCGCAGTTGTACGTCCAGCGCTCACATACGGTTCACAATGTTGGACGATGTACAAAAAGTATGAGAGTAAATTAACGGCAGCTGAGATGAAGATGCTTCGCATGACAGCAGGAGTGACCAAGCTTGATCGAATAAGAAGTTCGAAGATCCGTGGAAGCTTTCACATCAAGGAAACCATCGTACAAAAATTAGAGCGCGACCGGCTCAGTTGGTATTGCCACGTTCAAAGAAGAGATCATTTGAACCCTGTTAAAAAGGCAATATCAATGCACGTTCCAAAGACATCGCGATGTAGGAAAGGCAGGCCTATAAACGCCTGGATCAGACAAATGCGACGACATCGGCATTTCATTGGCCTCAGTAACCGAGTGATCCAAAATCGGCAGGCCTGCCGATATTTTCTAAGGTCAAATAGGCGAACCCCACAGGCGGATCAGTAGAAATGCGGTGAAGTGGTAGGGTTGTGATCCCTTATTTTCGGATCATAGCCTCGCTGATAAAAGGAAGAAGAAGGAAGGGACGTACAAGGACCTATGAAGGGCAATTTTTATTTTGTTTTTGAAAAGCTTTTTCGCAACAACAATACTCCCGGATGTTTGTCAAACGTTCGCGAGACCCGGGACCGTGAAAAACTTGTGGTGTTTTCCGGTATTCGAACATGAAACCTCACGTGGAGTGGTCCGACACACTAACCACTGCGCCAGGGCGCCCACATAGATAAATTTTGAGCAAATTTAAAGATTTATTGTAAACGTGTAAATGCACTACGCTCGTGAAATCTGATGTACGCTCCTGTGAAGAGCGCTAATCATAATGCCAACATAGTATAGTGAAAACAGGAATAACAGAATAGAACAAAGCAGAAAATATTTACTCTACATAATGTACCTTTCTGGTAATCCTCTAAAAAATTGCATTACGGGCTTTTCGAATTTTCCCCATTTTGAGAAGATACATTTTTATATATTTTAGAATTATATTCGACAATACTTGTCAATATTTTCCACGATCTTAGAAAATATTATTCAATTTCTTACGATTTGCAATGAAAACAAACACGATTCATGCAAGTCAAGCTCCACCAATATTTTTTTACCTTACCGGATTCATCCACAAAAAATCTCGTTAAAAAGTGTCACATTTAATTATACATATGTTATATTAATTTGAACAGAATTAAACAAAAATAACAAACAAAATTTGTTACTTACAGTTAAGAAGAAACAAAAAAGGACAAGCACTAAAATTTTAAATATGTATGTACATATATTGGGTCATGAAAATTATGAAAAAAAAAGAAAAAACGTTCCATACACATTGTTTTTGTAATTAATTATAAACTTACTTGTAACTACAATGTACCATAATAAAAAAAAAAACAGCAGTACAGCAAGAGACAATAACATCCTTGGGTCTTGTCAAGTTCAAAGTAACGTCAAGCTACACGTCACCTTCAAGACAGAAGTATTTCTCTGACTTAACCTGAACTTTACAATCTGTTTCAAAAATAAATATATGTACGTACATAAAATAGTTTATACCTTCAAATAGTATCAAAACTAAGTCTAGCTGTGGTTCATGAACAACCGGCATCTCAATTGTCCTACGGTATTCATGATAGAACACAGGAATTTCGTGTCTATCTTGGATGTTTCTAAGGAAAGCCGCTAATGGAACATGACCCAGTCTCATCGATCTTTTGAAGAAGAAGGAATTATAAAATTCAACCAGATACTAAATTTTCTACAACCTTAAATAGAATTATTGCTCAAATCTGTGTCTAAATATCTCACTACCATTAAGTTATTAACTGCACATTCTCATTAGAAATATTGCTATATATCGTAAGATCTTATAAATTCATTCTTATGTCTCAGTTGGCCTGACTAAGGACTGCTTGAACAAGAAACCCTCACTTTTCCTGAAATTAATGTCTAATTTCCACTCAAAACAAAATTCTGCAATATATAAAATTTTTCCTCAAGGTTATCTTGGTCACTAAATAGAACTAGTAAATTCACTATGCATTGCTGCAGACCTTTTTCAATATAAAAAGATATCATTTTATCCAAATGATCTAGGAACCTATATATGTATTTAAGTACTTATATCTGAATAATTTTGCGAGTAAACCATCTGCCAAAGCTGTATCGACCACCTTTCTAAGGTCTACCCAACGCTCCAGCAGATTCTTTTTCATCTAATTTCGAATTTCCATCTGATTTCAAATAGTTTCCCAACATTCGAAAGAATATTAATAGGTCCATAATTTGTGGATGCCAAACAAATTATTCTTTTTTTGTATCGGGAAATGTTTTAAGTTAATAAGTGTTTATATATACATAATACAGTATTGCCGTAAGATAAATTGTGTCTTAATGGTGTGCCTGGTATACCACATAGATGTAGATGTATGGTTGTTGAGGTGCAAGTGCGCTGCTACCTATGGCAAATCTAATGTGCCACCCAAAATAAGGCTCTAGCCGATGGCGTGTTCAATTTAGAGCACTTCCAACAGTTCAATTGCTTTGATGAACCAGAGTGTTTGAAATGGATCCAGCGAAGGTATATTTTGACCATATCGTCTCTGGGCCAGTCCAGAAACGGTACCCATTTGGACATGGTCTCGCTCTTTGAGTATTCTTAATATGGTCTCCTTTTGTAATTCTTTCTAGCACTATGTGTAGCGGAAGTAGTCCTACGATCACCTCTAGTGCTGCTGTGGGACAGGTTCTTATGGCTCCTGTCATACAGATGCAGACTAGTCTTTGCACTTTGCTTAGGGATGCCCTCGTCGTGCTTAGCTTTGTTCTGTATGTATAATGAGTCTAATTATCGTCACGTACATTCACCTCAGTGAGCCTGGGCTGCACCCCCAGGTTTCACCTGAAATGTTTCTGCACACCATAAGTGCTCTAGTGGCTTTGGTTGTCACAGCTTCTACATGTTCCTTCCAGAGAAGTTTGCTATCTAGTGTTATGCCTAGATACTTGACCATTTCTGTAGGCCGACTCTGGTCCCTTCCAGTAGAAATTTATTCCGGCATCTGTAAATTTTTGCAGTACTAGGCTCCACATCAATGTTGATAGTAGTCCTCCTTGTGGGCAGTCACTAGTGGTACTTATTGTGTTGGTTTCTTGTCCCACCTCTGTCTCAGCATCTCACACATCCAATTACTTGTGGTGTGGTTTTCTCCTTTCATTTCGAGGCCCCTCCCAATTACTTCATGGGAGGTGTTGTCGAAGGCTCCTTCGATGTTCAGAAAGGCACATACTACCGTCTTTTTGCTCTCCAGTACATCCTGAGGCCCGCTTTTCTGGGCTTGGATTACTGTAGAAAATCAAATCATTTTTCTCTAATATGTTATTTCAGAGGCATGCGATGCAATAAACATATCAGAATCAATTGGATGAAATTCTTCTGTATGTTTTTGTTTATGTACTTTGATTTGAGCTCTATTCAAATCTCGACTTAGATAACATTAAATTTTGGTTTAACCTTCATCCGTCCTCTGGTCTTTTTTCCCAAAGTAATCCTTATGTTTTGATATATTACATAATATGTACACATTTCATTAATTTTTTTTTATATTATAGATGTATGTGTTCAACAGAGCTCGAGCACATCGATCGTCGTCTGAACGTGCTCTGAACCGAGCTTGCTCAGAGCGCTCTGATTTGTTTATGAAACACACTTGAGCACTCTGATGTCATTTGATTAGCAATTATAGGTTGAGCTGTCAAAATATGAATACAATATCTATTGATTGTTATTTTTTAGGTTATATTTACTTTCTGCACCAGAACAACAAATTTCGTTCGCCATTTCAATTGTTTAGCAATTTTCTTTTCTTTGTCCTCTCCTGTCAAATATGAAAAATGGCTGTGCTCAGGATTTTGCTTTGAACGATCGGTCAAATTATTCAGAGCGCATAGAGTGTGTTCTGAGCATACTCAAAGAAAAAAGAAAAACGAATTCCGAGCTCCGATGTGTCTGAGCTAAAAAAGAAACACAACTTTTTTTTTGACAACTCAGGCTCTGCTCTGAACGAAAAAAGAAAAACGCCTAATATAAAAAATTGAAGTCGATTCATGTATCATTTGTACTAAAAAAAAAATATGAGTCAAAAAAGACCCAAAAGACTGCATTGTAAGTTTTTTCGAGAGACGGATGAAGGTTAACAATTTAACATTTCTGTAACGGTCATTGTATAATGAAAATACTCCCTCTTAGCTTTTAAGATAGGACCATGCGATGGGTAAATATCCAAATTTGTATATCCTTTTTGACAATTTGTGATACTAAGTACTCATTTCGCCGTGCCATTGGACCTAAGAAGAAAGCTTAGAGTATTTATAAGGAAACTCTTAAATTTTAAATCTCCTATTCTGAGTAAAGCTCTTAAAATACATACGACGAACGTATTGTACGAGTATAATGCGAATAAAGTTGGCACATATTATGTAGTTTGTAACGAAGAGAAACAAGAAAGAAAGAGAAATAAAAAATACAATACACGTCACAAAGTAGTTGTACTTATCAGTTAAGTACCAATAGCCGAGTCGATTGAGCCATGTTCGTTCGCCTGTCAACTACTTTTTGGTCTTAAAAGATAAAATTACATATAGGTATATATATGCATTTGAAAGATCGAAGCAGTACAAGGGTAAACATGTTTGAAATGCGCCCACTGACATACCCCCGCCTTTTCGAGAAATGTACTTTATTCAAAAATATTATTAGAAGTTCTGAAAAGTTGTGTTGATAAATTACAGTACTTATTTAAGTATTGATCTTTCCTATAATCCGTCCGTACATTATATAGGGACATGCCCGCTTTTGGGGGATGTATAGGCGGACAAAAAGTAGCCAATCTTCGGGAAAAAAATATCCAAACTTCAGAGAAATTCCGCATCGATCCAAGTGCCGCTAAAAATTGTACGCGGTCAAAGATTAACTAACATTTTTTTTTTCGTAAATATCGCGTAAACGATTCTTTTTTACAGAAAAAATATTAATAACCAAATTTGTATCTTAGGAAATCTCTATATATAAATTACAATGTATGTACGTACTCGTACTTACCTATATACCTACGTTATGTTTGTATGCTATGGACTCCGAAACCACTGAACCGATTGAGATCAAATTCTCAGGCAATCTTCGGTATTGGCCCAAGAGTGTTCATGTGAAGTCAAAATCGGTGCACTACTGTAGTACTAAAAAAAACTTTAGTTAGTACTATAAAAAAAAAAATTTCTCTAATAGACTTAGCCCCAGGCGCCTGCCTGACAGTTGTTTTTTTTTTTTTTTTTTTTGTTAAACGCAGCAACGCACGACGGCTACCCGGTAGTTTACTATAAAAAAGATATATGACTTGTTCGTAAGAGTTACGCTTTTGGAGACAAGGTTATTGCAGGATGCTTCACTGCTCGACCTAGTGATAAATTTAGTTGCGGAACTTGGTCTGACATGATCATTGAACAGTCTCTCATGAGATCAATGAAAATATATGGATGTGTAGCATCCTTTTCCAAAAATTCCGAAGATTTTGTCAGTACTAAGTGGAGCGATGATAATTTAAATTTTCACAATGCTTATGAAGTTTGTCTTATCTTCACTACAAACATGATTGGTTAAAAATTTTATAGTATTAAACTAAAATGTGCTGATAGAGTACTTTTTTTTTTTTTTTTTTTTTTTTGTCGGGATAGGAAACACTCGACTGGAGCACTCAGACACAACTGGTCCATTGTACTGCCAGAGAGCAAACCCTGATTTACCCATTTTACTGGAATTTCCTTTCGAAGAAAGCCAAGCAAGCTCTTCAGTGATGAGGAGCTTACAGTACCAGCACTCACCACATCCGCACCGAAGATCTGCCACCTGATACGAGCAAAGGCCGGACACTCACAGAGATAATGTTCCGCGGTGTCGTCGCTCTCTCCACAAGCGTCGCAGATTGTAGTGTCACTTAAGCCTAACACGTTAAGGTGCTTGGCAAAAGCGAAGTGGCCTGTCAAGACGCCGATAAGTTGTCTACAGTCTTTTCTGCTGAGAGACAGCAAGAATGCCGCTGATTTCTTACAGACGTCCGGGAGCATGCGTTTAGTCAACCTGCAACCTGGAGAGTCATGCCACACACAATTGTGCTCGTGAGAGACCCAATCGTCAATGGAAGCCCTAACCGAAGACGCTGGAAGACCCAACGCGGGTTCGGGACCTGAGAAAGCCTCCTCTGAGCCTTGTCTAGCAATCTCATCGGAGATCTCGTTCCCCAAGATCCCAGTGTGACCTGGGACCCAGATAAGAGACAGAGAATTCAGCCTTGCGACCGAGTTCAAAGAGTTTTTGGTTTCACGAACTATTTTGGAAGTGGTTAAAGGGTTAAGCAAGGCCTTAAGCGCAGCCTGACTGTCACTGCAGACACAAATGCTACGTCCCTTCCACCTGTTCTTCACAACATAGTTCATGGCCATTAGGATTGCATAAGTTTCCGCTTGGAAAACAGACGCATATTTGCCTAACGAGAAGTGAAGTCTAATGTTGTCGACTTCCACGAAGGCACCAGCGCCAGACCCTTGACTGGTTTTGGAACCGTCCGTGAAAATACGACTACATTCCATTCCCGGCTCAGACTCTGACCGAAGCCAGTCCTGGACACAAGGAAAGTCGACTCTGAATTTGCGCATCAGCTGGAGTTCTGGTGTCATTGCATCAGACGGCATATCCATAAGACAGGAGTCGTAAGATAAGTGTCGCGCAAGTTCATCAAAGTTCCAGTGTGGAGTATACCAAAAACCGCCTCGCCTAAGACGATGGATGGCTTTGATAGTGCAACCCATGATATAAGTATCAAGGGGAGGTAAGTTCAGCAAAGCGTCTAGAGCAGAGCCAGGCGTACTCGGGAAAGCTCCCGAGCAGCCGAGACAAGCCGTTCTTTGGAGTTTCGCACAAAAGGCAACCACATATTTACGCGAGAGCCCCTTCCACCAAACAACCGACGCATATGCGAGGAATGGTCTTATCATAGCCGTGTAGATCCAGAGAACCTTATTCGGTGATAAGCCCCAAGTCTTGCCAAAAGCACCCTTACACTGCCAGAAGACTGAGAGCGCCTTGGATGTTTTCGACTCGACGTGTTTGGACCAATGAAGTTTCTTATCTAAAATCACTCCCAGATATTTGGCTTCATTGGAAATGCGAATGGTGACGCCTTTTAGTACTGGCTGAGTCAGACCGGTCAAAATCCTCCTTCTCGTAAAAAGAACAACCTCAGTTTTAAGAGGATTCACCGAAAGCCCACTCCTAGTACACCATTCATCGATCATGTCCAGCGCCGCCTGCGCGTTAGCACAGACCGTCGCCAGGCATGGCCCGACAGAAAGTACGGCGACATCATCCGCATATGCCTGAGCGTAGACGTTAGAACTATTTAGAGTGTTCAACAGAGAGTCGACCACCATGCACCATAACAATGGAGACAGAACGCCACCTTGCGGACAGCCCCTGTTTACCCCTGTCATAACATATTGGCCACAATCCGCATCCACTACCAACGTTCTATTCATTAGCATTGCTTTAATCCACAACACTAATGTTTCATCTACCCCGTGTTGTCTGGCAGAGTCGCACATGCAGTCAAAAGTCGCATTGTCAAAAGCACCCTCAATGTCGATGAAGATACCCATCGCGTATTCTCTCCTATCAAGCGCGCATTCAATTCTGGCCACTAGATTTTGAAGTGCGGTATCACAGGATTTCCCACGCTGATAGGCATGCTGCATCTCCGATAGTGGATGCAGTTTCAAAGCAACTTTGCGCACGTGAAATTCTACCAGTCTCTCCATACTTTTCAGTAAGAAGGATGTCAAACTTATAGGTCTGAAACTCTTGGGGAGCGAATAGTCTTCCTTACCAATTTTCGGTATGAAAGCTACTCTGACTGTCCGCCAAGGTGTAGGAATATATGTCAGCGCCAAGCCAGCGGTGAAAATTCTTTTCAGAGTTGGCAATAGCTGATCTATACCCTGTTGCAGCATAGCTGGATATATTCCATCGGTGCCAGGCGATTTGAAACCATCAAAAGATGCCACAGCATATTTGATGGCCTCATCTGTTACCACGACTGATGCAATATACCAGCTGCGCCGAGTTTTCTGACAGATCAAGCTCAGCCTGGGTAAGCGGGCCAAGCTGCGACCTAGTGATTATCCGATTGCCAGGAAAGTGAGTCTCCAGCAGAAGACTAAAAGTTTCCGCTTTCGTCTCAGTAAACTTGCCATCAGATTTTCTCAGTGACTCCAATTTGGTCGGCTTGCCCCTTTTGAGAACATTAACCAACCTGCTGGTTTCACCGAGTGTCTCGATCTTTTCACAAAAATCTCTATAAGAAGCACTTTTCGACAACCGAATTAACTTCTTGTAGTCTTTTTGCTTCGATCTAAAAAGATTCCAGTCACCTTCTAAATTTGTCTTGAGTGACCTATTTAGAAGTTTTCTGGATTCTTTCCTAAGTCGCTGCAGTTCCGGGCACCACCAGGGAACCGGAGTTCTGCAGGGGGTTTTTGTCAATGGGCACGTCAGTTCAAAACAGCTGGTAAGGACACTAGTCAGGTTTTGAACAGCATCCTCAACCTTTCGTTTCGTTCTGAGTTTAGTTGGAGTTTTGACAGATCTGTCTAGCTCTTCCCTAAACCGCACCCAGTTGGTTTTCCTCGGATTCCTCCTCTCCTGCAAAGTTATGGCCTCGCATTCGATTTGGAAAACGATGTATCTATGGTCTGACAAGCGCCCCTACCCGTGGCATTGCTTGCGTCAGCCATTTTCTGTCCACTAGTGCTGGGACCTTTAGGGGTAACAGCACCAGTATCCACCAGATTTTGTGCGCAGATAACGCCACCGGTAAGAGTGTGCCCGGCAGAAGAGCGCGCATCAGATGCGCACACGTTTCCACCAAGAAGAGCAGGCGAAACTTGCTCCATCAGATTGGACCTGTTCGAGCCGACCGAAAAGGAGCCAGCGTTAGGTCTGAGGGATTGATCGGCTCCAGTTGGAATACTTTCTGCCGACCTATGCTTCTTTCCTGTCGCTACTGAAGGATGACTGCTTTTGGCGCTTGCTCCTTCAGCTGACTCTGCAGCCTCTTTGCACCGCGCCATTGCCGCCTTCCTTCTTCTCCTTTTCAGTTGACTCTTAGTCAGGAGCCCATCGGAGTGCGCCACTTCGGGAGCTCGTTCAGCCTTATTGGTTTCCCGAGTCAAACCGTCACCGACACAACTTCGACCAGCTACCCTTCTATTGAGACAGAGATTAGACGTTCCAGCCGAAGCCTTTCCGCCACTTTCTTTGCCATTCCAGCCCAGTCTACCAATCGAGTCAGAGACAGAGCTGCAGGAGTCTTCTGAAACAAGCGTCGCTACTACTTCTGATTCAACGCCAAAGGCGGGGGGTAAAAGTATGGTGGTTGGGACCTCCAGAATCCTCGTCCCGGCCGTAGTCAAAAAGACCACGGGTGGATTATCGTTTTCACGAGTACCACCTGGAGTAGATACCGTACAAGTTTCTTCCATCATACCTTCAACAGGTTTTGCGTCACAGTCAAGACGTCCTCAGCCTTTAGTTCGATGTCTCACCTGGGGTCCTTTCGGACCCTTAGGGTCATTGACTCTTAAGCCGTTCCGCCACGTCAAGGCAGCTGAAGAATGGGAACGGAACGGATAGAGTACTTCATCTTTTATCAGTGTCAAGCTCTATGAAAATTCATACAAATACCCATCGATACTTTATTATTATTTCAACGTATAACTATTACGAAAAGAATTGACGCCCAAGTTTAAGAATTTTTAGAGTACGAACTAGCTCCATACCATACCCATTATCACTCTTCTATGAGAGTGAAGTGCGAAAGAATCAAGAATCTTCTATTTACGAGGGTCGATCTATAAATACCCGTGTAAGGAATGAAGACGTAAGTTTTTCGCAATTTTTTATTTTTATTTTTCAACGAAATCTCCTTTAGGTCGACACACTTTTCCCAACGTTTCTGCCATTTCTTTAACCCATCCAAAAATATGATTTGTCAAACTCTTCGAAATATGCTTCTGTTTCGCTGATAACCCACTCGTTTGAGGTGATTTTTTGTTGCCACCGAGCCATGTATTCATGTTGGGGAACGGAAAGAAGTCGCAAGAATAAGGTGACCATAATTTTTTCCTCTCAAAGTGGGACACCTGTACATTTCTTTCGACAAAACATAATTTTTTTTTTTTATTATTTTTAGTTAAAGTATCCATGGCACATGGAACGTCTAATTGCTCACAGGGAAGGATCTTGAGCTTGAGGCTGTTAAAAGTCGACTAGATATAGTTGGCGTCTCTTCAACAAAGCAGAGAGGTTCTAAGACCTACCTTTCGGGTAGGTGGAAGCTCTTCCTGTCAGGAGTCGCACCCTCAATGTCTGCTCGGGCGGGAGTGGGGATACTCACAGGTCTCATGTTGATAGACAGAGTATTGGAGTGGATACCATTAGGAGGGAGAGTTGCGATCTTAAAGCTCAAGCTTGAAAGATGAACTCTGGCATTGCTGCAGGTGTATGCACCGAACCTTCAGTCAGAGTACGCAACTTTCTTAGATGAAGTTGATGTTGCCCTTGAAAAGTTTGCAGATATGGATTCTTTTGTCCTGATGGGTGACTTCAATGCTCATGTGGGTGTAGATGTTATGACATGGGGGAGTGTGATTGGGAGGAACGGTGATCCTGATCAAAATGCGAACGGAGAGAAGTTGTTTGATTTTTGTTGTGAAAATGGCTTATCCATCATGAACACTATCTTTCCGCACAAAGCCATTCACAAATACACGTGGTACCGTCAGAGTCTGCAGCAGAAGTCGCTGATCGATTTCTTTGTGGTACCATCGTGTCTGAAAAGAATGGTTTGTGATGTTCGCGTATTGAGAGGGCCGAACTGTCAACAGATCATCACTTAGTGCTGTGCAAATTGTATCTTAGCGAGAGAGTGCCTCCCCTACCAAAGCGTAAACCAAGGATGGTTACACGCATACGATGGGAGAGGTTACAGGACGATGAGATACGGGAGACATTTGCGCGGCAAATATCTGAGAGGTTTGAACGAATTCCAACTGTTCCATCAAATGTAGAGGAAGAATGGCAACTGTTTTCAACAGCGGTTATTGCCTCTGCGGCAGATGTTTGTGGAGTGAAGCGGCTTGGTGTGGCGGCTGGTGATGAGAAAAGAACTGCTTGGTTTAAAACGCCTGGAGTTCAAAAAGCCATCAGAGAGAAGAAGAGAGCCTTTAAGGTGTGGATTCACTTGGGGAACTCCGATTCTCGAAATCGGTACACTGAGGCGCGAAGAACTTGCAAATTAGCTGTGAAAACAGCGAAAGAACAGTCTTGAAAGGAGTTTGGCGAGAAACTGGAACGTGACCACAGATCTGCAAATAAGATGTTCTGGCAGACCGTCCGCCGACTCAGAGGAAAAAAGTTGAATATCGTTGAAGGAGTCAAATCCAAAGACGGTAGACTTCTTTCCAATGCGGAGGACATCTTACGCAGATGGAGCGAGCACTTTTCAGAATTGCTCAATCCCGAACAGGGCACCGAAGATGACAGACCTATGGTCGAGAGTTGGGCGGAAAGTAGTCCTACGGTAGAGGAAGTAACTTTGGCGATCAAAGCGCTAAAAGTTGGCAAATCTGCTGGTGTGGATGAAATTCGGCCAGAAATGCTCAAGGCTTTAGGTAAATAGGGAGTTCAATGGGTCTCGCGTGTCATTAAAATGGCCTGGGAATGCGGTGAAACACCTGGTGATTGGCAAATGGGGGTGATAGTTCCTCTTTTTAAAAAAGGGGACAAAAGAGATTGCGCCAACTATAGGGGTATATCTCTTTTAAGTCTCCCCGGGAAAAGTCTTCGCTAAGGTGCTAGAAAAGCGTTCCAGAGCTGTGGTTGAGGACAGTTTGGGGGATGAGCAGTGCGGTTTTCGTCCCGGTAGAAGCACAACCGACCAGTTGTTCACTCTCAGAATGGTTCTTGAGAAGGCCTGGGAATATGCCAAACCTGTCTACACTTGTTTTGTGGATTTGGAAAAAGCATATGATAGGGTTCCTCGAGGCAAACTCTGGAGTGTTCTGCAGGAGTATGGGATTGCTGGTTCCCTGTTAAGGGCGATTCAGTCTTTATATAGAAACTGTAGGAGCTGTGTTCGGATAAACGGTGCTAAATCAATACCTTTCACTGTGGGCGTTGGACTCCGCCAGGGGTGCGTTTTGTCACCTCTCCTCTTCATTGTATATATGGATTGGATGTTACAGCGCAGCCGTGGCGGGGAATGTCTCAAAGTGGGAGACCTAAGGATTAGTCATCTGCTCTTTGCGGATGATTTGGTCATCCTTGGGTCCTCTCAAACCGAACTTCAGTGCGCACTCGAAAGATTTGTAGCCGTTTGTGATGATGCTGGAATGAAGATCAACGTGAACAAATCGGAAGTAATGGTCGTTTCCAAAAAACCCATTCAGTGCACTCTGTATGTTAGTGGAGTCCCACTGAAGCAGGTGGAGAAGTTTAAGTACCTCGGGGTTTTATTCACGAGTGATAGGAGGAGCAATGCCGAGTTATCCTGTAGAATTGGTCAGGCTGGATCAATTTTGAGAGAGTTGGCCAATCTGTTATAGGGAAGGCCGAACTTAGTGTTCAAGCTAAGCTATCGGTTTTTAACTCGGTATATGTTCCAACTCTCACCTATGGTCATGAAATTTGGGTAGTGACCGAAAGAATAAGATCGCGGGATACAAGCTGCCGAAATGAGTTTCCTTCGCGGTGTTGTTTGAATAACTCGTAGGGAACGAGTGCGCAATACCAGAGTACCCGAGGCGCTCAACGTTGAGCAGCTACTTCTCCGAACGGAACGATCTATGCTTCGATGGTTTGGTCACGTAGTGCGTATGCCCCCAGACCGGCTTCCAAGACGCGCCATGGTTGCCGTGCCATCAGGTAGGGGACTTCGCGGGAGGCCTAGAAATAGATGGTTGGATCAAGTCCGACATCTCTCCTGGAGCCGCTTAGGGATTCCCCCTGATGAATTGGAGTCAATGGCGGAGGATCGAGAAGGATGGAGAGTCCACCTGAGCATCCTACCCCCGCACCCCCATGAAGGATTAGCGGGCCATTGAAAATGAATGAATGAATGAATGAAGTTAAAGTATAACTTTTTTTTGCCTAAGGGGTAGTGGAAAAACGCTTATGCGCACGAGAAGTGCGAGACTTCTACTCTCTAAAAATCCAACTTTAATCCCTTTTCAACATGACACTATCCACTCCGGAACCGGATCCATTACTTCAGAGTGGTGTCGTTTTCTTTCCCCTCTGGGGACCGGCTTTTCACATTTTTCTCCTGGTGCGGGTTTATAATATCTTGACGATAAGGCTTTCCTAAAATGTGACGCAATTGTTATTTTTTTTGAATTGTTACTAGAAGGAAGAAAAATTTAGAAGTTAGCGAAAGTGGTTAGATGAAAATAACTGAGTGAAAAATGTAGTAGGGTACGTTGAAAAACTTACCGATTCCGAAATATCGCAACTTCGAGGTGAGGTTCTGGCACTGCAGGAATAATGCGAAATCCAACAACAAAGGCGAAGCGCTCGTGATGCTTCTTTGGTTGAAATCCCACAAACGAACGATGCGAATCTTAATATCATCTGCATTTTGCGCATTCATATTAAATAAAATCCATCGATCATAGTAATAAAACCTCAACTGTACTCAAGAGAAAAACACTATATTACATACCGTTGGCACATTGCAAATTACCCACTGTGACTTTGAGATCTTTTCTTTGAATTGAAACATCTTCACGTGGTGTCATTCAATAAAGTCCAAAACTCAGCTTTGTTAAGATATAGGCGCCTGCCAGACAACAAGCAAAAGACCAAGTTTTGAACTTTATTACATAGCACCCATCTCGCTTCATTGACCATCATTCAAATGAAGTTCGTAAAAATAACTCAAACAAATGGACAAACATTTGCATAAAAATATGACGATTTGACCCAAATTACTCGTACTAGTGGTTGATATTGATTAGTATACGCATGCATGAGAGCCTTACAAAGACACTTTTTTCGTAAATTCAAAACTTATCATTAAAATTGTAAAGACGGTATGTATCGCGCCGGTGTTCCTAAGGTAAAGTAGCTTGTATGAAGACAGCTAAATAATTTTCTCTAAAACCTGCGCACACCATTACTATGCATCGCTAATTTCAAAATATGTAACGACCAAGTACAAAATGTTAATAAAGGAGTGCTCCTAGATTAATGGCACTCCATTTTCATTACAAAACACATAAATGTGGAATGAAACTAAAAATAATCGGATAGAGGGCACCTACACATAGTATTGAAAAAAAAATACTAAAATTGCAATACTTATGCATACTAATAGTGAAAATATGTTCCAAACATTTGCACACGTCTTCAACTATCTAAAGCACAATGATGCGAAACTTGATATACAAATTAAGATGTAATCTTCTTCTTCCTTTTATCAGCGAGGCTATGATCCGAAAACAAGGGATCACAACCCTCCCACTTCACCGCATTTCTACTGATCCGCCTGTGGGGTTCGCCTATTTGACCTCAGAAAATATCGGCAGGCCTGCCGATTTTGGATCACTCGGTTACTGAGGCCAATGAAATGCCGATGTCGTCGCATTTGTCTGATCCAGGCGTTTATAGGCCTGCCTTTCCTACATCGCGATGTCTTTGGAACGTGCATTGATATTGCCTTTTTAACAGGGTTCAAATGATCTCTTCTTTGAACGTGGCAATACCAACTGAGCCGGTCGCGCTCTGTTTTTGGTACGATGGTTTCCTTGATGTGAAAGCTTCCACGGATCTTCGAACTTCTTATTCTTATTCAAATTAAGATGTAATATCTTACAAAAGCTTATCTTGAACGAATTTTTGTAAAAAAAAACAATATTCGCGTTTACAATTGAGTGTAACAGGTCCACTGTCACGTCTAACTCGCACAAAAGAAAGGTAAGCTAGGACTTCGAGGTACGTAATGACTTTGTCTACCTAGGTTCCGCCATAAATTCGAAAATCAAACAAATAATCAATCTTGCCAATCGCTGTGAACGAATGGACACCAACGCTCCGGCGCGGAATCTTCATTTCGGCTTTCTCCTTCAAATGCCTTTAATAGGATGTCATTAATTGCGACTGCTTTTACGTTTTTCGGAGTTAAGAAAGCACGCTCGCACAACCATTCTATGGGCTTTTTCTCAATGTTACTTTTCTCAGAATATATTCCAGGAGTTAGCTGTGATAGAGATACTTACCTGTCAGTAAATGATAATTTTCATTGCCTATTTTAAGTAGCAGCTCAGCAAAAAGCCCAGATGATGTGTCACCTTAAATGGACTCTCATATTTTTATGAAGTGCGAGTTTCCAGATATGTGGCCACAAATATGAAGCCTTAAGCACGATCTTACTCCATTTTTCCCGTGTACCCCTAGCCATGACGGGTAATGTTGGCCGAAAATCTCTTGCCAATAGCACAGTGATCCCCCGTCAAGCTACCGTTTCCTCTTATATATATTTTAATGTTCTCTGTAATCCGCCCTTGTGGAACATTCTGCGTTCATCCCAAACTATACTCTTAAAACTTGCGCCATGTTGCTATTTGGGAGTATTGCACATACCTATATGTAAGTGTCTGTACTCACATCAGGATTAACGGCAGTTTGAAAGTAGAGTCCTACTTCCTTCCAACAACGTAGCAGCAATTTCTAAAGAGACAACAGTCAAGGCCTTCCGGCCAGCTATTAACCTTATTCCCACGTTTTCTTCTCAAATCTATCATATTATTTTTCCACACATAGCAAGAGGGAAGTTCAACATTAAGAATTTTTTTTTTTTTTGCAAAATCATCTATTTTTCGTTTAAGAAGAAGATTCGTTTTTAGTGGATTTTCAATTACATTTCCAAATACATAGCGATATGGAAGACTGTCGCAAACCTCTCATGGGTCGAAAAGCCAGAATTTTGCATACATCCTCGGAGCTGCTGATATACCGACCACTTTCATATAGTTTGACTTCATTCTTTTTACTTTCAAGACCCTTTCACACCTATTCACATATGTATTTGATAGATTTTATAGAGTTGCAGTATGTACTCTATATTAATATTGGCACCGAAAGTACGTAAAACCACGGGGTTATATGGTACTACCCAAAGGTTATCAAGGGTCCAAGAAATAGGTCTTGCATAGTACTAAAACGCAGTCTCTTCATGGGGTTTCCTTCTAAACCAAATTTTTCATACAGCTCTCGATTTCGATAGATCTCAAAAATTGTCCTAAATATTTGTCCGGTTGCCACTAACTCACATAACCCTCCATAAGTATGAAGCCTTTACATTTAAGGAATGTAACATTCATTTTCATTTGAAACTGGATATTAAAAAAAAATTATAGGGGCTCGTTGTATTTACGAGTAGTTGAGAACATATGGAAAGTTGATACCATGACCATATTTCTATCCGTCAAAGTGGTTTTGTTTTCTAACAAAGATCAACAATGGGTGTTGCAAAAACTTTGCATGGGCGAATTGTTAAGAATGTTATCTACGAGTATATGCTTTGTTATGACATTCTTTTTTGTTTTCTAAGGAATTTATCGCAGAACAACGCTTTGCTCAATAACACAGCCAAAAATACTATACCATACTAGGGCCTTGTACGCACTGCGACCTATAAGATCTATTGTGCCAACCCGGTGCTTAGCCGAGAACTGGGTTAAGGCTCTTTATAAACCTCAACATACATCCAGACTCAATGTTTCAAATACTCGTATCTGCGCCTGAGGTGGTGACATTTTTTTCTTGCGGCCACGGGGCATTCACGAAGAATGTATTCTGCCGTTTATTTTTGCTTTCCACATAGTCGGCATACGTCTGTATCTGCTACTCCTATTTTGTGCAGATGGTACCTGAGTGGGCAATAATCAGTCATATAGCCTGTTAGGGTTATTTATTAAGTTTGCTTTGATGAGCTCAATTAGCTTCTTAGCCTTACAACGGTTGAGGTTAGTCAACTTTTTGCTTGTATTAGGCCTTTGAATTCAGACCAGTACTCTGCACGGCAATCAGCTTCCCGTTGTTTTATTTGGAGGTTTGTGCTACTCCGTGTTACCCAAAAATAGGGTTCAGGATCGACTAGTGGGCGGCTGGCGCCTCTTCTCGCGTTCATTGCACTCGAAGCCTTCCAGCCTTATTGTGAGTTTCACCCGAAAAATATTTCACGTGGAAATTTTTGTTCGCCCGAATTTTTTTTAGCTATTGTGAATTTGACGTGAACAAAATTTCACTTCGAATCAGCTGTGACATTTCGAACATAGATTTTGGTGCTTTGACAGTAGGCAAATAAAGAAGTTAAGAAACAAATGTGGGTGCAAAAACATTAAACAGATTAAAAAGTAAATATGTAATAAAATAAAACTGGACTCTATAGCGCTACAAATATTATGTCAAGAAGAAGCAAGAAAAGAAGAACTAACAATTCGAAGGAGTTTAAGAGAAAATTCCAATCCTTTGGAGTTGCCTTCTTCTTTTTCGGCGTTTGCTGGTTACTGCTATTAGGCGGTATTTCTTCTATTTGAAAAATATAAGCAGTAGGTGAACGTGTCCCAATTTCAATTGTATTCAATACAATTTCGTCCACTGAAATTTCGGAAATAGTATTTTCCTCTCGTCTTTTTTTTTCGCAATCCAAAGGACTGTGAAGAGCCTACTCCCTTCACTGCTTCATTTATTCCAATCAATTGGAATATGGCTTCTTCTGTTGGTGAGAACTTTTGCGTTCTGTTTGGTCCACCTCCTGCCCCTCTTTCGTACACTTTCTCCCTATTTTCTTTTACAAATCCCCTAGCAATATCCGGTTTTTCAATCATTTTGTTTAAGAAAATATCACTTTGTTGCTTATTTATAGTTTTGCTCCCGAAATAAAATTAGGTATAATTGATTAACACTTTTTTGCTTTCAAACAACTTACATTTTCCGCTTTGTTGTTCTCTCTTTCGCCTACAAAAATCAAGTGAAAATTTTCCATGCGAATAGAGTCATTTCCACGCGAAATAAAAATTCAAAATAAGGGGAATTTTTCGAATAGGGGAAAAGTGAAAAGGGAATTTTTTCACGTGGAATGCTGTTCGGGTGAAACTCACATTAAGGCTGTTCGTGTCCTGGTATCCAGGCCATAGTGACGGTGTTTTTTGATGCGAGACCTTCGAGTAGATTGAGACAGTCCCATACAAGTTTGGATCCTACCTTGTAGAATTTCAGAGCCATAAGTGCTGCCTGGTTGTCCGAGAGGATGTAAATACGAGTGCCCTCGACTCTTCTCCGCAGGCAGACTTCCGTCCAAAATATTGTTGGTGATTTCCCAAGCGCTGCTGCTGGCTGGATCTTTGGTCCATAAAACTCTGCGCCAGTGCTACCATTTTCCAGTTTGGAACCATCTATGTACCAAGTTTCCTCCATGTGTGGCGGTCACCTATGACCACCTTGAATTTTCTGGAGAACCGGTATTTTTTGAGCATGGTATTTGGGATTTTAAGAATAGGGTCGTTTGAAATGTCTATAGAATCTTCAGATGGCCTGTAAAGTTTCCGATTTTAAGGAATAGGTTTAAATCTTGGGCAGCCTAAAGGCACTCAGAATAGCTTATTTTTGTGCTGTAAGGTATTGTAATGTGAGGTTAAGTTTGCTCCAGTTGCTGCCGTCGCACAGTGTTTTGTCCCATAGCGAAAAATCAAAATATACTTTTTTACCTATACATAATTTTATTACAGAAAAATAATCGTGAAGTGTGAACTCATAATAAAACGGTTTTATTTTGAAGAAACTCTCATCTATGTACATAAACTTCGCTGTGGAACATGAGCACAAAGGAGAATCTAAACGGTTTAATGCTAATGTTTGGAGAGTACTTGTTTCACATTATATCAAGTTTTCTTGTTAATTATTAAATTGTGTGCTTTAATTAGTTCTAGTTATTCAAGTTATAATTAAAAAAATAAGATTTTATAAAAATATGGGTGAGTTATCAATTATTGTTTTGGTCAACCTCAAAAAATAAGTCAAACTGGGCAAACATTTGGAAGATCTTAATGTTTCTTCAAAGAAACGAAGAGTGGTGGACTTATTGCAAAATAGAAATCCCCATGAAATTATTTTGCTGCCTCTGTATCTAGTCAAAGTGACGGCTCCGCTAATTTAGAAATATTTGAAGAAAATGAAAAAAGGATTCAAAGAGAGTTTAAAGAGAAAATGGGACTTCTTATTGACAAACCTAAACCCGCCTATGGTTCTACGAATGTTGGCAATACCGCGCGTACATTTTTTCGACAGTCAAATGTAAATTCTGAAATTACATGTGTAAGCGAAGATTTGATTGTAAATTTTTATAAGATTAATAGAATATTGTCCAGTGGCATAAAAATCAATTTAGACAAATTCAGAGAGCTACTTATCGAGACTAAAACTTTATACTTAAATTCCTACTCTTAGTATTACATACCAATGTCTCTCCATAAAGTTCTAATACATGGCGAAGATGTAATTAATGCATTTTCTTTGCCTATTGGCCAATTATCCGAAGATGCTTTAGAGGGTACACATAAGGTTTCGAGGAATTTAAGGAAACACCATACCAGAAAATCTTCCAGAGTCAATACGAACACTGATTTAATGAATATGATGCTTTTAACATCAGATCCTTTAATATCAGGTATTCGTAACAAGTTGAGAAACTTTCTACCAAAAATAAAAGATGAAGATATAGCGGAATATTTAGAAAATTTATAACAAATCATATTTAAAAGCGTAATATACAATAAAATAAAAAAAAAAACATCGTAAAACTTCAATTGTCTTTTTATTCAACATTATTATCACTTTTGCACTTGACTTATTGTTTATTTTCGCCCAAAAATAGATGTTCATGCTTCAATTTAATGCAAATATAACTTTTTTCTATAATAGCACATCATTTAAACTATAAATCAAAGCAATGCTTTCAATAATTTCACCGCGAGCATTTTTGATCAACGTTTGTATGAGCTCGAAACACTGTGCGTCGGGCAGGTTTTCATTGCCCCTGTGACACCCAGACACTCTGTAACTGGATTTTTCAAGTTGTTCTAGGAGTTCGTCAATAACTAAAGTCCAGAGCAGGAGAAGAGGTCTCCGCTTTGCGGACATCCTCTGGTAGCTGTTATAGTTTTATGCGAGCCTGCGCACTCGATTATTATCTTCCTGCTACGTAGCATTGTTAGGATTCAGTTTATGACCAGATGTGCATTATTTTTCCTGATCTTTGCGTTTTTGATAGCCGCATCATAGGAAGTGTTGTGGAAGGCTCCCTGTATATCTATGAAGGCACAAAGGGCTGTTTCTTTGGCAGTTAATCAATAACGCTAAGCTGTGAATGGCTGTTTCAGTAGACTTCCCAGATTGATAAGCAAATTGATTTGCATGCAGAGAGTCATGTAAAAGGAACTTTTCCCTTATACGAGTATGATGATCGACAATTTTCTCCATCGTTTTTAGAAGGAAGCAACTGAGCCTAATGGGACGGAAGGATTTAGGTGATTGTTCCGCCTGCTTTGCCGCCTTTGGAATGAAGACCACCATAACCTCCTTCCAACTCTTTGGTATATAGCCTAGTTAGGCTGGATCTGAAAATTCTTATGAGGAAGGGAATTAACAGGTTTTGTCCTTGTTGCAAAAGGCAGGGAAATATGCCATCATTTGAATGGGCTAAAAGTGGATAAAGTCCATCTAATAAGGTTGGCAGTAAAGATTTATTTATTTAAAAAGTCCGTTCACAGTGAATGAGTTCTCCAAGATTCGCGTTTAGATTTCCTAAGTTCTTTGTTATATCTTGTTAGAATTTCTTTGTAAAGGCACTAATCGCCATTGCTTTAGCTCTATTGAATAAATTTCTAGTTTCACGCCTAAGTTGTTTTTTTTTTTTTTTTTTTTTTGACGGGATAGCAAACGCCTGACTGGAGCACTCCGACGAAACTGGTTCATTGTACCATTGTCACGCTTAAGTGACTCAAGAATTTTATTCCACCATGACCATGACAGCTCTGCAGTAGCTCTATTCTTGCAGCTGAAAAGAAACCAGTCGGGTTTGAAGGTGCAGCCTAAAATAGAAAACTGAGGTTTCGTGGAACCCATTTTTTGTGGTACGAACTTTATATCAGTTTTACATAGTACGTATATTCTATTCCAACCCACCCATATCATTGCAGATCCTCTGCCATGTTGCAAAAAGCTCAATATGGCCTCCTCTTTTATTAAATCGTGGTAATAATATGCCAGACAATCGGGATCGTCGAGTTTAAACTTCTCATCCGTAAACAGTACCCAACCCCATCGTTTTTTTCCAGTACAAGTGCTTCATAGCGAATTTTAATCTTGCTGTTGCTGTTGTTTTGCTGTGAGTCTTCATCATTTATTTACGCTTTATTATTTGAGACTCCTTCAATATTTTTTGGACGTTTCTTACATTGATTACACCTGCTTGTTCATCGATTTTGTGAGTCGTTAAGCTAGAATTCGATGCAACTCTTAAAATTGCACGTCTATCCCTTTCACTGATGGCCCTAGGACCCCGGACTGTTGTTCTTCCTGTAATTTTGAGGGTCTTTGAGGAAATTTGAATTAATTTTTTGGCTTTTTTCCAGTTTTTCTGCAATATACGCAATTTTGAAATTTCCCTAATACAGTTTTGTAATAACCTTTATTTTGGCTCTGGGTGGGTGCATGTCGTGGCGCAAGTGGTTAGTGTGTCGGATCACTGCGCGTGAGGTTCCATGTTCAAATCCCAGAAAACACCAAAAAGTTTTTTTCACCTCGCGAACGTCTGACAAACATCCGAGAAGATTATTGTCATGAGAAAGCTTCTCAAAACAAATTGCCCTTCGGATACGGCACTTAAGTGCATGTCCCTTCCATTCGTGTGAAAAAATATAACACACACATCACGAGTGGTTGCGAGAAGCTAGGCCCAGGCACTTAAATAGCTGTTGTCCCAATTATTTATTTTTTGTTTACTTAATTTGTTTCTTTTGTCCATTTTATTATAATAAATAAATAAATATTTAGTGCAACAGCTCTTTAAGCGCCTGGGCAAAACAAAAAAAATCAAAATATGCATATCCTTTTTTTAAGCTCTTCATACTTCCTTACTCAACGATCACTAAAACCCGACTGAACTCATTTTTTGAAAAAATGTGGTATCTTTTTTTCGTGCTGTTATTTGGGGGAGTCCCTCATTTTTAGTGACTATTGCAGATACCCAGCTTAAGGCTATTATTTGATTATTGAATTATTGAACCGTGAAGAGTAAGTAAAACAAACATATACATATATATACATACCGGCATCTCCTCTGTCTCTTTCCCCCCTTTTCCCAACCGCCCGTACCCTGAGAACCAGTATAAGGGTATTAATAATCCCTTTGGCACGCGCAAATTATACAAAAAAAAAAAAAAAAAATATGTATTAACTGTACTGGACATGTCAAATATACGTCTTCCAAAGATTTTACTACCCTATTTTCAGCAGAAAAGTCAAAGTCAAGTCACAAATTAGTGAGGAACATAGGATAGAGCCGTCGCAGAGGTGGGAAGACGAGCTCAGGTGAAGTGCTGCATTGAAAAACATTCTGGCCAAACTAGATGAGAGGATTCAAGTCGAATTCTTGGACGGTACTATGCGATTTCGAAAACAGGTGTTGTCGGCTAATAGCTGTCAAACGAAAATTTGTTCTCTCAAAATATTTTCAAATGGATTAAGCCACCAAAATTGGTTGAATTATTGTTGAACAAGATGATGAGGAAAATAGAAGACGTATCTTTAGATTTAAATTTATTTATTTGTATCGATCTACGTATGTACGAGGGGTGATTGATAAGTACCTGTGTTAGGCAAGAAAAAACTTTTTTTTTAAACTATTTTATTTTATTTTTCGACATACCATAGTCTATTTTTACCTCGACACACTTAGCCCAACAATATTCAGACTTTTTTAAGCGCTCCGAAAAATAGGTTTTGTCGAACCCTGCAAAATATGCCTCAGTTTCGGCAATGACCTCCTCGTTTGTTGTGAATCTCTTTCCGCCAAGCCATTTTTTCATATTTGGAAACAAAAAGAAATCACATGGGGCCAAATCTGGAGAATACGGTGGATACGGCAGTAATTCGTAGCCTAATTCCATCAATTTTGCCGCCGCGACGTGACACGAGTGAACCGGTGCATTGCCGTAATGGAGCAGAACTTTTTTCTTTGCCAAGGGGCAGTTTTCTCTGCAATGCGTCCTTAAATTTTCCCAATAATTCAGCATAATATTGTCCTGTAATCGTTCTTCCCTTTTGCAAATAATCGGTGTAGATTATGCCATGAGAATCCCAAAAAACGGTGGCCATAACCTTTCCGGCCGATGGGACTGTTTTCGCCTTCTTTGGTGCACGTTCTCCGCGTGCAGTCCACTGTTTTGACTCTTCTTTCATTTCAGGCGAAATTCCTTCGGATTGCGCTTAAAAAGGTCCAGATTCTGCTGTGAAGTGGTCATTCGAATCCGCTTATTGTCGACGGTGAGCAAACGCGGCACCCATCTTGCAAATAGCCTTGTCATACCCAAATGTTGATGCAATATATTCTGCACACGTTCAAATGAGATGCCTATGGTCTCAACAATCTCAACAATAATGTCATGGATATTGTTGACCATTTCATCCGTAGTCACTTCAATTGGACGACCTGGACGCTCTTCGTCTACGACAGATGTACGACCACGCTTGAATTCATTGAATTAATATCGAATTGTTGTCATCGAAGGAGAAAGGTCCCCATACACGGTGTCCAACTTTTCTTTAATTTCACTACACGTTTTCCCGATGCGCGTACAAGCATGTGTTTCTGAGCCAACTCTGTCAACACTTGCGAGAGACGATCGTTTCTATTCAGTAAGTACCACAGTTTTGTTGCTATGGCGTGTTGAATATAAACATGATGTTGGCAACAATTGTTTCTTACTTTACTTAGGTGGCGCTACAGTTCGGGGTGAACCTGGGCCTCAACCAACAAGCCTCTCCATTTAGCTCGGTCTTTAACTAATTGCCTCCAGTTGCGCACTCCAAGTTGGTCGAGGTCCCCTTGAACTTGTGCGCGCCACCTACGGCGATAATTCCCTCTACTGCGTCGTCCCTCGGGGTTAGATTCGAAGACTCTGCGGGCCGGAGCGTTGGTGTCCATTCGCTCTACATGTCCTAGCCATCTCTGACGTCCAATACGCAGTTTTTTGACTAGGTCGATGTCGCTGTACAGCTCGTATACTTCGTGATTGAATCTTCTCCTCCAAAACCCGTCAACGCAAACGGGACCGAAAATCTTACGAAGAATTTTTCTCTCGAAACGACCAAGGATATCTTCATCCTCTTTTAATAAAGTCCATGTTTCAGCACCGTAAAGCAGGACTGGGATGATCAAGGTCTTATATAGAGTCTCCTTAGTTGTTCGAGAGAGGGCTTTACTGTTGAATTGCCTTATAAGCCCAAAAAAACAGCGATTGGCAAGAGTTATTATTCGATTGATTTCTGCGCTGATTTTGTTTGCTGAATTTATAGCAGAGCCAAGGTAGACAAAGTCCCTTACTACCTCGAAGTTATAGCTGCCCACGGTGACGTTTTGTCCAATTCGCCGATGTTGGGTTTCCCTTCTAGTTGACAGCATATACTTGGTTTTGCCCTCGTTTATCGCCAAACCCATTTTGGCCGCTTCCGCCTCAATGCTTGCAAAAGCACCGGTGACAGCCCGCTGAGATCTTCCGATAATGTCTATATCGTCGGCGTATGCAAGCAGTTGTACAGACTTGTAATAGATTGTGCCTCCGGTGTTGGCTTGTGAGTTCCGCACAATCCGTTCAAGTACAATATTGAAGAAGTCACATGACAGCGCGTCACCTTGTCTAAAGCCTTTTTTGACATCAAAGGTCTCGGTGAGGTCATTACCGACCTTGATGGAGCAGCGAGCGTTCTCCATCGTCAGCCTGCACAGGCGGACAAGTTTGGCAGGGATGTCAAAACTAGACATGGCTCTATAAAGCTCTTCTCTATAGATGCTGTCATAGGCGGCCTTGAAATCGATAAAGAGGTGGTGAGTGTCGATTTGGAATTCTTGGGTTTTCTCCAGGATCTGCCGAAGTGTGAAGATTTGATCGATGGTGGACTTTCCTGGCCTGAAACCGCACTGATAGGGTCCAATCAGGCTGTTGATAAAAGGTTTCAGGCGTTCACACAATATCGCAGAAAAGATCTTGTACGCGATGTTGAGGAGACTGATGCCTCTATAATTGGCGCAGTTGAGGGGGTCTCCTTTCTTGTGGATCGGGCAAACGATGCTGAGATTCCATTCATCAGGCATACACTCCTCTGACCAAATATTAGAAATGAGTTGGTGTATGCACTCTACCAATTCATCCCCAGCTGCCTTGAAAAGTTCGGCCGGTAAACCGTCAGGTCCAGCAGCCTTGTTCGATTTTAGCTTGGATATTGCTATCCTCACTTCGTTTTGGTCAGGTGGGCGGAAATTTTGACTATCATCGTCCATGTTGAATGGATCATTCTGCCTGACAGCGGGATGTTGGTCTTCGTCGCCGTTATACAGTCTGCAGAAGTAGTTTTTCCATATTCTCAGCACCGACTGTGATTCTACTACGAGGTTTCCATTCTCATCTCTACAGGTTTCTGTACGTGTATTACTTCTCTGACACGTTCTTTTTACCTTTTGGTAAAACTTCCGTACATTGTTCCTGGAGTATAGACTCTCGATATTCTCAAACGCGCGCTTCTCATGCTCTTTCTTCTTCTTTTGGAGAAGCCGATGTTCTTCCCGTCTCTTTTGCTCGTAGAGCTCACGAGCAGCTCTCGTCTTCCTTTGCAGCGCCGCTTTGTATGTTTCTTGTTTTGCTGCATGCACTCGCCGGCATTCTTCGTCAAACCAGGGGTTTCGCGGTGGTGGGCGAGCGAGACCCAGCACATCAGTCGCGGCGTTTCTGATGGCATGTTGGCAGCGTTGCCACTGGTCTTCGGCACTTGATGCTGGCGGTATAGGGGTGATTGAGAGATTTCGGGATACGCGTTCAGCGAAGAGTCTGGCGGTCTCTTGCGATTGTAGCTTTTCGACGTTAAATTTTCTCACAGTGATTCTTCTTTGTTGCTCAGATTGGGATATCCGCATTCGTACCTTGGCTACAACAAGGTAATGATCCGAGTCTATGTTGGCCGCTCGGAAGGTCCGGACATCCAGAATACTGGAGGCATGCCTTGCGTCGATCGCAATATGATCAATTTGGTTGATCGTGACATGATCATTGGACCGCCATGTCTGCTTATGAATATCGAGATGAGGAAACCATGTGCTTGCTATGGTGACATTTCGCTCCACAGCGAAATCAATTAGCCTTAGTCCGTTATCAGACGTGGTGTCGTGTAGGCTATGCTTACCGACTGCTCTACCGAAGACGTCCTCCTTTCCCATTTTGGCGTTAAAATCGCCCAATACGATCTTAACGTCGTATTTAGGACATTGCTCGTATGTTTTGTCGAGGAGCTCGTAGAAACACTCTTTGGAGGCAGTGTCCTTTTCTTCTGTGGGGGCATGAACACATATTAGGCTTATGTTAGCGAATTTAGCCTTGATCCGGATAGTCATAATACGCTCGCTCACGTGTCGGAAGCTTAAGACTTCTTGCCTAAGTCTGCCGCGTATGACAAATCCGCATCCGAATAAGCGTTGCCTGTTGCCTCTGTAGCAATCACCGTAGTAGATGTCACAGTTTTTCATCCTCTTTTTGCCTGGCCCATCCCATCGCACCATCCTAGATGGCGGTAATATCTGCTTTATAGCAGTCTAGGACCTCTGCTAGTTGTTCGGCTGCACGTGGTCTGTAAAGGGACAGAACATTCCACGTACAGATCCGAAGGTCGTTGTCCTTATTTCGTTTGCTGGGGTCGTCATTAGTTGGGTCATCCTTATCCGAGGCTTTTGGTTGTTTCGGAACCATGCGTTTTTTACGTGGTAGGGAAGTTACCCCGACGGCACAACCCCCAACCTGGAGGGCCAGTTCCTTAATTATTCCCCTAGGACGAGGGGCCGGGTGCACCGGTGCCAGTAGTCCACTACGGGAGTATGAGCGCTGCCGTTGGCCCATTAAGGGCTCCTCCGCCACCATCTCTATTCCAATGTCCTGACCAACATTGGAAATTCCTTACCGACCTGTGATCCGAATACGTCGAAGCAGCTCGCGCAAGGTATTCACTAAGTTCAACCTAACTGGAACTATAGACGCCACCGTTGACTCCGTCTAGGGAATTCGTCCGCTGCCGCCTGGAACAGGAAGAAGTGCTCTAGTGAGAAAAGCACTCTTCCCCCCCTCTCTCATCTGCTGCCACCAAGAATCCGCCAAACGGGGTTGGTTACCCATTTCTTGGATTAAGGTACTAGGCACCCGGCTGTCACCGCGTGGAGGTTGAGAGTAGGAGTTGGTAGGCCTCAGCTGAGTGAAAACGCTTGTGTTTTCATATGATCGCATGCACTACCGTTTGACTAGCCCAACAATTGTTTATAACTATTGATTTTTTGTATTTTTGACTGATTGGTATTATTTGAGACTGATTATATCGTAATTCATCAGTAAGACAAAATAACATAAATGTCACCAATTCTTAATAATTTATATTTAAATACAGAAGACCTCTAATTTTTGTTCCTCTTTGTTTAGGATTTACAAAATCCTACATAACTTTCTTATAAATAAAAAATAATAATATATATTTGTGTTTTATTTACTTATAATTAATGTAACAATTCATTGAAGTTATAAAAAAAAAAAATAATTATTTAAATTTGTAAAATAAATCGGTTCTTAAAATTGTGCGCCTCTCGGGCGCATGTTTATCTTTTCAGTACTTTAAAATAAGATTATCTTTCTAGGGTTAAGGGGTAATCCTTAGCTCTTACTCATACAATATGAGTTCTGCTTTGCTTGCTTTTTTGTATATTTAAAAACAGGTATTAATATTATATTTCGAGATAAAATATTGCGGTCGGTATTTCTATCATAAAATGCACCCAAAAAATTGTTTTTCAAATTCGACGCAACTTTTGACAGACTCGTAAGCTTGCCTAAGTTCTAAATTTTATTTCATTTCGTGCAAAATGTATCTACCTATTATATATGTAAGAATCAGCTGCACTAATTTGCTCTTTTTGAAGTTATGAAGCATCTTGTGATTCAAAAAAAAAAAAAAAAATGGCAACTAAATACACATATTGGGGCTAGTTTCCACCATACGCGCTAAAATGTAAATAGCAATTACTCATATTTATTTAAAGTAAAATTCTGAAAAAGAAAAAAAAAAAATAATAATAAACTTTTTTTTAATTTATATGCTATGTATATATTTTCAAAATAAAAAAGTTATAGATTTTTGATCAGCGAATGACCCATATATTCCATAGTCAAGGAAATCAGAGTAATTTTATTTAATTTTTACGTCATTAAGAATGTCAATCTGGCTGACGGCAATCTCCATAGCTATTATTATTTAGATTTGTTAAGAGTTTAAGGACGAAAATAGACTCACTTATATATTTTTAATATGGTACTTCGACCTACAAAATGATCTTTGGTCATTTGTTGCAATGGTGTCCAAGCTGAAATAAAGTTTTCAAAGGAAGGAAGAAATTATGTTAGATGGGGTGATAAACCCTTTATGATAAACAATTTTTACTCTGCTGCGAACGATGGGGGACATTCGCACATGATGTGCTCAGCCGTTTCAGTGTCGTCAAGACATAGTCTACAAGTGTCAGATTGACTAATGCCAAATTTCTTAAGGTGGTATTTGACAGAGTAATGGCCAGTAAGGAAGTCTGTCAAAAACTTTGTATTATATTTGTTCATTGCTATAATTTGTTTCGATCTTTTACTCTAGAGATTAATAAATCTCTTTGTGTGCCTTAGACCTATTTATGTGTCCCAGTATGAGCACTTTTCGCGATGTTCCCAACGATCTAGCTTAATTTTGATTTGGCTTGTAAGTAGACCGCAAACAAGTTCCGGACCAACGAATTTGAGTTGAGAGCCAGATCTTTTAGGTCTTGTATTTTAGGTTAGAGGGTTTTTTGTGTGGTTTAAGACACTTTTTTGACCTAGAAAGTTGAAATTGGATATATGGGTATTTTAGAAGGAAGTAGTACAACTGTAAAACAAATTTAAATTCCGAACACAGGTAGATACGCCCAATTTTCGTAAAATTCTTGGTCAAGTCATAAGGTCTGCCACCATTCTGTACGTTTATACACCACAGGGTTTGTCCAATAAGCATTGTGACTGATTTTTTTTCTGCTAATGGGAAGGGGTGGAGGGTGGTCTCTATGGATATATCAAGATATTTCCTTGACGCACATGGTATGGTCCACAGGGAGTTTGTGCCTGCTGGGTGAACAGTAAACTGTATATTTTACGCGGAAGTACTCGAACGCTTGAGGATTATGGTCCGCCGTCCGAAGGAATGCTTCATCAGGACGAAGCCGCTGTCCTAGCGGCTTCGACGGGGTGCCTTAACAGCCTTGCGGTTGCCGAATTCCAGGGGGTGTATGAATAATAAAAAAAGCGCTGGCAACGATGCGTTGATGTGAAAGGGTCATATTAATAAATTTCTTTTTATGACTTCAGTCCCAATACTTATTGGACAGACCCTGTATAGCAAAATGTGGTATATATACTGCGGTTTACTGGATCACTTTTTTTCTTTAAACTGAAATTCATTTTTTTACCGTTGTATGGCTAGGAGAGAAAAACAAATGATGTTGAAACAAGGACTGATGAGTACTCAATAGAGTAACATATAATAAAATTTCAAGAGAACAAGTTAACGCTTCTTTTGAGTCTTCTTGTATAACTCATAATCATTTACTCGTACATAAACCGCTTCATAAGATTAGAAGCACTTTAAAAACTAAAGAAAACAAGCTGTTTTGTGTGTTTTTTTTAGTTACATTTTTCCTTATTATTTCTTAATATCTTCGTAACTAGTAATGTGTTGAACCACCTTTCTTCAAAATAATTTCAAAAACTCGGTCGTTCAAGGAGTTGTACAGTGATGCCAGGTAGCTGAGAAGAATCTCGTTCAAGGCCAAATTAATTGCATCAATCATAGCTTTCTTTTCATCAAATTGCTTCCCACCTGCGTATACTTTCCGTGTCAGCCACCCCCAAAAATTTTCAATTTTGTTAAGGTCTGGCGAGGATGGTGGCCATGAAATCATCTCGACGTTTTGACCGGCAATGAAGGACTTAACGATTCGAGCTGTATGTATCGGCGCATTGTCGTGTTGGAATATCCATGGGAGCGGTCCGCAAAGGTTGTTGATTTTTGAAAAAGTTGATTCCAACAGTGCCTTATACAATAGCTATTGCCAGTCATTTTGGTACCCTAGACTACCAAGTCAGTTCTGCCATAATAAGATATTGCATCCCAGACCATAATGCCCCCTTCTCGACTATGATAGCGGCCTAAAAATATCTTTTCCTTTCTTAAATAATGAAAGTAATAATTGTATCCATCCGCTCCATCCAAGTTTATTTTTTTTTTTCTTTGGAAAAAACTACTTTTCGCCAGTCATTCAAACTTGATCCTTGTTGCACAGTCCAAGCCATGTGGTTTTTCGCAAATTGCAAGCGTTGATTTTTGCGTAAGCCATTCAATTCAATTCAACTTCAGTCACTTCATATGTTGGGCACTATTTATCGCGGACGGACCGTAGACTTACTTGCCGTTACACTAGCTCGATTCTTGATTTTTAAGGTACACAGAGCGGAAGTGGAGGCTAGTTTAAGAATTTTTCGTCTTTCTTTTTGTGTAAGAGCCTTGGAGATACTTCCCTTATAATTCATTCCATAAGATTTAGGATCTTTCATATAATTTCCAACAACATCATCACTTCGGTTAATTTTTCTGGTGATAGCACGATTTGTTAATCCTTGAGAGTAGTAAACATCTATCTTAACCCTTTCTGACAATGTCAACATTTTTTTTTCCCATTATGAAAAAAAAGACACTTGATGAACTGTTAACTACAGTAACTTCACTTAAAATATCTAAAAACTATAATTACACAGCAAACAAAGCAATTACTTTGACTGCTTCTAATCTTATGAACCGATTTATGTAAGCGTAAATGAGACGAGTTATACAAAAAGACTCAAAAGAACCGTTAACTTGTTCCCTTGAAAAGTTATTATTTGTTACTCTATTGAGTACTCATTAGTCCTTCTTCCAACGTCATCTGTTTTTCTCTCCTAGCCATGCCATACAACGGTAAAAAACAAATTAATTTAAGTTAAAAAAAAAAAAAGTGCTTCTAATCTAGTGAACCGCAGTGTGTGTATGTACATACTCCTTTGTACATACATACATTTTGAAACATAGTTCGTAACATCATCTGCATCATAATCCTGTCATCTTTAACCCTAAGGTGTCAAGGTATAATCCACTGTATCCATCTTTCTCTCCTCACTAGTCTTCTCCATTAGGTCCTGATACTTGTAAATTCCTTAGCCATGATCCAGTATATACCTACCGTTTGTAATGTTCTTTCTATCGACTTGTTCCAAGTAGTTTCTGGTCTTGCTCTTCTATTTGTTCGTTTGTCTCTTGCTTCCGAGATTGCCTTTCTCCGTCTAATCTAATAATATGTCCAAACTATCTGAGCTTCTTATCATCTATTATTTTTAGCGGTAGTATATATATTTACTACCTATCTTATGTCCTCTTTTCTTCTTTTATCGGTTCACTTTATCCTCAACATTCTTTGCATTTCCATGGCTTGTACATTTGATTCTTGCTTTTTTTAAGCATCCAATTTTCTCCTCCATGTAGTAGTTCGCTTTGTAAATTAATATTCTAGTATCCCTTGAAATTGTATGTTTTAGGACGGGGAAAAGTCAATATCCATTTTTATTCTTTCTTTCAATTCTTTTTCACATTACCATTGTCGTTAATTATGTTCCCTAGTTGGTGACCTATCTATGTTCACGTTTATTGGTCTTTCAACCTTACTTATAACCATTACATTAGTCTATGCCGTTTTAAGATGTAGGTTTTATCCTGCTAGCGCGTCCTTCCAGGTTTTAAGTTTTGTTTTAGGTCTTTCTCCGTATTTGCGTATTTGTGATATCATCCACAAAAGCGCAAGCGTATATTTGTATCGGTTGCATCCTTCTATGCACGATTTTGATACTTTTCATCTTTTCTTTTCCTTTCCTGATTGTCTCGTCCAATGCACAGGCTTAAGCTGCTGCCTTGTTGAAGTCATGAAACTGTCTTAAAGGGTATTGATTGTCCGTACTTTGTTATATGCTTCAATGTATGCTTTCTTCATGTTTTTAAAGCGTGCACATATTTCTTTGCTTTTCGCTAACTTGCTCTATATTATTTGATTAGCCGTGAAGGTGTAGTTCTGGGGCCTTATTTTGTATTGCGTTTCTATAGCAAATGTATACAAACTCAATTTCCAAGTAATTTAAGTGACGTTTGATAGATGTTTTGACAATCTAACTTTTGGAAATTTTCGATTTTCAGTTGGAAGCCAATTCATTTTAGAATCGGATTACATTTCCGAATGGCAATCCGAATTTGAAAGCAGTACAAAATAAGGCCCCTGTATGCTGGTCTGAAGCCGTTTTGGATGTCTAATAGCTTTTCTTCTACTGCTTCCCTTAGTCTTAGATCTCTCCAAGATCGACTCATGGGATTTCCTTTTTAGCCCATACTAGATATTATTTTTGACATTTTTTAGTTTACATGCAGAAGTAATGATAGAGTACATTTGCATATGTTTATAAATGATCAGCAAGTAATGCAAAGTAGTTAAGCGATGTTCATGCATTTGTCCTTCCATTTGTATGCCACCTCCATGTTTCGGTCTTAAATTTTGAGCTATAATCCACACACAGATACGTCCACTTTTCGATAAAGGTCCTTTTAGCATTAGCTTTAAAACAAACTCAGAAATTCATTCTCTCTACAAGCCGTTCATATATTTTTGATGGCCACGCCCACTTTTTAATGGCGCTTTTGTTAATGAAAAGGTTACTGCTAGTCTTACTTTAATGCAATGTACTTAGTTTTTCAGTTACCATTCGATTCGAATATACTCGTAATTGGTGTTATTTGCTGTTTAGATGTTCATATGTACATACATATATAGTCATATAAATTTTTATATATCCGTGTATTAATACTTTCTTCAAAAGAAAAAAAGAAAACTTAATTTTTTTTATGTCGTTCCGTAAATGTCTTATAGTTTTGCGAAACGAAAGATGGCAAATACCAAGGTCGAACTTCTGTATATATTGTACGTATCTAGTGTGTGTGCAATTTAACATATATGTAGGTACAATTACTTTTACGAAAGTAAATAAATCGTGCATGTGTTAAGTTAAAATAACAATTTTTATACGTTCATCATTGTTTTCCTTTTCTTTTTCAACCTTCACATTCCATTATAGGTAGCCAACCAATCGTTCTTCGATTATTAAAAATGATCATATTAAACAGTGATTTTCATAAGAAGCTGTTCGTTATTCTCTTTATTGCTGGAAAACAGAGAGATATAGTGGTATTGCATATTTAACTCTTCTTCGCATGCTTCTCAACTGTCTTCAGTTTATTAAATACATACGTATTTATAAAAGTTAACTATGAACTGAGCACAAAGTGGTAACCAAAGAAGACTCAATACAAAGCACAGCTAATTTTCTATTAAAACGAGTTTTTTCTTACGCTTGCCCAACATACTTGGCCTAGTATTAAAGTTATGCAATTACTCCACTACCCTTCCAATGCTGTATTTATTTGTCTTTTTCTCACTCTTTCCTATCTTTATTGTGTTCCTTTCTCATATTACGAAATGTAAACAAACGCAAACAAGTTTTATTTTCAGACAGCTCACTTTTACTTTTAAAAGCAGCTAAAGAAAAATGTTTATGTTGGTGTAGTAGATATCGGTTGCTTTGTAAATTATGTGTTGAAACCCGGAGAAAGCTTTTATGTGAAGAAACTTAAGCCTACTATATAATCGCACGGATATGTATGTACGTTATATGGATTGTATTGTAATTCAGAGTACATTTCTGTGTAAAATGTATGTATGTAGGTACTCGTGCATATAAATTAATTTTAATAATTTTTATATTCAAACATTTCACGGGTGAAGAAATTAAAATAAAGGTGATGGTTTGCCCTTCGTTGGTTTTTTTTCATTATACGTACATATATGCTTTTAGAAGTGTGTTGGTATAATAAAACTAGCACAACTATGAGTATAATATTACTGCTTATTAATATCTTATAAATAAGCGAATTATCGAAATAATAATGATCTTGCAACAACCCATACTGTCTATTACCTTTACAAATTCGCAAATTTTAAACTATTTTCAATGTAAAAGTATGTAGGATCCTATGCAGATTTATTTATACTTCCTATTTACCTTTTTTTTTTCTAAAATAGGATACTATTGAATTGACTTGCTGTTGAACTAAAAGTTATTATTGATTTATATTTTTAACATGAAATGTTACATATATCTTATTAGTCCTTCATCTAGAACGGATATGTCTACCAATACGGAATATTTTACACCAAGGCAAATATCGACCCCAACTCTACAGTACCTAAATGCGTGACAAAATAAATTTGATTAAAAAGGATACTCGAAAAAAATTTTGTTTATCGCAAAACGTATAAATATGTATTGTATTGATGATTGTATGGTACTCTATCCCATATCTTTTATCCTGCTTCGTCTTCCTATTTCGGCGAGGTTATGACCTGAACTCAAGGGATCATACATAACCCTTCGAATTTACTGCATTTCTACTGTGGTGTTCGCCTGTTTGAACTCAGAACATTTCGGTAGGCCTCCCGATTAGGGATCACTTTACTACTGAGACAAACCATGCTGGTGTTGTTACACTTGTGTGATCCAGGAGTTTTTGGGCCTGCGTTTCCTTCCCGATATCTTAGGAACGTCCATTACTATTGGCTTTTTGACACGGTTCAAATGATTTCTTCTCTGAACATGACAATACCAGATAAGCCGGTCGTAATCTATTCTTCGTGAGGTTTTTTTTTTTTCTTTTGACGTGGAGGCTTCCACGAATCTTCAAATTTCTTATTCGATCAAGCTTTGTCACTCCTGCTGTCATGCGAAACATCTTCATATCAGATGCCGTTAATTTACTGTCATACATTTTGTACATTGTCCAACATTGTGAATCGTATGTGAGTGCTGGACGCACAACTGTGGTGTAGACCCTTTCAACTTAGGGGTCATTTTTCGGTCACAGAAGATAGCAGAGATTTCCCGTCATTTCATCCACTCTACGCTTACTCGATCTTTGATGTGTTCATCACAAGTTGCTTCGCTATTGATAATAGATTCCAGATGCACTGAGAACGACCAATCAGGATACCGATGAATCAGGATACATAGTTGGCGCAGTTCAGAGGAGGGTATCCTTTCTACAAAATTGGTCAATTGGACGAATATACTTATAAATATATACATACATATGGCATATTTATCCGACTATATTTAACAGATGATTTGGTGCATGTTCAGTACTAAGTCATCTCCCGCTGATTTGAAAAGCTTGACAACTAGGCTGAGAACTCCAGCAGATAACTTCGTTTTGATCGGGTTGACGGCACTCTCTGATATCATCTTCAATGTTGAATGGTTCTTTATGTCGGGTATTGTGTTATTCTTTTCTAAGTTGCGACTATGAATGCGCGTCTCAGTACAGTCTGGTTCATGATATTTTGATCATGTTTGCATATGTACACATATGCTTGCCAAATATGTTCTCCTTTCCAATCTTGGCATTCAAATCGTAAAAACGATTTGTTTGTCGTTATTAGCATAATCCTCGTGCGTCGTGTCTAGGAAATTATAGAAGATCTCTTTGACAGCGTCGTCAGTTTCCTCTGTGTATATCAGGCTGATGTCCCTAAATCTGCTTTCGATGACAAATCCGCACCCAAATACTCGGAGACGCTGCTGCTGTTCTCTATACTATTTGTCGTAGTAGATGTCACTGGCTTTCACTCTCTTCCTCTTCGGCCCATTCCATTGCAATTTTTGGATGGCTGTGATATCTATTTTATAACAGCTGAGGGTCTCCTCTAATTATACAGCTCCATGCTGTTTGTAAACGGTGTGAATATTCCACGTGCGTATCTAAAGTTTGTTGTCCTTGTTTCATTTGCTTCGGTCGTCGACAGTAAAGTCATCCATATCCGCGGCTATTGGTCGTTTCAAAATTGGAATTTTTTTTATGCGCTACGAAAGAGCCAGTCAACTTTGTTCTTAAAGATAGCGAAGCGACAGCGAAAGGAGAATAAAGAATAAAAAAATTATAATATTATCACCATTAAGTGCAGATTCGGGATCATGATCAGAAAAAAATTAATTAAATTCTGAATTCCGCAAAAGCTATTTTTGATATTGCTCAGCTTCTAGATAACTTAAAATTATGATTTTGTGCTTAAAATCTGCATATTTAAACGCCAAATGATGTTATTTGTTTTTCTTAGTTTCTCAAATAAAGAGCTTTATAAGAACCTGCTCCTGGAGATTTCCTAATCAATAAAAAAAAAATCATAATCCGTACAACCGTTTTCCTTGTAGCCTGTGACAGGAAATATGGACTTAATTTTATAATAGTGGAGATAAACTAGGACATGTCATACCAAGTTAATAAAAATTTCATTTCAAACAAATTTAAAAACAATCTATTTTAACGATTTGTTTACATTTCAAATCTGAAAAATTTACAGCGTGTCAGTAAGGTTACACTACGTGCGGCATATTTATTGCTTAAGTACTCTTCAGCTCCGATAGTCATGATTTACACGATCAGTATTTTCATTTACTGCAATAGTTAAGGTGAAGGGGATGAAATGTTTGAGGGATGGACAAAAACAGAAAGGTAGGGAAATCGTGTATGATTCTTTTCTTTCGCTTACTTCTCTCTTCGTATATTGCTTGTTAATTCCTTTTCATACTCGCACAATCGAGTATGTTTGTTTGGATTTGTGCGACAGAAAGAGATAATGAAAGAGTGAATGAGAACTAAATGCTAAAGCAAATTAGTGAAAGCACTGAATGTATAAGTGCACGTTGCCTGCACGAAAGAGAAATGAGAAAAACGGTCCATGAAAGTGCTGACCATGTTAATTCAAACACATAGTCCTAATCGGTGCTTTCAATTTATAGACATTGATGTTTATGGTTTTTGCAGATGTTCGCTTAGTTCTATGTTCGGTATGCCTATTTATGTGTATTAAATCTTACATATCTTTTTTTTCTTACAGGAACCTAGAATGTTGATGCTGCAATATAGTAAACATGGAGAATGTATTCTCAAAGAAATCAAAGCGGCTTTTAGAGGTGAACACCCGGCGGATTTACTTATAGTTTGTGAAAATAAGGTTACTCTTCATGCCCACAAATTGGTCTTAGCTGCTGCCAGTCCTTTGATTAGGTGATGAAATCATAAATATTAAAAAATAGACCACAAATTAAACTTAGTTGTCACCTCTTGTTCTAGGATGCTACTAGAAGAAACTCAGTTTTTGGACTGTACTACTACAGTGTACTTCCCTGATGTAAATGCAAATTACTTCCGGTCTCTATTGGATTTTCTCTATTCTGGACAAACATGTATTCCATCAAACGACATAAACTATTTGCACGATCTCTTACTTTTATTACAAATTAAGTCGGATTATTTGAAAACATGCGATTCTCAATATTTTAATGCTGCGAAACATGAAAATGAAATGGAACTCTATAGCTCTTCATACGGAAGTAAGGATGTCCGACGAAAAAAAAGATTATCGAAATCAGAATTAACATCCTCACAAAATTCCGTTAAATGGGAAAACTTAAGCGACGAATGTAAAAAGGAAGGAAGGAAATTAAATGCATCAAAAGACCATGTTAATGAAAAAACTGCGGATAAATCAGTAGGGTCGGACGATAAGAGATGCGACGAACCTCTGTACGATAAAGCTGAGGGGAGAGCTGACATTACGGAAAATAGAAACTTAAACATTTTAAGTGAACGAAGGATGTCATCCGACCCCGTAAACTTATCACTTGGAACGCGAAATATTGATGATGAATCCAATCCGCATGCTCAACAGAATGACGAAAAATTAGATCTAGCATGTAGAAGACAAGAAAAAAAGAAAGGAATAACACTTTTACCTGATACCGAGGTTCTTAAACAACTGCCAGATCACCAATTACTACAAAACTCTCCAGAAGATTATGTTGTTACACCGCATAGAAAACGTAGGCCAGGTTTTCATAACTCACCTAGTCAAAACCAGCCTTTTCTACCGTACCATCCTATGATAATGGATGAGTTGAGCTCACAAAAATCATCTTCAACATACACTTCAGAAAGAAATATGCTGAACTCAACAACAAGAAATCTTATCAATACAGACGATTTATTTGTGTACAATCATAAAAACATTGGGAGCAATAGAGAGAAACTTCCCAGTCCAGATCAGCATTTGCAAATAAATTCTCCGTTCATATATCAGTGGCAATCTTCACATAACTCTGCTGCATCGTCTCAATTGGACATGTCGCCAAACATAAATATTCCAACTTTAGGCTGCAAAATAGATTCAGTTGAACCTGAAACTCCAAATTCAAGCGTAAGAAATAGCGTGACGGTTAATCAAATGTTTAACAATAGTTCGGGTAGCAGCACGGTTCGCGAATATCGATGCGAATATTGTGGGAAACAGTTTGGCATGTCATGGAATTTAAAAACTCATTTAAGGGTTCACACGGGTGAAAAACCATTTGCATGCCGGCTCTGTGTAGCAATGTTTAAACAAAAAGCCCATCTCCTTAAACATTTGTGTTCCGTTCATCGTAATATAATAAGTTCGACGAATGAATCCGAAACAGTAAAGGCATATAGCTGCTGTTTCTGTTCAATGGGATTTGAATCAGTGCAAGAGCTTATAAGGCATCTGTCCGGCCACCACAATAATCTTCTTTTAACAAAAAATTTAAGAGATTAAGTTGGATTCACCTGTAAAAAAAAAAAATCAACTCACAACAAAAAGTATTGGAAAATTGGCAACTTTGGTTTTGTTGATGTGATACAATTAGACTGGAAGATATCATATTTATTGAACCCAAATTAAACAGAGCAGGTCTCCAGCCTACAAGTACTACCGTCGAACATTTCGTGCTTCAAACATGTACTACAAAATTGTAAATGCTTAGGTATAGCTTTACTTATAAGTATTTTTTATTTTTTATTTTTTTTTTTTCATTGAATGTGAGGGTGTTATTAAGATATTGAGTAAATATATCGTACTCTCTTCGTTGTATTAAATGAAAACTTGATTCCATAGATTATTAAGAACACACTTGACTAATAAAAAATTCACTGAACATATACATACATTTATAAATTATGTTTATTTTAAAACTCAGCTTCAACGGTAATTAATTGTTAATTAGCTTTAGTTAGAGAACCTCGTCACTGCAAAAATTTAAATGTTACAGGAGATGCAAGCAATCTTTATTTCTACATACGAGTATAATTCGTTAAATTGGGACACAGCACCAAGTTTTAGGTAAGCTGTGATAAAATGTGCGGTGCACGGTACTCAGGAATAGCAGTCTAGCTGGATACAGTTAAAAAAAAAGAATTCGTTTCAGAATTATATAACAATTTCATCTGTTGTAAAATGATCAAACCTTAACATCTGAAAATATTTTACTTTCGACAGTACCGCAAAAATAACGGTACTAAGCGAGTGCCATGAGCAATAAGTATGGCACGGAAATGAGTGTGGTAATAGATAAAAATTTAAATTGAATTATAAAAAATAAATATATATTTGGCGCAACAGCTCTTTAAGTGCCAGGGCCTAGCTTCTCGCAACCACTCATGGTGTGTGCGTTATATTTTTCACACGAATGGAAGGGACCTACAGTTTAGTGCCATATTCGAACGGCGATTTGAGAAGCTTTTTCGTGACAACAATACTCTCAGATGTTTGTCAGACGCTCGCGAGAGTTGGGACCGTGAAAAAACTTTTTTTTTGTGTTTTCTGGGATTCGAACTTGGAACCTCATGCGCAGGGATCCGACACACTAACCGCTTACTCCACGGCGTTTTTTTATTTTTTTTACTAAATCGAATTATGGAATATGTTATTTAAAGATAGGAATAGTATACCATTGGATGGGATAATTTAATTTCTTAACTTTCATTATGCCAACTTTTTTATTAACAGGCCGTTAGACAGAGATCTCTGCTGAGATAAACAGTATCATTAAACTATTTAGTAGACAAAGCCTGCTGGTACCTATACTTCATCGAAAGGGACGTTAATGCCTTACATTCCAAGTAAATCCGTCAACCTTTTTACTTGCAATGTGCTCTTTTATTCGAGGTAAATCCGTCAACCTTAAGCTAAAAATATATAGAATAGTTACAGACCGTCTGAAACGGATCGTATGATACCCTATTCCTTATGACTTAACCACACCCTATTAAGTAGTTGTGAAATGAAAACATTCTACTGAAATGCACCTACATACAATATGTTCTTTCCTTTACTTTTCAGAGGTTTAATTTAAAAACTTCTTTTTTAAAAAAAAGAAAACGCCACCCATGATGCATGCAAGCTAAAACCACCTGAGCTTCAGAACTACTACACGTAAAAATATACCTTTTTCCTATCCCTTTTCTTCATTTGGAACTTCTGTCATGAAATTGCTTAGTTACATCAAAAGTTTGTACCACAGATACCATAGTTCATAGTTCGCAAGTCGATGAAAATTAATTTGCAATCTACTACTGAAAACCTGTGCGGTTGGTTGACGCTTTGTGTCGCTCATGTGCACTTTTTTTTTGTTTTTCTGAATCATCGAGCATACCGTACTATAATACTTCAAGCATTCATTCATTTTGTGTTGATGTAGATTTCCTTTCCTTTACTTTTTTATGTATGATTATTGAATTGTTGATTTTTTATTTTATTTGTAGTGGAAATTTATTCATTTGGAAAAAAAATATCAGGCTCAATTTGCTTGCAAAATTCTGAGGCGAAATTTTTGTTAAAAATTAAAATAAAAATTTCTAGTAAATGTTGTCCAGTGGAAAATGTTCAAGTTTAAATTGTAACTGCTCAAAAACTAGCGGGGAAGATATCGTTCGGAGTGTATGTTTTGCGGATTCAACAGTCGTCATGAGTCACGTGCGTTCGCTCTCGACCAATATTTGAAAAGTGGTGAATTACTGATTCCTGCACATCGCGCTTTTCATACTCCCTTCAATATTCGACGATTAAGTGATGGGCCGAGCACGAAACTGATCTGGTCGTGGGTACAAAGGTTCAGACAAGAAGAGACGATGGTCAACAAAATTCCTCCGGGGGCATCAACGTCACCTGCGTCTCCAGAACATGTGGCTCTAGTTCGGTACGAAATTTCGCGGAATCCGCGTAAATAGATAAGAAAGATGGTGGCCTCAACTGTAATTAAAAAATCAATAGTGCACGTTATTTTGAAAAAAGCAATTAAAGTTTTTAATTTCCAGTTTGCTGGAACGTTTTTAAACAGCAAAAACGCTTGGAAACACTGTTCAGTGACGAAGCATATTTTCATATCGATGGCTATGTGAATAAGCAGAGCATGCGTTATTGGTATCTTAACAACCCTAGAGAACGCCATCAAAAACATTAACAATGTCCAAAAAGCACAATGTGGTGTGCGATTTCTGCCTGAGGAATAATTGGTCCCTATTTTTTTTATCAGGGAGCACAGTGACTGCTGAAGTGTATTGCCGAATGATCAACGATTTTGTGTGGCCGCAACTGCAGCTGTTTCCTAGGTACCACAAGAAAACGCTATTTCAGCAAGACGGTGCCACTCCACGCACATTTAGAGTCTCGATGGAGAAGTTGAGGGCAATTATTCCGAGGACCTCACACCATGCGACTTATTTTGTGGGGATACCTCAAGTCAAAAGTTTACAATGTTATTCCTTGAAAGATTCAGACCCTACAGGAAAATATCCGCGGTCATTGCACCTACGCTTTGCTCTGGCATAGAATGCCTTGAATGAAATTGTTGTCATTTAGATGGTATTGTCCTTCAAAAATTAAGTCCGCATTGTTAAACTCTAATTTATAAAAATTAAGATAATAATTGTATTTTTTCTATCCATTATTTTCCTATGTTGCAAAATAGTATTAAACTTAATATACCCTGGGATAGGGTAAAAAAAAACTATTGCCGATGGGTAAGTTGATCTAGGATCAGAAAGAAAACATTTGCTTGAAAACGGAATACAATTTTAAAATTTAAAGAAATAATTAAAACGAATTTAAGGATTTGTTTTTTTATGCATTTATTTATTTATTTAACTCACCCGAATAAGCCCAACGTAACCATTATGGTCACATGCGTGAGAGACATAATTTCGCATGGATTAAACGGTCCAAATTTTTCTCAATTTCGCGGTGCTCAATGCATGTTTGTATTTTTTGTTCCAAACTATGCACCAATCATTCTCTATTTGTGAAAGTGATGCGTTGCGAATATTTAGTAAGAAAAGAAAAAAAAAATGGCAGAGAGTGAAAATTGATTACTACAAAAAGTAAGTAGGTACTATTCTGCCGTGTTAAGTTGAAACGACGTATCTACATTTTTGACGTTTAGGAGTTAGGGCTACTTTTGGCATCTTTGGGATGTTTATTATTTTATTTTTATTCAGAAATGAATAACTAATTTTACTACTTATGAAAGGCATTGGTCAAAACATAAAAAAGTTCCAGATAAAATCAGAAAACCGCATTTATCTCAAAATGGCAAAAATGCAGATATGTCAATTCAACTTAACACGGCAGTATTAATTTATTATTGTTTAATATTTTTTATAGACTTTTAATTGTTCGTTTTTTTTTATTATGCTTTGCGCCAGAGAATACATCAGAAGAAACCTCCGCAAATCGCACATTAACATTCTTTCAGAAGCCAAGCAGCTCTTACAGCTCTCATGTCCTGCAACTTTTAGTCTAAGCTATTCTGGAAATCCTGCAGCTTGCTGCACACAACAAAATCACACTCATTTGGGTCCCTGGTCATAAGGGCATCACTGGCAATTAATTTGCTGTTCAATCTCCGTTCATTGCCCCTGAATCCTTTTGTGGCCTTTCCATCAGCCAAATAAAGATTTAGCTAATTCAATGGGAAAAGAAAGAAAACCTCAAACACTGGGACCCTCAATGTGGCCTAAGACATGCTAAGAAATTCATAAGTTTCTCGACCTAAAGAGATTTTAACAAAGAGCAAGCATAATGCCAAGATCTTAACTGACTTCCTTACTGGTCACAGCTCTCTCTAAAACCTCCTCAAGAAAATCGACATCAGTCAGTCTGACACATGAAGGCTTCGTCCTGTGGACACCGAATCTGCCTAACAAATTTTGTGCGAATGTCCTGCTATTGTTCTAGTTTTGCATTACAAATTGAGGCACTTGTAGTAATTTGATTCAATTTTTGTTTATTAACTTATAATGATTCATATATATTTATATTCATAAAAAAGGGTACAGAAATACTTCATTTCATTTAAAAACAACAAAAATAACAAAACTAAAATACGACAAAAATGTCACTGTCAAGGAAGTGTTTACACAATATCTAAATATGATGCAAATAATAATAACGCAAAATATTTTAAAAATTCAGGATGAAATTATACCATTTAGTATTTGGTGTGACCACTGTTAGCATCAAGAACTGCCTGTAACCTTCGCTTAATAGTTCCAATTAGTTTTTTTTCCAGGTCATTGTTGGTGAGAATATTGGCCCAATCTTCTTTAAATATTGGAGAAGTTGGTTTCGGTTTTTGTGGTTCCGTTTTGCCACTTTTTTCTTTATATAAACACGCATCATTTACTACACTGCGCGAACTCGCCAAGCGCCCTTCCAGCACAGATACGTAAAGCAAACTGAACTCCATACGTCTGTCTCACTTGGCGAGCTGCATGTGCAGACCTACACTAACACTAATAACCCTTTGAGCAGGAGGGATTTCCCGGCTCAATTATGCTTTAAACACATTGCATGTTAACATTTCGGCCATCCTACGTTACACTGTCCTCAGTGCAGCCTACAGCACACAACCACTATGCTCACAGCCACTTTGCACACAGCCTATTTGCACACAGCCTTTTGGCACACAGCCACTTTGCACACAGCCTATTTGCACACAGCCTTTTGGCACACAGCCTTTCCGTGCCCACCGATCGAGCGTTGATAATGTCATCCTACGAGACCGTTATTTGCATAATAGTTTCACTTTGCCCTACTTCAACTGTCCTTCACTGGGTTTCATAGTAGTTAAACTATTGGACCTCAAGCCTTCACTAATTTTAAGAAAATTAATAAAGACCCATTATGGTAATTCAACTTCCACAAATCAACTCGACCAAAAGTCAATGAAAATCAACATTTCATAGTAACAACATTTTTTATTTAATTTTTTAAATTCATTCATTAATTTTTAAAGTATTTTTAAAACAAGGGACTTGATATGCTTAATCAGCCAGCAACCAAGGGAATAGCTGTCATTTGAAATGTCCACAAGCAAAGTTCATTAGAATTCAAATTCATTTAATCTTAGATAACCAATAATTTTACCGATCTCCCTCAGCATCCTCGTTTTCCTCGCTGTCATCAAATTCTTCCCATGCGATGTCATTTATTTTCGCAAAAGGTTTGATTCGATCCGCGGAATGCACTGAAGAATATGGCCTGCGTGACATTTGAAGTTCAGATGAGTCTTCAATCACATAGCGATCGTTTTCCAGTACTTCCTTGACTTGATATGGACCCTTATACCGCGGAAGAAGTTTTTTCGATTGCCCTGTCGCTGGATGTTCTGCGCGTAGGAGCAAAGAATTCAGCCCCCATTAAATCGACGGAAGATGTTCCTCCCAATCGCGTCCATCATGGCGTTTTGTCATTGTTGATAGCGACATTTTTACTGTCCGGAAGTAGCGTTCTATCTGTCCGTTAGCTCTCGGCGTTCGTACAGCGTTCAAAATATGACGGATTTGATATTCTTTACAATACTCCTTAAATGTTTTGGAAGTGAATGCGGTTCCTCTGTCGCTTACAATTTGTGTTGGTGTTCCGAAGAATTGTGAGAGTTCAACTAATGATCGGATAACAGCATTCGAATTGGTAGTTTTTACTGGTCGTAGAATGATGAATTTTGTAAAGCTGTCTATAATTCCGAGGATATATTCGTTTTGTTTCGTGCTCTTAACATATGGTCCGAGATGGTCAATGTGGATGCAGTGGAATGGTACTGGTAACTTGTTGATAGGGTGAATGTGGTATCGTGTTTCGTCTTTAGCTCTCTGGTTATATAAGCATGGGACACAACTGCTTATATACTTTTCAACAATGCGTGACATTTTCGGAAACCAATAATTTCTTCTAAGGTGTTCAATTATTCTTTCCAATCCAAAATGGCCAATGTCATCGTGGGATGACTTTATAACCCGCCACCTAACTCCCCTTGGAACCACGAAGCGAAGTCCACTTTCGGTTTTCTTAAATAACCGACCGTGCTTCAGGGCATATTGTTTCTCGTAGTCTTTTCGTTTGCCGTATTTTTTGTGGGGGTTCCTTAACACTTCACGGATTTCTCGGAGTTGAATACCACGATCTTGCAGAACAGCTATCCAATCTTCTTCTTGAGTTTCCATGATCATCATTCCAAATGCATCTGCATGCTGCATCTGTTGCGCCGTCCTGTACTCCATCTTATAATTGAATTGGGATGAGTTTCTTTTTGTTTTGCGTCATCTTCAAAGAGTTGTAATCCGTGTAGATAGTGAATTTCTTGCCAAGTAAATAGTATCTAAATCTTTGTAAGCTTTCCACTACAGCCAACGCCTCGAGCTCAAAGCTATGGTACTTTTGCTCATCCTTTGTCGTCTCCCTACTGAAATAAGATACCGCCCTCTTTTCTCCACATTTGCCAACTTGAATCAAAACGCCAGCCAAACCTAGGCTGCATGCATCTGTATGAAGTTCGTGCTCTTGTTTAGGTTCGTAAATGGCTAGAACTGGTGCCGTACACAGATTCGCTTTTAATATATTGAAGGCTTCATCCATTTCGGTTGTCCATTTGAATGGAACTTCCTTCTTTAATAAAGCGTTAAGTGGTGCTGCTATTTTGGCGTAGTTGGGGACAAATCGACGAAAGTAACCCGTAAGTCCTAGGAATTGCTTAACCTGTTTTGTCTCAATGGGTGCTGGGAACTTTTCTATATCACCAATTTTTATATTCCCTGGCTTTACTCCTTCTCCACTTATTTCGTGCCCTAGATAACTAATAGTATTTGCAAAGAAAACACATTTTTTAATATTTAGAGTGACTTTTAATTCTTTTAGGACGTTAAGGAGATTTTCTAACTGTTTTAGTATGGCGTCAACGTCTTCAGCGAAAATGACGATATCGTCCATATAAATTAAAATTTTTTTTTAAGCCAGTTTTTTCGTCACTAGGCTCATGAGGTGCATAAAAACTGAGGGGGCATTTGTTAATCCAAACGGAACCCTATTGAACTGGTATTGTCCCCGAGGTGTAACGAACGCAGTTAAATGTCTTGACTTGCTTTCGATTGGGATCTGATAATAGCCGCTCATTAGATCCAGAACAATGAAAACCCGACCGTTGGACATAGAATTGAGCTGCTCTTCGATATTTGGGGTAGGAAAATTTTCGCGAACCGTTATTTCATTTAAACGGCGGTAGTCGACGCATAGGCGCTGAGTGCCATTTTTCTTTTTCACCAGCAACGCAGGGCTGGCGTATTCTGAGTTTGATTGTTCGATTATTTTGTTTTGCAAGAGTTCTTCTATTATTTGATCCAAGTGGGGAAGTTCGTTATATGGAATTCTGTATGGCTTATAGCGGACTATTTTGTTTTCTTTTAACTTGATGGTCATTTGTATTTTATCTGTCTTACCTAGTTCACTTAAGTTAAATGCAATGCAATCGCGATATTCATTTAGCAGTCTAAGGAGTCTATTTGTATCGGTATTACTAATATGGCATGGAAAATTACAGATCGAGATGTCACTGATTTTAATTTTCGGTTTCATTTGTATATTATGCTGCAGAATTGGCCCGTCTAGTCAGATATCTGGATGGTTTTGTTTTATTTGTAGAGTGCCATTTTTTCTAATTACACACACTTTGTCGGAATCTAAAAAGTTTCTACCTAAGATCATTGGATAGTCCTGCTCGTGGTCCCGAACGACCAAAATATCTACTTTTTGGGCAACTTCCCCTGCTTCAATTATTTTAGAAAATTTTCCTATTGCTTTAGTACAAGCCATTCCAGAACCCTGTAGTTTTGCATTGCAGGTATCTATCGGCCAGCCATATTTCCTTACTTCAGATAGTTTGATGGTTGAACAGTCGCTTCCAAGAAGGTTTTCACCGAGTGATTGTCGACATTTATATTTTTGACTAAGCCACCATCATCATCGGTGTGTAGCAGACGGCGTATTTTCCGAGGCGGTTCCCCATATGTCTGTATTGGCTGAGGTGGACCGCGGCGTTCCCTACAATCCCGAGATAAGTGTCCTGGAACTCTACAGTTAAAACAAATTCGAGAGTTTTGTTGAGGTTTCCCTGGTTTTACAACCGTACATTCGCGAGCTAAATGTCCCGGAGTTCGACAATTGAAACAGATCTTTAATTGTTTTTGTTCTGTGTTTACGTATTTTGAATTATTTTTATAACTATTTGATCTAAGACCTTGTCGCGGGGCATATTTTGAATTGACGTCACGAGTTTCAAATCTTTGAGGTGTCTCCGCTTGCGTTAGAATGATTTCCAAGGACTTTATTGTGGTTATAAGTTCGGAAATCGTATTACAATTGGCAGATATTAAATTGTTCATTAATGCGCGGTCTCTCAACCCCGAAATTATATAATTTATGATGGATTTATTGTTTAAATTTCCCCGCTTTCACATCGCGACCATATTGTACACATAATTTTCAAAGCTCTCTGTATTTTTTTTCTGCCTCGCCAATAGTCGAATATGTATATTCGATGCGTCGTCATCCGAAGGAAAATCTTCCAGAAATTTTATTTTAAATTCCTCCCAACTATTTATTTCACCCCTACATCCGACAAGCCAATGTCCTGCAGCTTCGTCGAGCCTCAAGGAAACATAAAATAAGGTGCTTCGATCGTCTCACTGGTAAAGATCGTCCCACTGGTAAAGATCGTTCCACAGGTAAAGATTCTATGGTCTCTACCCATTGCGCCACACTGAGGGAAGAACTGATTGAAGGATCAAAAGCTGGTATTATTTTTTTTATTTCCTCTGTCCCGAGTCTCAACGACATTTGTGTCGCAGTTGCACTTTCTGGGGGTTGGCTCTGAGTCATCTGACTTTGCGAACGGCGACACGCATTCACTTCAGCTTCCAATTGCTCATTTTGTTTCCTAGCTTCATTTAATTCTGCTCTTAATATTATTATCTCTACCTCACCTGGGTGGCCATCCATCAGCCGTTTGGGGATTCTTTTCAATCGCTCTGCCATTTTTATCAGATAAACTTAAATTATTTGTTCACTCTTTTTTTTTTTTTTTAATTGCTTAGCACACGATTTTGCGCAACTATACCTCCAAATACTTTATACCAACAACGTATCAGATAAAGAACTTCACGCTGATGTAAAGTAACTAACGGTATATCTTTCGTCTTCTATCTACTAACTAAAACGTTTTGTTGAAAGAGTGAATCCAATACAATATCAACACACAAGCAGTAATAGAAACAACGAACCTTCAATATATACTTTTCTCTTTCATTGCTCGATCTCTTCGTCACAGAAATTTACTTGGTCGAAAGCGATAAGGATATAGCATTTCTCTCACTCGCACACACACGAAACGAGCAAGAACAGAAAATATCACTTCTTTTTTTCCGTTTGCTTTCCCATAAAGAGGATAAAGCATACCTGCACTCACCGATATATGCACGTACGCATGCTCTCTGTCTTATAACTTAGAACCCTATGGACAAGCAAATCCTCATATGAACTGGAATGCTATGTATGTACATCGAATAACACATGTAATCGAAAAGTCGCTTGAAGAAAAAAAGATTTGTTCAAGCGTATTCCTTGACGTCTCTCAAGCCTTTGACAAGGTCTGGCACGAAGGCTTAAAGTTTAAATTACGACAAGTTCTGCCAGAGCACCTATATAATATTTTGAAGAACTACCTTACGAATAGACTATTCCGCGTCAAATGTGGAAACGAATATTCGGATTTTAAGGAAATAATGGCTGGGGTGCCGCAAGGAAGCGTTCTTGGTCCAGTCTTATATCTATTATACACTCGTGATATACCGCAAGTAGAAGGCACTGAGCTAGCTACATTTGCCGACGACACTGCTATCTTGACAGTAGGTAAAACGGTCGAAGATACTACAGAAAAACTGCAAGAAGCTTTGAATAGAGTAAATGACTGGACAAAGATTTGGCGAATCGCACTCAACGAGACCAAATCTGTTCATGTAAATTTTACTTATAAAAAAATAAATAATTTGCCGATCTTTTCAAACTCGGTTCAAATCCCGTTTGCAAACGAGGCTAAGTATCTTGGAATGACACTTGATACAAAGCTGAAATGGAAAACGCACGTTAAGAAAAAACGCAAAGAACTAGATAACAAATATCGAGAAATGTATTGGTTACTTGGAAAATATTCCAAGCTTAATATATATAACAAACTGCTTTTATATAAGCAAGTGCTAAAGCCTGTATGGACATATGGTATACAACTCTGGGGTTGTACCAAAGTAAGTAATATTAAAATTTTACAAACTTTTGAAAACAAAGTGCTAAGAGGTATTGTAAATGCGCCATGGTATATCAGAAATAGCGATATCCACAGAGACCTTGGCATTAAAACAATCGAAGACGAAATTAAAAACTACGCGAGAAAGCATAAAAGTCGACTAGAAAGTCACGTAAATATTACAGTCCTTCAACTTTTGGAAGAAAGAAATTTACTGCGCCGTATACAAAGAACCAAACCTTTAGACCTAGCGCGATAAGTAACCGCGTCTAAACTGCGGAGCTGGCAGGACCTTCTAATGGGAAGGTACCTGCAAAACGTCATTATTTCGCGAAACGAAAACTACTTGATAAGTCGAATACTTAGTTGTAGTAAAAATAAAAACAAGTCTGTTTTGAAGGGAGGTTTTTTAGTGGGTAAGAATCCCACACTACTATGAGCACGCGCTGTCGATCCTCATAGTGTCTTGTTGAAGATTTTCACCTACCCTCGGAAAAAAAAAAAAAAAAAAAAAAAAAATGTATGTATATACTTCGCAGATTCATCAGGGGCAAAGATGTAAATCAAAAATTGTTTGCTTACCAATTATTTGTGTATCACTTACTTACATACGTATACATATTAACACAATTTACCACTTTGCACATGTCAACCCAAAAAAATGGCGAAATGGTTTAATCCCACTTCTGAAATTATAAACACACATTATTTACTACACTGCGCGAACTTGCCAAGCGCCCTTCCAGCACAGATACGTAAAGCGAACTGAACTCCATACGTCTGTCTCACTTGGCGAGCTGCATGTGCAGACCTACACTAACACTAATAACCCTTTGAGCAGAAGGGATTTCCCGGCTCAATTAAGCTTTAAACACATTGCATGTTAACATTTAAGTATATTATATTCATACATTTTCAATAGGGTTAATCTAGCACCATTGTATATACATCTAGATGTATATACAATGCTACCACTTTGCTGCAGTTGTGGAGCAGATACGTCCTGACCGTAAGTTCTTTAAGCTTTGGGACGCTGTCTTGACAAAATTTTAATTTTGGCTTTCTGCTCTCATCACCATAATTAAAACCAGAACTATTGGCGCTACTAAGCAAATGAGTTTGCAAAATTTACAGGTATTTCTTCGCGTCCATTGTATTATGAATAAAAACTAAGTATCCAACGCCTTTGCTAGATATGCATGCCCTTACCATTATACGAGTAGAAGGTTTTACAGTTGGAATGATATTCCGATTGGACAATGCTTGCGCCACACTCTGCTGGGTCCTTTGTTGTAGTACAGCATTATCTGCGTTTCGTCGTAAAATATTACATCATCCCAATATTAATTTGGGCGAATATGATACTGTGAAGCGAACCATAAGCGTTTTTGTTTATTTTGAGTTGAAAGCAGTGGCCTTTTCTCATCAGTTGCACGGAAAAGTTTGGTGGGTAACTTGTACACTACATTCTTTCTTTATCTCCCTTGACAAAGCTCTAATTCAAATTTGCGGATTTTCGAGTACTTTTTTTTAACAAACAGCGTTCATTTCTGATCGATAGCTTCCTTGGCTTACCTTTTGGAACAATATTCTCCAACCGATTTTCAGGTTCTGCTCGAATGATGTTGTAAATGGTTGTTCTGCATCAACCAAACATCTCAGCTACGAGGATCTCCAGAACACGTTTGCCCTGTATAAACACACATTATACTACTACACTGCGCGAACTCGCCAAGCGCCCTTCCAGCACAGATACGTAAAGTGAACTGAACTCCATACGTCTGTCTCACTTGGCGAGCTGCATGTGCAGACCTACACTAAAACTAATAACGCTTTGAGCAGGAGAGATTTCCCGGCTCAATTATGCTTTAAACACATTGCATGTTAACATTTCGGCTATCCTACGTTACACTGTCCTCAGTGCAGCCTACAGCACACAACAACTATGCACACAACATCTTCGCACACAGCCTCTTTGCACACAGCCTTTTTGTGCACAACCACTTTGCACACAGCCAAAAAAGGGCAAAAAACACAGCCTTTCCGTGCCCACCGATCGAGCGTTGATAATGACATCCTACGAGACCATTATTTGCATAATAGAGGGTGTCCCATAATTCACGCAAAATATAATTTTGATAGAAAATGCAGATGTTTAATTAGAAAGCTTACATTTTTTATTGATTCATAGAGTATACATCGGATAAATGGCCGCCACGGCTTTGTTGACAAGTACGTACTCTTTTATTGAAATTTTCTTTGACCGTTTCGCATAAATGTGGCTGAATTTCATTAACACACCTCCCAATTTCCTCTTTCAAGGCGTTAGTGATCGTAGGTGTGTTTGCATAGACCTTTGACTTTAAAAAAACCCAAAAGAAAAAAGTCCAATGGCGTTAAATCGCAAGATCTGGATGCCCAATTCTGATCGCAAGAACGGCCGATTACACAATTAGGAAATGACTCATGCAGTAATTGAATGGTTTCTCTGGCTGTATGGCATGTGGCACCATCTTGTTGAAACCACATGTTGGTGACATTCATATCTTGTAATTTAGGCACTAAAAACTGGGTTATCATGTCACGATGACCACCATTAATTGTTACTGCCTGACCAGCCGCATTTTCGAAGAAGAATGGTCCGATAATGCCTCCAGCCCAAAATCCGCACCTAACAGTCACGCGTTGTGGATGCATTTGTTTCTCAATAATTACTCGTGGGTTTTCTGAGCCCCAAATGCAACAATTTTGACGATTAACGAAGCCATCAAGATGAAAATGAGCTTCATCACTGAAGATGATTTTGTTCGAAAAATCAGCATACACAATGCCAATATTGCTCAACAATGAAAATGCGTTGTTCTTTCGTATAGCGGTCCATTTTTACTAACCCCGAAATGTCAGCTGTCACATTGTTATCTTTTTTTCCGTTGGCACCACTGTACTATTAAATGGCGCAAAATTCAAATTTTGCGTGAATTATGGGACACCCTTTAGTTCCACTTTGCTCTACTTCAACTGTCCTGCACTGCGTTCCATAGTAGTTAAACTATTGGACCTTAAGCCTTCACTAATTTTAAGAAAATTAATAAAGACCCATTATGGTAATTCAACTTCCAGAAATCAACCCGACCAAAAGTCAATGAAAATCAACATTTTATAGTAACAACATTTTTTATTTAATTTTTAAAATTCATTCATTAATTTTAAAGTAGTTTTAAAATAAGGGACCTGATATGCAAAGTTCATTAGAATTCAAATTCATTTAATTTATACATTGGAAGTGAATAAAACAAAAGTAGGCAATAACAATGTGTGTAGAACATAATTAATTGTAGTAACAAGGAACTATAAGAATATGTAGGTACCTTAGACAAGCAATAATTTTACCGATCTCCCTCAGCATTCTCGTTTTCCTCGCTGTCATCAAATTCTTCCCATGCGATGTCATTTATTTTCGCAAAAGGTTTGATTTGATCCGTGGAATGCACTGAAGAATATGGCCTGCGTAAAATTTGAAGTTTAGATGAGTCTCCAATCACATAGCGATCGTTTTCTAGTACTTTCTTGACTTGATATGGACCCTTATAGCTCGGAAGAAGTTTTTTCGATTGTCCTGTCGCTGGGTGTTCTGCGATTTACCGCATTAAACCTTTCTGCCTGCTGCAACTGTAGTTTTTGTACTCGCTGATTAACCTTCTCCCTAAGTTCAGCTAATGGAATATTTTCTTCATCGCTGGAAAGGTCTTCTTGAAGTGCGAAACTGAGCTGATTAGCTAATATGTTTTTTGGCTTAAACGCAAACAGTAATTCTTGTGGTGTTTGATTTGAGCCAATGTCCTGCAGCTTCGTCGAGCCTCAAGAAAACATAAAATAAGGTACTTCGATCGTCCCACAGGTAAAGATGGCGGATATTTTCTATGGTCTCTACCCATTGCGCAGCACTGAGGGAAGAACTCATTGAAGGGTCGAAAGCTGGTATTATTTTTTTTATTTCCTCTGTCCCGAGTCTCAACGACATTTGTGTCACAGTTGCACTTTCCGAGGGTTGACTCTGAGTCATCTGACTTTGCGAACGGCGACACGCATTCACTTCAGCTTCCAATTGCTCATTTTGTTTCCTAGCTTCATTTAATTCTTCTCTTAATATTATTATCTCTACCCCACCTGGGTGACCATCCATCAGCCGTTTGGGGATTCTTTTCAATCGCTCTGCCATTTTTATAAGATACACTTAAATTATTTGTTCACTCTTTTTTTTTCTTTTAAATTGCTTAGCACACGATTTTGCACAACTATACCTCGCAAATACTTTATACCAACAACGTATCAGACAAAGAACTTCACGCCGATGTAAAGTAACTAACGGTATATCTTTCGTCTTAAATCTACTAACTAAAAAGTTTTGTTGAAAGAGTGAATCCAATACAATATCAATAGACAAGCAATAATAGAAACAACGAACCTTCAATATATACTTTTCTCTTTCATTGCTCGATCTCTTCGTCACAGAAATTTACTTGGTCGAAAGCGATAAGGATATAGCATTTCTCTCACTCGCACACACACGAAACGATAAAGGAAGCAATGAGCAAGAACAGAAGTTATCACTTCTTTTTCTTCGTTTGCTTTCCCATAAAGAGGATAAAGCATACCTGCACTCACCGATATACATATGTACGTACGCATGCGCTCTTTGTCTTCTAACTTAGAACCCCATGGGCAAGCAAATCCTCAAATGAAATGGAGTGCTATGTACATATGTATTTCGTAGATTCATCAGGGGCAAAGATGTAAATTAAAAATTGTTTGCTTACCAATTATTTGTGTATCACTTACTTACATACGTATATTAACACAATTTACCACTCTTGCACATGTCAACCCAAAAAATGGCGAAATGGTTTAATCCCACTTCTGAAATTATAAACACACATTATATTACTACACTGTGCGAACTCGCCAAGCGCCCTTCCAGCACAGATACGTAAAGCGAACTGAACTCCATACGTCTGTCTCACTTGGCAAGCTGCATGTGCAGACCTACCCTAACACTAATAACCCTTTGAGCAGAAGGGATTTCCCAGCTCAATTAAGCTTTAAACACATTGCATGTCAACACTTGTAATAAACAAATTGCTTCACGACAAGCCATATTCTTTAGCCAGGCATATTGAAACTGATCAGTTAACACAAGTCAAGCACCAAAACACCAGAAGTATCACTAAAATTGTTTGCATTAAAATTCCTGTCACAAAATAGAAAATAGATTTAGATTAGATTTTTTTTAATGTACTTCATATTTAAACATCATTTTAACAAAAATCAATTAGCTTGGCTTTGTCGTCTGCCAGATTAGCAACAATTATATACATACATAAAATAGCAAACTTTATTAAATTATAAATTTTCATTGATTATTCCAAGCGATACTTTAGTGCGGCTTTGCAGTACTGAAATAGTTTTGCTACCTTAATTTCGTTAAGAATTATGAATACTTGTTCCGCCAGAATATCACTTCCGAAGATTTATCTCCTCGTTTCTTTTAATATTGGACACTTTCCAAGGAAATGTATAACGTCTTCCCTCACCGCCAAGATACACAAGCTGCACGGTACTGGTAGATCATCTCTGTGTGGAATATAGTTAAGCTTCAGATGCTCTCCCCGCAGCTTAAACACAGTCGGTATTTCCCCAATGCTGTTTTCATCACGGAAGTAATTACTCTCCTGCAAGTTATGACTTAAACGGGTAGAGGTTGTTTTATGTACCGACGCCGTCGCCTGCTGTACGTATCCTGCTCGAAGCTGCTCGTCCACACTTGCAAGAAGTTGGTAAAGTTGACGTTTCCAACACTTCCTGTGATCGAGGTTTAACTTTATTTCACAGCTACTAACAAGTTACAGCCACTCACTGTACCACCCCATCTTGAACCGCATGGCTTGCATTGCCGCTTGTTTCGGCAATCGGGTATCTGACCTTTGAAATAAAGTCTACATGCAATCTTAGCGTTTTTATGAAGAGCGGAGATAAACCTGTTTCCAACATTATCATATAATTTGGGGTATTATGTGGCAGATGGAATGTTATTTTTATATAGTATCGTAACAGTTTCTCCACACTCTCGTACTTCCTCACTCCCTAAACGTGCGCAGCATAAAGTAGTATCGATTCGGAGACTGCCATAAATACCTTTATTTACTGCTGTGGGCAATGTGCTGGTTGTTGAGACAATTCTTCCAAACCGTGTTGATTGCCGTTTTAGACTTGCTTAGTTTTCCTCTAGGCGTCACTCCATATCAAGGTTTCTAGTGAAATAAACGCCAAGATACTTATATGTACTCCTTCACAACTTCTATATAATCGCCGTTGCAATGCCATTTCTCATTTCTCCCCCTCTTTTAAATATCATGATTTGCGACTTATTTAGATTAACTATCAAGTTCCACAGCTTACAATACTCATGTAGTCTACTAATCATTAGTTGCAGTGATTCAGGTGAGTGCGCCAGAAGCACCATATCATCAGCAAACAGTAATGCTTTGATCAGTAGTCCTGCGTACTCAACACCTCCTGGTAGAATTAAATCTATGTCCTCGATGTATAGAGCAAATAAGCTTGGACTCAAAGAACATCCCTGTCTAACACCCGACCACGTCCGAAACCATGCTGATAACTCCACACCGCTGCCTTAGTATCTGCATACAGGCTTTGGATAATTCGCCCAAACTTCATCGACATGCTCATCCTGTGTGTCAAAAGCAGATTTAAAATCGACAAAGAGTCCATAAAGTTTTTTACCTCTTCCAATAAAGGATTCCGCAATGCTCCTCAAGACAAAGATATGATCGATAGTAGAATATCTTGACCTGAACTCCGCTTGGTGTTCTTTAATTAGGTTATTCTCTTTTATCCATTCTGTTAGTCGACCCTGTAAAACTGTTGTAACTGTGGTGCTGACAACCAGTGCAGAACTATTGCGGAATCTGTCCAAGCGAAAATTTTGATTTCTTTCTTCTGTAAAGAAATTTTAAGTTTATTAACTAGGTGAGTTAATGGGAAGAGCTCTACAGAGTTCGAATCTGGGAAGAGACACGACCTTAATGGGAGCAACCTTACTCTTAGCAGATACAAGCGATACATGTACTACTCTATCTGTGTTTACACTTCTGCGTCCAACGATGCATCACAAAACGCATGCATTTCATAATTTGTCATATCCGCCCTCAATATCCGTGGAATGTGTACGACTTCGACGAGTGGTAGTTCTTCGCGGATTGCCTTCCACCGATCAGCCAGTTACTTTGGAATTTCCTCTTCCCAGTTGAGTTTTTCTCGCCATAGGTCTTGAAGAAGAATCTTTATGGCTATAATTGCTGGAGCAAGATATCCCATTGGATCGAACACTCTAGATGCATTAGAAAGTATGGGACGTTTTGTGCATCCAACTGATTGACTTAACTTCACCCTGTACGAAAAGCAATCCCTAGACGGGCACCATTGTAATCCCAGAACCTTTACCGAGCTAGATTCTTCAAATACGACTGGTGAAAGCTCCCGCTGGTCTTCTAGCAAAGATAGCAAAAGGGGCCAGCAATTAGTTGTCAGTTTTTAACAGACTGACGAGTTCGGATTGGAGTGCCATAATGTCCTCGATAGGGAGGACAGTGATAACGTCATCAACGTAAAAGTCATTCAAGACCGTTGCAGATGCTAAAAGTTATGCTTCCGCTGATTCAATTGCGAGCTGCTTTAAAGTCCGAACTGCGAGAAAGAGTGCAGATGCTGTGCCGTAGGTGACCGTTAGGAGTCGGTAGTGCTTGACAGGATCCTCAGGATTTTCACGCCAAACTATTCTCTAATAATCGGGATGATACGGACAAACCCGGATCTGTCTATACATCTTCTCTATGACACCAGATATTGTGTGTAATTGACGGCGAAATCGTATCCAAATAGAGAAGATATCACGTTGTATGGTCGGACCAACAAGAAGCGTGTCGTTTAATGACATTGAAGTGTTCGTTTTTGCGGAACCATCGAAGACCACCTTTATCTTTGTTATGCTGCAGCGTGATGAGGAAGATAGCAGCATTTATAAGACGGTTTTGCTATCTCACCAGGAGGTACTTCCTCTATATGGCCCAACGATAAATACCATATTCCTTCATAAAGTTATGATACTGGTCTCGCAAAATAGGATTTGACATAAATCTTCGTTCAACGGAGTGAAGGCGGCTTAATGAAACACCAAATGAATCCCAAAAGTTGACTCTTCGAGCGCTCTTAAATGGTAACTCCACCATGTAGCGATCGTCTGAAAGTCTGGTGTCAGTTTTTTCGAAGAGCTTTTCAGCTCGCTGCTCATCAATAGATAGGATGGGTTCATTGCGAATTTCCTCTAAGTGCCAAAACTTCTCAAGGTCAAACTCTTGAGAATAATCCAACTGAGTACAAAAAGTTTCTACTCCTTTAGCGTGCTTAAGAGTAAGCTGCACAGACCTTCCAGCTATTACTGAACCGAAAATAGTAGGAATCAAATGTGGAATACCATTTATGTGGGTATTAGAAGGCCCTGTAATAATGCTGAACACCTTATCAGCACCGATCAAAATATCAATAGGACCAGACTTATAAAAAAGTGGATCAGCTAATGATATTAACTCTGTCGATTGAAGACGGCGGTAAGAATGAAGTTAGCTTTGGTAGAACATAGCAAGTAACGTCGATAAATTCTGCATTGTAACGAGAGATTAGTCTAAAAGTTACTACTCTAATAGCAACTCCAGCTGACGTAGAAGCGACTGCTAAGACTAGAATCCGAGGGTAGTTACGAGTTAATCCCAGTCGTTGAACAGGTTGTTCAGTGATGAACGAATCTTGGGATCCCGTATCGAGAAGCAGTCGAACGTTTTAAAAAGATCGGTGTTTGTTTTCTGTTCTGGCATTGGCAGTGGGAAGGATTGTTTGAAAACGACCATTGGGTTCACACGAATGATTGTTTATAACCAGCGAATCAACTGCGTTTCATGATAGTGACGACGATAACGACGACGTGGTTATGTTTGCAATGGCATTATTTGGATTTGCGCGATTTGCCGAAGAAACGGTTGTACCTGAGTGCATCAGCGAGTGATGTCGTGGGTTGCATGTCTTGCAGCGGAGGTTAGATTGACACCTATTTTAATTGTGGCTATGCCGAAGACAATTGAAGCACAATGACTGCTCCTTAACAAAGCCCCGACGAGCATCAACAGTGAGAGCGAGAAATTGTGCGCAATTGAATAAATTGTGATCGTACTTGCATTTAGGACAGCTTGGTTTGAATTCTACCACATGAGAACGAACGACATTTTGAACCTTGCTTCGAGACTGAGAAGAACGCATTGGAGCGTGGCACGATTCTAAGCAAACGCAACAATTTTGTAGGAAGTCCACTAAATCGTTGATGCTGGAATCATTCCTTGATCCAACTTCTTCGGCCCAAGCCTGCTTCGTATCTGGATCGAGTTTCTCCAACAATAAATATATTAGCTAAACCCCTTATTACTTCGTCGGCACCATTAGTGATCTTTCGAACAATAACGCATTTGATGAATTTGTTGATGGTAATGATAGAAATGATTAGACAAATGATTGAACGATGAGATGCGTCCTATCATAACGCTTCTTCAATCTATCCCAAGCTTCCAAATAATTTTCTTCAGAAATTGTTGTGTTTTATGGGATTCGCGGCATCCCCACTTACAAACGACTTCAAGAAATATAATTTTTGAGATGAGCTTAGCGACGCACAATCAAGCGAACTCAGAAATTAATCTCTAAATGACGGCCAGTCCTTGTAATCGCCCGTAAAGGGTTAAATGGAGATTTTCGCCAAATTCACCGAAGACGACGCTTTTGTATAGTTCAATTTCTCAAGGAAAGAAGCTTGTTGACTCGCTAATTTTTCAGCAGTTGTTTCCTTTGCAGGTTCTGATAAATGTTTGATACGTTTGAAGTTAGTTAAAATCGAATGAGCCGTGAAATATTTTGACTCATAGTCCTTAAACTCTGGTTCTGGGTCAACAAAGTCATTATCACCCATAAAATTGTATAACTTATCTTGAAACGAAAGAAAATCAGACCACGCTAATTCTAATTTCGTCAAACGAATTTCAAGCATTGAAAGAGCAGTACATTATACAAAAATACTTTCATCTATCTTCAAGAGTTAGTATGTTAAAAAGAAGGCATCTAGTTAAGTAGAGTGGAGTACCAATATTCCATCTTAGCTTTTTAAAAACATTCCTAGTAAAGCATTTTTGTACCCTCTCTATCCTGTGGGAGTGGTTGTGATAGTAAGGATTCCAGATTGTACTACAATAATTTAATACTGATCTTACAAGTGCGAAGTAGAGAGCCTTCAATGCAAAGGGATCAGAGAATTCTTTCGTATTACGCCTAATAAACCCGAGCATTCTAAATGCATTACTCACAATGTAGTCAACATGAGAGTTAAAAGTAAGTTGTGGGTCCAATATGACTCCAAGGTCCTTTTTAAAACTTACTTTTTCTAACTCAACATTGTTAATTTGGTAATTAAAAAATATTCGACTTATGCATCTCAGGCAGGTAAGGCTTTGGCACTTAGACACATTTAAATCTAGGAGGTTATGTTGACACCAACTATTAAGATCAAGCAAGCAATTGTCAACAGTTTGAATAGAGTGAAATATTTTCAAGCCATCGGGAATAAAATGCACGCGGAATTTCGAATATAGGACGGAATATCGTTCACAAAAAGGACAAAAAGCGAGGGCCCTATGTGGCTTCCTTGAGGAACCCCTGATGTTACAAATATAGGCGCTGATAGACTACCACCGATTTTAACATATTGAATTCGGTCTTGAAGATATGACGATATCCAGTCTAACAGAGAGGAATTAAACCCAATACTTTTTAACTTTGCGATCAGCACTATGATTAACTCTGTCAAAAGCCTTTGCAAAATCGGTAAAAATAATATCAGTTTGATAGCCGTGTTCAAAATTCGTTATTACTTTCTCGCATAGAATTGCTAAGTTAGTGGCGGTGGATCTGCCTTGAACAAATCCATGCTGGGAGTCCGATATCATTTCTTTGACAGCGAAGTTCAGTTTATTACATACAATCTTTTCAAACACTTTGGGGATGGCTGATAGCTTGCATATAGGCCTATAGTTAGAAACTATCCGTTCGGATCCGGCCTTAAAAATAGATGATATGTAAGCCACTTCCCACTCGTTAAGAAAATTAGCAGTTCTAAGGGATAAGTTAAAAATAATACACAAAGGTAATGCAAGTGATGTTGCACATTCTTTTAAAAATATAGGAGAGATCCCATCTGGACCTACACCCTTATTTACATCTAAGCCAGTTCCTAGAGAAACCTGATTTGAAGAACAAAAATCTTGAAGAATAGCTGGAGAGGAAGAACAATAAACGTATTTGAAGTAATTCGCAAAAAATTTGCAAATGGTGGCAGTGTCTCTGGATATCTCTTCCTGGTACTGCATACAGTTTGGTAGGCCAATAGATTTTCGTTTATTATTAATAAAAGTCCAGAAATGCTTACTATTGATTTTTACTTTAGATTCAGCGGACAGAACATAGCTATTATATAGAAATTTATTAAGATAATCAAACTCTTTAAGAGATTGTAAGTATTTTAGATGAAAAAATGAATTATTTTTGTTGCGCTTATACAATTTATATGCTTTAATCTTTCGATTTTTTAAGTTAGATAGTTTTTTGCTATACCAAGGAGGATTTGAGTTTTTCGTAATTTCCTTTTTAGGGACAAACTCCTCAAGTACATATTTTAAATGGTCGCTAAAAACGTTGTACGCAAGATCGAGATTAATATCTGATAGCAAAGTATTCCACGGTATGGCAGTATAAAACCGATTGATTACATTAAAATCAGCACTCTTAAAATCAAATGTTTTCGTACTTGAATTTTCTAAATTTCTAATATAATCAAAGAATGTAACTTCTAGACAAACACTTTTATGGTGAATGTTTTGAACTACTGGAACCCTAACAACATCAATAGAAGTTGTTCGGCCTTCGTAAGAACCTATCTGGCATGCTTGTTAATTTTAAGACTATAGAAGAGTCGTACGTCCTCGAAGTAAAAATAAATAACACCACCCTTTGCATAGTACCAATTTACATAAACTGTAGTCACTAGCAGCGTGACTACGACAAACTTTACGACCTATTGAATAGCTTGCAGTCTTCAGATTTAATGCTTGTCAGGGATTTTAACGCAAGGATAGGTTCGACTCAAAACAATTTTGTAAGCGTGAAACTATGAACTTAACCCGTAAGTCGAAAGATGAAATTTGCGATAATAAGGGTTTTAGGATTATCGAATGTGCAGATGCTCTTGACTGCCGGGTTCTTAACGGAAGTTGTGAAGGCGATTCTAGCGGAGAGTACACCTTTATCCGCGGATCAGCGTGCTCAGTAATCGATTATTGCTTCGTATCTGGAAACTGGCATTTTCTCTTAGAAGATTTCCGGGTAGCGTCGGAAACATTTTCTGATCATATGCCCCTTGAATTAACATGCAAAGTACTGGAAAATATGAATATTGTAAATACGAAGCCTATAGGACTGCTACCGAAATTAATCTGGAGTCCCAGAATTCGCTACCTGTTCCAAAATAATATGAATGGAGAACTCGAGAGAGTATCCGCGTTAAACCCCTCACCCAACCATTACGCCAAGAAAAATGTCGTTTCGTTTCTGCTTTAAACAGTTCTAGATCATCAGCAGAATTTTGGAAAGCCGCCAGGATAGTAATTGGTCAAAGAAATGTCATCGCCACAGCTTTACAAGCTCCTCAGCTGAGAGATCACTTTAATATTCTGCTCAACACATCACGAGCATCGCCAGACCTTCTATATGCAGCCCCTCTGATCTTTGACGAGTTTCTGGATGCCTCTTTCACTTTACCTGAAGTTCGACAAGTCATTGTAAGGTCTAAGTTAAAAAAAGCTCCAGGAGTTGATCGCATTAACTTCGAGTTTTACAAAAATTGTAGAACGGAATTTGTGGCAGCTCTTACATCTGAATTGCATTGGAGATGTTCCGGAAAGTTTCAGGAAAGCTATAATATTCCCGATACACAAGAAAGGTGATTACAATGATCCAACTAATTATAGAGGTATTTCTTTTCTAAATACTTCAGCCAAGTTGTTCGGGACCTTAATTTTCAACAGGCTTACTCAGTGGGTCGAAAATAAGAGCATTTTACACGAATACCAAGCTGGATTCAGAAAAAAACTACTCTACGATAGACCAAATTGTTGCCCTCGTCAATATTGCCGAATTATATAAAGAGAGAGCGAAAAAATGATATGCCTTTTATGTAGACTTCCGCGCGGCATTTGATTCCATAGCCAGTGAAGCTCTGTTCTATAAACTATATACATAGGTATGGAATATCAAGCAAAATCATCAATATTCTTAGAGCGATGTATGATAATAACGTAGCTATTGTTTGGGACGGTGAATTTGTGTCCGAAGAATTTTCAACATCAATGCGCGTAAAACAGGGATGCATTTTAAGCGCGCTACTCTTCATTCTGTTCATTAATGAAATATCAGATGCTGTTGGGGGTGGAATGGAGCTTAGTCGTACACAAATTCCTGCGCTCATGTTTGCGGATGATATAGTCTTCCTCGCCGAAACAGTAGACGGTTCGCAGTTAATGATCAACAGGCTTGAGGAGTACTGCAGAACCTGGAATTTAACTGTTAACTTGGAAAAGTCAAAAATAATGGACTTCAGAAATGGTGGTGTTAGGCATTGCCGAATCGAAAAATGGACCTACCAAGGTGAACACATTGAGATTGTACGAGAGTATAAATACCTGGGAATCTGGATCGCAGCTAATCTTAATATGAAAAAACACTTCACAGCAAAACTAGCAGAAGCCAAGCGGGCAATTTCTTCAGTTTGGAGACGCTGCATCGAAAACAAATATATAGCCCATGCCTCGAAGCAAAAAATATTTCGTGCGACAGCAACATCTGTTCTTCTTTATGGAGCTCAAGTGTGGGGTTATTGCTCTTTTGTAGAAGTAGAGACATTTTTACGGTATTTTCTTTCGGTTACCAAGTAGTACACCCAATTACATGTTACACCTTGAGACAGGAGTGCCACCGCTTTTCTTGGATACGTTGAAGCTACATTTAGATTACATCATGAAAGTAATGGCAATGGAACGAACGAGGATACCTAAATTAGTACTTTCTCATATCATATTAACTAGAGGAAGCCTTGTCAAGGAGTGGGAGCGCCGAGCGTCCGATTGCGGAATAACTATGAGTATTGCACCTGATGAACAACATACGTCCTTGAAAATAAAGTTCAACAACCTACTTGTGGATACAGGTCGTATCATTTATGACAAGTACTTACATGAAGCTCAGTCATCCCAGTATAGTTTGTGCTATAGTAAAGTGGAACACAATCTTCAAGAACGAACTTACTTCCCAAATTGCAAGACTACGGACGTGATAAGTGTAATATTCAAAATAAGAGGTGAATTAGTTCAGCTTAACTATATTCCACATCGTGAAGAACTTCCCATTTTGTGCGATTTGTGTAACCTAAAGCAGAGAGAAGATGTACTTCATTTTGCCGCAATATGCCCGAATCTCAAAGAGTTTCGTCTACGCTTTTTTGGGTCTTATTCATTGAGTACGGAAGAAACGATCAACATTTTGAATGGGGAAAAGGTTGGAGTGTGTTGTACAATTACACCGTGAACGCACCCCGCTACAGAAAACGCATCATAGAAAGAAATTTTTAAGTTATTTAGACTCTTTTAACTATCCTAGTATTTAATAAATAAATAGCAAGTAAAGATATTGTTGTCAATCTGGTAGACGGCCTTGGGCCAAACGAAATAAGACTTAAGTACAACTAAATTGTAATAAATTGTTTATACCGAAATAAAAGTCATCTAAAAACTAACTAAAACTAAACTCAATAGAAGTATCAAACTCCTTATCAACAAAAACCAAATCTAGTTGGCGGTTCAGGTTATTACAAAAATTATTTATTTGAACAAGATTGAACTGACTAAAAAGGTCAGTGTTCGCAATTTCTATGGTTGACCTCACATTAAAGGGTACTAGATATTTATCATCTAAGTCAAATTTCCATTCAATATCTCCTACATTAAAATCACCCAAACATATATATATATATATGATCGCTACTGTTTAAATTACTTAAAAAAGATCCTAGATTGGAGAAATATGCATTATATTTACATCTCTAGAGAGCTACCCGAGCGAATGTAACAAACAATGATATATAAATCAGCATGTGAAGTGGAAGAAACTTTGACAATGGAATTTCATCGGCTGATATATGGGTTCCAACAGCAACAAGAACTCCACCTCCTCCAGAGAAACAAGTTTTAATATGACAGCGATCCTTGTGGAAAACTTCATATTGCTTCTCGTCAAACATTTCCGAATTCGTATGATCATCGTTGATCCAAGTTTCAGTGAGAACTATATAATATCATAGTCACGTGCAGAAAAATAGGAATACAATTTATCCAATCTAGTTCTTATGCCCCCAGTATTTTTATAATATATACTTAAATTACTATGTTTTGCGACGGAAGCAGCAGCGACAACATCAGAATCAATAGCATGATAAATATAATTAGAAGTAGCAGTAATGGGAACAGCATTGGCAGGTGCAGCATCATAATAAACGAAGGAGGGAGCGGAAGCGGGATTGGTAGCACTATTGCCAACAAGGCCTATGCTCTCGGTGCACCCTGAGCGCTCTCTTCGTTTTTTGGCCGAAATTGAAAAGAGCGCACACGAATCCCCTTCATCCAAGCATCCGAATTCAGAAAAGAAGCAATTAAATCATCAGCTACACCAAGTTTGAAGTTGATATGTTTTAATGAATTCAAATCAGCATCAGATTTGCTAGTTTGTGACAAGCGAGCATAGATAGATCAACATTAAATGCCGATGAATCATAATTTAGAATTTCCTCGCAGTTTTTGCAGGTTTAACGCCGAGTCTCCACGAGACATATTTATTTCAAACATTATGTCAGACATCATGTTAGAAATTTTTATTTTTTTATACGGTTGGCAAATTATGTCAAGAAATTTCATTTTCAACCATATCACATATGAGCAAGCAACGACTAATTCTTGCTTGCCACCGAGTCTCCACGAGACATATTTCTTTCAGACTTCATGTCAGGCACCAATCAGCCATGTTTTCTTCGTAGTAAAACTCAAATTGACACTCCCTGTCAAATTTATTTCAGGGTTTATTTCCACAGAGATGGCAAGAAATGAAAGCAGAAATCGATTTCTTGAAATGAGTCATTTCAAGAAATTTGCGGTCTCCATTGGAAATTTCGATTGCATGAAATATTTCTTGCAATGAATTATTGCCAGTGGAGACCAGGGGTCAGGAGCAGCGACCAATGTATTTTGATTTCCCTCAGTAGTGGTGGTGGCAACAACAACAACAGCAGCGGCAGCATCGATCGAAGGTTCACAACTAGATTTCGATAATGGTTGAGCGGCGTGCGAGCAGTAGTACTTGATGAAGTTGACCTGTCATGTTCACAGGGGGGAGTGTGTGAGTCATTTAAGCACAACTGTTTCGCAACAGTTTTTTTCCGTACACTCAAAGCATTAGGTAGAGACGGCGAACCGCGAGAGAGTGCATTCTCCGTGCATGCTCCAAGCCGAATATAATTTTCACCTTGACTCAAAAGAACGGAGCGGAGACAAAGTATTGATAACAAGTTTGTAGAAATTAAAAAAAATAATTCTTATTTAGTTCTTTGTTACTGCGTTTAAAGAAATTTCACATTAAATACTATAAAAATACAAAAAAATAAAAACAAACAGAAAAAATAAAATATAAAATTGAAAATTTAGTTTCTTCGATCATAAAATTAGATATTTTATTTAATACCATCAATTTAGGTATATTTTTCATCTGAAATCCGTCTCAATGTCAAGTTATAATAAAAAATATTGGTGCGGTCATAGAAATTTCGGTCACTGTACACTGCGAAAGTGGAGTGTGTAAATACTTTCTTGACAGTGAAAGTGTTGTCCTTTTTTAAGTTTTGTTGTTTTTTTAATTGAAATGAAATATTTTTTGTATGCCATTTAATTTTTCAAATATGAATTATTATAAATAAAAAAATAAAAATTGAATAAAGTTACTACAAGTGCTTCTATTTATAATGAAGGAGTAGAGCTTTCTGTTTTTTCACCTTGTGTAAACACTTTCTTGACAGACTGTATAAAAAAGGTGTGAAAACTTTTCCAACATAGACAAAAAATGTGTGATGGTATTCGACGAAATGAAAATAAAACCTGAGATAGATTATCACCTCTATCGTAGAGTCCGGCGGATCGGAGATTCCCTTCTCTTATTCGATTTACTTTCACTTCACGTTGGTATTTTAGAATTTATCGGGGAAGTTTCTTTATCGACCAGTATGTCGAATAGGAAGTGTCGTTCTTAAAACATTTTTTTTGTGATAACTGGCAGCAGAAACGTTTGTGTGTTTGGCGAAAATAAATTAAAAAAAGGATGCCAAAGAAATGATTTTTTTTTATTTGATGGCGAACAAACGTACTCGGACATTTGTATGACTAATCAGAATCCTTTTTATTTTGCGCTTTCTTCCTTGGGACGTGGTGCTAACCTATTATACTCAATTTTTGTTGAAAAGTTTCCCGTAATCTAACAATATCTGGTGGTCTTTTGCAACATGAACATATGTATGATACACGTACATATATATATATGAGCATATGTGCGTACAGATAAAAACAACTTTCAACACAAACACAAGATCCGCAATGAATTTCCTACGGATGCCAAATGTATGGAGAGCGTAGTTCCGCTCCTTTTCCACGATCCAGTGAATCTCATTAGCATTACTGACATGAGAGTGGTTCTCTTCAACGGTACAATCCGTTGCAAATTTTCGGTTCTTAGTGAAGCGTTCCCACCGACGGATTCTACGATAGGAATGTCAGGCGAAGATTGCATTTGCGGTTGTAATGATTTTGATGAGTGTGGGGGAGTTAATAATGTAACATCCACAGAAAATACTGTTCGCTGAACTTACCTCTCCTCGATACTTATATCATGGGTTGCACTATCAAAGCCATCCATCGTCTTAGGCGGGGTGGTTTTTCGTATACTCCATACTGAAATTTTGATGAATTTGCGCCACACTTATCTTACGACTTTTGGCTTATGGATATGCCGTCTGATGCAATGACACCAGAACTCCAGCTGATGCGAAAATTCAGAGTCGACTTTTCTTGTGTTCAGGACTGACTTCGGCCAGAGTCTGAGCCGGGAATGGAAGGTAGTCGTATTCTCAGGGATGGTTCCAAAACCAGTCAAGGGCCTGGAGCTGGGGGTCACATCGGGATCTTGGGGAACGAGATCTTCGATGAGATTGCTAGACAAGGCTCAGAAGAGGCTTTCTTATGTCCCGATCCCGCGTCGGGTTTCCCTGCGTCCTCGGTTAGGGCTTCCTTTGACGATTGGGTCACTCACGAGCACAGTTGTCGGTGGCATGACTCTCCAGGATGCAGTTTGACTAAACACATGCTCCCGGACGTCTGTAAGAAAGCAGTGGCATTCTTGCTGTCTCTCAGCAGAAAAGACTGTAGACAACTTATTGGCGTCTTGACAGGCCACTTTGCTTTTGCCAAGCACCTTAACGTGCTGGCCTTAAGTGACACTACAATCTGCGATGCTTGTGGAGAGAACGACGACACCGCCGAATATTATCTCTGTGTGAGTCCGGCCTTTGCTCGTATCAGGTGGCAGATCCTCTGTGCTGATGTGGTGAATGCTGGTACTGTAAGCCCCTCATTACTGAAGTGCTTGCTTGGCTTTCTTAGAAAGACAAGGAAATTTCAATAAAATGGGTAAATCAGGGTTTGCTCTCTGGTAGTACAATGGACCAGTTGCGCCTGAGTGCTCCAGTCGAGCGTTTCATATCCCGACAAAAAACAAAATACTGTTCGCAATGCATTATCAATGAGCATCGTGTGGCAACACTAATGCCATCATGCACAGCAGTTTGTTCCACATTCCACAATTCACCCCTAGTGCCACCTGGCATTTTCGGACAGAGGCTTAAATCGTATTCGAAAATGTTCTAAAGGTTCTTGTATTTGGTATAAATACACCAACCACCAGCAGAGAAGAGCCCATAGAGGTGAAAATACCGAGGAACAAGTGCGATTACTGTGAGAGCTAGTTATTTGGAAATTAGCGTTGAGAATAAAGAATAAACAATATTGTGATTAGAAGTGAATTTGTAGAGACAATTTAATAGATTAAAGAATAAAGTGATTTATAAATAAACAGTTTAAATATGCAGAAGAAGGTTTTATTATTACGAACCCCAGGAAGAATATTTTGTTGAATTGTTACGTAAAAAATAAATTGCAAATAACAATGCAAACTTATGTACGCACGTATTAATAGAATAAAACGAAATGTAAATATAATGAAAGGCCTACCACTTTTTCGCCGTGGCTCTGGTTAAACTAAGTGTGGAGCATGTAATAATTATTTGAATGCAATGCAAAAAGCAGTGACAATTTTGTATCAAGTCAGATTAAATCATTTTAAAAAGCGAAGCCATTTCATAGTAATTGGCGACACGTCACAGACTGATGAATTGGAAGATTCAATACTTCTCTTGCTCGAAAGATTGATTGTTGAAATCTTGCATGGAGAATATCCAATCACCCTTGTAGTCAGAATATATTTTTAGAATACTTTCGGCTACGGTATCTTTCTCACTCAGTGGTAACGTTGGCGGCTCATCCCGTCCACGTTCGGCATTGGAAATTTTTTTTTGAGTTCATCTGAATCCACTTCATCTTCCAAGTCCGCCACTAATGCTGCATGCAGTTCTCTGTGCCTTTGTTCCAACTATTTTCAGGTTAAGATTGCGCAAAAGTTTATACAATTCTGGCAATTGGAGCGTGTCCAATTTCATTTTAATTTTGGATCCTTGTGTGGTAAGTCTGATTCCGCCAGCAGTAAATGCAGTGGCAGAAGACCAGTGGCAGCGTTGCCAACAAGACATCAGAGATGCCGCCTTTGATGTAGTGGCTTTCTTTTGCCCCCCACGGTTGGCAAATTATGTCAAGAAATTTCATTTTCAACCATATCACATATGAGCAAGCAACGACTAATTCTTGCTTGCCACCGAATCTCCACGAGACATATTTCTTTCAGACTTCATGTCAGGCACCAATCAGCCATGTTTTCTTCGTAGTAAAACTCAAATTGACACTCCCTGTCAAATTTATTTCAGGGTTTATTTCCACAGAGATGGCAAGAAATGAAAGCAGAAATCGATTTCTTGAAATGAGTCATTTCAAGAAATTTGCGGTCTCCATTGGAAATTTCGATTGCATGAAATATTTCTTGCAATGAATTATTGCCAGTGGAGACCAGGGGTCAGGAGCAGCGACCAATGTATTTTGATTTCCCTCAGTAGTGGTGGTGGCAACAACAACAACAGCAGCGGCAGCATCGATCGAAGGTTCACAACTAGATTTCGATAATGGTTGAGCGGCGTGCGAGCAGTAGTACTTGATGAAGTTGACCTGTCATGTTCACAGGGGGGAGTGTGTGAGTCATTTAAGCACAACTGTTTCGCAACAGTTTTTTTCCGTACACTCAAAGCATTAGGTAGAGACGGCGAACCGCGAGAGAGTGCATTCTCCGTGCATGCTCCAAGCCGAATATAATTTTCACCTTGACTCAAAAGAACGGAGCGGAGACAAAGTATTGATAACAAGTTTGTAGAAATTAAAAAAAATAATTCTTATTTAGTTCTTTGTTACTGCGTTTAAAGAAATTTCACATTAAATACTATAAAAATACAAAAAAATAAAAACAAACAGAAAAAATAAAATATAAAATTGAAAATTTAGTTTCTTCGATCATAAAATTAGATATTTTATTTAATACCATCAATTTAGGTATATTTTTCATCTGAAATCCGTCTCAATGTCAAGTTATAATAAAAAATATTGGTGCGGTCATAGAAATTTCGGTCACTGTACACTGCGAAAGTGGAGTGTGTAAATACTTTCTTGACAGTGAAAGTGTTGTCCTTTTTTAAGTTTTGTTGTTTTTTTAATTGAAATGAAATATTTTTTGTATGCCATTTAATTTTTCAAATATGAATTATTATAAATAAAAAAATAAAAATTGAATAAAGTTACTACAAGTGCTTCTATTTATAATGAAGGAGTAGAGCTTTCTGTTTTTTCACCTTGTGTAAACACTTTCTTGACAGACTGTATAAAAAAGGTGTGAAAACTTTTCCAACATAGACAAAAAATGTGTGATGGTATTCGACGAAATGAAAATAAAACCTGAGATAGATTATCACCTCTATCGTAGAGTCCGGCGGATCGGAGATTCCCTTCTCTTATTCGATTTACTTTCACTTCACGTTGGTATTTTAGAATTTATCGGGGAAGTTTCTTTATCGACCAGTATGTCGAATAGGAAGTGTCGTTCTTAAAACATTTTTTTTGTGATAACTGGCAGCAGAAACGTTTGTGTGTTTGGCGAAAATAAATTAAAAAAAGGATGCCAAAGAAATGATTTTTTTTTATTTGATGGCGAACAAACGTACTCGGACATTTGTATGACTAATCAGAATCCTTTTTATTTTGCGCTTTCTTCCTTGGGACGTGGTGCTAACCTATTATACTCAATTTTTGTTGAAAAGTTTCCCGTAATCTAACAATATCTGGTGGTCTTTTGCAACATGAACATATGTATGATACACGTACATATATATATATGAGCATATGTGCGTACAGATAAAAACAACTTTCAACACAAACACAAGATCCGCAATGAATTTCCTACGGATGCCAAATGTATGGAGAGCGTAGTTCCGCTCCTTTTCCACGATCCAGTGAATCTCATTAGCATTACTGACATGAGAGTGGTTCTCTTCAACGGTACAATCCGTTGCAAATTTTCGGTTCTTAGTGAAGCGTTCCCACCGACGGATTCTACGATAGGAATGTCAGGCGAAGATTGCATTTGCGGTTGTAATGATTTTGATGAGTGTGGGGGAGTTAATAATGTAACATCCACAGAAAATACTGTTCGCTGAACTTACCTCTCCTCGATACTTATATCATGGGTTGCACTATCAAAGCCATCCATCGTCTTAGGCGGGGTGGTTTTTCGTATACTCCATACTGAAATTTTGATGAATTTGCGCCACACTTATCTTACGACTTTTGGCTTATGGATATGCCGTCTGATGCAATGACACCAGAACTCCAGCTGATGCGAAAATTCAGAGTCGACTTTTCTTGTGTTCAGGACTGACTTCGGCCAGAGTCTGAGCCGGGAATGGAAGGTAGTCGTATTCTCAGGGATGGTTCCAAAACCAGTCAAGGGCCTGGAGCTGGGGGTCACATCGGGATCTTGGGGAACGAGATCTTCGATGAGATTGCTAGACAAGGCTCAGAAGAGGCTTTCTTATGTCCCGATCCCGCGTCGGGTTTCCCTGCGTCCTCGGTTAGGGCTTCCTTTGACGATTGGGTCACTCACGAGCACAGTTGTCGGTGGCATGACTCTCCAGGATGCAGTTTGACTAAACACATGCTCCCGGACGTCTGTAAGAAAGCAGTGGCATTCTTGCTGTCTCTCAGCAGAAAAGACTGTAGACAACTTATTGGCGTCTTGACAGGCCACTTTGCTTTTGCCAAGCACCTTAACGTGCTGGCCTTAAGTGACACTACAATCTGCGATGCTTGTGGAGAGAACGACGACACCGCCGAATATTATCTCTGTGTGAGTCCGGCCTTTGCTCGTATCAGGTGGCAGATCCTCTGTGCTGATGTGGTGAATGCTGGTACTGTAAGCCCCTCATTACTGAAGTGCTTGCTTGGCTTTCTTAGAAAGACAAGGAAATTTCAATAAAATGGGTAAATCAGGGTTTGCTCTCTGGTAGTACAATGGACCAGTTGCGCCTGAGTGCTCCAGTCGAGCGTTTCATATCCCGACAAAAAACAAAATACTGTTCGCAATGCATTATCAATGAGCATCGTGTGGCAACACTAATGCCATCATGCACAGCAGTTTGTTCCACATTCCACAATTCACCCCTAGTGCCACCTGGCATTTTCGGACAGAGGCTTAAATCGTATTCGAAAATGTTCTAAAGGTTCTTGTATTTGGTATAAATACACCAACCACCAGCAGAGAAGAGCCCATAGAGGTGAAAATACCGAGGAACAAGTGCGATTACTGTGAGAGCTAGTTATTTGGAAATTAGCGTTGAGAATAAAGAATAAACAATATTGTGATTAGAAGTGAATTTGTAGAGACAATTTAATAGATTAAAGAATAAAGTGATTTATAAATAAACAGTTTAAATATGCAGAAGAAGGTTTTATTATTACGAACCCCAGGAAGAATATTTTGTTGAATTGTTACGTAAAAAATAAATTGCAAATAACAATGCAAACTTATGTACGCACGTATTAATAGAATAAAACGAAATGTAAATATAATGAAAGGCCTACCACTTTTTCGCCGTGGCTCTGGTTAAACTAAGTGTGGAGCATGTAATAATTATTTGAATGCAATGCAAAAAGCAGTGACAATTTTGTATCAAGTCAGATTAAATCATTTTAAAAAGCGAAGCCATTTCATAGTAATTGGCGACACGTCACAGACTGATGAATTGGAAGATTCAATACTTCTCTTGCTCGAAAGATTGATTGTTGAAATCTTGCATGGAGAATATCCAATCACCCTTGTAGTCAGAATATATTTTTAGAATACTTTCGGCTACGGTATCTTTCTCACTCAGTGGTAACGTTGGCGGCTCATCCCGTCCACGTTCGGCATTGGAAATTTTTTTTTGAGTTCATCTGAATCCACTTCATCTTCCAAGTCCGCCACTAATGCTGCATGCAGTTCTCTGTGCCTTTGTTCCAACTATTTTCAGGTTAAGATTGCGCAAAAGTTTATACAATTCTGGCAATTGGAGCGTGTCCAATTTCATTTTAATTTTGGATCCTTGTGTGGTAAGTCTGATTCCGCCAGCAGTAAATGCAGTGGCAGAAGACCAGTGGCAGCGTTGCCAACAAGACATCAGAGATGCCGCCTTTGATGTAGTGGCTTTCTTTCGCCCCCCACAACAAAACCCCTGGTTTGAAGAGGAATGACGGCAAGGACATGAAGCAATACAAGAGGCGATTCAAGCGGTGCTGCATAGAAGGACTAGAGCTGCTCACCAGGTCTACGAGCGGAGGAGAAAAGAGGAACATCGCCTTCTCAGAAAAAAGGAAAAGGAGCATGAGAAGCGCTCGATCGAGGAAATTGAGAGACTTTATTGCAGGAATGATGGTCGAAAATGTTATCAAAAGTTAAAAAGAACGTGTCAGGCTTTCGAAGCCAGAACAGAATAAGGTAGTAGTAGACGGCGCTGAGGATATAGAAGGAACACTTCCGCAGACTGCTAAACGTCGACGATGACCAATATTCCGCTGTCAGGCAGAATGAGCTTAGTCAAAATTCCCGTCAACCCGAGCAGGGTTGTGAGGGAAGTGAGGATAGCGATATTTAAACTTAAATCGGGGCGGGTTTCTAACATAGGAAATTCGCTGTTTTTTTTTTTTTTTTGTGTAAAATGGCCTAAAAGCATTAAAAAACAAACATTTTTCTTCGAAATTCCACTATAGGAAATTCGCCGAAAAAATGTTTTGTTTTTTAATTAGTGTAAAAACGCATAAAAAACATAAGATGAAAATGTGTTCCAAAAAAATGAATACTACCTTTGTATATACATCTATATAGATGTATATACTTCTTCTTGTAGATGACGACAAAATTCTGCAAAGGTGGCGGTAGTATTGTAAAGAACTATTGAATGAACAGTTTCCCCGGCCACCACGAAAAGCGGTTGGGTCAGACGAGATGCCCTCTGAGTCCTGGAAAAAGATGGGAGACATCGGGTTCAGATGGCTCAGAACTCTCATCTCCAAATTTGTGAGAGGTGATCCAATGCCGAATCAATGGAGGGAAAGTTACCTTCTCCCTGTATACAAAGGGAAGGGTGATACGCGAAACTGTGATAACTACCGTTCGATCAAGCTGATGTCACACACCATGAAGATCGTTGAACGGGTATTAGGTGGCCGACTGCAAAAAATAATACGGCTATCTGATGATCAGTGCGGGTTTGTCTCGGGTAAATCAACCACAGATGCAATCCAAAGTATAATGATCATAATGGAAAAACATCGTGATTCCTTAAGGGATTTGCATATTGCATTGGTTGACTTTGAAAAGGTATTCGACAGACAACCACGAGACCTGATATGAGTGGCGCTAAGACATCGAGGGTTTCCAGAAACCTATGTACAGAGGATCATGGACATGTACGAAGGAGCAAAGACAAGAGTAAGATGCCCCGCTGGAGTAACCGAAGAGTTCCCAATCAAAGTTGGGGTGCACCTGAGAAGCGTTTTAAGCCCTTTGCTCTTTATTACAGTCCTTGATTATCTGCTTGAATGTAAAGTGATGTACCCCAAGGTACATCAGTTATTCTTTGCTGACGATGGAGCCATCATAAGTGAGGATCCTACATCCCTGCAACGAGCACTTGATGTGTGGGTGGACGTTTTGGAGGGAAATGGGTATCGCATTAGTTCAAAAAAGACAGAGTATTTGTGCTGCCCGTTCTCTGATCCACTCAGGCCTATTCCAGACATTTATTTGAATGGAACAGTGCTTCCCAAGTGCCAAAGTTCAAATATCTGCGATCTATGATCAATAGCAAAGCAGTAAATTAACGGCAGCTAAGATGAAGATGCTTCGCATGACAGCAGGAGTGACAAAGCTTGATCGAATAAGAAGTTCGAAGATCCGTGGAAGCTTTCACATCAAGGAAACCATCGTACAAAAAATAGAGCGCGAGCGGCTCAGCTGGTATTGCCACGTTCAAAGAAGAGATCATTTGAACCTTGTTAAAAAGGCAAAATCAATGCACGTTCCAAAGACATCGCGATGTAGGAAAGACAGGCCTATAAACGCCTGGATCAGACAAATGCGACGACATCGGCATTTCATTGACCTCAGTAACCGAGTGATCCAAAATCGGCAGGCCTGCCGATATTTTCTGAGGTCAAATAGGCGAACTCCACAGGCGGATCAGTAGAAATGCGGTGAAGTGGGAGGGTTGTGATCCCTTATTTTCGGATCATAACCTCGTTAAAAAAAAAAGGAAGAAGAAGATAGATGTATATACAATGATACCTACTACTAAAAAACAATTTTTTCTTCGAAATTCTAACTTTAATTCATGTTGCTACTGCTTAATAGCTATAAGAAAATCAAAAACAATATAAATTCAATGGGATGGAATGAACAAACAATTGTTTTTTCAATTATTTATTAAAATCCCCGCAAACATGGAGAACGGTTTTCAACAACTCCTTAAAAGGATCCAGTCTATTTTCTTAGTGATTCTCCTCCAATGGCATGCTTCTCTCATTCAACTACAAGATACAGTGTACTCCCTGTAATTATGTAACTTTACTTAAATTATTTTAATTCAAAACTGAATTTATGCCGAATTAAATTTCAACGATTTTTTGTAATTATTTCGAAAAAGGGCATCCTTTTCAAAACTAACCATACAGCCAATAGTGGGTAAGCAGCGCGCTTTGCGCTATTTATTCATTTAAACTTCGCTTTCCGGAATGGTTAAGCCGCTTACGCGACTTCGTCACTCCGCTAAGTGTATGCCAACAACTGGCAGGCAGGCGCCTGGGGCTAAGTCTATTCGACAACAGTGTTGTGTGGGCCAACAGTCGACAAGTGGCGCGCTTCGCGCGATTCATTTAGTTACACTCCGCTTTCCGCAGTGGTTTAGCCGCTCACGCGACCTTCGTCGCTCCGCTAATGATATGTCAACAACTGTCAGGCAGGTGTCTGGGGCTATTTTATTTAGATTATAAGTACAATATATTTCATTCATTCATTCCATACCAGTGAATTCATATTATTTTTGATTTGTTTAAAGGTATTAAGCAATAGCAACATAAACTAAAATTAGAATTTCGAAGAAAACATTTGTTTTTTTTAGTATTATTAGCCTTTTCTGAATTTTTTTTTTGTTTTTTATGCTCTTTTACACTAATTTAAAGAAAAACTGTTTGCGAATTTCCTATATGCATAAAGCATTTTTTTATGCTTTTTAGGCCTTTTTACAAAAAAAAAATGTTTGGCAAATTTCCTATGTTGGAAACCTCAACCAAATCGAAAACAATATAAATTCACTGGAATAGATTGAACAACAAAAAACAAGTTCTTTTTTTTTATTATTTATTAAAATCCTCGCAAATATGAAGAACGGTTCTTAATAACTCCTCAAAAGGATTCAGTCTATTTTTTTTTAATCATTCTCCTCCACTGGTATACTACTCTATTGCAACTGAAAGATACAGTGTACTCCTTGTAATTAGGTCACTTCACGTAAATTATTTTATTCGAAGACAAACATTTTTTTTATAGTATTATTTAACTACCTCTCAAATTTTTTTGTATGTTTTTTAGGCCTTTTTACACAAAAAAAAATTATTTAGCGAATTTCGTATTTCAGCCCACAAACTTCTTGTAGACCACACCCTGTGCATCAAGGAATAATCTTGATTCTTTATAAAGACCACCCTTCACCCTTTCCTATTAACAGGAAAAATACAGTCCGATACTTATTGGACAAACCCTGTATAATCGTCCGGAATGGTAGCAGACCATCTGAAATGTATCATATGGTATTCCACCCTTATGACTTGACCAAGAATTTTACGAAAAGTGGATGTATCTATCTATGTGCGGAATTTTAATGTTTTTTTTACAGTTGTACTACTGCCTTCTAAAAGACTCATATACCAAATTTCAACTTTCTAGGTCAAAATGGGGTCTAAAACGACACAAACATTTGTCCATTAACAAGATAAATTCAGCGCGCAGTCAATGGTGCATTTGCGAGTATTGAGACAGAAGCAGCAACTATGGTATTAGCGGTCAATGAATACAAAATAAAATATATGCTGTCTACAAAAAAGGACACCCAACATTGGCGACTTGGACAAAACACGCCAATAGACAGATATGATTTTGAGGTAGTAAAGGACTTTGTCTACTTGGGCTATATGGTGAACTCCGCAAATGACATCAATGGGGAAATCAAACAAAGAGCTCTGGCGACCCCCTGTTTTTACGAGCCCTATCTTGAACTACTAAGGTAACACTGTATAAGACAATAATCATTCCAGTCCTGCTGTATAGCGCAGAGATAGACTTTGTCAAAATCGGATAAGGATGCCTTTGGTTACTTTGAGAGAAAAGCTCTCCGAGTGATCTTTGGTCTCGTCTGCATAGACGACGAGTGGAGGAGAAGGTACAATGCCGAACTATACGGCCTATACAAAGACATCGACTTAGCTAGAAGAGTTTATATAATACATTGACCAAGATGGATGGTTCATGAAAAGCGGATGGAGCCCAACGTTCCAGCCCGGAAAATCTTCAAATCCACCCCAGATGCACGGCACAATAGAGGACGACCTCGTAGTAGGTGGCGCAAATAAGTGGAGGAGGATCTCAACCAACTTGGCGTGCGCATCTGGAGGTAGTTGGCTCGTAACCGGGCTGGCTGGAGAGCTTTGTTGGTTGAGGTCCACGTAGGTAAGTAAGTAATATGTGCCTCGCTTCTTAGCTCTGGGTCCTTTGCTACTGCACACATGACGCATTTTCGGCACCAAGTTTTTATGTCGTCTCTTGCACTAACCTAATAAAAACATTCTCGCACTTTCTCTAGTGCCTTGTTTGCACCCAAATGACCTCTGGATACTCCACCATGCATTTCTCGTAGCACATGAGGTGCTTTTGAGCGCGGTAGATTGAGCTGAATTACGAAATCTTTTCCGTCCGGACTCTCCTATTTTCTTTTCAGCACGCCATCTTGAACATGGTTCCACTGTACCCAGTATGCCTTTAGAGAAGAGCCTCTGTCCGAGATATCCTCTCCATCTGGTTCCTCCATTTACTGCTTCCACGCTAATATCGGCTCGATGTCCGGGTCTTCTTTCTGAGAGCTCTTGATTTCCTCTGTGCTCCAACCGACGATAGGTTCAGATCTATTCTTGCAAGTCGACCTTACATGGTCACCGGGATAGTGCGTCCGGCCTTCCGGATTCTCAAACTGCAGCAACCATTTTAGAGCCGCTTGGTCTGTGCGCAAAAGGAACATCCGGCCTTAGATGTTTCTATGAAAATGTTTTGCCGCCAGAAGCAAAGGTGGAAGTTCGCGCTGTATCACACAGTTGTTTCTTTCGGGCTTTCAGAACACTTTACTGGAGTATGCTACTACTTTCGTTTGACCATTCTGTATTTGAGAAAGGACTGCTCCGACCCCGACGTTACTTGCATCTGCATCCAAAATAAACATTTTACCGGGAGTCGGGTAAGCTCGTATTGGTGTTTCGCATAACTATCGCTTAAGATCCATAAAGCTTCTATCACACTCACGCGACCATTTGACATGCCTGCCTTTTTTCGTCAGTTGGTGCAAACTCTCTACTTCTGGCAAAGTCCTTTACGAATCATCTGTAGTACGTGGCAAGTCCCGAAAAGCTCTAGAGTTGGTGTTTGTCTTTTGGAACTGGCCAGTTTTTCACAGCTTCGGCCTTTTCTTGATCCGTTCGCACTTCCTCGATAAGATAATATTACCAAGAGACTTGACTTCTGATCTGAAGAGGGAACATTTCATCGAATTTTGCTTCAGGTGGGCACTTCGAAGTCGTTCCAAGACATTCTTCAGGTTGTCACGATGTTCTTCAAATGTTTTTCCCATCACAATGACATCTTTAAGATGCTTTGAGCTATCAGGCCCAGCAGCCTTGTTGGATATCAACTCGGATATTGCTATCCCGACTTCGCTTTGACCAGGTGAACGGAAATTTTGACTATCAACATCTATTCGTCGCCGTTATACGGTCTGCAGAATTTGGCTTTTCCGTGGTTGCACTAAAGCAACATTCTTAACATTTCTTTGTTTAGGGATATAAGTAGTACGCCAAATTTCTGTTATATCGTGATCTGATCGGGCTCTACTGTCCCATTCACAGGGCAAACAATAATATCTACATACTATACGCTATCTACAACCACAAAATTATGAAAACCACCTTCAAACCTGAACATATTTGCATTTGTACTCCAAGATAAATTTCATTATGTCATAGGTTTTCTTCAAATGGATACCGTACGCCAAAGACAAGGATGGAAATACATTTTCATTGTGAAGTCAAACGCCTTTCAAGCTTAGCTTTTATGCGTCAATAAAAAAAACTCCTCTCTTCTTCTAAATGATGATTACCCAGTTTTGACATTAAGTTATCAATATCGTTGCGGCTTTGATACTGAAGATACGTCTGCACAACTAATCATTCATACATTTTTTCCACTATGTTCTGCATTCCCTTGTGGGTCTTAGGATTCTGGCATTGTACCTCAGCTCTCGCCAACTCCCATATATAGTTCCATTGCATATCATGGTTAGCTTTGGAACTGTCACCTTTCCGAACTATGTGATCAATCAATACCACTTCCGTCGTTGAATGGCTGTGCCTTTTGGTTCGTGACCCGTCCGGGGTTTCGTTAAAGATACAGGGGGTTCCAGAGCGGAAACCTACTTATTCGCCATCGAGTGTGTCTTCGAGATGTTATTTGATTCGCTGCAGTATGGCTCCAGTATGATTTTAGTTATACTTTTAGCTACAGCAGGCAACAAGCCGATACCCATCCAGTTTTCGCACTCCAATAAATTTCCCTTGTTAGAAAGTTTGGCAATCATTCCTTTCTTTTACTCGTCAGGAAAGTTTTCGCCTTCCAAGCTTTCTATATAAGTGGGAGCAGTAGCTCAGCAGATGCTGTTAACGCGGGTCGTAAAGCTCCACGGGAATACCGTCAAGTCCGACCGCCTTGTTGCAAAATACTCGTTCCATCTCTTGAGCTGGTCCTAATCCAAAATTAGCAAGGAACAGTTTAGGCTTTTCACTGGGAGTTGGCTGGAGCTGCGACCACCTGTCAACTTTTTGGTGATTCTGTAGACCGTCTTGCTGTCCCACCTATTTGCAGCTTCTTCTACTTCTGTAGCCAAACATGGTGCCATCTATCACATGGCGATTGGCATTGCCGAAATTCACAAACCTTTTGCCATTGTCATTCTGGTTGTCTAGTCCATGCTTCCTGATAACGTGTTTGAGCGCTTCGTTGCCATTGTCTACCTTGTCATTGAAATCCCCCATCGCTATGGTAATGTCTCTATTCGAAGTTGTGTTGAATACGGCGCGTGATTGTAATAGCTCTTTTTTCGTCCTCAGATGAGCCATCCGTTGGGGCGTCGTACTCTTGCCCGGAATCTGACCGTCTTAATCCTTTCACCATACCAGGAAATTAGGTCCTTGCGTGCTGCTGATGTTAGCAGCAGCCCGACTCTATATTTTCGCGGACTTCCGGAATAGAGTAGTACAGTGTTACGCGTTGGGGACTGGAAATCCCCCGCTCTGACCATCTCATTCCACTTACCCACAAAATGTAGTCTACATCACAAAAATTATTTTTCCAGTTGGAGGTATCCGGCATTGTGAGGTCAATTTATCTTTGACGGTGTACAATAGCCAAAAATCATCAACATGTGATCATTCCTTATCCGAGGAGTAATGTCGGTTTCTGTAGCGGAACGGGACCGTATATCTTACGAAGAATTTTTCTCTCGATGCGACCAAGGATATCTTTATCCGCTTTTAATAAAGTCCATGTTTCAGCGACGTAAAGCAGTGGGAGTGGGATAATCAGAGCCTTATATAGAGTCTCCTTAATTGTCGGAGATAGGGCATTACTGTTGAATTGCTTTATAAGCCCAAAAAACAGCGATTGGCAGAAGTTATTCTTCGCTTGATTTCTGCGCTGTTATCGTTTTCAGAATTAATAGCAGAACCAAGATAGACAAATTCCTTTATTATCTCGAAGTTATAGTTGCCCACTGTAACGTTCTGTCCAATTCGGCGGTGTTGATTGTCCCTTCTTGTTGACAGCATATACTTGATTTTGCTCTCGTTTATCGCTAAAACCAATTTGGCCGCTTCTGCTCAATGTTAACACACCGGTGACAGCCCGCTAGCTTGTTCCAATTATCGTCAATATCGTCGGTGTATGCAAGCAGCTGTACAGACTTTTGATAAATTGTTCCTCCGGTGTTGGCGTGTGAGTTCCACGCAATTCGTTCAAGTACAATATTAAAGAAGCCACATGAAAGCACACCACCTTGCCTAAAACCTTTTTTGACAAAGGTGGTAGTTCAAAAGTCTCGGTGCGATCATTACCGGCCTTGATGGAGCAGCGAGCGTTCCCCATCGTCATTTGGACAAACGGACAAGTTTGGCAAAACTAGACATGGCTTTTTATAGTCCTTCCATATAAGGTCTGTTCGTGTACCCTCCCAAAACAGCGAATTTTTACGAAAAGTAACGAATTTTTACGAAAACCTGTTTGAGTACTGAGAATTTTCATAGTTTTTAACAGAAGAGAGCGTTCTCGAGAGAGTAAAAAATGTCCCCATGCAGCGAATTTTAGTGCAAGAAATTTCTTTGGGCTAGTTTATGAAAACTGTCAAATCTGTCAAATCGCGGCATATGACTTTTTGTTGGATTCTTCCTTCTCTTTCTTTCTTTCACGTGCAATTGGGTTTGAGGTTTGACGCTTAAAAAGTCGGCAACTTTTGTGGTTCAACGCGTTCGTTTACTTTTCGTAATTTTACCTCTCTCTGAGAGAATTTCACCCCCACTCATGGAAATTTGACAAACTGCGAATTTTAGTGCAGAAAGTACGCAAACAGACCTATAGATACTGTCATAGGTGGCCTTGAAATCGATATGCAATCAACAAAAAATTATCAAAATCCGTTCAGTCGTTTGGTGTGTAGGTCCTTGCAAAGAAATATTCACTTTCTTTTATATTATTAGGGATGCCAAGGATAGGAATGCGAAATATGTACTATTAAACATTACTTAACACTTTAATTCAGAAAAAAACATTAAGCTTATGAAATGTACACTCTCTTTTGACTCGAGTTTTAAGAAATTTTTTTTTAATTAATCCTAATTGAACTAGGTTATAACTCTTCTCAGAGTGCTCATTGCAGACATTAAGACCACACTCTGAACAATGCTGTTTATTTGCGGGTCCTTTTTTGATGAACACATGTGGAATCGGTGACGAATATTTTCTGTTGTCCATCTCGATATAAAATAAATAAATATTTGACGCGACAGCTCTTTAAGTGCTTGGGCTTAGCTTCTTGCAACCGCTTGTGTTATGTGCATTATATTTCTTCTCGCGAAAAGAAGGGACCTACAGTTTAGTGCCGGATCCAAAAGGCAATTCGTTTTTAAGAAGCTTTCTCGTGACAACAATACTCTGCGATGGTTTGTCAGACGTTCGCGAAAAGTGGGACCGTGAAAAAACTCTTTGGAGTTTTCTGGGATTCGAACATGGAACCTCATGCGCAGTGATCCGACACACTAACCACTGCGCCACGGCGCCCACATCGATCTCTATGGGGACAGTATAATGGTATACACATGGTTTCCTCATCTCGATATTCATAAGCAGACATGGCGGTCCAATGATCATGTCACGATCAACCAAATTGATCATATTGCGATCGACGCAAGGCATGCCTCCAGTATTCTGGATGTCCGGACCTTCCGAGCGGCCAACATAGACTCGGATCATTACCTTGTTGTAGCCAAGGTACGAATGCGGATATCCCAATCTGAGCAACAAAGAAGAATTACTGTGAGAAAATTTAACGTCGAAAAGCTACAATCGCAAGAGACCGCCAGACTCTTCGCTGAACGCGTATCCCGAAATCTCTCAATCACCCCTATACCGCCAGCATCAAGTGCCGAAGACCAGTGGCAACGCTGCCAACATGCCATCAGAAACGCCGCGACTGATGTGCTGGGTCTCGCTCGCCCACCACCGCGAAACCCCTGGTTTGACGAAGAATGCCGGCGAGTGCATGCAGCAAAACAAGAGGCATACAAAGCGGCGCTGCAAAGGAAGACGAGAGCTGCTCGTGAGCTCTACGAGCAAAAGAGACGGGAAGAACATCGGCTTCTCCAAAAGAAGAAGAAAGAGCATGAGAAGCGCGCGTTTGAGAATATCGAGAGTCTATACTCCAGGAACAATGTACGGAAGTTTTACCAAAAGGTAAAAAGAACGTGTCAGAGAAGTAATACCCGTACAGAAACCTGTAGAGATGAGAATGGAAACCTCGTAGTAGAATCACAGTCGGTGCTGAGAATATGGAAAAACTACTTCTGCAGACTGTATAACGGCGACGAAGACCAACATCCCGCTGTCAGGCAGAATGAACCATTCAAAATGGACGATGATAGTCAAAATTTCCGTCCACCTGACCAAAACGAAGTGAGGATAGCAATATCCAAGCTAAAATCGAACAAGGCTGCTGGACCTGACGGTTTACCGGCCGAACTTTTCAAGGCAGCTGGGGATGAATTGGTAGAGTGCATACACCAACTCATTTCTAATATTTGGTCAGAGGAGTGTATGCCTGATGAATGGAATCTCAGCATCGTTTGCCCGATCCACAAGAAAGGAGACCCCCTCAACTGCGCCAATTATAGAGGCATCAGTCTCCTCAACATCGCGTACAAGATCTTTTCTGCGATATTGTGTGAACGCCTGAAACCTTTTATGAACAGCCTGATTGGACCCTATCAGTGCGGTTTCAGGCCAGGAAAGTCCACCATCGATCAAATCTTCACACTTCGGCAGATCCTGGAGAAAACCCAAGAATTCCAAATCGATACTCACCACCTCTTTATCGATTTCAAGGCCGCCTATGACAGCATCTATAGAGAAGAGCTTTATAGAGCCATGTCTAGTTTTGACATCCCTGCCAAACTTGTCCGCCTGTGCAGGCTGACGATGGAGAACGCTCGCTGCTCCATCAAGGTCGGTAATGACCTCACCGAGACCTTTGATGTCAAAAAAGGCTTTAGACAAGGTGACGCGCTGTCATGTGACTTCTTCAATATTGTACTTGAACGGATTGTGCGGAACTCACAAGCCAACACCGGAGGCACAATCTATTACAAGTCTGTACAACTGCTTGCATACGCCGACGATATAGACATTATCGGAAGATCTCAGCGGGCTGTCATCGGTGCTTTTGCAAGCATTGAGGCGGAAGCGGCCAAAATGGGTTTGGCGATAAACGAGGGCAAAACCAAGTATATGCTGTCAACTAGAAGGGAAAACCAACATCGACGAATTGGACAAAACGTCACCGTGGGCAGCTATAACTTCGAGGTAGTAAGGGACTTTGTCTACCTTGGCTCTGCTATAAATTCAGCAAACAAAATCAGCGTAGAAATCAATCGAAGAATAACTCTTGCCAATCGCTGTTTTTTTGGGCTTATAAGGCAATTCAACAGTAAAGCCCTCTCTCGAACAACTAAGGAGACTCTATATAAGACCTTGATCATCCCAGTCCTGCTTTACGGCGCTGAAACATGGACTTTATTAAAAGAGGATGAAGATATCCTTGGTCGCTTCGAGAGAAAAATTCTTCGTAAGATTTTCGGTCCCGGTTGCGTTGACGGGTTTTGGGGGAGAAGATTCAATCACGAACTATACGAGCTGTACAGCGACATCGACCTAGTCAAAAAACTGCGTATTGGACGTCTGAGATGGCTAGGACATGTAGAGCGAATGGACACCAACGCTCCGGCCCGCAGAGTCTTCGAATCTAACCCCGAGGGACGACGCAGTAGAGGGAATTATCGCCGTAGGTGGCGCGCACAAGTTCAAGGGGACCTCGACCAACTTGGAGTGCGCAACTGGAGGCAATTAGCTAAAGATCGAGCTAAATGGAGAGGCTTGTTGGTTGAGGCCCAGGTTCACCCCGAACTGTAGCGCCACCTAAGTAAGTAAGTAAGTAAGTATAATGGTATGACTATTGCCTGATGTTGTTTCAATGGCCAGAAATGAATTCATAACGTCAACATTTGCTCTGCTAAGATAGCATTGACTTCTTCGTTATATGTTAGGTACAACCATATCCTAAACCAACTCTTTTAGAAAGAGAATATTGTTTTTTGATTTCATGTATTCGGGGTAAAAATTAAGCCACACAACTGTTGAAGCAACCCCGCACGCCATCACCAAATTATAATTTTGCATTACTGGCCATCTATTTGTTTTTCGTTTTACTGAGTATGCATACGCTAGCTGATCCAAGTGCACATACATATGTAACTGCTCAACAACATTTTCATCTAGGTACCTTCCTCTTTTCCAAGATATGGTATTCCTTGCAATGGGTAGCTGGTTTTACTATCGCAAATCCATGAAATTTTCATTCCATACCATATTTATCTGGTCTTGAAGGCCACTCATCTCCTAAATGAAACCAGCTGCTCATCTATTGTTAGATTTTCACCGGGGATATAATGTTTTATCAAATTTTTATTTATTCGATCCCAAACATTATTGGAGCAAATTTATCCTTAACTCTACGAGCTGATCTGGTTGTATTGTTATTAAATCGGATGAACCGCTGTAATTGAATGAATCTATTTTTGACATAGGTTAGGTCAGGTTAGGTAAGCTGGCTGACCTGACAGTCAGGGCACACTCAGACCATTTAGGTCCATTGTGATACCACATGTTGATTGTACTGAAGGAATCACCGGGTACTCGGGAACCTTTACCTTTCTCAGGAGGATTATGGCTTAGAATTGCTGTGCCTGTAGTAGGGTGACTAACTCAATCTACCCTAAAGTCAAGGTAGACCGGAAGGTAGAGTGTGCAAACGAGTATTGGGGTGATTGATTCAATGAAACCCCTTGTACTGTTGTGCAAATTGTATTAGCTGGTAGTGGGGCCTTGATGACCGTGAAGGTGTAGGGATGCATAAGGTAAGGGTATTAGAGTGACTGATTCAATCGAACTCTTGGTACTACTATGCATTATCACCATTATCACTTTGTTCCATTGCACGTCATATTTCCTCATCAGCCAATTTACTTTATTCTAGGAAATTTAACTTAGCCTCGCATTGCCATATTAATAAACTATAAAATATACTCGTATTTAGCTACTGCATTGTTCATCAACAGAAACAGCAAATACTCGTTCTCGTATATTGGAATATAAAACACCAACGACCTGAACGAACTTCAAACACAAAAGCAAAAATGCATGCTGAGTTTTGAGAATGTGGCTAATACGAGGGTGGTCTAAAAATTTGCCAACCTAACAAAGATACAAGACATTCTTTAAATTTATTTTTATTTTTCTACATAGTCCACTTGTAAGTCTACACAGTTCTCCCACCGATCTTCCCATCTCTTTAGCCCGTCCAAATAGTACTCGGCGTCTTTCTCTGTAAAATAATTGTTTACGAAGATGATGGCCTCCTCATTCGACGAAAAGCTCTGTTCTCCGAGCGCAACTTTTAGCGTAGGGAACAAAAAAAATCGCTTGGAGGTAGATATGGTGAGTAAGGAGGGTGGTCAAGCAGTTCAAACCGTAATTTGTGGATTTTCGCCATGGCAACGGCTGAGGTGTGAGACGGCGCATTGACTTGGTGAACCAATTTCTTTTTTCTGCAAACGTGGACGCTTTTCCGCAATTTCTGCCGTCAGCTTGTTAAGTAATATGCGTATTATGCTTCTGTAATGTTATTAAGGAAGGTATTAGCCACGATGAAGATGAAGAATATCAGTCGTGTGAAATACAAGCCAAATCCGCAAACATAAAAACAAGCAGCGGCCAGATAACGGTAGCAGCGGCATATTGTTCTCCTAGCTATAGGCTGAAACAAAAGCCTTTAAAAGCCTCTTCCGTAAATTTGGGAATAAATTCATAATAGGCAGAGATTTCAACGCAAAGAACAAATCTGGGGATCAAGATTAACAAATACAAGAAGAAGAGAACTCCTCGAATCTATAAAAGAAAGCAATGCTAATCACCATTCTACGGGAAATTCTACTTACTGGCCCACAGATAGGAACAAAATCCCGGGCGTTGTCGACTTCTTTATAACTAAGAATATCTCCTCAAATACTACCCAAGCGCAGGAAGGGCCAGATCTTGACTCAGATCACTCATCTGTGCTGCTTACACTTGGTAATAAAATCATAATGAAGGAACACAACGGGATATATACCATATATATAACTGACTGGATATATTTCAGATATTTGCTGGAGGAATGCATCGAGCTAAGTACAACAATCGATACAACAGAGCAACTAGAAAGTGAAGTACATACTTTCACCCTAAATATACAAAAGGCTGCTTGGGCTGCAACGCCTGAATCAAATAGTAAAGTAAAAAGAAACGTATATCCCAAAGAAATATGCGACACAATATCTAAAAAGAGGAGAGCTCGTAAACGCTGGCAATTGTCGAGAGCGCCAAGTGATAAAAATAGACTTAATAGTTTAAACAATACGCTCAGAAAAAAGATCACAGAATTGAAAAATGCGTCGGTGGAAAGATACCTTACAAATCTGACAAACGATGCTAGTACAGAATACTCACTGTGGAAGGCTATAAAAAAATGAAAAGACCAACGGCATACATTCCGCCAGTTAAAAACAGCAGTGGAAACTGGGCAAAAACAAAAAATCAAAAGGCCGATTTATTTGCTGAACATCTTGAAAGCGTCTTTCAGCCATATGAAGAAATGTGCGAAGATGAGTGGTTAATCCCAGCAGTAACCTCTAAGGAAATAGCCACAGAAATAAAAGAGAAGATCAACCCTAAAAAAGCCCCGGGATTTGATCTAATCACGGGTGAAATTCTGAAAAAAACTCCCTAGAAAAGGTATGAAAAAAAATAGCACAGATAATAAATGCAGCGTTCAGACTAAGGTATGTTCCACGCATGTGGAAGGTCGCGGAAGTTATTATGGTACCAAAGCCAAAATTACCCAGTGAAGTTACCTCATATCGTCCGATTTCATTGCTGCCAATCTGTCAAAGCTCTTCGAAAAAAAGGCACTGATACCAAACCATTAATTTGGATTCAGAAATAGGTACTCCACTATAGATCAGGTCGACAGAATAACTGACAAAATAGAAAAAGCCTTAGAAAAAAAACAAATATGCTCTACCATCTTCCTTGATGTAACACAGGCTTTTGATAAAGTCTGGCACAAGGGATTGGTCCATAAACTGAAAAAATATCTTCCAAAACAATACTCGGAAATACTAGAGCCATATATAAAGCAGCGATTATATAGAATTAAGCAAGAAAATGAGTCCTCCGCATTAAAATGTATAAAATCTGGAGTACCGAAAGGTAGTGTGCTAGGGCCTGTGCTGTTCCTCCTATACACGAACGACCTACCACAAAATGACGAAACTACTGTTGCCACATTTGCAGACGATACTGCTGTCGTACTTGCTGTCGGAAAAACAGTGCAGGAAGTTACCGAAAAACTACAAAGGACAGTAAACGAAATATCTGAATGGACCAAAAAATGCCAAATGAAATTAAATGAACTGAAGTCAATCCATGTTAACTTCACTAATAAAAACGTACAACACATACCTATGTACATAAATAACAAAGTAGTTCTGCATTCGAACTCAGCTAAGTACTTATGCATGACTTTCGACGCGAAGTTGCGCTGGAAAACTCATGTCAAGAAAAAATATGACGAACTAAACATTCGATATAAAAAAAGTGTATTGGCTAATAGGGAGGTATTCATGTCTCTCAATATATAATAAACTGCTTCTCTATTAGCAAGTTTTAAAGCCTATATGGATATATGGCCTTCAGCTTTGGGGGTGCACAAGTAAGACGAACCTACAAAGCATACAATGCTTTCAAAATAAAGTACTACGCAATATTGTTAATGCGCCATGGTACATACGTAACGCTGATCTACATAGGGATCTAAAAATGGAAATGGTAAAGGACGAGGTCAGGAAGGTCGCAAGAAGACAATGAAGGTAGGCTTCGCAACCATTCTAATTTAGAAGTAGTCGAACTACTTAATAATAACAATCTAGTTAGAAGATTACGAATAATAAAACCATTCGAACTAGTTAACTAGGAGAAAAAATGAAAAGAAATATATAACATAATCACCCGAACCAAGTGATAACGAGTTAAAAAACAAAAGGTAGGTTAGGTTAGGTTAGGTTGGCTGTCCACACGAGAGTGCAGACACATTTAGACTAGTGAAGGTCCTTTGTGATACCATGGATCAAACCATTAGGCCACTCAGGGACTAACAAAACCAACCGGAGCTTTTGACAAAGCGATGGATGCTCATGATGTCCAGGGACGCCAGATCGCAGAGGTCGTCAAGGAAGGGGGACCCTAGATGGAGCATTCTTTTATGCGACAGGGCCGGACATTTGCATAGGAAGTGAAGGATGGTTTCCTCCTCCTCCTCGTCCCTACAGCTCCTGCAGAAGTCGTTGGAGAAGAGACCAAGTCTTCTGGCGTGTTGGCCTATAAGACAGTGTCCAGTGAGAACACCGACAACGCAGCTGATTTGTGTACGCTTTAGCTTGATCAGATCGGCACTACGGTTTTGATCCAGCTTAGGCCAGATCTGTCTCGAAATGTGACACGTTGAGCCGTTTCCCCATCAGAGGTTGGTCTTGCTAATAGCGTTCAGCTTTAGTAGATACTTACATGTAGCGAGGGGCATACCCAGGGCTTGCCTTTCAGGCAAAATCCTTAGAGTGGTACCCTGTCTGGCGAGGTCGTCAGCCCGGCAGTTACCTTGAATGTCTCTATGGCCCGGCACCCAGCAAAGTTGAATGTTGAACTGCTCTGTCATCTCCATAAGAGATAGACGACAGTTTAAGGCAGCCTTTGAAGTGAAGGAGAACAATTCCAGGGACTTGATTGCCGCTTGGCTGTCAGTGAAAATGCTAATATCCCTGACAGATAATACATTACATTGCAGCCAGGACAGGGCTTTCTTAATCGCCATGATTTCCGCCTGGAAAACGCTACAATGATCAGGGAGGTGGAAAGAGATGTTCCGATTGAGCTGTTCGGAGAAAACACCACAACCCTCCCCACCCTCCGTCTTAGATCCATCTGTAAAGAAGTGAACCGAACTACCATCGACAGGGGAGGGGGTGGGAGGAGATCTTTGCACCTTAGCTAGTTGAGTGAGGTGGACAGCCCTGTCGAGAGCAGGCCACCATACGATCACGCCGTATAGTAGTATAGGCCTGATAACGGACACGTATAGCCAATGAGTGATTTGAGGTTTGATACCCCAGCTCCTACCTATAGCCTCTTTACAGGAATAGAGAGCTACATTAGCTTTCTTGACGCGCTCTAGTAGATTAGCCTTCCAGTTTAATTTCCTATCCAAAATAAGACACAGATATTTTGCGTTTACAGAGAAGGTGAGACTGGTGCCATTTATCGTAGGAGGGTCTATGAGGGGAACTTTATATTTCCTCTTGAAGAGAACGAGTGCCGTTTTATGGGGGTTAACCCCCAGTCCACATTTGGAGGCCCATTTGGTGAGCCGAAGGAGAGCATATTGGAGGATATCCCTGAGAGTGTCCGGGTGTTTACCGGAGGCAGCAATAGCAATGTCATCAGCATAGGCGATCACTCTACAACCTGACGTATCCAGGTCCAACAGTAGTTCATTAACTACCAGGTTCCACAGAAGAGGTGACAAGACTCCACCTTGAGGTGTACCGCAGCGAGCAATTCTTCCGGCCGATGCTCCGCCCAGCTGTGTTTTAATAATCCTGCATGTAAGCAATTGATTGATCAACACTCCGAGCGAGGTATCCACTGTCAGATTTACAAGTGCGTCGGTAATCGCCTTTGGTTTGACATTGTTAAAAGCTCCCTCAATGTCAAGGAAAGCCACCATGGTGTATTCTTTGATGCTCAATGATTTTTCGATGGTGTGCACAAGCGAATGTAAGGCAGTCTCAACCGATTCGCCTTTGCAGTACGCATGTTGGGACGGCGAGAGCAGAGCTGGGCTAATACTTTGCCGAAGATGGATATCAATTAACCTTTCTAGAGTTTTGAGCAGAAAGGACGATAGACTGATAGGTCGGATATCCTTTGGTTCCACGTGCGAGCTCTTTCCTGCCTTAGGTATGAATATGACTTCAACCTCGGTCCATAGTTTGGGAATATAGACCAGATTTAGACAGCCCGACAAGATGGCTTTGAGCCATGGAAGCATAATGTCCTCGCATTGCTGAATTTCAGCTGGAATAACACCGTCAGGGGGGGGCGGATTTCCCTCTTGCGGTATAGCAACAGGGGAGCTACCAGGAAAGTGAGTATCCAGTAAGATGTCAATGGATTCCTCAGCAGAGGAGGTCTAGTAACCAGCCGGATGCAAAAGGAAGCTGGGTGTAGCAGGGCTTTTAGAGAGGATTTTCCGCAACCTGGAAGCTTCCGAGGACTCTTTAATGCTGTCACAGAAAAGTCTCCAGGAACGTCGTTGCTCCTTCCCTAGTGACATTTTGTATTTTCTGAGAGACAGTTTATAGGAGTCCCAGTCGGCCGTCTCACGGGAGCTTTTAGTATTAAACAGGAGCCTACTGTCTTTCCTAAGAGTACTGAGATTTGCATTCCACCAGGGAGGTTTCATTTTACCTCGAGGTTTGCGGAGTGGGCAGGCCTCGGCCATGGCACCATTTAGTGCCAAAAGGCAACAGACCAAAGTTAGTTCCTTATAACATAAGTATAAAAAAAGGCTGATTAGTTTAAGGACTAGGTGCGAATATTGGAAGGATGGTAACACCATGCTTTCTCCGGGTGTTTTTAGTGGGTGGGTCAAGTCCCACACTATCGCAAAACTCGCATGCGATGTCTTTCAACGATTTTCACCCAGCTACACGCAAAAAAAAAAAAATGCTCCTGTAATGTTTTTTTTTTCTTTTTGAAGATAACACTGGTTAACACGATTTTTTGCCGTTAATTAAGTTACACATTTTTTGAATCGTACATGCATAAGTGTTAACAGAAAAATATCAAAAATTGTTTACTACATCAAATTATCTAAACATACGACAAAATGTATAAAGGGTGAGCCAACACCTAGTGTGGAAGTTTTCATTAAATTAAACACACATATTATTACATTAATCAATATACAAATTTATTCAGGGTTATCGCGAATAAATTAGAACAAAAATTAGGTACCTTTAAAAATAAGGAACAAATTCATCGGGGAAAAATTTTATATCGCGATTGCGTTGAAAATGCTCCTGAATTGTCATTCATGATATCTATTTCTTTTTCGCTGAATTATTTCGTCTTTTTTGAAGATACCTAATTTTTGTTCCGGGAAAAATTCCGAGGGAAAATTTATTCACGATAACCCTGATTGATTAATAATCGGTACATGTCAATTACGAATGGATCTCAAACATAACATCCAAACTGAATTTGCGGCCATTGACCCCCTTATTCTTCAAAAAGTCATTGATAATTTTGACCTTCGGATGATCGCTTGCAACCGAAGCCGTGGTAGTCTCATAAACAATGTTGTGTTCTATTCATAATTGCCATTAATCAATGAAGTTCTACATTTATTTCGCAATAAATGTGTTTAATTAATGAAAACATGCACACTAGCTGTTGGCTCATCCTTTACTTGACATTGGTTACTGACAGTTTATCGCATAGGAGTATTATGCTCGTAACTACCTTCACTAAAAAACTAACGATAACAAAAAAATATTGCTCAAAGCCCCTTAGTAGAGCCAAACAACAGCATTTTGCCGCCCTTACACATAAAATTGGGACTTATGAAAAACTTTGTTAAAGCCATGGATAAAATTGGAGAAGGTTTTCTCTATTTAAAAGCTTTGTTCCCCAGATTGAGCGAAGCTAAATTATAAGAAGGCATTTTTATAGGGCCAGATATAAGAAAGGTCCTGAAGGACTCTAATTTTATTGACAAATTAAATATACAGGAAGAAAATACATGGCTATCTTTTGTTGAAATGACACAACATTTTTTAGGCAATACAAAGTCACCAAACTAACATATAAGGAAATCATTTCTAAGCTATTACAAAACTACAAAAGCTTGGGATGCAAAATTTCCTTAAAGATTCATTTCTTCCTTGTTGCCCATTTAGAGTTTTTCCCTGAAAACTTTGGTGCCGTAAGCGACGAGCATTTGGAGAGATTTTACCAAGACATAATGGCGATGGAAAAGCGATATCAAGGAAAAAGGTCGTCGAGAATGTTCGCAGAATTTTGTTGGACCTCGAAACGAGATCATCCATCATACATGTATAAAAAACAAGCAAAACTCATCAAAAATTCTTCAATATCTACAAATTTTCATGTATTTTCACTTTTTTTTAAATAAACAGATTTTTCTAAAAATATGGATGTTTCATAAATTTTTCAGACATATTTTAAACAATTTCATGCCAAGGTATAAAAAAAAAACATTTTGAAAGAACGGCAAAAAAAAAATATTTTATTTGTTGACCAGTGTAATCGATTAAGATAACTCTATGGCTATCCCAAAAAATAGGCCCTATCAATTTCACACCCGAAAAAACAGTTTTTGCTTTTTTTTGCAGCCCCCTTCGCAGTCCACTGTTTTTTCATTTACAGTAATTAATCGGCACCAAAACTCTGATTTATTGCGCCTAAACTGCGCCAACGAAATGTTCATTCGAACACGTTTTTACTCTAATGTGAGCAAACGCGGCTTTCTCTTGCCTAAATCTTGATTCAATATGTGTAAAACACGTTCCTTGGACATATTTATACCCCCTATCTCCCTTACTTTAATTCGATTATTTCTAGCAACATTTGGTGAATTTGAGCGATGTTATCGTGAGTGGTTGCAGTTTTTGGACGTCCCGAACGTTCATCATCACCCAAACTGGTACGGCCACGTTTAAATACAGCTGCCCGTAATTTCACGATGGTAAATGATGTTGCAGAGTCTCCGTACACAGTGCCTAACTCGTCCTTGATTTGCGAAGGCTTATTCCCTTTCAAAAATAAATATTTAATGAGAGCTCGATACTCGATTTTTTCCATTTTCACAAAAGCACACATCGACTCACTTAAACGATTGTCAAACAAAAATTGCGCGTCAAAATGGCTGGAATTTTTGTGAGTACCTTTGAAAAGATGCGCAAACACATTTCCTAGCTTTTGTTGACGAGTGCTGCCATCTGCATGTTGAGGTCGGAAACTTTTCAGACCACCCACGTATGCACAGTAAAAAATTCGAACAAAAGAAATCACATCTACTGCATGTCTTTGGCTCACATCGTGGTAGTTAACGTTAGTATTTTTAAAAAGGGGAAAAAATGATCCAAATCCAGAACTTAAAGTTCATACAAAGTATTTTGTGTTATTAAGAAATATTTAAAAGTAGAATACAAAGCCCAAAAGTGAAATATATTCTATTTGCAAGTACATAGGAACTGCTAGTTTTCAACATAACTTGAAATAAATTCAATAACGGCGAAGTTCTTCACATAATAGTTGTCGTAATAATATATAGATCGGAACGCAGGTTTGCAACTATTATATTCTAAATAAATCCCTGTAAAGATAGCCACAAAAAATATGTAAGATCCAATATAATAAGTATAGTTGAAAAGCCAACAGCTTCATATTTATTTACGACAAATTTTATTACAAGTTTAACATTATGCAAGCTAATTATATAAATACAACAATACGCAATTCGCACATTGTTATACCATTTATCATATACTTATATATATATTATTTAGTTGTAAAAACAGTGTATTTAACGTGACTCGTTCCGTCTCGATTTCTTCTTTTTTTCCGATTTATTTTTCTTGTGTTTACTTGCACTTTTCCGTGAGTTTTTTGATGATTCTGCGGACGAGGACCGTTTATAGTACTGCTTTTCTTTTTTATGTTTGCTTTTCTTTCGTCGTTTCTTACTTTGTGAAGTCTTACCCGCAGTTGAATTATTAGAGGAAGAAGATGCTGCCTCACTTGGGATTGGAGAAGGTTTTCTAGATGTTACCTTCGTTGTAAATTCACATAATTTATTCTTTTCTTTAAAAATATCTTCATTTTTGGGCTTTCTTTCCTCAAGTTGATGCAACTGGCTAAAGGGATTTTTGCTTTTATTAATATTTATGCTACTTCCGAATTGATCATTTCTTGTAGAGGGCGAACAGTTTTGAAACAAATGTGAATCATATTCAACATCGCGGTCATTTTCACCTTTCATATCTTCACTATTAGGCATCGAAAAATCAAAATTATCCCATTTCCCAGCATAATTTTCTGGGGTGGTATCAACAAATGATGTAGGCGTATTAACCTCCGAACCATTGTTATCTACTTGTTTGTACCTTTCATCTTTAAATAAAATTGGTGACTTCTCAGGTTTAAATATACTATTCTCTGCACTTAATCTGCTGTCGCCTTCTTTTTGTCTATCGTCAATAATGTGGTCGATTTCCATGTTACGTGTAATATTTATGTCAGGCGTAAAAGTCTCCGTTCTTTCGTCTAAAGATTCTTCATTAGAACTTTTGAAATGATCTCTCCTGCTGGCGTGAATTTGACTTTTACTTTCCTCGCCATCCTTAATATTTACGCTTGATGTTGAATCAGGTTCTTTTCGTGTTTTCTTATGTTCTGGATGCTTCCTTTGTTCATCCTTGTGTCGTTCCCGCTTCCTTTTTTCTTTTTTGTCTTTTTTGGATTTTTTCTCTGTTTTCTCATCCTTTTCTTTCTTCTTTTTCCGCTCCTTACTCTTTTTCTCAATCTCTTGCTTCGGAGGTACTTCATTGGTCTGTACATTGTACTTTACATCTTCAATATCTCGATTCCTTTTATTTAATTTTAGGCTATCGTCGATCTTGCTTACGGAAGCCTTTCTTTTCTTCTCATGGAATTCATATCGTAAGTCCCTACATTCTTGTACATTATCAGTCTCAATGAAAGCTTTTCGAGAGCCTGCTCCTGTTGTGTAGTTGTCAAAAATTGGATTACCGTTTTCCCTCATTTTAGAATTATGCCTCCTATTTTCTTTTGGACCCATTTCGGAAACACTTCTAGTTTCACTAAAACGTCCTGAAGGTTTTTTATTGTAACGCAGTATATCCTTTTCGTAATCAGCTCGATGACTTTGCTGCAAAATATGCTTCGAGGACCTGCTCTCATGTCGAATTGAATCTATCTCTCTGGAATGAGACCTGGAAAAAATTAATGTTCTGAGTTACACTGGTAAGTACAATTACAAAATCGGAAACAGAATAGATAATGACATTTAAAGCATATTTTAATTTAAACTCTATTTATCACATAGTGATAGTCAATCAAATCTAATCATTTGTTTCAGTAAGTTTTGAACGACATGAATTAAATCAAGATCAATTAAACTAGAGGTCGAAATTGCATAAAATGTTATTCTATTTCCAAACAAGAACACGGAGTAAATATTTAAAAAAAAATCGTAATGAGGCAAAGTTCCTAAATACAACATGGTTGCAGGTTTGATAGTCACACCAACCAAAGTTTAATCTACCATTATTATTGCTGGCAAAAGACACACTGGATTTATCTTTTTTAGACAGTAGTTAAGGCACAACAAAAAAAATATATTTTTCGAGCAAAAATAATATGTCCATTTGCAAATTTATTTTTTCAAGCAAAATCAAAATCGTTCAGAGTATTCCCAGTCTAAATTATTGAGCGCCGTGGCGCAGTTGCTAGTGTGTCGAACAACTGCGCGTGAAGTTCAATATTCGAGCCCCACCAAACATGGGATAATGAGCGAATTTTATTCGATTTGGATATTATTAACCATAACATGGCGCAGTAAGTCAAAGAAAATGGGAAAAATGAATAAGAATATCATTCAGATGCAGAACCAACTGCGAAATATGTTGTTAAATTTAGCAACTGCATAAAGTGGAAAATGAATCACAATAGTACAGTGGACGCTCGATATAGTGGACATCGATACAGTGAACAATCCAATATAGTGAACACACAATATTTTATACAGGCTATTCTAAATAGAGAACAAAACAAATCTCGCTACAGTGAACTTATGTTTTTTTTATTTTCTTAGAACCTTACAGCATGCAAAAAGCAGTTAAAACTCATTAGTGCCATGCCGTCGCCAGTTAGGCCCGCTGGGAAGTACAATCGTCCAAATTTACCGTTTGTTCTACTCATTGAGTTGTGCGAGTATCTTGCACGATTATATGCTACGCAGTTTGGGGTTGTGTGTAGTGCAAAAGTAAACTGTTTTTTTAGTAATTGCAAACAAAATTTGCAATTATATTCTATTTTCGATGTATTGCATGTAAAAACATACACATTTTGATGAAATTTGCTTCAAAGAGTCCACGCTCGTTACAGTGAACAATCTCGTTCCAGTGAACAGGCCCGCTTTTTATTAGTTCACTATATCGAGCGTCTAGGCAATATAATACCCAAGTGAGCCTAGCGACACATATACTACCTTCAAAACGCTCCCACAAGCGTGCATGCGAGTCCGTGGGTTGACACGACTGGAGATCACCGGTGTCATAAAAGATCAAACAATACTAAAACAGGAGCAAGTGTCAAACAACAAACACCATAACAATATGGTAATATTGCAAAACTGTATCATTATGGTAATACTTGCTAAAAGGAAAGGCACTACCACTGCTGTGCATGGTACTGATCCTGGACCGAGCAGAAATGTTCGGGTCAGAGCTATACGGGGGCTAGCAAAATAATGAAAGAGTTTCGTTGAAATTTGAGAGTCGCGAGTTGGAACGTTGGAAGCATGACCGGTCGAAGTTACGAGCTGGAAAAGATGATGAATAGAAGGCGGGTGGATATCTTGTGTGTCCAAGAGACGAAATGGAAAACCACCGGAAATCGGGCGCGTTTCTTGGACGTTAGGACAAAAGATTACAAGATGTTCTACTACGGAACGGAAAAGGCTAGGAACGGTATCGGTATCATCCTTACGGCAGAGCTACTTGATAACGTCTTGAGAATTTCGAAGTCCAGCGACCATTTGATGTCTCTCAAACTAGTAATACAAGGAGAGGTGTGGAATATTGTCAGTGCATATGCTCCCCAAAATGGGTGCAATCAGGGAGATAAAGATGCATTTTGGGTAGATTTCCACAATCTCCTTAAGAACATCACAAAGGAAGAGTTTCTGTTTGTTGGAGGAGATTTGAATGGACATGCCGGGAAGTCAAACGAAGACTATGAAGACTGCCATGGAGGACTAGGATATGGCACCAGGAACCTTCCTGGTGAAAACATCCTAAGCATGTGCAAATCACACGGTCTTATCGTGTTAAATGCCATGTTCATCAAACAAAGCCGACACCTGATCACTTACAGCAGTGGTGGAGATGAAACTCAGATTGACTACCATTTCGTAGCCAGTTTCATGAAGCCTCGGGTAAAAGATTGCAAAGCGATCCTGGGAGAGGCAATCACTCGGCAACACCGTCTCCTACTAACAGACATTTTTATGAAAACACCGAAGAAAAGCAAACAAACAAGGGTCTCTGAGAAAATCAAGTGGTACAATCTGGACAAAGAAAAAGGCGAGGCTTTTGTTTTCGTAATGAAAATTTACCTCTCTCACACCATCAACGGAGCTGAGGATGAAGAGTGCTGAGCACAAAATATGTGGGATTCCCTACAGCGAACTTGCTTAAAGAAGGCCAAATCACTGCTAGGAGCTTCAAAAGGCCACCATCAACACGCCAAAGAAACATGTTGGTGGAGTGATGAAGGTAAGAAAGTGATAAATGAGAAGAAAGCGGCTTTCAAAGCTTGGTCAAAGTGCCCCTCTAATAATAGTGACGAAAAAGTTTGCCTCGAAATGGAATACAGATGTTGCAAGAAAAAAGCGAAGAAGTGCGCCCAGCTTCAAGCAGAGAGTACGGAGGGCCTGTATCGGGAGCTGGAGGAAATATCTTCCCCGGTTGTTGATGCAAACCAGGCTATCCAGGAGATGCGAAGACACAATATGAACAAGAGCGCAACCATCTTCAAAATAGCCGCCCAAAGAAGGAGGAATGCTCAGAAGATTCGTTCGCCAAAGTACATTAACAATGCTCATGGCCACCTTCTTGTGGATGACGACAAAATTCTGCAGAGGCGAACCCCACAGGCGGATCAGTAGAAATGCGGTGAAGTGGGAGGGTTGTGATCCGTTATTTTCGGATCATAGCCTCGCTGATAAAAGGAAGAAGAAGAAGAAGACAAAATTCTGCAGAGGTGGCGGCAGTATTGTGAAGAACTTTTAAATGAACAATTTCCCCGGCTATACTTTCCAAGAGCCACCCCTAACTGTGAAGAAATACCCTACATCACAGTCGAAGAAGTTAGTGAGGCGGTCAAATACTCCAAAAAACGAAAAGCGGTTGGGTCAGACGAGATGCCCTCTGAGTTCTGGAAAAAGATGGGAGACATCGGGTTCAGATGGCTCAGAATTCTCATCTCCAAATTCGTGAGAGGTGACCCAATGCCGAATCAATGGAGGGAAAGTTACCTTCTCCCTGTATACAAAGGGAAGGGTGATACGCGAAACTGTGATAACTACCATTCGATCAAGCTGATGTCACACACCATGAAGACACACACCATGAAGATCGTTGAGCGTGTATTAGGCCGACTGCGAAAAATAATACGGCTATCTGATGATCAGTGTGGGTTTGTCTCGGGTAAATCAACCACAGATGCAATCCAAAGTATAAGGATCATAATGGAAAAACATCGTGATTCATTAAAGGATTTGCATATTGTATTGGTTGACTTTGAAAAGGTATTCGACAGACAACAACGAGACCTGATGTGGGTGGCGCTAAGAAATCGAGGGGTTCCAGAAACCTATGTACAGATGATTATGGACATGTACGAAGGAGTAAGGACAAGAGTAAGATGCCCCGCTGGAGTAACCGAAGAGTTCCCAATCAAAGTCGGGGTGCACCAGGGAAGCGTTTTAAGTCCTTTGCTCTTTATTACAGTCCTTGATTATCTGCTTGAAGGTAAAGTGATGTACCCCAAGGTACATCAGTTATTCTTTGCTGACGATGGAGCCATCATAAGTGAGGATCCTACATCCCTGCAACGAGCACTTGATGTGTGGGTGGACGTTTTGGAGGGAAATGGGTATCGCATTAGTTCAAAAAAGAGAGTACTTGTGCTGCCCGTTCTTTGATCCACTCAGGCCTATTCCAGACATTTATTTGAATGGAACAGTGCTTCCCAAGTGCGAAAAGTTCAAATATCTGGGATCTATGATCAATAGCAAAGCAACTTGTGATGACGACATCAATCATCGTGTAAGCGTAGGGTGGATGAAGTGGCGAGAAAATTCCGCTATTTTCTGTGACAGAAAAATGTCCCCTAAGTTGAAAGGAATGCTCTACACCGCAGTTGTGCGTCCTGCGCTCACATACGGTTCACAATGTTGGACGATGTACAAAAAGTATGAGAGTAAATTAACGGCAGCTGAGATGAAGATGCTTCGCATGACAGCAGGAGTGACAAAGGCGGATCAGTAGAAATGCGGTGAAGTGGGAGGGTTGTGATCCCTTTTTTTCGGATCATAACGTCGCTTATAAAAAGGAAGAAGAAGACTATATCGAGCGTCTACTTTATATTGAATTTTACGTTTACTCTATAAAATATGTGACTGCAAAACTTCATTTAGATTACTACACGTGGCTTCAATTACTACGGACAGTAGAAGCTTTTGTTCTAAAAAGAGGTTCTTCGAATAAAATATTGTGATTAAGAGATAAAAAATACACCAACAACATAAATCAAATTAAAATGTGTTTCATTTTCTTAATAATGAAGCCCGTTTGATGCTTGAAAGAAAAAATAAATTGGACAATTTACGGGTGCTTAAAAAAAACTGCTATTTCAATAGTCTTTATCGCTCGGGTATATTTTGCAAGCATCTATTTCATATTCTTTAAAATGACATTGACGACCTCCGTTTGTAACAATACGTAAGATATTTTAAATTAGTAAAGTTTTATAAATTATATTACCGTGGATGAGATCTGCTTCTAGAACGCCTTCTTGGAGACTTTGAATATCTTCTTTGAGGGGGTGAGTTTGACCGAGAAAATGACCTAAAGAATTAATAAATATAATGAAAACTTTATAACAACACAAGAAAAGTATGTATTCATACGAAAAAGTCAAAAATGTTGCGAGCTAAGCTAAGAAATTACACCTTTATATCCAGACTCGTTAAAAAAAAAAAAACAAATCATTCGTATATGACATGTTTTCTAACCTATTAGAAAGAAGCCGCATTGGAAAGTTCTGTGACGCTTTTTGCTCCCTCTAATCGCAAAAATGTGTTTTTAAAAGCAATGGCACATTTTCCATTTTTGAACATCATACGGAATTCATCTTCAATTTCAGAATGTTTTGTACATACGGGTATGAGAATTTAAATAAATTTAACGTTTTCCCAAAATATTAACTTTCACGTCAAAAAAAAAATAAGAAAGTAAAAGGTAGACATTTTTTTTTTTTTTATTTGTAAAATAATTATGTATACTTTTTAAGGCGAAAAGTGTAATAAATGAAGAACAATTTAGAGTGACCCATTCAATTATTACCTACGTATGTAAGTGGTGTTTTATTGAGATTAACTGTGCTCACTTTTTGATTTAACTTAACTTACAAAGCAATAACAATACGAATAGTGAGCAAAGAGTATGAGCACGGCGAACTGATTTCAATCCCTATCACAGTCATTGGTAGGGTTACCAGTTCTCCTGATATTCCGGGACTTTCCAATCCAAATTTGCCAAAAGTACTAGCTTCCGATACTCGAAAATAGAATTTGAAAAATTTTTTTTGGGCGGGTTTGCAACGCGTAAAAACGCATAAAAATCATAACAATTTTTTTTTTTTGATAAAGTTAATAATACTATAAATTTGGTTATAGTATATAATTAGCAACAATTTTTTTGCGAATTTCCTATAGTGGAATTTTGGAAAAAAAAATAAATAAAAATACATTTTGTTTTATAGTATTATTAATATTAACTCCCTCTCCAATAATTTTTTTTTATCTTTTAGGCGTTTTTACACTAAAAAAAAAATGGCCAACGAATTTCTCATGTTGAAAACCTCAGCCAGTTTTTCCATACCAATTTCAAATGCTTTTGTTGAAAGAATTTTTCAATGATTACAGTTCGTGACTATCTGCTTGAATGTAAATTGGCGGATTCCAAAGTACATCAGCTATTCTTTGCTGGCGATGGAGCCATCATAAGTGAGGATCTTACGCCCTAGCAATGGGCATTTGATGTATGGGTGAAGGTTTTGGAGGGTAATGGGTATCGCATTAGCCCAAGAAAGACCGAGTATAGGTGCTACAACAATCAATCATCGCTTGATCGAAAAAAAAAAGTTTGAAGATCCGTGAAAGCCTTCTCGCCAAAGAAAAAATCTCACGAAAAATAGAGCGCGACCGGCTTAGCTGGTATTGCCATGTTCAAAGAAGAGATCATTTGAATCCTGTTAAAAGGGTAATATCAACTAACGTTCCAAAGACATCGTGAATAAAAGGTAGGCCTAAAAATACTGGATCACACAAATGCAACAACACCAGCATTTGATTTGCCTCAGTAACGAACGGAACCTTAATCGGGAGCCATGTCGAAATGTTCTGAGGCTACAGGTGAACCCCACAGGCGGATCAGTAGAAATCCAGTGAAGTTGGAGAGTTATGATCTCTTAAGTTCAGATCACAGCCACACCGAAATAGGAAGAAGAACATTACAGTCTTTATGGTCGTATGACAGAAATCGTTTATAGTTTAGTTTATTTGTTTTTTTTTTGTTTTTTTTTTAAACCATTTAGTCATATACATAATACATTTTACAATTAGTGTTTTGCTTTGTATAAGAGTTTTAGTATTAAAAATTGTCTTTAACATAATTGATAATATTCCTTTTGAAAGCTGCTAGATTTGTTTCATTTCTTATAATAATTGGCAATTCATTGAACATTTTGAAGCCTTTATAAGTATTGCACAGAATTTTGCGATCTTCCTTTTAGAAAGTTTGGTAGTCTAAAATTATTATATATTAGTGAATTATTAATTAGCTGTTCTTAATAAATAGGTTTGTACTTCACGGATATGATGCACATAATTTAGTAAATAAATAGGCATAAGGTAATTTTTAATTCTATAAGTTAACAATAAAAGATTCATTACGATTCTTTGTTTGACTTTCCCAGTCATTTAACGAATTTAACACAAAACGAATTAACACATGTCTATTGCACTTTAAAATACATCGCATTGCTTTATTCTGTAACAATTACAATCTTTGTACTATACTATCCGCACATGAAAACGAAATTGAGGAACATAACTCGAAGTGTGGTTTAATTATTACGTTATAAATATTCATTGCACTTAATGTAGATAAGTCATTTCTTATTCTTTTCAAAAAGCCTATCTTTTTTGCAATTTTTTTTTACATAAATAAGCAACATGACAATGATTTCATCAATTTGTTCTATATATTCACCGTCAATTTTCAGTCTCTCATCCTCTCCTTGTGGTTTATTTATGATAAGTTGTTTGGTTTTCGTCACATTCAGTTTCAATTTATTCATCTTCAGCCATTCAGAAACACTTTCAAGCTCCTGTTACATTTTTTGTTGACATTCTAAGTAATTTTTATTCGCAATGTGTATCACCGCACCATCAGCAAACAATGCAAGTTTTCCGTTTGTTATTGCACTTTTCACGTCATTTATGTATATTATAAACAATAATGTTCCCAAAACCGATCCCTGGGGTACACCAAACATTAAACTCTTTGGACGTGATAGTTCACCATTAACTCTTACACATTGGGTTCTACTACTAAGGTATGATTTGATTCAATCACTTTCACCTCCAATTCCATATTGTTTAAGCTTATCTATTAAAAATTTGTTTATCTATTGTTTCAAATGCTCCTTTTAAATCGAGAAAAACATATAATACTTTTTTTCCTTGGTCGGTTTCTTCCTTAGAATTGTTAATAATCAAATTTATTGCACTTTTACACGAATGCTTCTTTCTAAATCCCGACTGGATGTCAATTATTAATTTATTTGATTCAAATAAATAATATAATTATAAAAGATATGTATAATTAAATCGACTATTTGAACATTTTGAAAAATGTTTGTTTTATTTAAAAAAGAAGTCTACGCTCTTATTGAATCACCCCGTATACATATTATAGTTATTAGGAACATTGGGGAGAGCAAGTCATTCCACTTTCCTGTTAAGCGGTTTAAAAATGAACTTCTTTATTTCAAACCCCGAGCAGGCTTTAAGACGTTAGGATGAACTGAAGTATATTAGATTTATCACAGCTGAGGGTTGTGATAAAATTCGGTTCAGATGGAATATTGTGATTTTTCAGAAAATAATTTTCTTAATAATTTTTTTTTTTGTTCATTGAAGCTGTAACTTATAAACACATGTAACATGTAATTGCATGTTTCTCGGAATACATGGTGAGCAGTAATATATTTCTTAAGTAAAAATTTTGTCGATAATTGTACTAAAAAAAGCTTAAATATACTCCCTCTTCTTCATCATTAATATTTATGATGATTGATGTGTGTACTAAGACAGGGTGACACTAATATTTTAATCGATTAGTCTAATAATCTTATCTCTGTCCTAATACATAGGCAGCAGATCGAAGGTGCGTATGATGGCTTGATTCGGGAACTCAATAAGGCTGAGTGGTTTCCTGGAATAGCACACTCCGGTATGCCGAATTTCTTCTTCTTCTTCCTATTTCGGCGTGGGTATGATCCGAAAACAAGGGATTATAACCCTCCCACTTCACCGCATTTCTACTGATCCGCCTGTGAGGTTCGCTATTTGACCTCAGAAAATATCGGCAGGCCTCCCGATTTCGGATCACTTGGTTACTGAGGTCAATCGAATGCTGGTATCGTTGCATTTGTGTGATCCAGGCGTTTATAGGCCTGCCGCTCCTGCCTCGCGATGTCTTTGGAACGCTCATTGATATTGCCTTTTTAACAGGTTTCAAATGATCTCTTCTTTGAATGTGGCAATACCAAATGAGCGGTCGCGCTCTAATTTTCGTAAACTGGTTTCCTCTTAGTTCTCGTAGCTAACCTTAGACAATTTTGTGGCCAGGAATTACAGCAACTTACTTTTTCTATGATTCGGTAATGCCTCCACCACCGAAGGCGGTTGCCAAACTCTTAAAGTACTGTGACACTCGGAAGATGGGACTAGTCATATGCTGGAATGCTAATGCACAGATACCATCTCCTGCACTTTATACTATCGTCTAGCACGGTCATTAATACTGTTGGTTCTCAGTCAACTTTTGTTACGGCAAGAAGGAAAGGGGTGAATAATTTGACTTTATATAACAAGCACTTCAAGTCGATTACCAACTAGAGGGATCTGTCGGAGGTGTCTTTAATAGACCTAGTCAAATTCAAATCGAATGCAGAGCCATAACTTTGTAGGAGAGGTGGAATCTGCGGATTACCAATTTGGTACGCTAGGCAGGTCTATCAAAACACCAACTAGACTTAGGACGAGACAAAAGGAGGGGAATGCTGTTCAAAACCTGTCCTTACCAGATGTTTTAAACTGACATACCCAGTCGCATGATCGCCAAATCCCTGGAGGAACATAGAACTGCGAAAAAAACCCATGAATATAAAATCGATACGCACCACCTCTTCATCGATTTCAAAGTTGCCTATGATAGCGTATATAGAGACGAGTTATACAGAGCCATGCCTAGTCTTGACATCCCTGCCAAGCTCGTCCGTTTGTGCAGAATGACGATGGAAAACTCTCGCTGCTCCATCAAAGTCGGTAAGAACATCACCGAACCGTTCGATGTCAGGAAAGGTCTTAGACAAGGTGACGCGCTATCATGCGATCTCTTTAACATAGTACTTGAGAGAATTGTACGAAACTCACAAGCCAACACCGGAGGTACAATCTTTTACAAGTCTGTACAACTACTCGCTTATGCCGATGAGATTGACATAATCAGAAGAACTCAGCGGGCAGTCAATGGGGCATTTACGAGTATTGAGACCGAGGCAGCAAAGATGGGTCTAGCGGTCAATGAAAGCAAAACAAAATATATGCTGTCTACAAAAAAGGTCACCCAACATCGGCGTCTTGGACAGAACGCAAATATAATTTTGAGGTAGTAAAGGATTTTGTTACCTAGGCTCTATGGTGAACTCCGCAAATGACATCAGTAGGGAGATCACACGAAGAATTACTCTTGCCAATCGTTGTTTCTATTAGCTAAAACGGCAATTGAGTAGCAAAGCCCTATCTCGAACTACTAAGGTAACTCTTTATAAGACTCTAATCATCCCAGTCCTGCTGTATGGCGCAGATGCATGGGCTTTGACAAAACCGGATGAGGATGCCCTTGGTTATTTCGAGAGAAAAGTTCTTCGAGCGATCTTTGGTCCCGTCTGCATAGACGGTGAGTGGAGGAGAAGGTACAATGCCGAGCTATACGGCCTGGGGGCTCACTCTGTATTGCTACTCTAAAGTCAAATCATTCGAATTCGCAGAATTGTCACTCTGTAATTTGAATCGCAAATCCAAATTTATGACAATCGAACAAACTTTTGTTGCCAACTCAACTGTCAATTTCTTATCGCAAATCTGGCACTCTGTATTGCTAAACGAAATGTCAAAGTAACTCGAATTCGCATCATTTTGTTCTATTGCTATTTGGTTTGCGGATGTTGAGGTAAGCAATTGTGTTTCCTTTAAAATGTAAGTATTTTATCAAATAAAATGTTATTTTTAACTTAAAATACAATGAAAGTGATATACATAAAATAGTTTTGTAAAATTACTTGATTAAAACGTGTTTTAGAACATGAGGGCAGTCCACCAAAAATCAAATGTAAATGCTCCACTTTAACTTCTCTCGAAGGTAGCAGTGGATAGAATGAGTAAAGTGGGAAATACACGATACAACTGTTCTACGAACGGTTTCACAGCTTTGGTGTTGTATACGATAATTGTGTCGTGTGTATTCACACAACCGACCGTTGTACCGATATCGTATGGTCGCATGGTCTTGACGGTGCAACCGCTGTAACATACACAAACTGTATGGAAATTATATGGTGTGTATATGTAAAATGGCTGAATAGTCTGGTTGTACGTAATGCCGGTACGACGGTTATATCGTGTATTTCCCACCTAATACTCTCAGTTTCGGGTTGAACCAATCACTGCTATATTTTTCTTCTACTTTTTATCACCTAGCTCCATTATATTCGACCTATTTCTAATTCGCCTGTGTTCTATTCTTTCTCCTTGTGTGTCATCTTGATGAAACCACAATTCGACAGCATCCAGTTCCATTTCTATAACATATATTTAACTTTCTTTCTCAAATATAAATAAAACACAAAATTATTTGGAACGAAATTTGTATCAAAGTGACATTTCAGCGTTCGATACTCGAAGCAAGATTCGCACATTTCGTAGCCCCAGTTGGCAATACTTCCATTCGATTCTGTTTTCTTACAGAGTGCCGGCTAAGATTAGAATTGCAAAGCACTTTCGCAAGAATTTGACTTTCGAGTAGCAATACAGAGTGAGGGCCCTGTACAAGGACATCGACTTAGCCAGAAGAGTTCACATACAGCGACTAAGATGGCTGGGTCATTTAGAGCGGATGGAGCCCAACGTTCCCGCTAAGAAAGTTTTCGAATCCACCCCGGATGGACGACGCAGTAAAGGACGACCTCGCGTTAGGTTGCGCAAACAAGTGGAGGGGGACCTCAACCAACTTGGCGTGCGCAACTGGAGGCAGCTAGCTCGTAACCGTGCTGGCTGGAGAGGTTTGTTGGTTGAGGCCCAGGTCCAACCCGGACCGTAGCGCCATCTAAGTAAGTAAGTAACATAGAACTGCAGTATATTGCATCAGCTGTGGTAGCTATCGAATATGCTGTTGCACCTTTTGATAGTTTCAAATCGCCTGGTACTGACAGAATATACCCAGCTATACTGCAGGAGGATATAGGTCAGTCAATTCTGAAAAGAATTTCCATTGTTAGTCTGGCACTGGTATATATTCCTACACCTTGACGGACAATTAGAGTGGCTTTCGCCAAGTCTCACTCCCTATAAATCTATAAGTCTCACTTCCTTCTTGCTGAAAAGTATGAAGAGACTGGTGGAGTTTCACGTGCGTTGCTTTGAGGCTGAATCCACTATCAGAGGTGCAGCATGATCTAGTTGATACGCGATGGACATATGTACGAGTATGTATGTAGGAATGTAGGACACAACTTATTGGTGCTAAGTACTAAGCTGAATAGAATCTACAATCTGTGACGCTTGTGAAGAGTGCACCGATCCTGCCTTTGCTTGTATCAGGTAGCAGATCTTCGATGCTGATATGGTGAGCGCCGGTAATGTAAGCTACTCATCACTGAAGCGCTTGGTTGGCTTTCTACGAAGGAGAAGAAAATTCTAGTAAAATGGGTAAATTAGAGTTTTGCTTTCCGGTAGTACAATGGACTTGTTGCGTCTGAGAGCTCCAGTGAAGCGTTTCCGATATATAAAAAAAAAAAAAAAAAACAATTACTACCGCCATAGCCACAACTTCCCATTGTGTTTCCGCAGTGAGCATGTGAGGTCCAGTTTCGTAAACTCAGTGCATGGTGGTACCAAAAGCGAAGATGATGACATTATACGAGGAGATGAAATACAAAATGTTTCTAATTTGTACGCACAAGAGGAGTCATACGACTTTACCATAAGAAACTACTTTACTTTTTAAAATACTTAGGTATGTACGTTGCAACATAATGCGATATGTATATGTATTGTTAACGTTTCGCTCAGGCTAAGCCTACACCAAATAGAACAGTTGCGAACAAAACAAAAACGACAGTTGTTAACCCATACGAAAGGAATCAACATTAAAGTTTTTTTGACTTGCTTAATTTGTTCCATGCTTTACTAGTTTCAATTAAAATTAATAATTTTTCAACGCCACACATGTTGATGCCGGCCTTCACAGAAAATGAATGTATGAAACATTATGCTTACATCATGCTTACTCGTGTTTTTGCGTAACTCGATTTTAAATGATTAAATGATTGATTGCTTATTATTATGTACATGTACGTGTACTGTTTAATACAAGTAATAGAACAAACCCGTTTTCGTTTGCCAGCTTTTTTTCGCGTTATTCAATAGGAGAACGCGTATTTAAAAGTGTATTTAAATTTAAAAAAAAAAACAGATTTGTTTCGTTTTTGTTCTGTTTAGTATGGAAGCACCCTTATTACATTATTTCAATTACAGCGCGTTTTTTTTACGACAGGTATAAGGCATTATAACGAAGTTAAACTGTAAATAATTTACTATCATTCCTACAAATCAAGCTGAATTGTGAAATCATACAAAAATCTTTATGGGACAAAGAAAAGGAGAAAATATGAATAACAAATAAAACCTTTTATTGCTTGCGTAATGACTTCTATGACTTCTAATGTTTTTCTCTCTTTCAATGTTTCTGTGGCTAGATGGTTTTTCTTGTCGTAATGGAGAACGATTTCGTCTTTCATTGACTGGGGACGCACGATGTCGACTTCTTTTTTCAACAATTGGAGAGGGATCTCTTGGAGCCCTCTTTACAACAGCTGATCTATGTCGATCGGAATCCATACGTTTCATTTGTTTTCTTTTTTCTTTTTCTTTCATTATCCTATTGAAAGCCTCGAGTGGATCCTCAATTATACTGAAATAAATGAGAAAAAGAATAATATATGTAACCAAATATACTATTAATATTAAAAGTTTACATTAAGCTGAAAAGTATGAAAACCGGTAAAATTCGTTAAACTTTTTATGGAAATACAATATTTTTAAAGTTAGCACCGTTTAACTAAAACAAGTTAAAATGAAACGGTGGTCACTTTGAAATTGTTTTTCCGAAAATCGGTTCAGATTAGAATAAGAAAGAGTTTAACGAGATGACGACATCATGTATGTATATAGTAATAATGAAATAAATACCCAGATTCAATTGTTCCTGACATTCCTTGATAATAGGGTTGAATATTAGAATGTGGAGCCATTTGACGACATCTTGCGTTGGGTAAAAATGGATACGGTGCCGCATTTATGTTATAGGAATCTCTAGGATAATAATACCTATAAAAAATAATAAATTAATTGCGGAATATATAATTCAAATTATGCTGCCTACCGTTCAGTCCGATTACCATAATTGTTACAATAACCCATATGGGGTGGAACAATGGCTTGATTCTGCTTTGTGTGTCGCATATATGAATCCGATCTAACAGGATATGAGTCTGTAGTATTTGATCTATGTGGTAAATCTGGAACCGAGGATCCATAATTAGAAAAAGTGGATGGATTGCTCTGTTTAAATGTATCGTCTGGTCTGGCTTGAACATCTGAACTATGTGAAGTTTCACGTTGTGGCATAACCTATTAGTGGAATGAGTAGAAAATTATTATAAGACCTTTACCTGCACCCAGCTGTGGAAGCAAAAATGTTTTAGTGATAGGAAGCTTAAAGTAGGTTTGTCATAATAAATAATTTTATTCTTTATAAAATTTCACGCAGCAACTTTGACACAAAAGGATTTCTATCATTCCACTATTTAAGAGAAGAAGGCAGACTGCCTGTGTGTCTCGTTGTTCTGTGCGTCTTATAGCTTTTAATCTCCTAAATTATTATATTGACTTTGGTGATCAAATTTAATATATATGGGGTCTATATTTTTCCTGATTGCTCCTTCGAGATGCGAATAAAATTTAAGAACCTTCGAAAATTAAAATAAAAACTATATATGGAGTTGATATTCAGTAATATACTGATATGTTAATTGACTTGTATGTATGCCCAGACCTTCGCTGGAAGCAGTGGTGCTAGATACCTCGCGATCCAAAAAAAAAAATGTAAACATTTTTTCATCACAAACTTCGGGTACGATCTGATCTGTAAGGCTTATATTTGTCCGAAACCTATACGGCAAGCATACAGTACAGATTGATTGATAACCGTGTCGTATCTTACGCACAATTTTATTTGTATTTTAAAGCATGCTTCGGGTGCACAGTGAAATTCAGAAGAACTTGCCTTCCTCGATATATCCAAAAACCTATAATTCACAAAAATTTTAAATTAATGCGTATGGTTACCTCTTCTTCCTTTTCTCCACAGCCAAACTTCATTTCTCCCCTATATTTCCACACTGAGTTTTAACATTTTAAAGGAATAAAAGAAATAGAACACTAACTTATGCAGTTTCTTCACGATTTCATTTCAAGTTGAAGGGAGAAATTACTATAATTAATTCCAAAAAAACGACACAAATTTTAAGCTTTATTCAAATTTATTTTTAGGTATATAAAATTAAATTTAATAAAGTAAATATGTAGATTCGTACATACTCTTACTCGTACATTATAAATATAATACAAATAGTATAATCTTGAATAAACGAATAAAATCGAACGCTCTTAAAAAGTAGTCGAGCTTTCGACATGTTCCTCAACATTTATTTATTTATTCAGTTATTGTTTATTTCACCGAAATTTCTAGTCATTTGAAAGTCCTTATATGATTTTATAATGGTAGTACGTTGTTCTTTCAAAACTTCTTATTTGCCCTACTCTCGCAAATTTTTTCCTTTTCGTAACACATTATCACTTCAATTTTTTTCCTTAATTGTAACAATCTTTTGGGAAGGCCACGTTTTCGCCCTGTGCAAAATTCCATATGCACAAAATCACGCATGAAAGAATTACAAAATTTTAGGAATCCCGCATCGAGCATCATCTAATGTGCGGCAGGATTTTGTGATGCAGGATTTTTTGGGACGGGATTTCGTGGCCAACCTAATCTTTTTCCCGGATGTAAGTTTTAGTGCAAGGCAAAACGATTTCACTTATCTAATAAAAAGACTGTATAATAAACAAATACTTTGCCATAATTTATCACTGACCGATAAAACGAGTAATATGGTAATTGTTTTAGTATACTCGGAAAAATTAAGGACAAAGTGCGCCCAACCCCTGTTACGGGAAATTACATCTTTGTTCGCATGTGAGATCTTTCCTTTCCTTTCCTTTAATAGTGAGTTCGGTGTGTCCGCATCCGTTCTGGACAATGTCCGCTTAGCAGAAGTCACTTTCTGTGGAAATTGAGAAAAAAGTGGTCCTCTGGAGAATACCCATATAGAAAATGGTTTGCTCATGGGAGAGTCCAGATATTTCACTGTGTGCAATAGCACCACAGCTATACTTATGTTATATACCATCACGGAGGAAGGAATTTGACTGCAAGTGAAAAAACGTTTGCAACTTTTGAGGAATCCGAGGCATCTGGCATCACCTTTAGCGAAGGTTTGGGCCAACATGCATACCAGCCATTGATAAGCCATCGGATTTCCATTGGATTCCTCGATGACAAATTCATTTATTTTTAGTCTGACAACGTTGCATCCCATTTTAGAGGCAGGAGATAACACTGGGTTATTAACACGTTGAGCTCAAATCGGTTTTTAGAGCCCCAATTGATGATAGCATCAATATCGTAATGAATCGGTTGACATGCTGGAACACAACTCAACAGCAGGAACCTTGTCGTGGTATTATTAATTAATAGACGAAGTCAGGGACGGGGTCGTTCGCGAAGGAATTGATTGGATTGTGAGTAGCAGAGATTTCCATTGATATAAATCAAAAACACGGTCGGAGATAACACTGAGACTTGAGGAACACCAGTATTAACTGAAAATGGAGTAGAAACCCATCCATCTAAAATTGACGAATTACTTAAAAAACTCACAACCCATTTAAAAATTGATTTAAAAGGGCACTATGCCACATCCTACTGAAAGTTGTAAACATATGCTTACCGTTATCGAGTTCTTATTGTTCTAATACGTTTTTTGCTATTAAGTATCATCTTCTTGTGGCTCTATCTTTATGAAACTCTTACCGATCTTAGCAGTTGTTCTCTAAATGGAGAAAAATTGTCAGTTGCTTACAAATTCTCGCGCAATTTGAAAACATTGAATCTATAACTCGAAAAATAAATCTGAAAGTGGTAAAAAAGTGAAAGTTCAGAGAGCAGGAACCGTAGAGTAATTCATTATCTCATAGAAAACCTTCATAAATAATTGTTTGAAAAGGTTCAATAGCAAACAAAATTAAATTGAATTAAACAACCATTCGGAAAAAGTTAAAAGAAAATGAAATTGATACCAATGTTCTTAAAAACCCCCAACACATGAATTGATGACTTTGTGTGGAAGCCAAAAAGGTACATGTAAGCACAAGCCCTTATATCTTAAGGATAGGTTTGGTGAAAATTTATTAAGACATGGCTTCAAATTTCATGTTTATTAAATGTTTAACAGCATCCATAGTAGATTTTACATCATCTAAAAGTAATAAATGCGAAATCGTACATGTGAAAGTTAAAAATCAGTTGACATTGTTTTACATACTACATAATGCTATTAAATTCAGACTAACATAATCACAGATTGACTTCTCATCCGCTGAGTAAAATCGGACGTATAAAAAAATAAAAATTGCAATGGAAAGGAGAAAAAGAGAGAAGAAAAAATAATTTACCCTAAATCGTATTTTCTGCATTTATGTGTTACCTGCAATGTGCGGAAAAGGAATATCACCAAAGTTGTTCGCGTTATAGAGCCTTTTCACACTAAGGGGGTGGGAATTCTATAGGCGAATGCTGTGAACGAAGAACCGGCGTTGCGAAACCTGGTATGCAACATGGGACAGAATCAAGCTCAAAAAGCGGTGTAATTTCAAGTATAGGTTATGAGACTGTTTGGTGGTTAAGATCTTGTGTAAATACTTGATTGTACAAAAGTCAAGGTACTTGTCTAGTGAACAGCCAAGGATGTTTTTAGTGTAGGCGGAAACATGGTCAAAACGTTTCAGCCCATAAACGTAACGGGTGATTTTGTTAAATGCAACCTGGAGTTTACGATTAATAAGTGCACTACTGAACAAAAATTTTGCAACTATAACTGATAAGTGGGACGATCAACATTAGTTTGGTGTTCAATGATGTGTAACTCTGCGACAGGGAAAGATTAATGAGGCACCTATACATTTTCCCGATTATCGTTCGAATATGGTCATCCCAACGCAAAGTCGTGTTCAACAAAACGTCTAGCTTTTTTACTTCGCGAAAATCTATTTGCGAATTTCCAAGATGTATGTAGCAGGTAGTGTTTAGATGATTTCTGCTTATGACTAGACATTTGGTTTTATCCGGGTTAAATTGTAGAAAATTTTTTTCAGACCAGGGAAGGACCTTTCTCAGATCTCATTGCGTTTATAGATCGAATCTTCGGCCAAACCGAGCTCATTTCTTCTTGTCTCTCTTCTTATTTACTTACTTATGTCCTGTATCCCCTTGTGGGTCCTACGGTCTCTACTACGCCTACGCGCCATCGTGTACGGTTTCTGGCAACGTGTCTGAGTTCTCCCCAACTTTTCCCTAACTGCCGTGCCTCCTTCTCGACTGTTCTGCGCCATTCTCCTCGTACCGCCAGGTCTTCTGCCATCCTGAGCTAGAGGGTTCCATTGCATAGCATGGTTCGCTATGGAACTGTCACCCTTACGGAACGTGTGACCAATCCACTGCCACTTCTGCCGTTGGATGGTTGTGCCTATTGGTTCCTGACCCGTTCTCTCGTAAATGTGTTCGTTAGAGATACGATTGGGCCAGAAAATCCTTAAAAAATCTTTTTCTCAGGAGGTCGGTTATCATCCTTTTGGTGTGACGTTCCTAAATAGCTCGATTTTCGGGATATTACACCACTTTTTTATACCAGATTTTGCATCCATGTTGTCCTTCTAGCCTGTTCGATTCCGCATAATATTTTTTGTGATGAATCCGCTTTCCAATCAAATTGTGTTCGAGGGACTTTATACTATAAACACGTTTGATCTTAACGTTGCCGATATGGAGTTCCGCGTCAGCCCTATCTCAACGAAAAATGCTTCAATAAATATTTCTTCGGAATACATGTTGAACAAAAGCGGCGACAAAATGCAACCCTGCCTTACTCCTCTTAAGATATTTATATCTTCTGACTCCACGTCATCTATTTTGATATGTGCTTTTTAGTTTCGGTATAGAGATTCTATTATTTGTACTCATTTGAGTCAATTCTGATTGCTTTCAGTATTTCAGGCATCTTTTGGTGTCGGACTTTATTAAACGCCTTTTCGTAGTCAGCAAAGCAGATATACATTTCTTGTTTCATTTCAAGACATCTTTATGCTATAATGTTGAGAGCAAAAAGCGCCTCTCGCGTTCCTAGACCTTCTTTGAAACCAATTTGTATTTGCTTATGTTTTCTTCCACTTTTTTGTATACTCCCCTGTGAATGATTTTCAAGAAAAGCTTTACCATGTGGCTCATCAGGCTTTTATTCCTATAATCTTTTCATTGCGTTGCAATATTTTTCTTCGGGAGTGTTATAAATAAAGATTTTAGTCACTCTGTGGGAATTTCTCCGCTTTTGTTAACTTTGTTAAAAATGTCCGTAATAACTACTTTATGAGCTCGTTTGAAATTTCGTCAGGGTCGAGCTCACTACTAATATACAGCTGTACATCGTCTGCATACATGTGCAACGATGAATTTTTAATGACTGTTGGAAGGTCGTTTATAGAAATTATGAAAAGCAATGGGCCTAAGATAGATCCTTGGGGGACACGATGCAGTTGGAGCAAAAGCAGATTGGTCAGTGTTCAAGAAAACAGCTTGTTTGGTACCCAAAAGGTAGGACAGAATAAGGTTTGCGGCGGCGGAAGAGAATCCAAAAGACGTGTGAAGTTTTGTAACGAGAAGTACGTAATTGACCGTGTCCAATGCCTTGGAGAAGTCTAAAAGCGTCGGAAAAGTCAAATAGTCTTTATCGATCGCTGCCCGAATATCATTCGTTATCTTAAACAACGCTGAAGTTCAACTGTGGTATTGTCTAAAACCAGATTCATGCGGGCAGAAGAAATTGTTATGATGGAGATAGGCTGACAATTGAAAGTGAATAGACTTTTCCAAGACCCTTGACAAATACGGGAAGATTGCAATGGGTCGGTATTCCGCAGGCGAGTTACTCGTAGCTTTCTTTTTGAGAACTGGGATTATTTTCGCAGATTTCCAAGATACTGAAAAAGTGGATGTAGTTATTACAGTGTTAAAAATGCGAGTTAGCGCTGCGAGAATGTACGGCAAAATCATTTTATGAGGAGATGGATCGCATCAAAACTGACAGCTCTTGATTTTGTTTTAAGAATGGTCCTAACAGAATCAGTTTGTTCAACTCTGGCACTTGGGTTCGATTCTATTTCAACAAACTCACTGTTTAGCTGGTTTGGATCAATGTTATCAATAACAGTTTGTTTCAGAATTTATACCAAATTGACGCAGATTTTTCCATAGGTTTTTTTTTTTAGAAGTTTATGATTTAAATGCTTGCTTGATACGCGAACAAACTAGATTTCTTAAAATCTTGTAAGAATTCCGGTAGTCGAAAAGATTTCCATTTCCTATATGCAGCATCTCTTTGATTTCTGAGTCTATGGATTTCTGGTGAAAACCACGGGTCATTATTATACTTTACGAGCATCGTTTTTAAAGAAATATGTAAATCAAACAACTGAGTAACCAGGCCCTGAAAGTAAGCCACTTGAATGTCCGGGGAAGTTCCTGAAAATATTGGCTGCCAATTAACACACTGCAAGTTATGTTGAAGCAAATCCCATTTTAGATTTTTAAAGTCTCTAAATACGTGCTTTAATAATCGTCTACTGCTTGCAAAAGCAAATGAAGCAAAAACCAAATCATGCTTCGAGAATGCGGGAGCAGAGGCTTGGCTGTAAAAGCTGATTTGACAATCGCTAGCATGAGTACATCAAGGAGGGTACTGCTCGATCTGGTAAAATATGTCGGGGTTAAAGAATTTAGGAGATCTAAGTTTAAAGTTTTCATTGTCTGCGTTAACCCTAGATTCATAAACTATATTCATTGTTACATCGTTCATAAATATAGGTCTGTGAGAACCCTTACCTTCAAAGTTATCTTATTTACTATTTATAAATATTTTTGAAATAAAAAGCAGTTTACTTCAAAGAACATTTATTTTAAATATATAAGAGAATAAACAATTAAACTCTTTAGGAAGGTATTGAGGTGCACGTGTTTGTATATGTTTTACACAGCATGCTATGACTGATTTCTCAAATGAGAGGGTCTGTGAGACCCATTTGTATGAATTTAGGGTTAAAGAAACCGAGTTTTCAAAATTTAGTATGTTGCAGTTCAAATTGCCACACACTATGGTTTTCTAAAAAACTGTAGAGCGGCGAAAGATCCTATATCCTATTTCCTATTTCGGCGAGATTATGATCCGAGAACAAGGGATCATAACCCTCCCACTTTACCGCATTTCTACTGATCCGTCTGTGGGGTTCGCGGCGAAAGAAAGATGTGACTTTTAGGTCGACATACATACAACACGAAATAAACATTTCCCACTCTCGCTTAAAAGCTCAATGAAGCAATACTCAAATAAGCTGCCGGGGAGTGAGGTTGAAATAAGTTTAACGGTCAATGCGATGCGCACATAAATATTGCACCCACCGGTTATGTTTTCTTTCTTTATCGGCGCGAAAAATGTTGTACCCAGCTACAGAATACACGTTATCTGAAATATTCGGGTCAAATCATGTTTCGGAAACGAGGCTTTCATTGATAGAGATCGGTTTGTCAGACTGGTGTCCAAATTGATGTAAATGCCATATAACATATATATATAGTATTGGCGGAACGAGGTACTGCGATTTTATCTGCAACCGACGAGAATTTAATAATGATAGCAGATTTGCCCAGGTTTTCTTTAGGGTTCGTTCTAAAGATTTCTTTCGGCACAGGCGTAGGTGTACATTTAATGACAGTGCATAGCCGGCTGTACATACAGTCAAGGTCTTCATCAGCAGTCATTGGAACGCCATGAAAAATAGCGTCACTGCAGAGTTTGTCACAATCCATCAAATCGATTTTTTTTTTGTTTATATTTTGCTTGTTAATTGGGAGCACAAGACCGACTCAGAGGTTTTCCAATTTTGCCAGCAGTGTGTTGTGCTTGTCTTGTATTGCGGACTTTAATTCGGAGTTGAAATATTCGAGTTGCATCATGAGTCGCATCTCAAATGTTTTGCCGCATTTGTCGTCTTTTGCAGTGTTTGGTGGTGTTTTGGGTTTACTTTTTGACAAAAATCTGGTCTCTGGTCTATGCGGCGGTTCTGTCATTTTGGCAAACAATTACCAGACAAAGAAACAACGGTTGATAAAGTGAGACCGACGAATTGTTTTGTGTAAAATTCAAAAAAAAAAAAAAACTATAGCCATTTATGAAGAGCTAACTTAGTTCTGAAAAACAGGGCTGAATTCCAAAACGCAGTACTCCGAAGTCAAGCGTTCCCAAACATCAATAGGCTACGGTGATACAATGTATAACGTTTCAAAACGCATTGTGAATGTGTCTACTGCGCAAACAAAAGCAAACAGCGCATCGTGAACTGATGTGATGCAAATTTTAGTTGACATTTTACTGTTTTTTATTCCACCAAAATGGAAGCGTCCTCTTAAGGTTCGTAAGAAATTATTGTTAAATTATTTATTACATATTAAATTTTGTAAAATTTACTAAAAACCAGCAATAATTTTTTTTTTTATTTTTTGTTTTTTAATTTAGATCGTTCCAAAACGTCAAAGCATCGCATAACGAAAGCATAATAACATCGCGTCACAACGGTAGTGATGCATTCACGATGCGCATTATTATTTTGACGTTATAATATGACGCGTTTATCTTCCACTAGCTGTCATACTCCAGTTGGCATATCGCATGTATATCTGTGGCCTCAAGCATTAACCGCTTAAGTCGACTTTCAGTTTCTCAGAAAACGAGTTCGAAATTTCCCTTTTTCCCAAAAACGTATGGGATTATGCTGTATCGGTGTTGCTTCTTCACTTACAACTTGGTAACCACTACAGAGAGTTAAATTAAAATTATATGGCATAAACTTCTAATATTGGAGCGTCTTCTGGCATCCTTAAGTCAATTCCGTCATAACTCAACGTAAGCGGTTGTAGCTTGAGGCCGCAGATATATTGGAAGCCGCAAAGATTTCTACACTGCCGCACTATAATTCTTAGTAGTTATCATGGACACATATTATATTGATAGGTATCTGTCTATACATACACATATAATAAAATGACAACTTGGGCAGGTATCACGCGAAAACTAATTGACAGATTTTAGTAAAACTTTGTCGTTCTATACCTTTGAGATTTGGTCCCAAACTCCAATCAGAATATTAGATATTCGATGTTCCTCAAGGGAACTAAGATAATAAAATAAATAAACGCAGAGATTAAAAAAAAGAAGAAAAAAACAGGAAAAACCAGGCATTAAAAAACTATATATGTATATTCGAAAAGTTTGAGAAGTATTAATTTTGTTTGTGTACTTTTGGGCGCAGTAAAAAAAAAATGGATTTATTTACTTGCCTACCTCATGAGGCGCGAATTTATAGTTACATGTGTATTTTGACGCTGGCGATAACGATGGCATCTAATATATTCATTCTGCTGGCTAAATACATACCTACATACATATATAGTTAATATAATATTATCGTGGACCGCGCAGATAAAATCGCGGGTATCAGCTAGTTTACAATAAAATTGCTTGTTATAGATTTAATTCAATTGTAAATAACATACAAGTAGATCTGCTGATCTAACAGAAAACTTGTGTTGCTGAATGCATTTAGTTTTACAAAGGAGGTGTAAGCTATTAGGTCTCGCAATTATTAGTTGATGGTAATTTAACATTTTTTTTTTTTAAAGAACGGTCGGTTATCGATTCTTTATCTTCTTCTTCCTATTTCGGCGGGGATATGACCTGAACACTTACTACATTTCTACTGATGTTTGACCTGAGGAAATATCGCAGGTCTACTGAATTTGGATCACTTTGATACTGAGACAAACCATGCCGATGTTGTTACACTTGTGTGACCCAGGAGTTTTTGGGCCTGCCTTTCCTTCCCGATATCTTGGAGCGTTCATTGATATTGGCTTTTTGGCAGGGTTCAAATGATTTCTTATTTGAACATGACAATACCAGATAAACCGGTCGTAATCTATTTTTCGTGAGGTTGTTTTTTTTTTTTTTTGACATCGAGGCTTCCACGAAACTTCGAACTTCTTAATCGATCAAGCTTCGTCACTCCTGCTGTCATGCGAAACGTCTTCATCTCAGCTGCCGTTAATTTACTCTCATCGCCTTGTACTCGTTCATTGTCCAACATTGTGAACCGTATGAATTCTGAATGTACAACTGCAGTGTGGAGCCTTCCTGTCAGCTTAGAAGGCGTTTTTCAGACGATAGCAACGTTTTCATCCTCACTACGCTTATGCAATGATTGATGGCGTCATCACAGGTTGCTTCCCAGATATTTTAACTTTTCCCACTTGTGAAGCACTGTTCCATTCAAATAAATGTTTGGAGTAGGCCTAAGTGGAGCATAGAATGGGCAGCACAAGTACTCTGTCTTTTTTTAACTAATGCGGGGTACTCATTTTCATCGAAAACGTCCACCCATACGTTAAATGCTAGTTGCAGCGACAGACGATTCTCACCTATGATGGCTCCATCATCAGCAAATAATAACTGATGCACTTTATCTTCAAGCAGATATTCAAGAACTGCAATAAAGAGCAAAGGACTTAAGACGCTTCCCTGGTGTACACCGACTTTAATTGAAAACTCTTCGGTTACTCCAGTGAGGCATATTACTCCCTACTACATGTCCATGGTTATCTGTACATAGGTATCTGGAATCCCTCGATGTCTTAGCGCCACCCACATCAGATCTTGCGGTTGTCTTTCGAATGCTTTTTCAAAGTCAACCAATACAATATACAAATCCTTTAAAGAATTACGATATTTTCCTGTTACAGGATTTTTCATTCAGAGTGCCCCATTTTGTTTTTAAATATAAAATCTTGTGTTTGAGATATCAAAAACAAATGGTTTCGGGTTAAATCCATCGATGCCATTAATTATGGAACACAACATAAACAGTGAATGAACTGAATTCAATTTTCCATGACTGTTTTACACAAATCGGGCGATATGCCGTCCATTTCGCGTTCGATGTTGGTCCTAATGTCGTCTTAATTATCGTCTCTGGCTTATTGGCATATACCATGTACTTGACATAGTCCCAAAGAAAAAAGTACAATGGCGTCAACTCACACGAAGTAGGCGGCCAAATTGACTGGTCCACTTCTAGAGATAACACGGATTGACTATTGAATGTGACTGTGTTGCTAGCTTCATTGAAGAAGTGTGGGCCAATATCCCCTCCAGCATGAAACTCGCCCCAAACAGTAAATTTTTGTGGGTGTAATTGTATATTGCGAATGACTTCGGGTTGCTGACTTGCCCAAATGTGAGAATTTTTCTATTTAAGCCAGAAATGGACTTCATCGCTAAGAATAATAAAATTGGAGTTAGAGCACGTTAAGTTGTCGCAAAAGAACGCAAACTTTAATAAAAAATATAATAATTTGCAAATGATGCTAAAGCGTGTACTTTTCCATTATTAAATGGCAAGTTGAAACAAACCAGCAGTTAACTTCACGCATAGCCGTATTGGAAAAATGGGGCGTCCCAAATGAAAAACTCTACTTTAAATTGCATCGCGACAAACCAAACTGCACTTCCTTTTTTTATAATAATAAATATTTGGCGCAGAGGTTTTAAAGCTGTTTATGCTTCAGAGAAACTCCGGAGGTGGCGTCCAGATAACTGGGGAGATTTTTTTATTTTTTGTATTTTGCTTCTAATTCACAGCATTTTTTTCACGATAACTGATGTCACAGGCAAATCATCATTAACAGAGGGAACAAATAAAAATCACTGATCATCAAATCATCAAATAGCCGTTTTATATTTCGCAGTCGGCCACCTAACTAACTTCTTCGACTTTCGGGTATTTCTTCACATTTAGACGTAGCTCTTGGGAAGTATAGCCAAAGAAACTGTTCACTCTAGCCGTCATCCACAAGAAGCCGGTCCTGAGAATTGTTAATGGATTTTGGCGATCGAATCTCCTGAGTATTATTTCTCCTTCTTTGAGCGGCTATTTTGAATATTGCTCTGCCTGGTTTGTATCAGCAACCAAGGAAGATATTTCCTCCAGCTCCCGATGCAGGCTCTCTGTACTCTCTGCTTGGAGCTAGTCGCACTTCTTCTTTGCTCGTCCCTTGCATATTTTGTGCTCTACACTATTCATCCTCAGATCCGTAGATGGTGTTAGAGAGGTAATCTTTCATCATGACAACAAAAGTTCCACCCTTCCCTTTGTCCAGATTGTACCACTCGATTTTTCTAGAGACCGTTGTTTTTTTGCTTTTCGTTGCTGCTGAGCGATCGCCTCTCCCAGGATCACTTTGCAATCTTTTACCCGAGGCTTCATGAAACCGGCTACCACACGATAGTCTGGGTTTCACTTAGGATAACTTTACCAGGAAGGTTCCTGGTACCGTATCCCAGTGTTCTATCTCATCCAACAAACAGATACTCTTCGTTCGGGATGTTCTTTAGAATTCCTTATATTATAGTTTAAGGATATGTTATTTAAAATTTCCGAAAAATCAATAAGAAAGAAGACAAGAATATGTAAAACTTATTAATGTAAGGTTGGGTGAAATTCCATCACCAACGCAACAAAAAATTTGGTTTGCCATTTTCTTCAGATTTCGACAATTCAAACCCGTACAAATTTTAAACGAATAAGAAAGTGGATATGGAGTAAATGCATGGTGCATTTGTGACTTGTGACTTTTTGACTCAAATTTTCGACCGACGACACAAATGTGACACTCGTGAAAGCAAAAATTGACGAAGATCCAAGGACGACCCAGGAAATGATAGGTGATGAACTGGGCTTGAGGCACGCGTTGATTTTTCTCAATACTTTTTTTTAGAAAGATTTGAAAATGGAGGGTCTAGCTGTTTTAAAAAAATCGTAGCAGGCGACGAATCATGGTTCTATAAGTACGAGCCAGAACCAAACAACAATCCATGGCACGTTATCCGGAAGGTGCATATCTCCTTATAAAGACGAAAATCTCGGGTCTTACATCCTGTCGGAAGCAAGCGAAGATTGAATATCGCTACTTAAGTCATGTGTGACAAATGTATCTAATAGTACCAAATAGCTTCACTCAGACTGTATTATACTTTAGATAAAACAATTATCACTAATAAATGCCCTCGTGGGGTGCTTGTTTATCTACTCTTAAGAAATTCGTGTTGGTCTGGAGAAAGATAGGTTTTCAGACGTTAATGTAACAGAACTAGTCACAAGGTTCTAAAACGTGGTCGTTTGCACAACTACGAGTATTTAGTATTAGAAAATTTCAGAGCATATGAATATCCGTAGCTTCCAGATTTTCTTTTGGTGTTAAGGAAGTGATAAAAAGTCTAAACAATTTAGAGGTTAAAATTCTGATATACGAGTGCATTTTGAAATTAAAAAATAATAAAAAGATCTACAATCAGGGCTATCGTAAATAAAATTCGCTCCGAAATATTTCTAATTTTCGAAAATAGGTATCGGCAATAAATTTCCAACGAGGGACAAAATTGGTAACGTAAAAAAAATTCCCACAGGAATTTCAACGCGATTTCCCCCGAAATGTTTCCTCAGTTAATTTGTTCGGGAAATCCAAAACAAAAGCAGCAATTCATGGATATTAAGTTGGCGCTGCCTTCTTTTTATGCAAATGTTGTTAAGTTTTTTTAATCGCGATTGATGTGCCCTAACCACTAAGACCGAGTTATTTTAAAAGCAAAAAGTTCTAACATGTATGTACATTATAATACTAAAATAAACATTTATTCATTTGAATTAATGTATGACTCAAAAACAGCTAGAGATGATCATCAACTTGACGGGAATCGGGACATTCATGCAGTTTATATTTTGTTCGAATCATGCGCAGTGCTCCGACATACTAACCACTAGTAGGGTTGTGCAAATAACACTCAAGGGGTGCGCAACATGTTTTTACACAGTGCTGACTTTGGAAAGGATAGATAGATAGAGAGAGAAAGATTTGGTGTAGTGGTTTGAATTTATTTTTTCGACTTTCTTAGTTTGTTTGATAAGTCTTTCTGTATTCTATGTTGTTTTAGAACTGTAAATGTGCAGAAAGCAGGGAAACAACAATTTCTTACTATGTCAATTGGGTGAATGTTGAATTCATTCTTATTTAGTAGAGCCAGAAGCACAATTGTTGTCATTCCTCAAAAGTTTAAAATTTGCACATTCATGCTTCTGACATATGGGGGACGATATGACCAGGCTACTACCAGTATTATGCCTTCGTAGTAGTTTTCACACACTTTATATATCTCATGAGAAATAAATAAATGCTTGCTGACGTCAGGATTTGAACCATGAACCATTAGCGTGGCAATTGACGACCTTACTACTACATCATTGCGATACCCAAGGTGGGCTATACATTTTATTATATTTGAGTATATCAACGAAATTTTCTGATTTGAAACAGAATATTTTCAAAAATCGCCCAAATATCAGCTGTAATTACAATAAAGAAACTGCGATTGACAACTGTCGAGACATTCGAACAGAATTTCGAAAGGTATTTTCATGTTTCGCGGGAAATAAATTCCAATAATCGAGGGGGAATTCAATCAAGGAACTAAAAAATTCAGAGGGAATGGCGATAGCTCTGAATATATTTCATAACCACAAAAAGCATAAATATATGTACGCCAAACAGATTCCTTGTCATGAACCGTAGCCGAATAAGGTTTGTAAGGTCTCTTTCATTGTTGATTGAATTGTCAAATGAAATTGCCTTAATTATAGTGTAAACAGTGTAGTTCAGAAATATCTATATCAAAATTCCGCTATTTCGGATAAGTGGGAACATATTATAAGGCTAGACGCACATGAACGATTTTGCAGCTGAGCGATTACGCTCGGACGATCACTGACGCACAGTCGATCGCATTACGACGCCCATAAATGAGTCAACTGATCTTAAAGCACAAACATGTATTTAAAAAAAACTTCAGAAATGTTACAATCTGCCTGCCCTTTATAAGTGGGCGTGACGTTATTAAATGAAAACTCGATACTTAAATGTCATAACAGATAGATAGACAGACAGACGGCTTAATCGATTCGATTGTTGTTACTGGAACGTGTCCTGGCTTTCAGCTATGGGGAATTTTCTACGATAAACATGGTGATGTAACACTAAACATTTTATTATTTATTCATTCCACTATTTTCAAATCAAACAAATTTTTCCAATGCATTGTAATTTTAAGCTTTGATTTGACATTTTCATTTTCCTATTATTCGAATTCATACGCGTCTAACCTGAGTATACCATATATTCGAATTTTTAATTTATTGTTTGCATTAGTTTTGAAGTCATACATATGTACATATGTATTTCAGAATGATCATTTAACAGAAAGTCACACGACGCTTTGTACTCGTTTATTGTTTCACATATGAATGGTAAGAATGCTAGTTTACCTGTTTATTCTTCGTAGAGTTTATATCAATCCAATAAGAACATTCAAAGGAGTTACGTATAAGTAGTCAGTATAAATAATATTTTAAAGCACACATTTTAAAGGGACTTTTAAAGCCCTTTTAAATTCGTTCAGTTAGCTGGAAAATGAAATGCTAACTATTTATTGAACAGAATTAGATTTATTTTATTGTTATCTGTCTTAACATTAATACTTACTTTTTTTTATTTTTAAAGCTAAGACTTAGATTTGATGTACAAACTTAAAGAATATTTCTTTTTTATAACTTACTACTTCAACATGTCGTTTAGGAGAATTTGGTTCAATTGGAGAACTTTGTTGAGGTTCTTCTTTTTCTTCCGGTTTTATTGATTCAATATCCTCTTTTTTAAGAGATGTGCAATCTTCCCTCTCTGGAGAAAGCTTTGGTGGAGGCAAGTCAGCGTCTAAGTTCTCTTTAACAACGTTTTCAACTAAAATGCTTTTTTCTGGCTCTTCAGGTATAGTTTCTTTGTCGGAAGTTATATCTGAAGTACTTTCTGCTATATTTATAGCGACTTCATGGACACCTAAAAAAGAAATTAATAAATGTTTGCTTCTATAATTATTGAATCTATACAATGCCTATTTTTGAATTTTAACACAATGAATTCCAAGTAATGAAATTGATACAATCTGAATTCAATGATTCACTTATCTAACGTAAAATATAATAATGGAATGGCCATCGGAAATGCTCTTATTTATTATTCTAGAATAAATGGATTGTGTAAGACCTAAATTCGCCAAAAGAATCAGTAAATATTTTATAACAACATAATTCTTCTTCTTCTTCCTATTTCGGCTAGTTATAATCTGAAAACAAGGGATCATAACCCTCCGACTTCATTGCATTTCTGCTGATCCGCCGCCGGTGAAGTTCGCCTGTTTCACCTCAGAAAATATCGGCAGGACTCCCGATTTTGGATCACTTTGTTACTGTGGCAAGCCAAATTCTGGTGTCGTTGCATTTTTGTGATCCAGGAGTTTATATGCCTGCCTTTCTTTCGCGATGACTGTGGAACGTTCATTGATATTGCTTTCTTTATAATCGACGCACACTCAAGGGGTTATGAATATCCTTAACCCTTATTGTTTTAACACAGTGTGGGCGTTGAAAAGGATAGGTAGAGAGAGAGAAAGATGTGGTGTAGTGGTTTGAACCTCAGTTGTTTATGCTTCAGGGAAACTCCAGAGATTTTTGTTATTTTTTGTCTTTTGCTTTTGATTCACAGTATTACCGACGCGATTACTGACGTCATGAAAAAATCAATCATCCAACAGAGCGAGCAATTTTTTCCAGCCATATAACCAAGCTACTGCCAGTATTATGCCTTAGCAGTAGTGTTCACACAAGCTTTCGCAATTGATCGGACTGATCCCTTTTCATAGGAAATAAATAAATGCTTGCTGACGTCAGGATTTGAGCCATGAACCATTAGCGTGGCAATTGATGTCGTTACCACTACACCATTGCCACCCACGTGAAGGCTTCCGCAGTACAATTGGTATGTATTGTTTAAAAAAAAAAAAAAAAAACTCGAATTTGGTGAGTATTATCGTTCTTTCTTTATTACAGCCCTCACAGAGAAAACAATTTTCTTGCGCTCGTATTTATTCAGAAATAGCTCAAGTTGTATCTTTTTCTTTCTTCTCAAATAATGGAAAACAGATATAATTAAAAAAAAAAAAAAGACAAGTTTTTCTTATTTTATTGTGCTAACCTGGCGGAAATAATGGCGATTAAACAGGCTATCGTGGCTGAAGTATACAGCGCAACAATCAAGTTCGTGATGAAGTGCTTGCTTTACCTCCTAGTGGTGGTCCCCGTGCGGGTTGTCTAGGGCCTTGATTCTAGACTAAGCAACCTGCGTTACCAAAACCGACCGCTACAAGAGCCGAAACTATGCCTCGGATAAGGAATGGTCACATGTTGACGACCTTTGGCAATTGTACCCAGGCAAAGATAGGTTTCTGGAATGTAAAGACGCAATTCCTTCAATTGGAAAATGAGTTCATGCGATGTAAACTGGATATTTTGGGGGTAAGTGAAATGAGATGGTTAGAAGCGGACCAGTACCAGTACCCAACGCGTAACACTGTACTACTCTATTCCGGAAGACCATCCGGAAGTCCGGGAGAATATGGAGTCGGACTACTGCTAACAACAACAGCACGCGTGGGCCTAATTTCCTGGCAGCCTCATGATGATAGCATTATGACGGCCAGATTCCGGACTAGAGTACGACGCGTCATCATTATACTGTGTTGTTGCCCATCGGAGGGCTCTTCTGAGGACGAGAAGGAAAGTTTCTATAATCACCCAAGCGCGTCTTCATCACAACGCTAAATGGAGACATTGTCATAGTGATGGGACATTGGAATGGCAAGGTAGGCAACGACAACGAAGGGCTCAAACATGTAATCCGGAAGCATGGACTAGGCAACCACAATGACAACGGCGAAAGGTTTGTGAATTTCTGCAATGACAATCGCCTTGTGATAGGTGGCACCTGGTTTGAGCACAAGACCTGCCTTCAGTCAGGACAGGCTAGCAACTCCAATTAAAATGATCATTTTGCAATCAGCCGTCACTTTAGAAGTAGTCTCCTGGACCTCCGAAACAGGTGAGGAAAGATGTGGGTACAGTATGAGATCTTATGATAGCTACTCTCCAACTACGCACTGCTGCAGTTCGAAGATCCCACGACAACACAAGAATACTCAGGTTCAGCATCGATAGACTTAGTGATCCCTCAGTGCGCCAACAATTAAGGGAGCACATTTAGCTAGGTGTGGAGCAATCAGCAGCTCACTGCCCGTAACCATTCAAGACCATTGGTGTGCTGTGAAAAATGTTTTTACATCTGATGCTGAAAGATTTGTCGATCGATCGCAGGGACGACATAGGGAGACGGATTGACGGGGATATTACGATTTCCGTGGTAACATGTTTTGAAAACGCAGTTTTGTAGATCTCGATGATATAAGAACAAAATATAAAGTACCAAAATTCTCGTTTTTGCCTAGTTTAGGAGATATCGTGGTTTAAAAATGTATTTTTTTTTTTTGGATTTCTCTTAGAATATTAATTTATTTGCACGTGGAACAGAATTTAGAATGTTTTGATGTTTTATAATAGATCGCCGCACTGAACAAAAGATAATAAGTAAATTTTTTTGGTATTTCGCTTAGTTTTCGAAATATTGAACTTTGAAAATTGACTTTTGACAACCGATATTTCAGTATCGTAATCGTGCCAACTATGCAAACAAAATTCTGTCCCACATGCTAAAAAAAAATATTCTATGAGAAAAATTAATTTTTAAACCTTAATATCTCCTAAACTAGGCGAAAACGAGGATTTTGGTACTTTATATTTTGTGCTTATTTTATCGAGAAAAAAAAGTTGCGTCTTCAAAACGCGTTTCCACGGAAATCGTAATCGTGCCGGATTGACGAACGAAAACAGCTGAAAGCTACTCCAGCGGCAGAGAGAAGCAAGTTAAAGTTCCTATATCGCATGAAGATTAGAGCAGTTCAGCGTAGCGTGCGACGTGACAGACGCAACTACATCAACGCGCTGGCTACATAAGCAGAAGCTGCACGGCGCGGCGGTGCGACAGCAGGACCGTCTTCAGCATCACCAAAGAGCTTGCAGGTGGTCGCAGCTCCAGCTAACACCTAATGAAAAGCCTAGACGTTGCTTATTTCGGATGAGCTTAAGAGATGTTAGGATCATTTTGCTACGGTTTTGAACCCCGCATTCGCTAGCGATATGCTCCCAAATCAGACTAAGGTGCCCGAGATGAGAAATGACAGAATACGCATCACGACTCCCAGTAAGGATGAGATCATTATCGCGATCAAAGCACTTAAAACCAACAAGGCGGCCGGACTTGACGGTATTGCAGCAAAACTCTTACAAGCAGCGCCATGGACATCGGCGGAGCTTCTGCTTCCACTTATAGAGAGAGTTTTCCTGACGAGTGGAAAAAGGGGATGATCGTCAAGCTCCTAAGAAAGGAGATTTAATGGAGTGCGGGAACTGGAGGGGTATCTGTGTGCTGCCTGCTGTAGCTAAGATAATAGCTAAAATCATCCTGTAGCGAATCAAATAACATCTTGAAGACACACTCGATGCTGAACAAGCATGTTTCCATTCTGGATCCTCCGGTGTTGACCACATCAACACCCTGCGGATTATATCATCGAACAGTGTGTTGAATATCGATCGCCACTTCACCTGCTGTTCATCGATTTTGAGAAGGCGTTCGATAGTGTCAACAAGAAGTTTAATTCGCGTGCCTTACGCAGGAGAGATATTCCCGAGAAATGAATAGCTATTATCAAAGCTACATAGGTATGAAGGGTCAAAGTGTCACGTTCTGCACCGAGGGAGGTTGTCTGAGGAATTTGAGATCCAAAGTGGGGTAAGATAAGGCTGTATTCTTTCAGCAATACTATTCCTATTGGTGATTAGCGATGTGCTTCGTGCAGCTTTATCGACGGGAAACGAGGGAATTCGATGGACTCTTACATCTCAACTGAAACATCTTGACTACGCTGACGATGTATGCTTATTCTCCCACAGAATTATGGACCTCCACCAAATGACAGCAGATGTGGAGAGGGAGGCAGGCGTCGTCGGACTGAAAATTAATACGGCAAAAACTAAAATGATTAGTCTTGGAACAAACTCATCGGCTCAAATATGCATTGCTGGACAACCGGTAGAGAGAGTAGAGGATTTCCAGTATCTTGGGAGTATTGTCTCGACCGGATGGTGATACCGAACTGGATATACCCAACAGGAACGGCAAAGCCAAGTCGGGGTTCGGAATGTTGTCCAAAATATGGTAAAGCAATGCAATCAGTTTGAACACCAAGCTAAGAGTTCCGCTCTAATGTTGAATCCATGTTGTTATATGGATGCAGCTCGTGGAGAGTGCAAACGTTTGTTAATATAATAGGTGCTCGCGCAATATCTTAAGGATTTTCTGACCCAATCGTATCTCTAATGAACATCTCTACCAGAGAACGGGTCAGGAACCAATAGGCACAACCATCTAACGACGGAAGTGGCAGTCGATAGGACACACGTTCCAAAAAAATGACAGTTCCATAGCGAACCATGCTATGCAATGGAACCTTTTAACCCATGATAGCAGAAGACCTGACAGTCCGAGGAGAACAGGGCGCAGAACAGTCGAGAAGGAGACACGGCAATTGGGGAAAAGTTGGGGAGAGCTGAGACACATTGCCAGAAACCGTACACGATGGTGCATACTCGTAGTAAAGGCCCTAGGACCAACAAGGGGATACAGGACATAGGTATACAGCTTACATTCATCCGAAACATCAATATAACTGGGATTTTTGGGGTGTCTGTCAGATGCTCGAGTTTCCTTGGCTGTCAAGCTTTTAGATTTTTATCTGTGATGGTTTTTTAGCCACTCAACATGAGTGTGGAATACCTTGACGTCCTCAGTATTCCGGGATGCATGTTCAAAGCATGGAATGAAGAATATTCAAAAGAATGGCTCGCAGTGATGTTAGCTTAGGTATAATATCTCCTGAAGAACGTGGGTTTTCTATAGAATGCCTGGAATAAGTGGCTATATCGGCGCATGTACTGTGCCAATGCTCAACCTTAGTTATCAGAACAAAAGGTATTATGGGTTACATATGTTTGGAAATTAAGATCATCAAAGAAGTATATTTGACTAAGATGAATCGTAGGACAAAGATAGAAAAGAACCCAAGAGGGTGATGTAATTTAATATCTCTCTTATTCTTCTCGTTTTATGATAGAGCGTTCTGAATGCTGCGTTCTATACTTTATCCATAATATCTATCACTCAGAGCGTTCTGTAGAACGCCACTGGGTCCGTCAATGTCACCGATGTCAGAGATTCGGATATGCTTCTCTGAATTGTAATATGGGAATAAGGTGCGTCAAGTGCCAAAGTACGCATGAATTTGGCAAGTGCCAAGTGCAAAAAGAAGCGAGCAAAGAGCAGTTATTCTGTGTTCTTTGCCGGAAACCTGGTCACCCTTCCTCGTGGCGGGTATGCGAAAGCTATAAACGACTAATAGACCAGCTTCAGGCACAACAAAAGGTTGCACAGAAAGTCAGGGTGATTGACAATCATGTTCGAGGAGGGATTTCCTTTGCAAACGTAGTAGGCAATAGTTTCGTGTCAAGTCCTTCTGTTTCTTCCATTTTTTTTTTATAATTTGCGCGCATTCAAAGGGTTATGAATACCTTTAACATGTTTACATACAGTGCGGGCGTTGGAAAGGATAGATAGAGAGAGACAGAAAGATTTTGGTGTAGTGGTTCTTGAAGCTCAGTTGTTTTTATGCTTCAGAGATTCTCCGGGTGTGGCGTCCAGATAACTGAGGAGATTTTTGTTATTTTTGTCTTTGCTTCTGATTCACAGTACTTTTTTCCCGATAACCGATGTCAAGGGCAAATCACCATCAACAGAGCGAACAATTTTTCCAGCCATATGAGCAAGCTACTGCCAGTGTTATCCCTTCGCAGTAGTGTTCACACACGCTTTCGCAAATGATCGGTCTGACTTTGTATATATCATGAGAAATAAATAGATGCTTGCTGACATCAGGATTTGAACCATGAACCATTAGCGTGGCAATTGACGACGTTACCACTACACCATTGCCACTTCCAATATTGTTGTGTCCAAGAGTACTGGTCGCCCCGCAAACGACAGTTTGCAAATCCAAGTAGACAGTTTGACCAAAACTGTTGCAGATTTCTTTGTCTTCTAAAAAAGACAAAGCTAAATGACAGATATCAATTAGAACAAATCGAACAAATATTCGAAGTACTAAGACTAGATATTATTTCATCTTAGCGGGAGATTTGAACGCGAGATACTCTGCCTGGATAAACTGAAGGGCGAACGGATGAGACAACTTCCTAAACCACTTTATTGAGGAAAACCAGGTCGAATGTAAAATCAAATTATACAGCCCAGTTGCACCAAGTTTTCCTTCTGGAAATTCATATCTTGATCTTTGCATTACGGATGCGCGATTGCTGCAATACAATGGCCGATTGACTGGTTTAACTATCATTTGATTGGTCTTTCCAGTGACGAGTTGAAAAGTACATGTTAGGGTCCGGCCCGGGATATAGTGTAAGGTAATTTTAAGTTTTAGTTTTTTAGATTAATTTTACAAAAAAAAAAAAAAATAATAAAACGGATTGTAAGTATTTTGTATATTTTGCCTTCGAGTTCTCATGTGCGCTTTAAAGTTGTTTTTTGTATGCCTGATATCTCCTTAGCTATCTTTTGGTCTTAGTGTTTTAGTAATTGTAATTCATGCTTGCGATTTCTTCCACTCTTTTTTTTACCATAGTTTACATTTTATTGTCCTTGTTTTCATATAAAAAAATATATTTTTTAACTCCTATAGAGGAAAAATATTTAAGGCTCAGCCCTTATGTAATGCAGATTACGCTGCGCGGTCAGCCACATAAAACATATAATACCTAATTCTCAAAAATATAGCTTGCATTAAATAAGAAAGTGTTTTTTTTTATCAACTCACAGTTATCTATATACTGGGTTGGAAATAAAGTATTGAACATTGTTATCACTAGATGATAGATAATATTAATTCCATCTGGCAACTTTTACCAACAAAAGATAGGTTTTGTAAATCAATTTAATTTAATTAAAAAAGTCGGTAACATTTGATCATTCAATCAGCTGTTTTCGCGTAGTAAGAATGACTGAAATTTCTGGAAAAAATACATTGGAAATTTTACTTCAAAAAAAGCAAAAATGCTGCGAAGGGTTGTGATGATATTTGTGCTGTTTATGGTGAAAATATTATACTCTATAAAAAGCAACAGCCAAAAGATGGTTCACTCGATTCCGTTCTGAAAATGTTAATGTCAAAGATGCCCACTGCTCTGGTCGATCAACGACTGAAAAAGTCGATGAAATCCTCAAAAAGGTGGAGGATGACTACCACATAAGCAGACGTGACATCGCTTCGGAACTAAAGATCAGCCACACAACAGTTTTAAATCAATTCGAGAAGGCTGACTACAGAAGAAACCCGCCGTTGTTACCACAAAATCTGACAGATAAAAAATTGCCTGGACAGAATTTCAATTTGTTAATTAATCGAATCATTTTAGAAAAGATTGATTACTGGTGATGAAAAGTGGATCATGTATGATATGTGGTGCGAAAAAATCGTGGTCGAAAGGTGAGACTACCCATCACGTGCCAGCGTTTTTCGCCAAGAAATTCCAGAAGTCCTATGAGGATGGAATTTTGAATTTACCCTAAAAATCCCAAAAGGTCATGGATCAAAATGAATAATATTTGTTTGAATAAAATTCATTTAAAATATGTAAAAAAATGATTTGAACTTTCACTACAAAAGCTTCAATACTTTGTTTCAAACCCAATATATAAAACTCAACGGCGTGTGAATGTTGTTATCACCAACCACACAGATCGTTTATCCGACTGAGATGAAACTTTGGGAAATTGTTATCTGAGTGATGGCAAGGGTTACTATTATTTTTATTATTAAATTAGTTTATATAAAAACTTCACAAATACAAAATAACATTTATACGATACTTCGCGAGTAGTAGTAGTTTCTTTATTAGTATTAAAAAAATATTTTACAATGTCTTACAAAATATAAGTATAAATATAAATATAAGTATAAATATAATTAATACTTTTATTGCGTAAAAACCCCGCGCAGGCCCCGTGCAGGGACGGGTTAAGAATATAACTGCAGCGCCCCCCAACAACTAGCGCTTGTCGTAAACGGCGACTAAGGGGACAAATCAGATCTAAGCAATATAACACCCAAGTGAGCCTAGCGACACATACACTACCTTAAAAACCCTCCCACAAGTGTGCATGCGAGTCCGTGGGTTGATACGACTGGAGATCACCAGATCAAACAAACAATACTATAACAGGAGCATGCACGTGTCAAACAACAAACTCCATCGCAATATGGTAAAATACTGTATCATTATGGTAATACTTGCAAAAAGGAAAGGCACTACCACTGCTGTGCATGGTACTGATCCTGGACCGAGCAGAAATGTTCGGGTCAGAGCTATACGGATTCCGGGGGCAAGCAAAATAATGAAACAGTTTGGACGCAATTTGAGAGTCGTGAGTTGGAACGTTGGAAGCATGACCGGGTGTGTCCAAGAGACGAAATGGAAAAACACCGGAAATCGGGCGAAAGATTACAAGATGTTCTACTACGGAACGGAAAAGTGTAGGAACGGAATCGGTATTATCCTTGCGGCAGAACTACTTGGTAACGTCTTGCGAATTTCGAAGTCCAGCGACCGTTTGATGTCTCTCAAACTAGTAATACAAAGAGAGGTATGGAATATTATCAGTGCATATGCTCCCCAAAATGGGTGCGATCAGAGAGATAAAGATGCATTTGGGGAGATTTCCACAATCTCCTTAAGAACATCCCAAAGGAAGAGTTTCTGTTTGTTGGGGGAGATTTGAATGGACATGTCGGGAAGTCAAACGAAGACTATGAAGACTGCGATGAAGAACTAGGATACGGCACCAGGAACCTTTCTGTTGAAGACATCCTAAGCATGTGCAAATCACACGGTCTTATCGTGTTAAATACCATGTTCATCAAACAAAGCCGACACCTGGTCACTTTCAGCAGTGGTGGAGATGAAACCCGGATTGACTACCATTTGGTAGCCAGCTTCATGAAGCTTCGGGTAAAAAATCTGGAGGGAAATGGGTATCGCATTAGTTAAAAAAAGACAGAGTACTTGTGCTGCCCGTTCTCTGATCCACTCAGGCCTATTCCAGACATTTAATTGAATGGAACAGTGCTTCCCAAGTGCGAAAAGTTCAAATAGCTGGGATCTTTGATCAATAGCAAAGCAACCTGTGATGACGACATCAATCATCGCGTAAGGGTAGGGTGAATGAAGTGGCGAGAAAATTCCGCTATCTTCTGTGACAGAAAAATGCCACCTAAGTTGAAAGGAAGGCTCTACACCGCAGTTGTGCGTCCAGCGCTTACATACGGTTCACAATGTTGGACGATGTACAAAAAGTATGAGAGTAAATTAACGGCAGCTGAGATGAAGATGCTTCGCATGACAGCAGGAGTGGCAAAGCTTGATCGAATAAGAAGTTCGAAGATCCGTGGAAGCCTCCACGTCAAGGAAACCATCGTACAAAAGATAAAGCGCGACCGGCTCAGCTGGTATTGCGACGCTCAAAGAAGAGATCATTTGAACCCTGTTAAAAAGGCAATATCAATGCACGTTCCAAAGACATCGCAGGCCTATAAACGCCTGGATCAGACAAATTCGACGACATCGGCATTTCATTGGCCTCAGTAACCGAGTGATCCAAAATCGGCAGGCCTGCCGATATTTTCTGTGGTCAAATAGGCGAACCCCACAGGCAGATCAATAGAAATGCGGTGAAGTGGGATGATTGGGATACCTTATTTTCGGATCATAACCTAGCAGAAAAAGGAAGAAGAAGAAGTATGTTTTTATTGTATAGGTCAGTCTTCTTTTGCAGTTCTTCTTCTTCCTTTTATCAGCGAGGTTATGATCCGAAAACAAGGGATCACAACCCTCCCACTTCACCGCATTTCTACTGATCCGCCTGTGGGGTTCGCCTGTCAGTCTTCTTTTGCAGTTATTTAAAAAAAAATTCAAATATTTATTTTTAGAAAATGTATGCACTTAATTTTAAATAATCTAAAATTACTTTCTTTTTTTATATCGTTTGACAAGCTATTTAAAAGTAGTATTCCCTTTTACAGGAGGGTGTTTTGGGCGGCAGTTGAAGTCTGGCGATGTACACTGGAGTCATTGACGTTACGCAACTGTTACGGCTGTGCTTCTCCTACACGTCTTATTCCACTTGTTAAGCAGCTCGGTGCGGCGCCCTGCTTTATTTTAAAAACAGTTATCGGTGTGTTGAGTTTCATCCTTTCCTCGTAGATTCAGTCATTTGAATGCATCCAGCATGTATCCTATTTGTATTAATTTACTGCATTTTAATATTTCTTTCGACCTGAGTTTGATTGCATAATGAGTATATAACAGTCGAACGATTCTCGAAATGCGGTTTTACAATAGTCTTATACACTTTAATCGCTGTAAGGCAATCCATTTTCTGTCGTATCCGAAACCAATCTTTTTACCTATTTTTTGCAAATAAAATCTGTGTTCATAAAATTTTAGATTTCGGTCGATAATTATTTCCAGGTATTTGGCGTGACTAACATTTTCTATTTTATTATTATTAATTTCTATGCATGTTCCATTATTTATATTCATCTCCATTAGTTCGGTTTTTTTCTCATTAAAATTCAACTTATTTATTTTATTTTTAACCATTCTGTTATTCGTTTAATATTGCATCTCTTAGTAACTTTCTTTTGCATTCATCAGCATCTTTTCCTTCAGAGTAAACCAGTGTGTCATCTGCATGAACCACAATCTTGCATTCACGTATTATGGTGGGCATATCGTTAATGTAAATTATAAACAACGCTCCAAGAATTGAGCTTTGGGGAACTCCTATGCCGACTTCTATTGAATTTGACACTCTATTGCTCCTTACCTCGTATACCATAAATTGACATTTTTTCTAATAGGATATCGCGGTCTATGGTTTCAAATGCTCTTTTGAAATCTAGGAAAAGTGCCATTATTTTGTTCTTACTTCCACCGTTTTTTCATTCATTTATTACATGACTAGCTTAAACCCCGCCCGCTTCGCCTGGCACACGAAAATGTCTAAGTTTTTTTTTTCAATGTTTTTGAATTTGCCACTTAGTTTTATATATATAGATAATGTTGTTATAATTTTCAATTAGTAGTTTACATTTTATTAGGAAGTAAAGACTTCTGAAAACACAACACTATATTTTTAAATTTTCTTTACGACGAATTCGAGACATTGTCATATACTAGTTGCCCATGTGCAAATACTTGACTCTTCAGATTAAGTGCAACTAAATTAAATGTTTGACCTTGGCTTTTATTTATCGTTATAGAAAAGGCCAATATGTTTGGAAATTGTCTTCACTTGAACTTAAATGGTAGTTCAAAATCACCTGCCGTAGTTAAATCTATTTTTGGCAAAAGGACTTTTTGGCTAACGTTGCTATCCGCTGCAATCGTGCATTCTATGGTGTGCCTACCAAGTTGTTTCAGAATTACACGTTTGCCATTACAGTCATTTTTTTTTACATTAATATTTCGCAACAATATAACGATAGCTCCAAGTCGCAAGCGTAATTTATTGTGCGGCAGACCTTGAAGCTTCAACGAATTTAAAAACTTTATTGGGAAATTTGTTTTCTCATCGTCTGTACAATTGATAGCTTCATCGACGCTGATACAAATAAACCATTTCGTTTTTTCCTGGAGCCAAAACTATGCGGTTGAGAATATCGTTGTTGATTCCCAATGAATCTGCATTCCTAGTAGCTAGCTTTTTAAAAAATAAAGGGCACGACTAAGTCGCACTTACTTGCACCTGTATATACAAATTTGTAACTTGCCCAAAACTTGGTATGACATGTTTTTCTATATGTCAGACATTGCTCAGATATTAAATTTGAACAAAGTCGACCGAGAAATAGCCGAAGAATAGCCAATTTTAGAAAATCAGCTATTAAGTAAAGTACCAAAAAATCTAGTATGCCATCATAGCATATGTCTAATCTAACCCAAATATGAAATTTGAACAAAAGCGTTTGATCTGTTTTCGAGAAAATCGACTTTTTGCAAAATTGGCTTTAAGTAAAGTACCGTTATCCTTGAGTCGTTACTGCTTTATTATATAATATGATTTATTGCTACTTCACATGAATAATGTTTTCTAAATCCGGATTGATATATCGAGTTGTTAGTTTCCATGTAAGTCATTGGCTGTCGTTTCACCACACTTTCTAGAATTTTGTCGCATGTGCTTAGTGTATATATTGAACGGAATTCTTCGCACGTTTTGGTATTAGGGACCTTTTCTACTGGTGTAACCATCGAGTTCTTCCATGAATTTGGAAACTCTCCTTCCTTTAGTGAATTGTTTACACTTGATAGTAATGTATTTCCTAATGTACTCCAGTTATCAAAAATTAAATTAAATTCGAAATCGGCATTATTTCTTTTACTCTTATGTCTTTCAAACGTTATTTGTTGGAATTCGAATTTGCATTTATAATGTGCAATATTCACCCTGATTGTCCTCATATACCATATTGTATCTTCATTTCTTTCATTTCTTAAATCTTTTACACTTTCTATGAAATATTCATTAAACTTGTTAGAAATTTCTTCCTCATATGTATAGCTAGTCCCTTTAAAAATGACCACTTATTGCTGTCTTAGTTTGTTTGAAAACCAAACTTTTTATTGCCTTCCACTTCTGTCTTTGTTTATTTGCTGTATTGATTTTAAAATGTATAAACCTGTTTTTCGCTTGAATAATTTTGGTTTTATAATTGTTCCTTGTAGTTTTATATTGTTCTTAGATTACTTCATCATTTAATATTTAAGCTTTGTGGTTTTCGATTTCCTTATTTTTTAGAATTTCAAGTTACATATTAAACCACTTGTTTGATTGATTGCTTGCTTTTATAGTTTTGTAAGTCCTGAATTTATTTATTGTATTTTTAAAAACCTTGTCTATTTTTTTAGCATTTGTGTGTACACTTTCATCTCCCTCGTACGTAGGATTCTTTTCACTTCCTTTTTATATGCACGAGTACATATCATTTTTACACCAATCAATGTTAAAATTCCCGCCTAGCAGTATATTGCTCTGTTTTTCCGTACTTTGTTCCAAAAAATTGCAAAAGTCTCTCTCTGAGCTACTTGGTGATCTGTAAATTCCTGCTATTGTCACTCAAAATCATGTTGGGTGCATTTGCACACTACTAACCACGCCATGAAGTTAATTGATTTCTTAACCACGTTGCTAATATCTCAAGTGTTTTTGATATAAAGGGTGAGCCAACAGATGGTGTGGATGTTGGCTGTCAATTACTGTCATTTACTGAATTCAATGTGGTTGATATTTTTGACAGATGTCAAGTACAATGTTTGGTAATTCTAGTCATGGAGTCGTTTACCACGCAACAACGCATTTTGTTATTCAATCTTATTACGAAAATGGTACATCTGTAAAGATAACACTTCGTAAAATTCGTGAATTTTTCGGTCAACATAATCGCGCTAGTGAGTCCGGAGTTCGTGCAATGGTGAAGCGTTTTGAAGAAACTGGTTCGGTATCGGGTCAAACTCATTATCGGAAGATCTCAGCGGGCTGTCACCGGTGCTTTTGCAAGCATTGAGGCGGAAGCGGCCAAAATGGGTTTGGCGATAAACGAGGGCAAAACCAAGTATATGCTGTCAACTAGAAGGGAAAACCAACACCGACGAATTGGACAAAACGTCACCGTGGGCAGCTATAACTTCGAGGTAGTAAGGGACTTTGTCTACCTTGGCTTTGCTATAAATTCTACTAACAAAATCAGCGTAGAAATCAATCGAAGAATAACTCTTGCCAATCGCTGTTTTTTTGGGCTTATAAGGCAATTCAACAGTAAAGCCCTATCTCGAACAACTAAGGAGACTCTATATAAGACCTTGATCATCCCAGTCCTGCTTTACGGCGCTGAAACATGGACTTTATTAAAAGAGGATGAAGATATCCTTGGTCGCTTCGAGAGAAAAATTCTTCGTAAGATTTTCGGTCCCGTTTGCGTTGACGGGTTTTGGAGGAGAAGATTCAATCACGAACTATACGAGCTGTACAGCGACATCGACCTAGTCAAAAAACTGCGTATTGGACGTCTGAGATGGCTAGGACATGTAGAGCGAATGGACACCAACGCTCCGGCCCGCAGAGTCTTCGAATCTAACCCGGAGGGACGACGCAGTAGAGGGAATCATCGCCGTAGGTGGCGCGCACAAGTTCAAGGGGACCTCTACCAACTTGGAGTGCGCAACTGGAGGCAATTAGCTAAAGACCGAGCTAAATGGAGAGGCTTGTTAGTTGAGGCCCAGGTTCACCCCGAACTGTAGCGCCAAATAAGTAAGTAAGTATCGGGTCAAACTCCATATCAGCATGCTCGGCCAGCACGTACACCACTGTGAGGCAAAGTGTTCAAAATCAGCCAGGCACCTCAATTCGACGCCGAAGTCAACAATTAGGTCTCACTTATGGCACTTTACGGCAAATTTTAAAAGTTCATCTTCATTTGCACGCCCATAAAATCCAAATTACACAACAATTGAAACCTTTGGACCATCTACGACGTCGCCGATTTGTTAAATGGATGTTGGATCGCCAGGACAATTTGTCATCGAATTTGATCTTTTCCGATGAAACCCATTTTTGGATGGATTCAAAAAGTCATCGATAATTTTGACCTTCGGATAGTCGCTTGCAACAGAAGCCGTGGTGGTCACATGAACGATTATTCATCATCAATAAAGTTCTACATTGATTTCACAATAAATGTGTGTTTAATTTAATGAAAGTTTCCACACTAGCTGTTACTTACTTACGCGCTACAGTTCGGGCTGAACCTGGGCCTCAACCAAGAAGCCTCTCCAACCAGCTGTTGGCCCACCCTTTATAGTGTTGCACATCCTGTTCTTGTTGAGTTTAAAAGGCAACAGATCTCGTTATACTCATTCAGGGTTATCGTGAATAAATTTTCCCTCGGAATTTTTCCCCCGAACAAAAATTCGGTATCTTCAAAAAAGAGCAAATAATTCCGCGGAAAAGAAATAGGTATCATGAATGACAATTCAGGAGAATTTTCAACGCAATTGCGATATTTAATTTTTTCCTGATAATTTGTTTCCCTATTTTTGAAGATTCCTAATTTTTATACGGGGAACAATTTATTCACGATAACCCTGATTAATTCCTATTTCATCGCGTTGAATATTTTCAGTTAGATGTGTCTTCGATAAAATCATATTTATTACTATCACCCAATACTTCTAATTCTTAAAAATTGTTTGTAAGACCTTCAATGTTTATGCAAATGCCACTGATTCAAATTGATTGCTGATATCCAATTCTTTTCTTTTTAGTTTCCAACTTGCTCAAATAAACCAGACATAATTTGTTGGATGTTCTGTGGTTTTCGTCGAATCCCATCTTAAGCTTTTCGTTTACACGTACATATGTAGTTGACAAATTTTTGTATCTCTTCTTTTTCGCATTCACTGGTTTTATGTTTTTCTATACATTTAATGCATGCTTCACCCTTTTTACAATCAACTACTTTGTGATTATATCCTTTGCATTTGTAGCACATCAAAATGCCAGTTCCACCATAAACTTTACAACGCTTCCACTCTACATTTAGTCTACCTGCTTCTAATATCTTTGGAAAGGAATCTTACATCAATGAGTATGCCTTAAAGGGACATGAGAAATGTCAAATTTTTCTCTGACTTTTTTTACGAATAAAATTCATTATACGAATGCAAATACAATACAACCGACATTTTACTGTTGTCAAAATAAAAATAAAGAACTAAAAGTGTGTGCCAGTACGAGCTAAGAAAAGGTATTGTGCCGTAGAAAAATAACGAAGCGTCCATTATATGGTATGATACAAAAACAAATTCTCAACGACTTCGTCATACGTATTATTATAGACGGAGAGCTAGTGAAATTTGTTCATGATTATTTTGTCAACAATATTTTGCTTATTTTTTGGTTTTCGTGGTCGGATAGATCACAGAAGTGAAATTTTGGCGGACCTGGGCCATCCGCTTTAGGGGCTACAAGGCCTCAAATTTGTAAAAAAAAAAATTTTGAAAAAAAAATTATAGCGTCAATCTCTGAATCTCATATTTTGGCATATTTTCCAAAATTAAAACCCAACATTTCGAAATGGAAAAAATCTTTTTTGTGCTCATGATGTTTCTACACCTAAAGTACCATAAGAGGGATATTTTTTGTTTTAATTTTCAGTTGAGAAAATAATCATGAAAAAATTTCACCAGCTCTTAGTCTATTAGCCCTGATTATGAAATTGATCAATCATTTGAATTGAGTACTTGTTTTATCTGAAATAGAAGGGCATATCCCGAGAACACTTACTTTAGGTGAATTATAGCAGGTATCAACTTTAAAACATATAAAATATCTCACCGTTATTTTTTCTCTTCCTTTCATATCCTGTCTCATTTTTAAATGTGTTTACAGAACTGCGCAAAAATCTGTTGGGAATAAGCGAGCCAGGTGATGTACCCTTTTCTTTGCAATCTGGACATTCATTTTCTTCAGATTCTAACAAAGCCGTTCTAACACCTAAATCAAATAAATATTAGCAACACTATTACTAGTTTCATAACAAATTCTTACAATCGTCACAAAATGAGCTCCCACAGCACGGTATCATGACGGCATCTCGAAAAATATCCTTGCAAATGCTGCATAAGAGTTCATCGGGAACCTCTGCTTGTTTTTCTACTAACACTATTTCATCTGTTGTTGAGTCTCTGTGCATAGAAAAAAATAGATACAATAAATGCAGTTTGCACATGAGAAAACCCATTTTATTTGCTTATATTTATTGAAATATATTTAAAAAAATATATACATATGTATATTAATATTTTGTAAACGTAAAAATAAATAAAATAAAAATTACATGTTTATTTAGTTAGTTTTCTGTTTTCGGATTTCTGACAAAACGACGAAATTTTATGTAAATTCCTTTCATTCAATAGTCGTAGCTTGTTTACGGAATATACGTTGTTAATGTGTCTTATTCATAAAATTATACACAAGAACGTTTGTCAGGTACAAGAAAGCCATTGGAAAACTTAATCATAATTTCGGCTATGCTTTTATACTATTTTTTTTTTTTAATTTTATTTAAGTTTTAATTTAATATTAGCAATGCATACCGGGTGTTTACATGTTTACTATTACAGCTAATAAGTGGTAATAACTGGTAAGAAAGAACCGCACAAAAATAAGATCCGATTAGTAGTTATTTCGTTTTCTCTGAAGAAAGCGAATGTTTTTTCTGCATTGACATTCCGTCGTCTTAGAATAAGTAATGAATGATTTCTTCATATAATAACACTGGTCAACACGATGTTTTGCCGTTAATTAAATTATACATTTTTTGAATTGTACATGCATAAGTATTAACAGAAAAATATCAGAAATAGTTTACTACATCGAATTATCTAAACACACTACAAAATGTACAAAGGGTGAGCCAACAACTATTGTGGAAGTTTTCATTAAATTAAACACACATTAATTAATGAAGTTCGGTGCATGGCAATTATTTACATTTATTTCACAACAAATGTGTGTTCAATTTAATGAAAATTTCCACACTAGCTGTTGGCTCACCCTTTACTTAACATTGGTTACTTACTTACTTACTTACTTAGGTGGCGCTACAGTTCGGAGTGAACCTGGGCCTCAACCAACAAGCCTCTCCATTTAGCTCGGTCTTTAGCTAATTGTCTCCAGTTGCGCACTCCAAGTTGGTCGAAGTCCCCTTGAACTTGTGCGCGCCACCTACGGCGATGATTCCCTCTACTGCGTCGTCCTCCGGGTTAGATTCGAAAACTCTGCGGGCCGGAGCATTGGTGTCCATTCGCTCTACATGTCCTAGCCATCTCAGACGTCCAATACGCAGTTTTTGACTAGGTGGATGTCGCTGTACAGCTCATATAGTTCGTGATTAAATCTTCTCCTCCAAAACCCGTCAACGCAAACAGGACCGAAAATCTTACGAAGCATTTTTCTCTCGAAGCAACCAAGGATATCTTCATCCTATTTTAAAAAGTCCATGTTACAGCGCCGTAAAGCAGGACTGGGATGATCAGGGTCCTAAACAGAGTCTCCTTAGTTGTTCGAGATAGGGCTTTACTGTTGAATTGCCTTATAAGCCCAAAAAACAGCGATTGGCAAGAGTTATTCTTCGCTTGATTTCTGCGCTGATGTTGTTTTTAGAGTTTATAACAGAGCCACGGTAAACAAAGTCCCTTACTACCTCGAAGTTATAGCTGCCCACTGTGACGTTCTCTCCAATTCGTCGGTGTTGGCTTGTTGACAGCATATACTTGGTTTTGCCCTCGTTTATCGCTAAACCCATTTTGGCCGCTTCCGCCTCAATGCTTGCAAACACACCGGTGACAGCCCGCTGAGTTCTTCCGATAATGTCTATATCGTCGGCATATGCAAGCAGTTTTACAGACTTGTAATAGATTGTGCCTCCGATGTTGGCTTGTGAGTTCCGCATAATCCGTTCAAGTACAATATTAAAGAAGTCACCTTGTCCAAAACCTTTTTGACTGTGACTGTGATTCTACTACGAGGTTTCCATTTTCATCTCTACAGGTTTCTGTACGGGTATTGCTTCTCTGACACGTTCTTTTTACCTTTTGGTAAAACTTCCGTACATTGTTCCTGGAGTATAAACTCTCGATATTCTCAAACGCGCGCTTCTCATGCTCCTTCTTCTTCTTTTGGAAAAGCCGATGTTCTTCCCGTCTCTTTTGCTCGTAGAGCTCACGAGCAGCTCTCGTCTTCCGCTGCAGCTCGGCTTTGTATGCTTCTTGTTTTGCTGCATGCACTCACCGGCATTCTTCGTCAACCCGGGGGTTTCGCGGTGATGGGCGAGCAAAACCCAGCACATCAGTCGCGGCGTTTCTGATGGCATGTTGGCAGCGTTGCCACTGGTTTTCGGCACTTGATGCTGGCGGCATAGGGGTGATTGAGAGATTTTGGGATACGCGTTCAGCGAAGAGTCTGGCGGTCTCTTGCGATTGCAGCTTTTCGACGTTAAATTTTCTCAGTGATTCTTCTATGTTGCTCGGTTTGGGATATCCGCATTCGTACCTTGGCTACAACAAGGTAATGATCCGAGTCTATGTTGGCCGCTCAGAAGGTCCAGACATCCAGAATACTGGAGGCATGCCTTGCGTCGATCGCAATATGATCAACTTGGTTGACCGTTACATCATCATTGGACAGCTATATCCGCTTGTGAATATTGAGATGAGGAAACCATGCGCTTGCAATAGTGACGTTCCTCTCCACAGCGAATTCAATAAGCCTTAGTCCGTTGTCAAACGTGTTATCGTGTAGGCTATGTTTACCGACTGCCCTACCAAAGATGTCCTCCTTTCCTATTTTGGCGTTAAAATCGCCCAATACGATTTTAACGTCGTATTTAGGACATTGCTCGTATGTTTTGTCGAGGAGCTCGTAGAAACACTCTTTGGTGGCAGGGTCCTTTTCGTCCGTGGAGGCATGAACACATATTAGGCTCATGTTAGCGAATTTAGCCTTGATCCGGATAGTTATAATACTGCACGTGGTGTGTAGGAGTTGCTAGGCCTCAGCTAAGTGAAAACGCTTGTGTTTTCATATGATCGCATGCACTACCGTTTGACATTGGTTACTCACAGTGTATCGCGTAGGAGTATTATAACTACCTTCACTAAAGAACTGACGATAACAAGAAAATATTGCTCAAAGCCCCTTAGTAGAGCCAAACAACATCATTTTGCCGCCCTTGAACATAAAATTGGGACTTATGAAAAACTTTGTTAAAGCCATGGATAAAACTTTGATCCCCAGATTGAGCGAAGCTAAATTAAAATAAGACATTTTTATAGGACCACATGTCAAATGACTTGGGCTCTTTTCCAATGACTTCTGCAGGAGCTGTAGGGACGAGGAGGAGGAGGAAACCATTCTTCACTTCCTATGCACATGTCCTGCTCTATCACGCAAAAGAATGCTCCATATAGGAGCTCCCTTCCTTGACGACCTCAGCGATTTGGCGTCCTTAGACGTCATGAACATCCATCGCTCATCCGCGGTTGGTTTTATTAGTCCCTGAGTGGTCTAATGGTAGATCCTTGGCATCACAATGGACCTTTACTGGTCTAAGTGTGTCTGCATCGTGGTGCAGACAGCCAATCTAACCTAACCTAACCTATAGGACCAGATATAAGAAAGGTCACGAAGGACTCCAATTTATTGACAAATTAAACGTACAAGACAAAAATGCATGGCTTTCTTTTATTGAAGTGAGACAACATTTTTTAGGGGGCGAACCCCACAGGCGGATTAGTAGAGATACGGTGAAGTGGGAGGGTTGTGATCCCTTATTTTCGGATCATAACCTCGCTGAAAAAGGAAGAAGAAGAAGACACAACATTTTTTAGGCAATACAAAGTCACCAAACTATAAAATCATTTCTAAGCTATTACAAAACTACAAAAGCTTGGGATGCAAAATTTCCTTAAACATTCATTTCCTTAATTCCCTTTTGAAGTTTTTCTCTGAAAACTTAGGTGCCGTAAGCGACGAGCATGGGGAGAAATTTCACCAAGACATAATGGCGATGGAAAAGCGATATAAAAAAAATGGTCGTCGAGAATGCTCGCAGACTTTTGTTGGACCTCGAAACGAGATCCTCCATCATACTTGTATAAAAGACAAGCAAAACGCATCAACAATTCTTCAGAATAATAAAAAAAAAAAAAATTAATATCTACAAATTTTCATGTATTTTGACTTCTTTATTATAAACAGATTTTTCCAAAAATATGGATGTTTCATAGATTTTTTACAGACATATTTCGAATAATATCATGCCAAGATATAAAAAAATATATTTTGGAAGAACGGCAAAAAAAAATATTTTATTTGTTGTCCAGTGTAATTATTAATTAGGAAATAAACTAATTTTATTCTAGAGAATAAAGTTATCTGCCGTCTGCTATCGGTTCACCTGATGTTGACGTTTCTGCTGTGGTGGACTGTGTTGTAGCAGGCGCCGTGGCGCAAGTGGTTAGTGTGCCGGATCACTGCGCGTGAGGTTCCATGTTCGAAACACCAACAAGTTTTTTCGCGGTCTCACCTCTTGCGAACGTCTGACAAACATCCGAGAGTATTGTTGTCACGAGAAAGCATTTCAAAACAAATTGACCTTCGGATACGGCACTAAATTGTAGGTCCCTTCCATTCGTGTGAAAAAATATAACGCACACAATACGAGTGGTTGCGAGAAGCTAGGCCCATGTACTTAAAGAGCTATTGCGCCAAATATTTATTTATTTTAGTTTAAATAATCACAACTGCGTCAATTACAGTGTGTTTCAGAAAAACGTATATTAAATTACTTCTTTTACTTTACTCGCACACACGTCATGTTTGTAGCCAAATTATTTTCTGCATTTAATTGCCGATCGCGCATTGTTTTCATTTTCTCAGTATATTTCAATACTGTGGCGGTATAACATCATTACAAAATGAATACGGTTTTTAAAAAGCGGTTCGAAAGTGTTTTCTTAGTAACTCATCCAAAAGGGCCGCAAATAAGTATTAAGTCAGCAGCATCATATTTAAAAATTTCAGAGCCATTTGTGAAAAAGTGGATAAAGAGGTATAAGGAATGCGGTAATGTCGATGATGGGTCAGGTAAAGGGACCAAAGCATGCACATCCAGTTAGGACAATAACATCAACACAATACGACGCCGTTTGGCAGAATCTGGCTTCAAAAGCAGGAGTACCAACCCTAAGCCACCACTCACCCAAAAACATATTCAAAAAGGGGCTAAGTTGGGCAATGCAGAATTTAGACCGGGATTGGAGCAACATCATACGTATATTTACAGATGAGTCATGTTTTTTTGTTTATAGTTATTTGAAGGAAGCCTGGCCAAAAAAGATTCAAAGTTTCTGCAACGCACCGTAAAACATCCAGCAAAAGTTCATGTTTATGGATGCTTCTTGGCCAAACGATTCGGAAAGTTAATAATATTCACACGAAACTTCGATGCACAATTCATGATAAAATTATACTAGAAGGGTTTGCTAAAATCTGTAGAATCTCTGTACAGACCAAACAATTACGACTAGGTTTTACAAGAGGATAACGATCCAAAACATCGGCGTGGCCTCTGCATGCGTTGGAAAGAGGAAAATGGTATAGAGAAGTTAGATTGGCCGTCCCAAAGTCCAGATGCGAATTCAATAGAAAATGTGTGGTTTTAATGAAGCAGAGGTTTAAAGGGAAAAAAAAATGATGCTAAGCAATTATAAATAATTATGGTGACTGGACTTCCTACTAATATAATTGCGCAATTCAATTTGATATACTTTAATAAAAAAAAAAAATATGATTTAATAAAATTCTGTAATTTTTCATTGCTTTTTTAGACGCACGTTTTTGTGGAACACACTGTATTTCTCTTGCAAACTCCTTTTTGCAACTTACTTATATACTTTTCAATATGTTATACAATTCTTTATTTATTTTATTTTTTTCTCTTTCTCAGATTAGTTTAAATGTGATATTGTTTCATGAATGCGGAAGTTATCCCTTTCTATCATTCTGTTATGAATTAAAACATTCTAACGGGATATAGACAGTTCTCAATGTAATGTGTGGAGCTAATAGTGGTTTCAACGTCTGCCATGTAAATACGGGAAGTGTTCCTTCAAAATGCACCATTTTGTACCAAATTTTCAATACTTCCAAAATTCAAGTTTTGATGGTTTCAGAAACATTACCTAATTGTAGTAAGTCACCACAAAGGGTGAGTAGTCTTGGGTTTAAACTCTCTTGAAATGATTGAGCTGTATGTTTATTAAAACTAATATAAAAACTAAATATATTTATTCCTCGTGTAAGTTTAATATTCAATTTCTCTGTTTAGTAAGAAATGTTTTTGAAAAAATGTCTTGGTGGTAGTTTATTCGCCACCCTACAGCTAAGGTGCTCTAAAGTGCTCGAAGTGTATTCGCGTACTGAGCGAACATGACAGATAAAGAGAAAAATTGATAAGTAACGAGTAACGAGTATTTACTCTTTGTGCTTGAATGTACTCGAAGAATTTCTGCCGGCACGAACGTTAAAACTGCCAAATGATTGACAAATGAGTCAAATAGTTTTTTTTTAAGTTATTTAGACTATTTATTTCATTAAAAAAATCACAGCCTTTGTCGCCGTTGAGTAGAGTATGCTTATCGCCTCCCCCAACTCAAGTGTACGTACTCCAAAGATATTTACGCGGAATTCTTGAAGAATGGGACATACTGCTAGGAAGTGGTATACATCCTCTCGCTCTTTCCGGTTGCATATATCACACAGTATAGGAAGTTCTAGGCGGTGTAGGATATAATTAAGTGGTAGAAGTTCCCCTCTTATTTTAAAGATGGTGCTCATCATGTCGGTGGATTTACCAGCTAGAAAATATGTTCTATCTCGCAAATGGAGGTTAAGGCTGCTATAATATAGTCTGTGCTGCGACGCTTGGGCTTCTCTTAAGAATCTATCATACAATCTATGACCTGTTTTCTCCAGCAGGGTCTTAAACTTTTCCTTCAAAGTTGCTAACTGCTCATTGGGGTTAACTGTTAGATTGAAATCACAATCGGATGCTAATTTTTCCCACTCTTGTACACAGATTTCCCTGGTTAAGAGCATATGGGATAGAACTATCTTTGGTAGTCTGTTCTCGTTCATCGTCATAACTCGTAACACGTAATCTAAGTGAAGCTTGAGAGAATCCAAGAACATGGGAGCTATACCAGTCTCTAAGTGGAGCATGTAGATGGGCGAACTACTCGGCAGCTTAAGTGCTCTCCTTATGAAATAGCGAAGAAACTTTTCCACCTCTTCGAATGGACGGTACCCCCATACTTGTGCTCCGTAAAGAATAATAGCAGATGCAGTTGTACGGAATATTTTCAGCTTCGCGCTGTGTGATATGCTTTTGTTGCTAATGCAACTTCCCCACACTGAACCAACTGCTCGCTTTGCTTCTGCTAGTTTCGATGTTAAGTGCTTCTTCATGTGAAGGTTTGATGCTATCAAAACTCCTAAGTACTTATATTCCCTCACGACTTCAATTTGCTCGCCTTGATACGTCCACTTTTCACCTCGGCAGTACCTGCCCCCACCTTTTCTGAAAATCATCATTTTCGACTTTGGTAGGTTAAGTGACAAATTCCAAGTTTTGCAGTAATTTTCCAATCTACTTATCATCAGCTGCATTCCTTCAATAGTATCCGCGAGGAGAGCCATGTCATCTGCAAACAACAGTGCCGGAATTTTCGTTCTGTTTATCTCTATTCCTCCTTTAATGTCATCTACTATGTCGTTTATATATAAAATAAACAGCAATGTGCTAAGGATGCACCCTTGTTTTACACCCATTGTCGTTTGGAACTCCTCAGATAAGTGGGCCCCATCCCAGATGCACGCCGTGTTTTTTCATACATAGCCCTTAAAACGTTTATGACTTTTGTGAAAATCCGATTTTGTAGAGCTTATAGAAAAGTGATTCGCGTGGTATGGTGTCAAAAGCTGCTCGGAAATCTACTAAAAATGCATACAGCCTCTTGCGCTTTTTTTATAGTTCTCTGCTATGTTTACAAGTGTAAATATTTAATCCGGTGTTGAATATATTCTTCTAAGACCTGCTTGAAATTCGTGCAGAATTTTCTTGTTTTCAACCCAGGCGGAAAGCCTTTCGAAAAGCACAGCCGCAAACAACTTGGTCGATGCGTTCAGGAGTCAAAGAGTTTTTGATTCATTTCAAAAAGTCAATGGACATAAAAAATAGATGCAAAGTATCTTGAAGAAAATACTGTGATGTGTGCGTGTTCTCCCAAAACATTTCTTTTTAACTTAATTTAAATCTGTTAGTTTTCACACGAGTTTAATTTGTTCATTAAATTTTTTTTTTGTTTGACATGGCTCGAAATGGCTCGCTTTTCATTCGCGTACTTTTGCTTAGATTTTCCGCTCGCTGAGAGTTCTTACTCGCATCATGTCATATTTGTCAATTTATTAGTTTTTTGGCTCGGAAAGTACGCGAACGGACCTAAAATCTCTGTTCCCAAGAAAGTCAACCCTCAAAACCCTTCAGATTTTAGGCCAATTAGTATTATTTATTTTTTGTCAAAACTTTTTGAAAAGACAGTTTCCAATCAGATGCAATATTATCTGAGTACAGTACTACCTCAATAATGGGAACTTATTTATATATTGCATATAGGGGTTTTTATGGGAACATTTTTTTTTTCAATTTAAAATTAGAAAATTTTCGAATAACGAATGCCTGTATAAGACGAAAAAGGTTCTTTGTCCAATAAATAAGAGGTGGTACAACATGGAAAAACATGTCTAGACTTACTGAATAACTGCATATATCAAAAGAATAACAAAAGAAGAATGCAAAATATTGAGGAAAAGTTCACATTATAGAGATAGTAATGTATAGATTTGTGCGTTCACATTATCGAGGTAGTCCTGTATTAACAACAAATTGTCAGGATGGCAATCTGATTTTCATAGCAAACATAGCTGTGCAAAATACTGATTAATTAAGATGAAAATCTAATTTTATACAATTTATAGACCAGTGTCTCACATGCATCGGATCACTACGCATGAGGTTTCAAGTTCGAATCCCAGAAAATACCAAAAAGTTTTTTCACGGTCCCACCTCTCGAGAGCGTCTGACAAACATCCGAGAGTATTGTTGTCACGAAAAAGCTTCTCAAATCGCCGTTCGGATTCGGCATTAAACAGTAGGTCTCTTCCATTCGTGTGAAAAATATAACGCACACAACATTTGTGGCTGCGAGAAGCTAAGCCCTGGCACTTTAAAGAGATGTTGCGCCAAATATTTGTATTTGTATTTGTATTTGTCTCACATGCTATGGTGTCGAAAGCGAAAATCTACAAAAAATGCGTATAGTTTTTATGTTTTTGTTATTAATCAGTGCAAATATTTGATCCACAGTCGAGTAGTTTTTTCTTAACCCTGGTTGATACTCTTACAAAACTTTTTTTTATCTTTAACCAACAATAAGCGTTTTAAATATTAGACCAGCAAACAGCTTTGCCGAAGTATTCAAGAAAGATATTTCTCTGTAGTTTGAAGGATCATCGTAGTCACCATTTTTGTGCAGCGGGTGAATAATTGTCTTATAACTGTCTGCGGTTTCGAAAATGCTGTTGATTTCCACAGCGAGTGCGGTCATGAATTCAATAGTGCAGCTTTTATTAAATTCATATGGGATTCTGTCATCTCATCAATAACTTCCTTAATTTTTACTACTGAAAACGGTCTATCTAAGTATTCATCGATAAACAATGAAGCGGCATACTGGGGCCTTATTTTGTACTGCTTTCGGATTCGGATTGCCACTCGGAATTGTAATCCGATTCTAAAATGAATTGGTATTTTGTATGGTTATCGGATTGGGTGTAACTGCTTCCAACTCGAAATCAAAAATTTCCGAAAGTTAGTTTGTCAAAACATCTATCAAACGTCACTTAAATTACTTGGAAATTGAGTTTGTATACATTTGCTATAGAAACGCAATACAAAATAAGGCCCCTGAATTGACGGTGAGATATGTGGTGAGTTAAAGGGTTCATGAAGTGGTCCTTTAGTTGTCTTGCTTTCAGCGATGTGGAGATATTGGTTTGTGCATTTAAATAATTTACAGCTTTCCAAAACTCATCTGAGGATGTGATGTTGTCTATGATAGCAATACGTTTATGCTCAATTGTCATATTTTTTTTTTTTTGTAACTTCGTTCGAAGTACTTATTTGTTTCACCATAGAGCGTTCTAAAAATATTAGTATTATGGAACAGCTTTAGAAATGAGAAAGATATATTTCTAGCTCTCAGACACATAATCAAACCACTTTTGTTTGGATACATTATTTCTTCTTGATGGTATTCTAGGAACTGCGTTTTGAAATATCCTTGTAGGTGCATTAACATCTGGTAACATTAACATCCGCTGTATCATCGCCATAGCTCATAATTTAAATAGCAGCACAAATTGTATTTTTACCGGTTTTAATATGCTTACAAAATAAAGTCCAAACGAACATTTTACCTTTCGCCGAAAAGCCCGGGCTTCTATCTCTCCCAAAAATAACAGTTATGGATACGGTTCAAGCTTTTGAAGTGCTTTATGTGCTTAACAGTTTAACAAAAACAAATTTTAGGTTTAAGAGTTTTGATAAAAACCCCGAGTTTGCATAATTTAAAAAGAAAGTAGAGCTGTCAAAACGACATATGGCATTTGTGATTATCATTTATTTAGCATATTGCAAAATGAATGTCCGAATGAAAGCTCCAATTCCTTTTTTGCTAATAAAAAACTGAGACCTAGTTTTTACCCCGGTGAATCTAAGAGGCCGATAAGCCTATTATAAAAGCTACATTGTCAGACATTTTTTTAGATAACTGAAAAAAAAAAAAAAAAAAAAAAGCAATGAGAATTTACTTGCACATCGGGTTTACTTCCCTACCACGTAAAAAAAAAAAACTCTGGTTCAGAAACAAGCGCAAGACTCAGATAAGGAAGATTGATGTGTTGACGACCCCAACAAACGAAATAAGGATAACGACCTTCGGATCTGTACGTGGAATATTCGGACCTCAAACAGACCAAGTGCAGCCGAGCAATTAGCAGAGGCCCTACACTGCTAAAAAGTAGACATAACCGCTATCCAGGAAGTGCGATGGGATGGGCCGTGCAAAAAGAGGATGAAAAACTGTGCGCTTATTCGGATGCAGATGTCATACGCGCCATACTTAGGCAAGAAGTCTTAAGCTTCTGATTCGTAAGCGAGCGTATTATGACAATCTGGTCAAGACTAAATTCGCTAACATAAGCCTGATATGTGCTCATGTCACCACGGAACAAAAGGACCCTGTCACCAAAGATTGTTTCTACGAGCTCCTCGACAAAACATACCTACGAGCAATTCTCTAAATAAGACGTTAAAATCCTATTGGGCGATTTTAACGCCAAAATAGGAAAAGAGGACGTCTTTGATAGGGCAGTCGGTAAACATAGCCTACACGACAACACGTTTGACAACGGACTAAGGCTTATTGAATTCGCTGTGGAGAGGAACGTCACTATAGCAAGCGCATGGTTTCCTCATCTCAATATTCACAAGCGGATATGGCGGTCCAATGATCATGTAACGATCAACCAAATTGATCATATCGCTATCGACGCAAGACATGCTCCTAGTATTCTGGATGTTCGAACCTTCCGAGCAGTCAACACAGACTCAGAGCATTACCTTTTTAAAACGCTATCAGTACTGCTTAAGGGCAAGCATTTTGTGAGGAATATTACTTTGAACTGAGAAAAAAAAACTCAAATTAGCTACTACTCGTAAGTAATATCCAGCTTGTCACAGTCATCATTTAACGTAACCAAGGTACGAATGCGGATATCCCAAACTGATCAACAAAGATGAATCACTGTAAGCAAATTTAACGTCGATAAGCTACAATCGTAAGAGACTTGTCTTCGCTGAGACATTTGTATTTACTCTTTGCTTTCGTTCTTGGTTCTCGCTGCTTCGTAGGAAGTAGGTATAGGAGATCATTCGAATGATTTTAGACGATGTCTCGAGATATTTACCCCTACGAGATCTTTACCCTTCGCGCTCGTTCTCGGTTCTCGCTGCTTCGACAGAAGTATGAAGGTATAGTAAATCATTCGAATGATTTTAGACGATGTCTTGAGATAGCACTCATATTTCGAATGATCATTCGATTATACGGATCACTCGAGTACTAATGTCTCGAGTGCCATCAGAAACGCTGCAACCGGTGTGATGGATTTCGCCCATCCAACACCGCGAAACCCGTGGTTTGATGAAGAATGCCGACGAGTGCATGCAGCAAAACAAGAGGCATATAAAGCGGCGCTGCAAAGTAAGACGAGAGCTGTTCGTGGCCACTACCAGCTAAAGAGGCAATGGTGCAGTGAATAGAGTGTTTGCTTGTTAGCCGATGAGTGCAAGTTCAAGCCCCAGCGGGGGAACAGCAATCACCAGCCACCCGAGTATAAAATGGAAAAAAATACCATCGAAGTTTTTCCAACCACTGCACCAACGAGCTCTCACGACGATCGGTTCTACGTACGTACGTACGTCCCGGAGCGACTCGAGGACAATACCTCGACCAAGGATCGTCAACCTCAGCTACACAGCTGCTACAACAACAACAACAACAACAACAACAAAGAGACGGGAAGAACATCGGCTCCTCCAAAAGAAGAAGAAGAAAGAGCATGAGAAGCGCGCGATCGAGAATATTAAGAGCTTATACTCCAGGAACAATGTAGGGAAGTTTTACCAAAAGGTAAAAAGAACGTTACAAAGGAGCAAAACGCAATATACAAAAATTACTTCTGCAGACTTATAACTTCGACGAAGACCAACATAAGCCTAATATCCAGGGCAAGTATGTACTTGGATTAACACTCAAGGTACGAAGTAAGTAAAGAAACTACTAGGGAACTATAATTGAAAAAGATTCGAAGCTTGTATCAACCTAAATAAGAATAACCTACGCAAACTAACGGGGCACTGTAGACTTAGGGAACACCTAAGGAAGCTAGGTGTATCGGTAGAAGGAGTCTGTTCATTAAACTTCTTCTTCTTCTTTCTTCACCTTCCTTTTTCAGCGAGGTTATGATCCGAAAATAAGGGATCACAACCCTCCCACTTCACCGCATCTCTACTGATCCGCCTGTGGGGTTCTGTTCATTAAACATTATTTTTAATTTTTGAGTTGGCACTACAGAAGATTTGAATATTCAAATTAATTGTGTAAAAGTAAAATGTTCTTGATATAAATAAGAATATATTTAAGCCCTTAAAACTACGCAAAATATACTCGTATGATGCAAGCGCCACGTGCAAATTTGGTGAATATCTTCTAACAGCCCTTCGAAATCAGTTCGTGTTTGGACTCTCAAGCAAGCGGATACAATCTCAACTTTTGGAGACGAAAGAGTTGTCTTTTGAAAAAGCTGTCGAAGTAGCAACCAGTATCGAACTCTCGGAACGGGATGCAAACCAGTTGCAAGGAGATCTACGCTCATCTGCAAGCACCATAAATACAGTTACAACAATGAAACATTCGACTCATCGACAAAATTATTCTTCGAGAAATACCAAAGCTAATAAAACTTTTAATTTCCATAGCCCAAATAAAACTAACCGCAATATTTGTTTTAGATGTGGTGATACAAACCATTTAGCCAATTCTTGTACCCGGCAAGGCCTTTTTTGTAAATATTGTAATCGGCCGGGGCGTCTGCGAACCATCTGTCAAAAGAAAAAAAGAAGTATAGCATCCGCTAACGCAATACAGGTAGCACAAGTTGATGAAATTCTAGCGGTGGACTCCAGCTGTAAAAATCGGAACAAATTTATGGTTACGGTCTCAATAGAGAGCAAATACGTTACGATGAAGATTGATAGTGGCACTGCGGTTTCCATAATGGGTAAGCCTCAATTCGATTCTTTGTTTCAAGTGCCTCTTTACCCTGCCAATCTTAAGTTAATATCATATTGTGAGACTAAACTCGATGTCCTAGGGTGCGCCAAAGTGCTCGTTCAGCATAAAGGAAAAGAATTTTGTCTAGATCTTTATGTAACAAATTCCGATAGGCAAGCATTATTGGGTAGAGAATGGATTCGACCATTAGGTGTGAAACTCGTTACTGAAATTTCTTTAGAGATTCACAGCTTACGTAAATCTAAGGATCCGTTGTGCCTTGTAGACACATCTAATTTACCTTCCCAAGTTGTATCATTGATTACACAGTATGGTGACATATTTTCAACAAGCATTGGAAAAATTTCTGGGATACAAGCTAGATTACATTTGAAACCAAATACAAAACCAGTCTTTTTCAAGGCTCGAACGGCACCGTTTGCTATTTTACCTAGATTAGAGAAAGAGCTAGACGATTTAGAAAAGCAGGGAATTTTAGAAAAAATCGATCGCTCGGAATGGGCCACTCTTATTGTTCCCGTTATCAAAGCTTCTGGTAAAATCCGAATTTGTGGAAGTTTTAACTTAACTGTTAACCCCAATTTAGTCATTGATGAATATCCTTACCAACTATAGAGGAATTGACATCAACAATGGCAGGGGGTGAACATTTTTCCAAAATTGATTTAAATCAGGCGTATTTTCATTTAGAGGTCCGACCGGAGGATAGAGTACCTTACACTAAATACACATAAGGGTTTGTACAAATGCAATAGATTAATGTTTGGGCTCGCGTCTGGACCTGCTATATGGCAGCGAGAAATGGAGACGTTATTACGAGGTATTCCTGGTATAAGCGTTTTCCTTGACGATATTCGTATAACAGCGCCGGACACACCGACACATTTACAAAGATTAGAATCCATTTTTACAATTTTTAAGCAACACAATTTACATATCAATTTGAGCAAAAGTACGTTCTTGGCGAATCAGATTGAATATTGTGGCTATATAATTTCTAAACACAGTATACAGAAATCACAAAAGAAAATAGATGCCATACAGCGAGCTAGGATATCGAGAGATAGAACAGAAGTACGTGCTTTTATCGGTCTCGTAAATTACTACAGGAGGTTTTTAAAGACATTAGCACAATATTAAAACCGTTGCATGAACTACTAAAAAAGGATGCAACGTTCCATTGGTCGAAGAAGTGCCAATATTCATTCGATTTGGTTAAGCGGGAGATGCAATCGGATCGCATTTTAGCTCATTTCGATCCAAAATTGCCATTGGTTCTAGCAACGGATGCATCACCGTATGGCGTTGGTGCCGTTTTATCACACACTTATCCAGATGGAACGAAACGCCCCATACAATTTGCTTCACAGTTTTTATCGCCTACTTAACTACTACTGGGGCAACCGATTTACCCTGTTTGTTGACCATAAGCCACTTTTACAAATTTTTTCTCCCTCCAAGGCATTACCTACACTTTGCACAACAAGGATGCAACACTATGCCGTGTTTTTATAAGCCTATCATCTATATAACATTAAATACAAAAATACTGATTCACACTCAAATGCCGATTTTCTTTCTCGACTTCCATTGGAGTCCGAGTCTCTCTACTCTTATGATGAACCGGAGGCGGTAGATTTGAAGCTAATTGAAGGCCTCCCTATTACAGCAGATCAGGTAAAACGAGAAACGGATATAGATCAAGAATTGGGACAGCTCATGAAATGTTTGCGTACGGCAAGCGGGTGTCCTCGATCTCATCGTTTTAATCTAAATTAAAGTGAATTCGGCATACAACGGGGATGCCTAATGAGAGGTCAAAGGGTAGTCGTTCCGCGTTCACTACGTCGCGAAATGTTAGCGGAATTACATTCCACACATTTTGGAGTAGTTAAAATGAAGCAGTTAGCTAGGAGTTTTTGTTGGTGGCCTAATATAGACCACGACATTGAAACATTAGCGAAAGAGTGCGTTATATGTAATGCACATAAAAATAACCCAGTTAAAGATCCAGTTCATAATTGGGAAATACCCAAAGGACCTTTTTCAAGGGTACATGCAGATTTCTGTGGGCCATTACATAGCGGGTACTATTTCATTTTGGTTGATGCATACACATGTTGGCCTGAAATTCATTTCCTCCAAAACATAACTGTTGATACTACCATTCGAATTTGTAGGTCAATTTTTGCCTCATTTGGAATCCCAGAAATACTCGTCACAGATAATGACACACAATTCACTGCATACAAATTTCGAGAGTTTTTAAAAGCCAATATGATTACGCACAAACGAACGGCTCCATATCATCCATCTACAAATGGGTTAGCTGAAAGGTATGTTCAAACCTTGAAAAAGGCACTTCGTAGTTTGCAGTGTGATAGGAGCCATAGAGAACTAAGTCTCGCAAAATTCCTAATTCACTATCGCATAACCCCACATTCAGTTACCAACCAGTCTCCTTCTGAATTAATGTTTGGTAGAACTATAAGATCACGTTTAAGTTATGTTCTTCCGAAACCAACTAAGGTAAACCTAGTTAATCATAGTACGATGGAACCTAAAAGAATCTTTCTTGTAGGGACGAGGGTTTCAGCTAGAGATTATTTTGACAAGAAAAACAAATGGAAATTCGGTAGAATAAAAGAACAAAAGGGCACATTACACTATTTAGTTGAGCTAGATGATGGTAGAGTTTGGCACAGGCACTTGGATCAAATAAAAGAGATTGGCAAGGATACCCCAGTGCAACCTAGTTTACTGGAAATCGCAAACCAACTAGGCGAAATTCCATCGGATAGATCCACAAATATGTTTGATAATACCACAAATAAATTTGATAATACCGATTTGGACAGACGTGCAGATTTGGAGAGAACTGGACAAATGGAGTTAGCAAAGAATACTTCATCAGGCTTAACAACTCCACCTACAATGGACACTGATATTGCAGATGTCCCAGTCGAACAGGTTCCGGTTCAAAACGATCCTATTATTTTACGGAGGTCAAATAGAATAAGGAAACCATCGTAAGTACATATGTGTCATCGGGAATACCATCTACTTCTTCAGTGTCATTGGAGGTTTTACTTCCCGAAGAGCATGACACATTTACAAGCTCCGACGAAAGCAGCGAAGCGTATCTTCCGACTACTCCTAAACCATCATCTATTGAGCACGGATTCTTATCAACCAACACACACTAAAGCAGGCGAAACAAAACACATGTTTTTGATTCGATGTGTTGTCGAAAATACATGGCTTTGCATACGGCCAACACACACCGAATGAAACAAGTATGTTTCAAACCAACGTCGCTATTGATTATTGCACACTTGCTTATGGCGCAACGCACACCAAACAATTCTGTTTTGTGAAATGATTTTTTTTGTTATGTTACATTGTGTTTCGGTTGGTGTGTGTTGAAATACAAAACGATTTCTTCTATATGAATTAAAAAACATCTTGACTGATCCGGTGTGTTTGCCTAAAAGACTCTGTTTATATACTTCAGGCTACAGTGGAGGCTCTAGGACTTAATTTTGAAGATTTTCCAATCAATAAGGTCTCGATTCAACACACGCGGCCACGGATTAGAAAAGAAAGGGCAGAAAACATTAAAACCGATTTTCAAAATAATGTTCCGGAGGTCGTTACTGTTCACTGGGATGGAAAATTAATACCTGGCCTAAACGTAAGAAGTACCAAGGAAGAACGACTTCCTATCGTTATTACATTTGGAGATAGGGAACAACTGCTTTCCGTGCTAAAACTGGAAAATTATTCTGGTAAAGAACAAGTTACAGCTGTTTCTAGAGCAATTAAGGACTGGAACTTGGATGAACAAGTGTAGATTATGTGTAGCGATAAAACTACATCTTACACAGGTCGCTTTAATAGAGCGTGCGAACAAGGACTGGCAAGAGAGTTGGTCTTTTTGGTTGTCGGCATCATATACATGAGCTCGTACTAAAAAGTGTGATCGAAATACCTCTTTTTAAAAATTTCGATATGAATGAAAAAATATTGACTCAAATAAATTTCAAACCTGTACTGAATCGTAAAAGAGAATTTTAATGACGCCGAAATTACCGAACTGCTTAATTTTCACTTTGCGGAGCTACAAAAACCAATTGTAGTAAATGAATACCGCGAACTTACTGAACTTTCAATTATATTCTTAGAATATGTCGATAAGCAACTAAAAATCAGGCATCCAAGTGAAATGCATCAAGCGAGATGGATGGCAAGAACAATTTATGTATACGTTAAAAATATTTTTACTAGACTCGCAACTTCAATTGGTTAGTGTGTCGGATCACTACGCATGAGGTTCCAAGTTCGAATCCCAGAAAATACCAAAAAGTTTTTTTCACGGTCCCACCTCTCGCGAGCATCTGACAAACATCCGAGAGTATTGTTGTCATGTTGTCACGAAAAAGCTTCTCAAATCGCCGTTCGGATTCGGCATTAAAAACTGTAGGTCCCTTCCATTCGTGTGAAAAATATAACGCACACAACATGAGTGGTTGCGAGAAGCTAGGCCATGGCACTTTAAAGAGCTGTTGCGCCAAATATATTTTTTTTGCAACTTCAATTGACTAAAAATAATAGAGGCGGATTAAAAGATATCTGTGTTTTTATTGTGATAATAGCCGTGTTTTATTATCACCCATGATCCAGATCAGATCATTGGTATGTATGTATTACAATAACAATACGAGATCTTGCCTTTCATTTGGATCTATTTTCGTGATCTGAAAATTAGTTCGCCTATTCCTTGCTAGGCTGCGCTTTTGTCGACAATTGTCAAAACCCATGTTGCCAGATTAGAATATTAAATACTTTCTGCACTTTAAATATTATTCTATGATTTCTATGTTTTCTTTGCATTGGAATTATGCACATAAATAAAAGCGTATCTGAAAGTAAATACTTATCCCAGTTACTCCTAATGATTTCAAATTAATAATTATTGAGTGAATATACATCATTTGAATGAATTAGGATCGACAAAACATACAGTAAAAGAATAGTTCGCATATTCTCTGAATTTTATAAGGGAAAATAAATCGCACGGCAACTCCGCTTGAATGAACTAAGCTGTGAAATTCTAATGGGAAAGAGGGGAAAAAATAATTCCTACTTTTAAATAACTAATTATTGAATAAAAACAATAACAAGTTGTACGCCTGAAGAAGTAAATGTTGTTCCGGATGCATATGGCAAGAATTAAGCTCAATTTCAGCACGAAAAAATCCCTATTTTGAAAGAATTTCGATGCGGAAACTATAACTACACCACAAGATAGATCAGATAATAAAACACGGCTAATGTATGTTAAACCATGGTTGCAGTGTAGTTCGACAGTAAAAGCACCCTATCAAGACTTATGCTTTCTGAAGAGATTAGAAGATTATGAAAAAGTTGACGGGTCGATTTCTAAAGTAGTCTTATTATTATCAATATTATTCGACCGAAGAGGCAGTAGTTTTATCGTTATTTGATGACATTATGGAGTTAGTCGACTAGCTTTAATAAGGAAAGTCAATCGCATTCCCTTAAAAGATATGTTCCATCGAAAGAAGAAATGTGCAATTCATTGCAGGGTCAGTTACAGATTGTTCCAAATAACTTGAAATTACCCAACGTGCACAGAGAGAAATTTCCCAAAATAATAAAGGGGATGAAATCTCTCTTAATTCTTACTCGGTATGATGTTCTTTTTATAGTTTGGTAAACCTTCTTTTGGTTTTTATAAAGCGGAAAGCGAGAGTGAGTGATTTTCAAATAATTTATAAATATAATTAAAGTGGTATGTTTTAACATGTATTAATTTATTTATTTATTGTATTAGTTAATTAAGTATGTATTGTTATATTTCGTTAAGCCCAAATAAAATTGGTTCTTTAATTTACCAAAATTGGATAAAAACAACAAATACAATGCGTGTTTTTATTTAACAACCAAATAAAGTCGACATGCATTGTTCAAGCAAGTAAATCTGAAAGCTAGAATTTGTTCCCTTTGGTCCTTTTCTCAAATTCATCCATCTATCCTGTATTTCGCAGGATTATCCTGTTTTCTCATGCCAATATATCGTCGGATCGACGATATCACTCCTGTATTTTCCTACGAAAACTCTGTAATCCAATGCAGGCATCATTTCAAGATTCACAGAGTTTAAAATTATTTTATGTTCATCTCCATAATTTTACCATTACACATTAAAACTCACCACCAAAGATCTTTCTTACCAAGACTCAAAAGCTTTAATCGTTTTACACCTCGACACACATTTGTTTACAGTGTTCTATTTATAATTTAATTTTGCGTCCGTGAGCGACTGTGCTTTTCCACACATATGTACTTTTGTCTGAACAGTTACATGTTTCGTCGTTGTGTGTGTGTCTTGTCTGTGTTATTCAAATACCGTTGGTAAGACTTTCGTTCTCCTCTTGTAATCGAGAAATATTCATAGATAAGTGGACCGTGTTTTATGTTCAAGTTAATTTAATTTGTAAAAATGCCAAAGATATAAAAAAAAATATGATATGCATATCCTGCAATAATCATGTTTGTTTTCTTTTTTAATCCCGATAAATGAAATATGGTATATTTTCCAATTTATCCTGTATTTCAGCGAAACAAATAAGGGGACGTTAGGTATACCCATCACGCAACTTGATTCTGATTTGTCAGTATAGATCGTTTCAAATGAGTACGCAGCAAGTTCGCGCATGTTTTTTCTTTTCCAGTCATTCCACACAAAACAGAAGAAAAATCGCATATACCCTCACTTGCATGTTTACTGCGTGAATTCTCAACGCAGACTGATCAATTTCTTGAATACGATTGGTCGATAAGGTGTTAAATGTATAGAGAAAATAAGAAGCCGCCGTTGCCAAATGTGAAAAATGCGAAGAATGTGTGTAAAGAGAATGTGCGGAGTATGAATTCATAATTTTTTTTAGTGAAGTGGGTAATGGCAATTTGATGGAAGAATTGTTAGTTCTCAGTTATTGTGTTAAGGAGAAGAAAGAATGTTTTGCTAATATGAATTTGGCTTGAAAATATGGGTATGGAAAATTTGAATAAATTAAAGCATGTGTTTTTTTTAATTAAATATGTATATTTATTTATTAGAAGTTTTTTTTTTGATGCAATAGCACTTATTATGTACATGTTCGCGTTTTTATATACGCAAAAAATAGAATAGAATAGAAAATATTATTTTTACCTAACCCACACACAAGCATACATAAAAAAAAGGGATATTTCAGCTTAATTACTTCCTGCAATAATTGGGTAAAACTTAAAAAGGGTTAATTTTATTATCAATACATTTATTGCAGGATGTAATTAAATTTTGTCAAATAGATAACGCGCAGGAAAAACCCACGCTTACACATTGAGTACTTACTGTAAGTAAAAATAGGTATGATAAAATATCAATGAAAATGGAGAAAGTTCAGCCGATTCGTAAATATCATTTTTCAGGCAGCAAAGGCGTGGCAAATATTTCCATGCTCTCTCTGTGCAGTTTTCCAATTGCATAGTGATTTGAAACGATCTATAGTTTCGCAGCTATGCGATGAAAAACATCAAAAGTACGGGTATACAGCCTGTTTTCCTTTTGCTCCTCCTCTTTTTCTTCCATTCTCTCGAATTTTATTTTTTTTTTAGCTGTAGTTGTTGTTGCTTGTATCTCTTATGAATGAAAATGAGTAAAACTCGTACAAATTAGAGAGACCTGCGCAGAAGAATTTCAAGTGATTTGGAACAATCTGTTATTTGCTTATTCACGAGTATTCTATCTATTAATGATTGAACTTGTACTTTTATTTGGTTAAGATAAAACGTTGGATGATTTTGTGTCGGCCAAGAGTCAAAATCTATTATCTCGTTTAAAAATCAATGAAATATTTACCCCGTTTATATGCAGAGTTAGAACTGATTCCAAACCGGTTCCAAATACATATAAACGCAGTTCGAGTCCGAATGGGTTCGACTGGACACGACTCAGCTATCTATAGCTATTTAGAAGCAAAAAGGATGGTTCTTTTCCGTATAGCCGTAAACGATATAGCCGAAAGAGCTGTCAAGCTAATGCAGGACTTTCACGGACTTCTGACAGCCGAAGAACAAAAACAATTCATTATTCGTTGTGTGCAAGAAAGCAAAAAATGATATCCTGATTGTAAAAAAGAAATTTTGAACATAAATTATCCGCGATAATTTCTTTTTGTAATTAATCAAATAATTATAGTATTAGTTCTCTGGTGTCAGGTATTAAGGGGTTAAGTCAAAAAATGGCAAAAAAGTGGTTTTCTTTTCCGATTGGTATTACCAACCTAGGTTAGATTAGATTGGCTGTCTGCACCACGATGCAGACACACTTAGACCAGTAAAGGTCCATTGTGAATTACCAACCTAAGTCTAGCGCAACTGCTTCCTATAGTAATTAACTGATCCACAGGCAATAAGTATTTGTATTTGTGTTTTATTTGAAATTTCAACAATTATAACAATTTTAAACGATCCAGAAATTCAGTAAATTGCTCACATAAAAAGCACACTTAAAATCTGATTTTCTTGTAACTGCAATTTCTGACTTAACCCATTTTTACCTAACGTCAAAGAATTATTATTAGTAGTCAAGTATAGTTATTTAATAAAAGTATTAGTTTGGGCATATTGAAGAATTTTTTTCTAAAATTGTTCATACAGATTTTTAATGCTAATTTCGCCGTCTAGTCGGAACGTGTTAGCATGATCTTAGGAGGAAAATATTTTGCATCGAAGTAAGTATTGGCATTTAAAAAAAAATAAAGGGTATGCGTGAAAAAATTCTTAAACATTTTTTTTTAGCTCATCCGCTATAGTAAGTCGCACTTCAATCACAATCTCATAAGCAAATTTACGTACCAAAAAACAAATATTAGGTCTTGTTTATTTATTATTAAATTATAATTATAATTAAACTGGAAATGTTTATTAACAGAAACCTTTTACTCAACAAGTTAAGGTGAACTACTGTTTATGAAATATTTACATATTAATGTGAGGACCATTGTACATTTCAAAATGGTTGCCCATTTTAAAAAAGATTTTTAAATAGCTGTTATAATAGCTTGCAAAATTGTTCGTATTGATTTATGTATGGTTCATGTGTATGACATCAGGTGGTCGGAAAAAAATAATACGAACCATAAAAAGCAACGATAATTTAGCAAGGACAATTCTATTGTTTCTAATAAAAATTTTACAAAAAAGTATTTGATAACTGGAGATTTTTACACATTTACTCTAACCTTCCAAAAGTGGCACAAACCTGGTTGTAGGCAGCAGCAAAAGCTAAAGCTATATTCGTAATGCTTTTAAAAAATCCAAAAAATGAGTGTTTCAGCGCAAGAACCAAACTGCGAATGTTCCACTCTAACTTTTAGTTTGCTTGTAGTTTTGAAAAATAACAGAATTTAAAAAATTAGTTCCTAAGATTAGTTCTCTCTCATATGGAGGTAATGGTGCAGTGTGTTGTAAGCGATGTGCACATAAAAAGAAACATCGACTACTTTTCCAACCATTGAAACAAAAACAGGTTCCTGCATGGTATTACCATGGACCGAATTGAGTTTAAGTGCTCTTAGAGCTGTTTTCTTTTTTTGTAAAGGCTAGTTCTCAATAGATGGCTTTAATGAAACGAATAATTTGTTGGTATATTTCTAATAATAATAATATTATCTACGAAAGTTGGTTTAAGAAAATGATTTAGTTTAAAGTCCTTCTGCCACTTGCAACGTGTTCAAGTTTTCAATTATAAAGAAGTACTTATAAGTTACATACAACATATACTTAAAAAAATAAATATATTAAAAAAAGAATAATTTAAAATATTTTGTTTTTTCAAATGTTGGTACAGTTCCTTATTTGAAATATCATATATTGCGGCAACTGTGCCATACTCCAAACCTTGGATGTGACAAATCTTACGCGCCAACTTCAAAGAACGAAACCGTTCGAATTAGCGCAATAAGACAAAAAGCCGCATGTCATGACGGTTTCAGCAGGTGCTTTTATTGAAAATCTACCTGCCTCAGGCGAATATTCTCTTCTGAAGCTTAAACTACTTGATAAGGTCTAACTTAGTCGTAGTAAACAAAACGAAGGGAAGGGTGTTTTTAGTCAGTAGAAATCTGACACTACTATGAGTACGCGGTCTCATAGTGTCTCATGAAGATTTTCACCTACCCACGAAAAAAAAATTAAAAAATATATATTGCGTAGATATTAATATTAAACCAAATCGCATGAGAAATAGCCGCGAACTAGCTAAAATTCGAAAACTAGTAAATGAGTTAAATTCTGCTATGTGAATTTTTAGCCAAAACTCTATTTGATTTGAGCAAAATAGTTAGCGCAGTTTTCGAAAAACTCTCAGTGTGAAAATTCCGATTTCGCCTCCGGACATAGGCCCACAGACCTCAGATATGAAAGTAAAATGTTCCAGCCTTCTATGCTGCAGACGAACAAATGGATAGAACTGCGAACCCTACATTATCGAGTTTCTCTTTAATCGTAGTGTAAATTTTGAGAAAATCTCGAGGTCGATTTTTTGAACGATTCCAATTTGTTGCACTTTTATTGGGGGAAAAAGAAGAATAGCGGGTCAATTAAAATGAAAATTAACCGACTTGCTACACTGCTTAATCAAAAAAAAAAAAAAAAACGCAAAGTGGGAAACACGACCGATTGCTTTTGCGATCGGAAAGCGAAATGAAGAGAGGGTGGATGTCGAAAGAAAAGGGCGATATAATACTCTATACAAGTATACAGGATACCTCGATTTACGTTATTTCGATTTACGTTGTCCGGTTTTTTACTACCCAGTTTCGATTAACGTCGCTACAATTTCGATTTACGTCATTCCTTGACACCCAATTTTCTCACGAAACTCCCTCTTCGCCATTCTTTTATAACCGAGATATATATCTCACCGATTTTGTGCACAATATCTTTCGGAGTAAGTCTTTTTCAATCCATATGGACTGTACGAGTATTGGATAGTTTTATTTTCGATTTACGTTGTTTCAATTTACATCGCATTTTCTCTGTCCCAAAAACGACGTAAATCGAGGTATTCCTGTATATAGATAGATGCAAGTAAAAATAATGTTTAAATGTTTAAATACTGATTCCTTCACATCCTTCTACAATAATAGGATAGAGATAGGTACTCTGACCTGGTTCGACGACAGGATATTGCGACATTTACTAGCTGACTGATCCAGTTGACCTTTTGGTAAATTAAGATTTTTTCCAACATGTCTCCGTTACAATAGTAGCTTGTAGGGGCTTTCCGAACAAACCAATATCTTTAAAGAATTTTCAAATAGTTAAGTGTTTAAAATGTTTGATCTCTTGATACATCTATCTCTTTATCCCATAGGGTATATTAAGTTAAACACATAGTTTGTAAAATAGAGAAATAATGACGATATACGCCATAGAGATATCTTGAGACATCGTCTAAAATCATTCGAACCAAATACTCGTATTTCATACCTCATCACTCATGTCTCAGTTCTCGAATAATCATTCGTGATATGAGTGCTATATGCATATAAGAAAATCCCCAAGTGGTTGAATACACAAAAAAGTTCTCGATTCCACTCATATCACGATTCGAGATATGAGATGTGTATCCGAGTAAAATAGTATTCAGTCCATTTTAAAGGCGGGTAGAACAGAAACAGCAGAATCGAGTACATATGCAAGAGAAAACCGGTTGTTGGCTCTATTTCCCTTTGCTACTATCCGCATTTAAAATGAATCGAGTAGTTTGTCTCTAGTCTTAATCGAGTGCAGATAAAAATCACTGCTAACAATCGTCTATTGATTTTATTTGATAAAATGGAAATTAATGAAGTCAATTTGCACGATTTAGCTTTTATTTTGAAAAAATCAAATAAAAATTTCCCTTTTTTAAATGGTATCGCTTCTTTTATATAAATTTATTGATTATAGTAAATTTGTTTTACTGGCACCTTCCCGCATTATTACCGCAAACTTTGGTCGCCATAATTGCCTATTAGTAAATGAGTGTACTCAGTTTGCTCAGTGTACTGCATTTATTAGTACCCATTTTTATGAGTACTCTACAATAAACGTTTTGTTAGGAACGGGTGAACTACTCATTTGAGAATCAAACAACAGGTGATCTAATCGTTTTATTTTTCAAGCTATGAGTTTTTTAATTTAAATGTTTAGTATGAGACTGAATGTCTCGAACAGTCAAAAAACAGCTGAACACAACTTAAGGAATATCTATCTATACTAGTTCTGCCAACTATACTTTATTATAAAGGATACTCTTTTTTTTCGAATCCAGATCCTTTTTGATTTCACTCCTTTATTTTGTACTTTAACGGTCTTTTTTTTCGACCCGAAATCAAAAAAAAAGTATATAAGCATATACACAAATCCAACCGTACGTATTATCTACATCAAACGCATCCATTCACTATAAACGATTTCTGTCACGTGTTTGACATTCACTTTCTTATTGATGACATTATTGTCGGCAGTGAAGTTGAGTGCAAATTATGCGGCGCACTTTTCAGTGGAAAATCCAGCATTGAACAGCATATCAAAACGGAGAAACAGAATAAAGGGCTGAACCAAAAAGGTTCTCCTTCTGTTTTAAATTATTATATGTACTACTTCAAAAAAGTATCTGAAAAAACTTCGCTTGGCGAGTACGAACATCCTCCAAATGTACTTGATCAGTACAACTACATTAAAAATTACTGCACTAAAGAAAAATTCAGCAAGGGGAATTACGAAAATTTGTCTTCTGTTGAAATACGTACGCTTAACACGTGTCTTTCGTTGAATTTTCTCAAATCGTTGAGTTCGTCATTTGTTTCAGATATCAACACTGACAGCTATTTTAACTGTGAAAATCAATTTGGAATTTACGTGCATCGGCTTTTATAATTTTATCAAAACTCAACCGGAGATGCTACGAAAAATTGCAAGCCAGGAGAAGTACAATTTCAACCCAAGAGAAAGTCAAACCCAGACAAGTCCGGGCGCAATGTCAACAATATCAGTTGATGTGGATGAAAGTCGATAAATTGTTTCAATTTTTATTTTCAATTTATTTTTGAACTTACACTCCGATGTTACACACAAATTTTGCTGTATTCGATACGATCAACAGGAATAATAATAAAATCTTAATCTCCACAAAATTCTTAAGAGTATATAAACAGCTTATCTCTAACACTACTGCAGCTGTATGAAATGGCAGCTCTATGTCAACTTTTTTTAGTACTGAGTCGGGTGTGCCTCAAGGTCATGCTCTAAGTCCAATTCTATTTGCTCTTTTTGTTGATGATGTGTTTAATAACTTGCCCGGTGGTGTAATGCTCAGTGAGGCTTTAATTACGGTACTGCTTTATGCTGATGACCTCGTCATACTGGCTGACAATCCTGGTACACTCCAATTGCAAATCAGTAAGACTAAAGCACTACTGTGACACCTGGAACCTGCAAATCAATACCGTTAAGTCTAAGACTGTGATTTTTGAACCTACTCATCGTAGGAAGGCTGTTCAATCGAACTGGTATTTAGGTCGACTCTATAGAGGTTGTCAAAGAATTTAAAAATCTTGGGTTTCTCATCTCGTACAACCTAGATCTGAGACCCCATGTTCATGAGAAATGTGTCAGGTCTTAACTACACCCCACACAGACTCGATCTTCGAGCAACTTGCCGCCTTTGTAATCGTAATGAAACTGAAGATGTCTTCCACTTCCGAGCAGTATTTCCTATTCTTTTGAAAATCCGCAGGCTATACTTTTCTAAGAGCTCCCTCACACTTAATGAAACCAAACGTTCTAAATAGATCCTATGGTTGGAAAGTACTTTATCAATTTTGCAGTCATGCTTTAAGCTATGGTAACAGTTTTTTAGACTAAAAACAGAACTCAGATTCAAATTGCTTAGTTAAAATTAGCTAGCCATCTTTACATTTATGTATATACTAGCAGGTACCCGCAACTTTGTCTGTGTGGTCCGCAATAACTTTATGTGAGGCAGTTAAAGTTAGTGGTGTCAGTCATATTTAGCTTAAGAACTTACGATGAACCGCTGTAACTTTACACAATACGTATCAGATTTTCCTTTATCTATTAAGTTTATGCTACCATTTGTTGTTGAAGTAGTAACATTTTAATATATGGTACTTCAAATTTTCATGCAACAGTTTGGCATGTGTAGTATTCATTTCTGGACTTACACCAATATTTTTGAAAAATGACTTACACCAGCATGACTTTAACCGCCGCATATGTACATATGTATAATATTTAGCCAACAAAAGAACTACGTCAAAATGCAAATGTGCATACCATAATTATAAATTTGCACCTATAGGTATGCAAGGAAATAAACCACTTACTTACTACGATGGCGCTACAGTTTGGGGCTAGTCTGGGCTTCAACCAACAGAAAATGAATGTGTTTATTTTTGTTATACTGCAAAAGAAGATTAGTAGTTCTCAAACTTTCCGAATGTATAGGTATTATAATGCCTGGTTTTGTCTGTTTTTTTTTAATCTCAGTGTTTATTTCTTTTAATATCTTAGTCCCCTTGAGTATCGTAATAATTCTTATTGGAAATAAGGACAAATATCCTAAGATATACAACGCCAAAAAATTCGTTAAATATGTACAGTAATTTCTGCATAATACGCGCCCAACAACAGCCCTTGTTATCATTTTATTATATTTATATAGATTATACTGTATACTTTTATATCGTTAATGCCTTTTTTTAAAATCATTAATACTTTGCCCTTGTTTATCTTTCTCTTTTTTAGTAATGTATTAAACTGTCAATCTCGGCAGACGGCAAGTTTTGTCATGCCAATTTTTTTCTTGTATATCCACTGTGTAATTACGATTTAATGTTAAATAAAGAATTATTATTATTATTATTATTATTATTATTATTATTATATTATTATTACACACAAATTTTCCGCATGTACTTTTTTATTCTTTGTTTTTAACGCAGATATACTCTTTTATACTTTCTTTAAATGAAATGTCCTTTTTTTGTCCAAAAAGAGTTGGTAGGACTAATCTATATGTATAGATAATAAAATGACAACTAGGTTCGAGTCCCGGTACGTATCACGCAAAAATTGCTTTATAGATTTTAATAGGACTTTGGCGTTCTATACTTAGAAGTTTAGTCTTTATCCCCAATTAGAATTATCATGATACCCCTCAAGGGGATGTTCATATTAAAATAAATAAAAACTTACTTACTGAGATGGCGCTACAGTCCGGGGTGGACCTGGGCCTCAACCAACCTCTCCAGCCAGCGCGATTACGAGCCAGCTGCCTCCAGTTGCGCACGCCAAGTTGGTTGAGGTCCCCCTCCACTTGTTTGCGCCAACTACCGCGAGGTCGTCCTCTACTGCGTCGTCCATCCGGGGTGGATTCGAAGACTTTCTTAGCGGGAACGTTGGGCTCCATCCGCTCTAAATGACCCAGCCATCTTAGTCGCTGTATGTGAACTTTTCTGGCTAAGTCGATGTCCTTGTACAGGCCGTATAGTTTGACATTGTAACTTCTCCTACACTCACCGTCTATGCAGACGGGACCAAAGATCGCTCGAAGAACTTTTCTCTCGAAATAACCAAGGGCGTCCTCATCCGGGTTTGTCAAAGCCATGCCCATGCCTCTGCGCCATACAGCAGGACTGGGATGATTAGTGTCTTATAGAGAGTTACCCTAGTAGTTCGAGATAGGGCTTTGCTACTCAATTGCCGTTTTAGCCCATAGAAAAAATAAATAAACAGGCAAAACCAGGCATTATAAAACTACATATTAGATAAGTTTGAGGAGTTTAGGGAAAACTAAAAATGGTCTTGCCTACTATGGGCACAATAATAAAATAATCTTAATAAAATAATCTAAATTGCATATCGGAATTTTCATTTCAACCACAAAACTAACGGTACTTTACTTATGTCCGTTTTTTTTTTTTTCTGAAATTGTTTTAACGATTTTGTTCGAAATTCATGTTTTTAGGTTAGACGTAGCAACTTGATGGCGCACCAGGGTTTTAAAAAATATCGTGTAATGTAACTTTACCTATTGGCCTGTTTTTCTAATTGTCTTTTTTTCTTAGTCGAATTTTGTCAAAATGAATATTTAAGCAAAATATGACAAATGTACAATGGCATAGCATACAAAGTTTCGAAAAAAATATAAATAAAATTTAAAAAATCGCCAAATTATTCGATTTCCCTTGAATTCCGAACCTCAACAATTCCCCGACAAATTACATATACATATGGAAGTACGTGCAACCCAGTCGTACACTTTTTTTACATTAACAATTACTTTTCTGGAGCAATTAAGTAGACTTTGTATCTGCTGGTTGTATTCGCATATTTATATAGTTTTAGCATCAAGTTGTTTCTCTGATGTATACTGTTTTTCTCTGCCGATTTTAATTATATTAAAATAAAAATGTATATATTTTTAGGGAACCAGTAACCATTTGGTTTACCTCAACTATGCAGAAGCAAATAGAAAAAAGTTTACATGAGGTTTTTATTTTTACAATATTCTACAGTCTATTTTTATTAGTTTGCAGTTTAGAATTTATACTACTAAACACCCTTATATCAATTTTGCTCTTGGTGATTCAAAAGTACTTAAATGCATACATATACATATATGGTATTTATTTATTAAATTGTTATATTATATTTATTTATTAAATTGTTATATTATATTTACTTCAGTATTTCATATTTCAATGATTTCATTGATTTTCTTTAAATAATATGATAAATTAAGTGGAATCATTCGTTTTTATAATATCGGCGTCGTATATACGGCATAGGATATATGTAACACTACAAAATGTAGTGTATTGCCAATGGATACACGATATAAATGTCGTATACATGAAGTTCTCTTCCGGACAAATTTTGCCGGATACATCAAAGTGTAGACCTAAATGGGACCTTTCACACTATTCACCCGGCATCGGATATACGACTTCGATGTCGGCGCCGTGGCGCAGTGGTTAGCGTGTCGGATCACTACGCGTGAGGTTCAATGTACGAATCCCAGAAAACACCAAAAAGTTTTTTCACGGTCCCTTCTCTCTTTGGATACGGCACAAAACTGTAGGTCCCTTCTCTTCGTGCAAGCAAATATAGCGCACACAACACGAGTGGTTTCAAGAAGCTCGGCCTAAGCACTTGATGAGCTGTTGCGCCAAATATTATTATTATTATTATCCGATGTCGGAACTACGACTACGACTGCTACTAGGTCGCAAAATAATATTCAAACGAATCCCAAGAACTACGCTGTCTAGAAATCTGTGCATCGCATAGTTTAAGACACCAAAGTGAACCATTTTTGCACTGGATAGCTGTGATGAAAAGTGAATTCTGTATAACAACCGAAACCTGGGGGTTAACTCCCGATCTGTGAGCTGTGAAGTGATAAATTATAAAAAAAAGCACTAAAAATGATCAAATCAGCGTCACATGCGATTTGAACATTCATGTTCAGTTTCTCTCCTTGGAGCTGACACTTTAATGTAAGTTCCATCAACTAATCCTATTACACCTGAAAAGCCAAATGTTCGTAAAATTTCGCCTTAATAGCTGGAAATTCATTTCTAGTAGGAAACTTTACATATCTATGAGCTATTCTGTTTAACGCAATAGAAATTTCTGTAATACAGCGACTCACGGATGTCTGAGAAAAAAAAAGATAGAGTATTTTGACTAACAGCACTAGTGGCGAAAAAACGCAAAGCACTCAACACCTTGATATGACATGGAAGCGCACTTCTACATTGAATAGAACACAACTAAAATAATAATAATAAATCTTTCAGCAAAGAAAACGCCCAATGACACATAAGTGACGGGATTTATTATGTAGTACTTTTTATTACCCACTCTGACAGGCATTTATCGTAATTGTTCAAGAAGCGCATAAGGTGTGTTCGTTGAATTGATAAAATGAAACAACGCTGTGAAAACTGCGTTAGTCAACAGGAGCCCATATCTCACGCATACCGTGCAAAAACTTTTTGAAATAGATTCCCCTTTCACAGGACTCTCCTGATATTTCACTAATAGACTATCACCATTTCCGGAGTCTGGATTCATTTTGCCGGCAAAGTATTCCGAAATCAAGCAGAGGTTTTAAAAGTCTTTGAAGATTTCAGAATCAAAAAGTAAGAACTACTACTAAAAAAGGAATATTTCACCTTGAATCACGCTGGAAGAGATCCCTTTTTAGTGATATAAAAATTAATCAAAATCGAAACTATACAAGTATTGGTTTTTAAAATTTTACTATAAAATCGGAAATTTTATGTAGCACAACCCAATACCAAAAGGTTTTAGTAAACGATCCACTCCTTCCCACTAAAAAATAGTAGCAAGAAACAGCAATAATCAAACATGGCCAACCTTAAAAAAAGCATAAAAATGTTTGCACCGCATGTCTTAAATGATTTTTATTTGGAATCGGTTTCTATAAACAGATGAATCGAGGATTAATGATCAATGAATTCCTACCTGGAGGAAGAACAGTGATTCACTGTCATAAAATTATACCAAACCTACGTTGGGATGATCTGACCTTCCTCATATGGGGTTGGCCAATTGATAATGACCCTACTACACATTCAAATATTCGTGAGTGTCGATTCATAATTGCTTGTTTTCTTTTTGCGTGAGACAGTGGATAGGTCGTGTTTTGCGAATGATTCACAACTGCAAATTCCTGCAGTTCTCTGCTACACACTATCATTTCTTAAATGACATTCTTGCTGGAATGATGAAAGAGGTTCCAAGTTCGAATCCCAAAAAGTTTTTTCACGGTCCCAGCTCTCGCGAGCGTCTGACAAACATCCGAGAGTATTGCTGTCTCGAAAAAACTTCTCAAATCGCCGTTCGGATTCGGCATTAAACTGTAGGTCCCTTCCATTCGTGTGAAAAATATAACGCACACAACATGAGTGGTTGCGAGAAGCTAGGCCTTGGCACTTTAAAGAGCTGTTGCGCCAATAATATAATATTTGTATTTGTATTTTGCTGGAATGATGTAAAAATGATGCGTTGAAAATTCTTCTGAATTGTTATTCATGCTACCTATTTCTTTTCCGCGGAATTATTTCCTCTTTTTTGAAGATACCTCATTTTTGTTGGGGGGAAAAATTCCGAGGGAAAATTTATTCTCGATAGCCCTGATTGTGTATGTATTTTACAAGTGACTGTTTAGCTTTTGTTATTAAAAAATAAATAAGTAAACTTCTTTCATCATTATTTTTATTTATAAATTCAGTTTTTCAAAAAAAAGTAAACGTTTACCATACTGGGATGGAAACATATTTTTACTAACACTGTAAATTGTCAGTCGTTGTTCAGTTCTTAAATTCAAACAAAATCCTTATTTTCTTTTAATTCCGTTAAAACACAAAAAAAAAGTTTTTTCTAATTTTCCAAAACTTTGTATGCCAGGCCCTTACGTCATATTACTTTGATATTAAATTTGCGCCGAATCAATTCACCCTAACGAAATGTTTTTTGCAGAATAACGCCAGCCGACATTTCCGAGTCTCAAGCGGTTTACGGGACAAGGGCTCTAAACGGGAAGTCTAGTCACTTAAAAGTAAATCAAAACCGAACTACTACTATTGTATTAAAAAAAAACCCCTCCCAAAGGTAACCCAATCCAAATTTGCTTAAGAACATTCGATGTCTTCCCGTCTAGCCTATGTACAATATATACAAAACCTGTGCTGTTTATTTAAAATATAACCATTGCGATGTTCTGGGAATCACTTATTCGACATCAGATGATACGTAAATTTATTCTTATAAAATGCGTACGTACTTCTCGACGCCCTTCTCTTGAAGAAAAGATTTTGGTATTCCTGTATTACGTCGTATCTCAGACTTTTTTGAACTGGAATGTGGCAATGGACAATTTTTTATCCAATGTCCAGTTTGATGGCACTTATAACATCGATATGTTGGTGGCACTTCACCCGTTTGCCCTGGGCCGCGTATTTTTTGATACCTAATAGAAAAACAAAATCCTATATTCATTATAAAATTTTTGCATGCTTAACAATAATGCTTTTACCAATGATGAAAACTTATATTCATGTCCAAATATAGATTGCATAGTGATTTTAAATAAACAAGTAAGTGACAATCGTACATATATATACAAAAAAATATCTTACCCCCTAGGATCATAGTCCACAGTACTTTGGGCCATCATCGCTTGTATTTTGTCTTCCTCACTAGCATTCATTTGCGATAGATCTAACGTGTTACTGTCAAATTTTGGAACATGGCATACACTAGGAGTATTTTGGTTTTGAGAATCCCTTGTTTTCTTTGAAGTTTGCGGAATTCTTGATATGATCAGTGATGTATTTTTTGGTATCAGATCATTGTCGTTTTCATATTCTGTAAGAAATTGTAGCGTAAATAACAAAAATAATTTTTAGGAAAGTTATGTGCAGAATCAAGTTAATGCTCGATCACAGTATACTCGTAACTGCCCTATTTATTTATGAAAGATAAGTGAAAACAATATATTGTTTGTGCATATGCAATTAACCACATAAGCACAGACCTTAGAACCGTATAGATGTCCTAGTCGTGCTTTTACTTAAAACTTTTTCAGTCAAGGCGATTAAACTAAGAAAAAAAAATTTCCGTGAAAACACGACCATTCAAGTCTTTTTTTTATTACTTTGCTCCCTTCAGTCCACTTATTCTTTTTCCAAACATTTTTTAGACGTTCTTGATAAATCATAGTAACGAATTTTACTGGTCGAATTTCTATACAGTGGTAAAGTTAAGGGTTATGTGATGAAGCTCTCCCTTTCTGAACATTATACGCCTTTTCACACCTGCTTGATGATTGTAAAAGCCGTCATAGTTCCTATGATCTTGCGAGAAGCATTGAAAGTAAGAGTTTGTTTATCGATTTTTTAAGTTAAGTTTTCAAACCATGTTTTAACTTCATTTGTACTCAATTTGTTAAATGAATTTATTGATACTTTTATAATGTAAGAGATAGGCGGTCTAATGTTGACTGAGGTCTGAGGACTGAGTTGTTGTGTGAGTATAAGCAAGCCATTTGGCATGTACTGACCAACTCCAAGACTACCTCATCAGAAATCATTTTTATGATTTAGTTAGGGCACCGACAAAACAAACTGACAATTCAGGCTCCATTATGAGGCATACAGCGTCCCAAAATAAGATTCTAGCGTCGCATAATGCAGTTTTAATAAAAACCAAAATTCTTTAACTAGTATATGAATATTATCGAATAAGCATTGGTCTTGATATATGACGATTGCCAAATTTAAGGCAGCTAGTAATTTGACTAGTGATTGCCTTAATGCAATAAAGCAAAAGTCTAGGTTCAAGACAGCGAATAAAACAACTTAAAAAAAAAATTTAACTTTAATATTATTTATTTATAATATGAAAATAACTACAATTGTAGATACGAGTATAACGGGTGGGCCATCTAGTGATTTCTTTTTAAATCATAGGTATTTTGACACTGACAGCTGTTTCCCACTCAAAATCTTGACAGAAAGTCAGTATCATACCTCCGCGGAACGAAATGAGTCGCTTTACTCTTGAACAACATTGGGAAATATTGAAAACTGATTTCCAAAGTGAGTGCTGTATAGCCCAAACAATGCGTTTTTTGAAAAGAAGTTTTGGCCGAAATGAAGCACCCACCGCGCCTGCTGTACGCAAGTTTGTGCAAAAAGTTCGTGAGACTGGTATGCTAGTGGACAACACTCATGGTCCCCGTCGTCGTACGGTGCGCACAGACGAGAATGTGGCTGCTGTAGCCGAGAGTGTGAGACTCAATTCACGAACATCAACTCGTCATTGATCTCAACAGCTCAACATTTCACGCACTAGCCCGAGGAGAATTCTGCACAAAGATCTGGGATTATTCGCTTAGGTCCAATTGATTCAGCAATTGAAAGCGCACGACCATCCACTTCGTTATCGCTTCGCAGTTTGGGCCTTAGAGCAGCTTGAATTGGACAACAACTTTGGGCGAAAAATCATCTTTTCTGACGAGGCACATTTTCATCTCGGCGGCTACGTTAACAAACAAAATTGCCGCATCTGGGGCTCGGAAAACCCGCACGTTATTGTCGAAAAGCCAATCCATCCACAGAGAGTGACAGTTTGGTGCGGATTATGGAGTGGTGGCATCATTGGACCATTTTTCTTCGAAAATGAGGCTGGGAACAACGTTTCGGTCAACGGTGGGCGTTACAGAGCCATGTTAAGGACTTTTTTTTACTGAAATTGAAGACATGGATTTGGACGACCTCTGGTTCATGCAGGATGGCGCGCCATGCCACACAGCCCTTGCCACAATCGGTCTTTTGCGCACCAAATTCCCAAATCGTGTTATCAGCCGTCTTGGCGATGTCAATTGGCCGCCTCGGAGCTGCGATTTGACCCCTTTGGACTTTTTTTGTGGGGAACCATGAAGGGCCGATGTTATGCCAACAATCCGGAAACGATTCAAGCCGAGGCAGCCACTTGAACGACGTTGTGTTCCATAATTAATGGGAATGTTTGCTCTTACAAATAAAGCCATAATACATGGAAAAAATTTCATTTTGTTCATTTTATTGCATTTTTAAAAAGAAACTTGTAGTTGCAATTTCGGATATTTGCTTTTAGTTACTACTAAATATGTGAAAGTTATTTAACATTTACGTCTCATATGTTATTAATACAAGTTGGCGCATAGTGGTGAAACTTGAGTGGATTCGCTCGTATATACTCATTGTATTAATGTGTATTGCCGCCTTTTGCTTTGATGATATTGTGCTGCCGATTCGGAAGTTCATCGAACATTTTTTTAGATAAGCATAATAGGTGTGGGCATCGTGGTTAGTGTGGTGTCGGATCACTGCGCGTGAGGTTCAATGTTCGAATCCCAGAAAACACCAAACGTTTTTCTTTCACAGTCCTCAAGCGAGCGTTTGACAAACACCCGAGAGTATTGTTGTCACGAGAAAGCTTCTCAAAACTAAAAAAATATAAATTGCCCTTCTTATACGGCACAAAACTGTAGGTCACTTCTATTCGTTCGAAAAATATAACGCACACAACACAAGCGGTTGCGAGAAGCTAGGTTTAGACTCTTCATGGGCTGTTGCGCCAATATGTATTTATGCATGTAATGATTAAACACTTACTTTAAAGCTTAAGTTCACAGAATATCAGGAACAAATTTTAATTTCGTTAAATACAGTAAAAACTATTTTCGAATAATACAAACAAATTGTTACTGTTTTATAGGCAGAGCTGCATTTGCTGCCACTAGTTTGATCAATTTATTGAAGAGATAAAAACTGAGAAAACGAAAACAACGATATGTATTTTTAAAATTATTTTTGTTTTAAAAATAACCTTCCTATATCTTTATTATCAATGTAAAACGAGTTTTCACACATACATAGTACCTAGTCCTGCCATAAATTATGTTTAAACACTGCCGGCATAAACTGTATGAAGATAACATTAGGAATAGTACCGTTAACTTTTGTTCAGAATACATACCACAAATCCTAATAAATATCACCCAGTTTGGTTTCAGCTAATGATCGGTTATCAAGGAGTGGTCTATAAAAGAAAATCGCATTGATATTATAGCGTTCCATAAGTGACGAAAAATGGTTTACTGCTCTCCATTTTTGAAAAAAAAAAAGTCAAAACTGGGGCAAAGGTGTACCAAGTAGAGGTCATAGAAGGCGTCGTTAGAGGCTCGATGAATATTGTTTTAATGAAGCAAGTCTGTTTTTCCAACAATACTCTGCTCCAACAGATAAAGCAAACAAATTAAGCAGTAACTATTCAATAGTAAATATATCCAGGCGAGATAGCACTTGCCACTGCAAATGTTATCGAATGGATCAAAAATCTTGAATCCGCCGATATTTTCTGAGGTTAAATATGCGAACCCCACAGGCGGATCAGTAGAAATGCGGTGAAGTGCGAAGGTTATGATTCCTTTTTTTCGGATCATAACCTCGCCGAAATAGGAAGAAGAAGAAGGACTTGGCAATAATCAATACCTGGTTTAAACGCCGAATAGGAGACTCTATACGTTGACTTAGCTGTTGCATAATAACGGAAGGACGGTGAGATTAACTCAAATCATAATCCCGTGATAGCAAATGTAAAAATAAAGCTGAACAAAATACATAAAGAAGATCAATTTGGAACTACCAAAAAAAACATGGGCAAAATCGCATCATCACCTCCTCGCGGTGCCCGCTGGATAGCTATCTGATAGTGAACTAACGATGAGCGTATGCTGAGTCTGACGATATATGTGCAGCTGAACACTCAGACCTGCGCAAGCACATCTGGCTGAACTTCAGCGCACATACATATGTCTAACCGGACGAGGCATCTCTTGTTGACCTGATTGGCTGAAATATGCGTCTCAGAAGTCTAGCAAGAGCTCCTCAGAAGGAGGACGTACGGCGGATGAATTCTCTCGATGGAATCAACGGCGATGTCTACAGACCAGCGGATACCTTACCGGAGCTACTTCAACATATTTGGAGCTGAGGTCTGTAAGGATTTTCAATACTACGTCAGGGTATTGAAAAAGAGGTGGTGGCGGATGAACCCTTAATGGGCCAACGGCAGCGCTCATATCCCCGAAGTGGGTTACTGACATCGGTGTATCCGACCTCTTGTCCTAGGGGTACAAAAAAAAAAAGGATCTGGCCCTCCAGGTTGGGGGTTGTGCCGTCGGGTTAACTTCCCTACCACGTAAAAAACCTTTGGTTACGAAGCAACCAACAGCCTCGGATACGGATGATCTTACTGTTGACGACCCATGCAAACCCGGGCAAAAGGAGTATGAAAAACTGCGACATCTACTACGGCGATTGCTACAGACAAAAAGGACAGCGTCTATTCGGGTGCGGATTTGTCATTGGAGGCAGACTTAGGCAAGAAGTCTTGAGTTTCCGGCATGTGAACGAGCGCCTTCTGACTAACCGTATCAAGGCTAAATTTGCCAACATTAGCCTAATATGCGTTCACGCCCCTCACGAGGAGAAGGACGACGCGACAAAGGACGACTTCTACCAGCTCTTGGACAAGACGTATGAGCAATGCCCTAGTCACGACGTTAAAATTATCCTTCGGCAGATCCTGGAGAAAACCCAAGAATTCCAAATCGATACTCACCACCTCTTTATCGATTTCAAGGCCGCCTATGACAGCATCTATAGAGAAGAGCTTTATAGAGCCATGTCTAGTTTTGACATCCCTGCCAAACTTGTCCGTCTGTGCAGGCTGACGATGGAGAACGCTCGCTGCTCCATCAAGGTCGGTAATGACCTCACCGAGACCTTTGATGTCAAAAAAGGCTTTAGACAAGGTGACGCGCTGTCATGTGACTTCTTCAATATTGTACTTGAACGGATTGTGCGAAATTACAAGTCTGTACAACTGCTTGCATACGCCGACGATATAGACATTATCGGAAGATCTCAGCGGGCTGTCACCGGTGCTTTTGCAAGCATTGAGGCGGAAGCGGCCAAAATGGGTTTGGCGATAAACGAGGGCAAAACCAAGTATATGCTGTCAACAAGAAGGGAAAGCCAGCACCGACGAATTGGACAAAACGTCACCGTGGGCAGCTATAACTTCCAGGTAGTAAGGGACTTTGTCTACCTTGGCTCTGCTATAAATTCAGCAAACAAAATCAGCGCAGAAATCAATCGAAGAATAACTCTTGCCAATCGCTGTTTTTTTGGGCTTATAAGGCAATTCAACAGTAAAGCCCTATCTCGAACAACTAAGGAGACTCTATATAAGACCTTGATCATCCCAGTCCTGCTTTACGGTGCTGAAACATGGACTTTATTAAAAGAGGATGAAGATATCCTTGGTCGCTTCGAGAGAAAAATTCTTCGTAAGATTTTCGGTCCCGTTTGTGTTGACGGGTTTTGGAGGAGAAGATTCAATCACGAACTATACGAGCTGTACAGCGACATCGACCTAGTCAAAAAACTGCGTATTGGACGTCTGAGATGGCTAGGACATGTAGAGCGAATGGACACCAACGCTCCGGCTCGCAGAGTCTTCGAATCTAACCCGGAGGGACGACGCAGTAGAGGGAATCATCGCCGTAGGTGGCGCGCACAAGTTCAAGGGGACCTCGACCAACTTGGAGTGCGCAACTGGAGGCAATTAGCTAAAGACCGAGCTAAATGGAGAGGCTTGTTGGTTGAGGCCCAGGTTCACCCCGAACTGTAGCGCCACCTTAGTAAGTAAGTAAGATTTTAACGCAAAGCTAGGAAGAGAGGACGTCTTTAGTAGCGTGGTCGGAAAGCACAGCCTGCACGACATCACATCCGACAACGGACTCAGGCTAATCGACTTTGCGGCGGGGCGAAACTTTGTCGTAGCTAGTACGCGGTTCCCACGTCTCGACATTCACAAAGGAATATGGCTCTCCTTTGGTCGAAAAACTGTCAACCAAATCGATCACATTGCGATCGACGCAAGGCACTCTTCCAGTATTCTGGTTGTCCGGACTTTCCGAGGAGCCAACGCGGACTCGGATCACTACCTAGACCGCCAGAACCTTTGCCGATCGTGTTTCTTCTAATCTCAATCTAAGTCCTATGCCGCCAGCAGCAAATGCGGAAGACCAGTGGCAGCGTTGCCAACAAGCCATCAGAGATGCCGCCTCTGATGTACTGGGTTTCTCTCGGCCACCAAAACGAAACCCCTGGTTTGATGAGGAATGCCGGCAAGCACATGCAGCAAAACAAGAGGAGTACAAAGCGGCGCTGCATAGAAGGACTAGAGCTGCTTACGAGCTCTACATGCGCAGGAGAAAAGAGGAACATCGACTTCTCAGAAAGAAGAAAAAAGAGCATGAGAAGCGCTCGATCGAGGAGATTGAGAGACCTTATTGCAGGAATAATGTTCGAAAATTTTACCAAAGGGTAAAAAGAACATGCCAGGGTTTCAAAGCCAGAACAGAAGCCTGCTGGGACGAAAATGGCAACATAGTAGTAGAATCGCAGTCGGTGCTGAGAATATGGAAGGAACACTTCTGCAACCTGTTAAACGGCGATGATGATCAATTTTCCGCTGTCAGGCAGAATGAGCCATTCAACGGTGACGATGGCAGTCAAGATTCCCGTCAACCCGATCAAAATGAAGTGAGGATAGCGATATCTAAACTCAAATCCAACAAAGCTGCTGGAGCCGACGGCCTTGCCGCTGAACTTTTCAAGGCAGGAGGAGATGAGTTGGTAAGGAGCATGCACCAGCTCATCTGTAAAATCTGGTCGGACGAAAGTATGCCCGATGAATGGAACCTCAGCATCGTTTGCCCGATCCTGAAGAAAGGAGACCCTCTGAACTGCGCCAACTACAGAGGTATACATAAGTCTCCTAAATATCGCATATAAGATCCTGTCTGCCGTACTATGTGAACGCCTAAAACCGATCGTCAACAACCTGATAGGTCCTTATCAGTGCGGTTTCAGGCCTGGAAAGCCCACCATTGACCAAATATTCACACAACGGCAGATCTTGGAAAAAACCGATGAATATAAAATCGATACGCACCACCTTTTCATCGATTTCAAAGTTGCCTATGATAGTGTGTATAGAGACGAGTTATACAGAGCCATGTCTAGTCTTGGCATCCCTGCCAAGCTCGTCCGTTTGTGCAGAATGACGATGGAGAACTCTCGCTGCTCCATCAAAGTCGGCAAGAACATCACCGAACTGTTCGATGTCAGGAAAGGTCTTAGACAAGGTGACGCACTATCATGCGATCTCTTTAACATAGTACTTGAGAGAATTGTACGAAACTCACAAGCCAACCCCGGAGGTACAATCTTCTTCAAGTCTGTACAACTACTCGCTTATGCCGATGACATTGACATAATCGGAAGAACTCAGCGGGCAGTCAATGGGGCATTTACGAGTATTGAGACCGAGGCAGCAAAGATGGGTCTAGCGGTCAATGAAAGCAAAACAAAATATATGCAGTCTACAAAAAAGGACACCCAACATCCGCGTCTTGGACAGAACGCCACAATAGACAGATACAATTTTGAGGTAGTAAAGGATTTTGTCTACATAGGCTCTATGGTCAGCTCCGCAAACCACATCAGTAAGGAGATCACACGGAGAATTACTCTTGCCAATCGTTGATTCTATGGGCTAAAACGACAATTGTGTAGCAAAGCCCTATCTCGAACTACTAAGGTAACTCTTTATAAGACATTAATCATCCCAGTCCTGCTGTATGGTGCAGAGGCATGAGCTTTGACAAAACCGGATGAGGATGCCCTTGGTTATTTCGAGAGAAAAGTTCCTCGAGCGATCTTTGGTCCCGTCTGCATAGACGGTGAGTGTAGGAGATGTTACAATGCCGAACTATACGGCCTGTACAAGGACATCGACTTAGCCAGAAGAGTTCAAATACAGCGACTAAGATGATTGGGTCATTTAGAGCGGATGGAGCCAAACCTTCCCGCTAAGAAAGTCTTCGAATCCACCCCGGATGGACGGCGCAGTAGAGGACGACCTCGCGGTAGGTGGCGCAAACAAGTGGAGGGGGACCTCAACCAACTTGGCGTGCGCAACTGGAGGCAGCTGGCTCGTAACTGTGCTAGCGGGAGAGGTTTGTTGGTTGAGGCCCAGGTCCACCCCGGACTGTAGCGCCATCTAAGTAAGTAAGTAAGTAAAAAAACATGAAACAAAAGATCTGACAGCTAGCGAAATCAATAAATAAAATTGAAACAATCAAAAGAAATATTGAATGCAACGAACCGATAGAGGAAAAATAGAACAAAATAAAGAACGCCTTAACCGAAACAGGAAAGAGATTCCTAAACGCTAGGCTGATACAGACAAAAAGATGCTGGATGACCACTGAAATCCTAAATCTAATGGAAGAGAAAAGATTAGCCAAAGGAAACCACAATAGCTAATCAAACATAAAATAAGAGAAGCTATAAACAGGTTCTTGGAGGAGCAATGCATGGAGATCGAAAACTTTAAGAGCAACAACGATAGCTTGTTAACTCAAACAAGTAACAGGTCTGTGGCGGCATTAACAATACGGGTTCTTAAAAGATAAAAACGGCAATGTACTAATAGCACAGATAATAAATCTATGCAGGTGTCTTATTCATGTGGTAAGAAATGAAGTATGAAAACAAAATCCACTGACAAAAAAAAACTTCTTAAAAAGGGACAACAAATCTATTTTTTTCTCTCTTCTACTCCATCAAGTCACATGATCAATCGCTCACAGAAAAAACCCAGAAAGCTTTTCTCCTCCTCTCTTCTCACTCCGTCATGTCACACAGAACGTTGTTTTTGTTTACCTCTGCTGCAAAAAAAGGAGAAAATGTTGTTTTGCTTATCTTATTTTAACTTGCAGGTACGACTGCGGCTAATGCTGGCACGGTGACTAGGAGGAGGACTTTTTGGTTATAAACTAGACTTAAGTAAAAGAAATATAAGAGTACAATTCAAAGAAATGGATGGTTTAATCGTATTGAAAATAAAATCCAAAGAGAGTTTTGACTTTGAACAGATGTCACAACCGCTAGGACACAGTTTATTTTTGGAGTTAATTGCACAAGCCAGGGCATCCAAAGATAGCGTTGTAGATAAAAAAAGAAAGATGTTTCATGAACTTTTGTAACGATTATAGAATGCTGGTTCTAAATGACAGAATAAAATAAAATTGTCATGGTGAATTTACTTTTATATCAACTGTTGGTAAACCTGTTAACGATGATGCGCTCCTATTTGTCAGCGGAAGTAATTCAGGGGAATGCATCCAAAAAATGAACGAGGACCTGAAATCAGTGAGCAAGTAGCTAAAAGTGAATAAGCTGATGTTAAACATAAAAAAGACAAAGTACATGTGCATGAACAGGGATCAGAGTGGATGTGTTAAAATATGATGAATTTAAATATATTGGTGTAATAATTGATGATCAGATGAGTTTGAGAGCCAATATTGATTACATATGTAAGAAAGTATCCAAGAAAATAAATTTCCTTAGCAGAATTCGGCAAAAAATATTTACTGTTACAGCGATAAGAATATATAATGCAATTATAAGACCGCATTTCAAATATTGTTCAACAATACTTTATCTATCAACGGAAGGAGATTTAACAAGGCTACAAAGGCTCCAAAATAAAGCCATGAGGATAATTCTCAAGTGCGCAAGACTAACCCACGTAAAGGATATGCTGGAAAGGCTTAAAGTATAAGGCTAAGTATAAGGCAGCAAATCAACCTAAACGTGTTAGTGTTCGTCTTTAAAATGAAAAACCAAATGCTCCCCAACTATCTTTTTAACAATCTAAGGTACATAAGTGAAAGTCAGCCTTATAACCTTGGGGGTGGTCAAAATTTTCGATTAGAACTGAAATCATCCGCGCGTGCTCAGAATACTTTAATGTTCAAAGGTTTGAAAGTGTTTAATCGTCTCCCCAATGAAATAAAGAACATAAACAATTTGAAGAAATTTAAAGAAGAAATTGTGAACTTTTTAAAATCGGACAATTGAATTATAATATAAAATGAAAATCGAGAAGCTAAATGGGATATATTGTCAAATTTATGAACCGATATCTTGCTAACGCGAGCGTAAGTGTGTCCCCTCGCGCGGTTGGGAAGGGAAGATGGTGGAGTTCGAAATATATATATGCGCAGTATCAAAGGATTTGCTAAACAACGTTCAGAAATGTATAGTGAATAATAATATCTGGTCTGATCATATGCCGATTACACTTGCAGTGAATCTTGGACATAACGAGGAAATGTCTGATTATTTCGAAACGAATGTGAGAGTCAAACAAGGATGCCTCAGCCCGCTGCTGTTTACGTTATTTTTGAATAACATGCATGATGCATTGGAGGTGGATTAAATATTGCTAAAATTTATGTACGACTATTGATGTACGCTGATGATATACCTATAGTAATATTAGCCAATGAGGTAGGAACCTGCAGAGAATGCAAAGGACAAGGTTAGGACAGTACTGTGACTTGTGGAATCTAGAGGTTAATCCGGACATATCGAAAATTATGAAAGTTTTCAAAAAGTCTGGGAGATTATCGCGAAGCGAAAAATGGACTTACAAAGAAAGGGAAATTGAAATTGTCAAGACTTTTAAATGGCCCTGTGTCAAATCGCCCAAGTCTATCACAGATCGTCCAAATATTAAAAAAATGTCGAAGCACGTCTTATCAGAACTCATTAACAATCCTGCTTCCGATTGCCCAAAATATAAAAAAAAATTTCAGAAAAATGTCAAATCGCTCAAAAATCCATGTGGGCGATTTAACATTTTTAATTTTTGGGCTATTTAGCATAATGCCAAGTCGCCCAAAAATATGACTGATTTTGGGCGAAAAGGATGGCCTGGGCCTTATTTTGTACTGCTTTCGGATTCGGATTGCCATTCGGAAATGTAATCCGATTCTAAAATGAATTGGTATTTTGTATGGTTATCGGATTAGGTGTAAGTGCTTCCAACTCAAAATCGAAAATTTCCGAAAGTTAGTTTGTCAAAACATCTATCAAACGTCACTTAAATTACTTGGAAATTGAGTTTGTTTACATTTGGCTATAGAAACGCAATACAAAATAAGGCTCCAGGAGTATTTCTTTTTGAGTTATTCTATTACAATAATATGACACAGACCCGCCTTAAAATAGCCGAAACACAAAATCACCCAAAATCACAATTTGGGTATTTCGACGGCATGTTAAATCCAAAAAATAAAAACAGGGTCCTTTCAAATACATAGGAATGGTTTTCACCCCAAGACTGTCTTTTGTGGACGAACTAAAGGAAAGAGAATGTAAAGCGAAAAATAGTGTGAATTCAGTATGGAATAATTTCATGTCTAACAAAAGGCTTAAACTATCATCGAAGTACAGCTAATTCAATGCTGCTATAAGATCAATCTTTTGTTACGCAGCTGAAATATTGGGGTAGGTATATGAATTTCAATTATATAAATAAACTACAATGTTTTTGGATAGATAAAAATAAAAAAAAAATGTTGCCGCAACAGGTCTTTAAAGTGCCAGGACCTAGCTTCTCGCAACCACTCATGTTGTGTGCGTTATATTTTTCACACGAATGGAAGGGACCTACAGTTTAATGCCGAGTTCGAACGGCGATTTGAGAAGCTTTTTCGTGATAACAATACTCTCGGATGTTTGTCAGACGCTCGTGAGAAGTAGGACGGTGAAAAAACTTTTTGGTGTTTTCCGGTATTCGAACTTGGAACCTCATGCGTAGTGATCTGACACACTAACCACTTACGCCACGGCGCCCACACAGATTTTTGGATAAAACATATGTTCAATCTACCGCAATTTACGCCAAACTATGCGATAGTTCTAAAAAACGGAAACATAACATTGAAACGCATCTACATACAATTAAGCTGTACATGGAGTTTATTTACAAAATCCTTTTCAATTCTAAAAAACATCTCCTGATTTCAATACTGGACAGAAAACTTTGGTAGACCAAACATCGATTGGATGAGTCCCATCTTAAATCAAGATGTGTGGAGAATGAATCTTGTGGCAACTTTGGCAGAAAGGCGTAAGAAGAATTGTGAAGAAAATTGCTAAAGAGCAACAGAAAGTAAGCTATTAGACCACAACTTCGGATATAAAATATTCCATGATAACAACCGCAATGCCAAAATAATGCGGATCTTCAAAATAAAAAAAAAATAAAAAAAAAATACGAACCGGACTAATAGGACTCAACGACTGCCATTACCGTGAACCAGAAAGAAGATTATGTTCACTCTGTAATATTTCACAAAATGAAGATGTTGAACACTCACCCTGATTGTCGTTGGCGTTTGTCGCTTTTCGACGATTGTCGTTTTCTTCTTCAGATGTAGCACGAATCCATTTTCATAACTTTTTCACTGTGAACGAGTTGTAATAGTATTCTCTACGACAAACAAATTGCTTAGTAATGTTTAACGGTCAGCAGTCCGCAGCTATGAATAAGACGACAATCGTCGAAAAGCGACAAACGTCAACGACAATCAGGGTGACTATCTGGGAAGATGTCCTGTGCTTGCGGAATTTCGTCGAAGATACTTTGGCAAGTCGTATCTGGAACAGACGGAAATAATAAACATACTCAATGATAAACATACAAATGCAGAAAAATCCTTCTGCGTTTTCCCAATACATAATATACTTTAAGATCTACCGGATCTGTCGGTACAAAATCACAAATGGTAATTAACTAATTAATGTTATGTGTGCTTGGTGGGTATGGGACCGATACACAATATAAGACGGTGGTCAAAAAGGAACAAATAAGAATGTGTTTAGAGCTCGTTTTTTTCCAAAATGAGTGAATGGAAATTATCAAACTTATTAATAATTATTCACAAATCTAAACCCTGTGGAATTATGAAAGTGGAGAATATAAACGGGTTGATTTTAAAAGAAATGCATGGATTCAGTTATCAAAGGAATTTGGAAGAAGCGTAAAGGAATTTAAAGAAAAATTAAAATTAATTATTAATTAGTTCAAAGAAAGTTTGGGACCTCATCCAATGCCGTTTATCGCTCATATTTCTTTTAATATGAAGTTTAAATTCTTGAATGCGGTTATTATTTGATGAAAAGCCAACTCCAATTTTAAACCGGTATGTATAGAAGTAATTACTAATTATTATACATTTTCAAGAAGGGATTAACCCAAAATCGACGTTTTCTCTTTTAATTCTACATTTCCGCCAGCTGCTAATTTAGTGCAATGATGCTCTGTCTATTCGCTGCCATTCTTCACAAAAAATATTGGACAGTTCTTCTGTTCTCTGCGTTCTGCTTTTAATTGTGCTTTCTGTGGTAAATTTGTAGCCAGTGGAGATAACGTGTTATTACCACATTACGAGTTTCATTCATCTAATTCGTTTTGCTTTTGCTGCGTGTCAAGGCTTTTCTGAAAGCTATTTGTCGCCTAAGAGAAAAAATGTTCTCATTTTTTTGTATGGGCGTAAGGCATCTGTATAATTATATTGTCTGTGCTAATAGGTGCAAGTGAAAAGCTTACTAGGAACAATACATTAAGGATTTATTCCATACCAATGAAGATATTGAACGACGGCAAAATAGGAATACAACAGGTCCGTATATTCTAGCAGAAGAGGTTATACATGTCATCAAAAAAGCGAAGTAGAGAAAAGCTGCCCGCCCCGACGTATTACCAACGGAACTAATAAAACTGATTACAGATGACAATACAGAGTGTACCAAAGTGGAGGGATTCCGAAAAAATAGCTGAAATCCTCGTTCATAATGCTTCCGAAGAAGAATAACGCATACAAATGTGATGATTACAGGACTTTTAGTCTAATGAGTTGCATGCTTAAGCTCCTTTTGAAGATTATTCACAATAGAACATATAAAAAGCTAGAATCGCATATAAGCAATAATAAATTTGGATTCAGAGAGGGATATGGAATTGCGGTTAACGGAACTAAAAACACAAATCTGAGGTATGCGGACGATTCTATTATCATTGCGAAAAGCGCTAGAGAACTGAATGTAATGATGACGAGTACGGAATAAGGATTAATACACGAAAAACAAAATGCATGCTAGTGTCCAGACAATCTAAGTAAATGTAGAGCTAAAAGTTGACAACACCAAGATCGACCGTGTGTACAAAATGAGATCCTAGGCACACAGTTTGACTGCAAAGCTAATTCGTCTGAAGAAATAAAATGTAGAACAGGCTCGAGCAGCTTTTAGCAAGCTAAAAAAGTTATATGCGGCAACGACTTCCAGTTGGACTTAAAAAATAAAATGCTACTTTTGATCCACGCTGCTGTATTGAGCTAAAGCATGGACAATTCGCAAAGCATTGCAAAGAAGACTGGAAGCTTGTAAAATGTGGCTGTACTATGTGACTGAATGCTAAAAAAATGCATGGGCCTACAGAATATCGAATGCAGAGATCCTGACAAGACTAACTGCCCGAACATTATTACACCTATCGAAAAAGTCAAAGGCACCGTTAACTGCGAGAGCTTCCGACCGATCAACTCACTTCCAATATATGAAAAGGTTCTCGAGAAGCTTATAAAACATCAAGTTGAGGAGTACTTCGAATCTAGTAAATTGTTTCTCGAAAATCAGTCTGGATTTCGAAGAAAGCACTCGTGTAAGTCAGCTCTGAACAACGTCCTAATCAGCTGGAAAGAGGAGCTAGGCGCAAAGAATTACGTGGTGGCTGTCTTCCTTGATTTCAAACGAGCCTTCGAAACAATTGACAGGAACATTCTGTTAGTGAAACTCCAGGGCTATGGTATCAGGGGCAGTGAATTAAAATGGTTCAAATCATTCCTCAACAACAGATCCCAAAAAAACAAAGTGAATGGAAGAATGTCTAGCAGTTTGGGAACTACGCTCGGAGTACCACAAGGATCCGTTCTGGGAGCCTTGCTGTTCCTCATCTACATTAACGACATTGGGCATGAACTCAAATACTCCCAGTTAGCTCTCTTTGCCGATGACGCCCTAATCTTCATATCAGGAAAAAATGCAGACGAATGTGTACAAAAGATACAAGAGGATCTACTCAGAGTGAACAGTTGGCTTAGGGTAAATAAACTTAAATTGAATGTCAACAAATCTGAATGTATGGTACTTAAACATAAGCTTAATCTAAATGTCCGTGTAGAAAATGAAGTAATAGAACAAGTTGAACAAATCAAATACTTAGGAGTAGTTATAGACTCTAATTTAACATTTAATGTACACGTAGACTATATTATTAAAAAAGTGTCGAAAAAAGTTGGTTTCTTTAACAGAATTCGAAGTAGAGTCTCCTTAATAAGTGCTAAAAATATATATAATGTAATGATTAAACCGCACTTTGAATACTGTTCATCGATTTTGTTTTTATTTTGTGAATATATGTTAAGCAAGCTTCAGCGGCTACAAAATAGAGCAATGAGAATAATCTTAAAATGTAGTCAATATACACCAATCAGACTAATGCTCAATACTTTAATGTGGTTAAATGTCAAACAAAGAATTCTTTTAAATGTTTTATGTCTTATTTTTAAAATCAAAAATGATCTGTTACCGAATTATTTAAAGAAACATCTAAGATATGTAAGAGACTCCCAGCCATATAACTTAAGAAACCAAGAAGAGTTCAGATTGCCATCGTATCTACCGAATATAACGCAAAATAGTATTGTATACAAAGGGTGCCAACTGTTTAACGCAATGCCATCTAACATTAAAAATGAAAGTAACTTCAATAGATTTAAAAGAATAACAATTGAATATAATTGAATATATATATAATGTAACTTTCCACATACCTAAATATAAATTTACATACGTAACATAGGTTAAGTTCAAATTGTGAATTATAATAAATTTTTATGAATTTAAATAGCAAAATTCGGCTAAATAAATGAATTTAACTAACTAACTAACTAACACAATGGTGAAGCTGAAGCAGTAGTACAAGGCGGTGACAAAGTTAAATAGACTTACAACCAATACTGCGAACACAATGTGAAGCTGAAGCTGTAGTACGAAGTAGAAGTTGAGTGAACTTCAGCTTCATGCAGCGCCACTTTTTGACATTTCAAAAAAAAAAAAAATGATATGGCAGGTCAGTTAACAGAAAAATTAATCGAGTTAGTAAAAAGGAACAATATTCCATTGGATTTGAGTAATTCGTACTATAAAAATATTAAAAAAATGTCCGAAGCATTTGGATTACCAAAAACCACCCGTGCGGCGCTTCACCATTGTGTTCGTACTCAGCTACATCAGTGAGAGATTTTTTGACAGCGCATCGTACTACAGCTTCAGCTCACCATTTTGTTCGGGCAGTAAGAGTAAAACGAGATATTTGGAACATTATTCTCAGAAACCAGGAATATGAACTACTACAAGTCATCCTACAAGGAAGAATCGAAGGGGGGAAAGCAGTTGGTAGACAACCGACAACATGAATGGACAATCTTAATTCCTGGTGTAGAATAAATCCATTAGAAATATTCAGGAGCGTCACCTCGCGCGAGAACACTAAATGGATGATATCCAACCTCCTAAGAGGAGAGACTTCTCAACATCGCATATAAGATCTTGTCTGCCGTATTATGTGAACATCTAAAACCGATTGTCAACAACTTGATTGGTCCTTATCAGTGCGGTTTCAGGCCCGGAAAGTCCACCATTGAACAAATATTCACACTACGGAAGATCTTGGAAAAAACCCACGAATATAAATCGATCGCATCACCTTTTCTTCGAATTCAAAGTTATCTATGTCTTCTTCTTCCTTTTATCAGCGAGGCTATGATCCGAAAACAAGGGATCACAACCCTCCCACTTCAGCGCATTTCTACTGATCCGTATGTGGGGTTCGCCTATCAAAGTCGAATTCAAAGTTATCTATGATAGCGTATATATAGGCGAGTTATACAGAGCCATGTCTAGTCTTGGCATCCCTGCTAAGCTCATCCGTCTGTGCAGAATGACAATGGAGAACTCTCGCGGCTCCGTCAAAGTCGGTAAGAACACCGCCAAACCGTTCGATGTCAAGAAAGGTCTTAGAAAAGGTGACGCGCTATCATGCGATATCTTTAATATACCACCTTGATCAAGAAGTTCCCGGAATTTATTCAGAAAATTAAAAATACAAGTTTATTCAACTAAATCGATATTGCCCCCTTCAAAGTAATCCCCATCGACTGCAACACACTTATGCCAGCGCTTGATCCAATCTTCGAAACATTTTTTATATTCGGTTTTCGGTATGTCCAGTGCTTCCTGCGATTTTTCCATTACTTCCATCAGGTGAATTCGGTGGCTATTGGATGGTATTTGTTTCATTTCTCGTCAAAAAATTACGAATAATGATGGCACTGTGCGACGGTGCGTTATCATGGTGCAAAATCCACGAGTTTTCTGCCCTCAATTCTGGTCTCTTTCGGCGAATTGCTTCACGCAAACGTCTCATAACGCCCAAATAATACTCTTTGTTTACTGTCTGGCCTTCTGGCAAAAATTCATGATGCACTACACCGTTGTAATCCATGAAAACCGTGAGCATTGCCTTCTTTTTTGACTCGTCTGCCCCTGCGTTCATCATCTTCGATTGACTCACGACCACTTTTGAACCGCTCGTGCCATTGGCAAACGACCGTTTTCTTTAGAGAATCGTTGCCGAAACACTTTTCCAACGTTTGCGCACCATTAAATCCGTTTTTACGCAAAATTTAATTCAAGTTCGTTGTTGCAAATTTAAATCCATTTCTAAAAAATCGCCAACACACACAGAGATAGATGTACTCTTGGCTACGTAACTTTTGCAAATGTCAAGCTATGACGCTAAGATTTAGAGGGAATATCAACAACAGATGTACCAACTTAACAAAGAAAACAGAACTCAAATCGGAACGATGGGAGCGCCACACGTTCAATGAAAGCAAAACCAAATATATGCTGTCTACAAAAAAGGATACCCAACATCTGCGTTTTGGACAGAACGACACACTAGATAGATATAATTTTGAGGTAGTAAAGGACTTTGTCTACCTAGGCTCTATGGTGAGCTCCGCTAAGGACACCAGAGGGGAAATCAAACGAAGAATTACTCTTGCTAATCCTTGTTTCTATGGGCTAAAAAGTCAATTGAGTAACAAGCTCCTACTTCGAACTACTAAAGTAACTAATCATCCCAGTTCTGCTTTATGGCGAAGAGGCATGGACTTTGTCAAAATCGGATGAGGGTGCTCTTAGTTACTTTAGAGAAAAGTGGTTCAGAGTACAGGTGCATGAACAGTGATCAGAGTGGAGGTGTTAAAATTGATGGGGAAGACATAGAGCTTGTAAATGAAATTAAATATCTTGGTGTAATAATTGATGATTAGATAAATTTGAGAGCAAATATTGATTATACATACACTTAGTAGAAAAGTCTGCTTTCACCTAATAAAACAATTGTTTGCTGTATGTAAGAAAGTATCCAAGAAAATATATTTCCTTAGCAGGATTCGGCAAAAAATATCTACTGTTACAGCGATAAGAATATATAATTCAATTCAATTTTGTTTATTTAGCAATATTTAGCTATTCTAATACAAGATAATTACATAAATAAATAAATAAAATAAAATAAAAATATACTCTAATCAAACTTCATTTTTACATATGTGATAATATTTTTCTTAAACCTTATTATCTTGACTCTCTAGCTTCAATTCATCAGGTAGTTCATTAAACATTTTAAAACCTTTATAAAAAACTGTATTTTGTGCTTTTTGGGTTCTAAAAAATGGAAGACGGAAATTATTTCTATTGCGCACATTATAATTGTGTACATTACTAACATATAATATTTTATTACATAAATAACTGGGTAACAATTCATTTTTCATTTTAAATACAAAAATTAGTACATTCATAATTGTTCTTTGTTTTACACTTAACCATTTCAATACACTTAACATATTAACAATCGGAGTTAGCCAATGGCATTTTAATATACTTCGCATAGCTTTATTTTGGAATTTTTGTAGTCTATCTAACATTGTGTTATTTGCTAAATATATAATTGTCGAGCAATATTCGAAATGTGGCTTAACTATCGTATTAAATACATTTATTGCACTTATTAGAAGAAGCTAATTTTTTTACTTATTTTTTTTTTGATATTTACTCAATGTGGCTATTAAAGTTTAAATTTGTATCAATTATAATTCCTAGATATTTGATTTCGTTAACATTTTCGACTTTTGCATTATTAATTAATATATCAATATTAGATTGTCCGTTTATAAACATACATTTCGTTTTACTCACGTTTAAGCTTAATTTGTTCTCAATACATTCATTTATATCATTACACGAAACATATAAAAGACCATCATCTGCAAAAAGTTGCAAGCGAGAATATTGAACATTTGGCATTTCGTTAACATAAATTAAAAATAATAATGCGCCTAAAACTGATCCTTGCGGTACACCTAGGATTACATTTATTGAATCTGATATTGCATCATCCACTTTTGTTCTTTGCGTACGCCCTTGCAGGTAAGACTCGAACCATCTCAACTCAGTTTCTTTAACGCCGTACTTATCCAGCTTATCTAGTAGGATTCGCCTGTCGATTGTTTCAAACGCTCGCCTCAAGTCGATGAAAACAGCAACAATTTTCTTTTTTGAATGAACCTCTGTCTTCCAATCTGCTATAATTAGATTTAGCAGCGACTCACAGCTATGGCCGCCCCTGAAGCCTGATTGACACTCCGCAAATAACTGATTGTCCTCCATATACTTCTGAAGCTGCTGTTGGACAACTTTTTCCAAAACTTTGGCTTCATTGGGTAGCATATTAATTGGGCGAAAATCAGATGGTTTTGTGGGATTTTTTGATTTTTCAACTGGCACTACAATAGATTCTTTCCATATACCCGGAAATACCCCATTCGTCAAGGATTTATTTATAATTTTACACAATTTGGGACCAATACTGTACAATGCGTCACTAATCATGCTCACACTTAACATATTTGCATCTCTTTTATTTTTCATGTTTTTTAAAGTGTTTTTAAGTTCGTTAAGCGTTATATATTTAAATTTAAAAGTTTTGTTAATAGGTTGAATAAAGTTTACATATGGCACAAAGGGAATGGCTCTATTTAATTCACACACACTTTCAACAAAGAAGACATTAAATTTACTTGCTATAGTTTTGCAATTATTCACTTGAACATTATCAAAAACAACACATTTTATTTCACTTTTCTGTTTTTTTAAGTACCAGCGTTTTTACGGTTCTCCACATTGCTTTTTGGTTTTTAGATGCTTGTATTTTTTGGTCAACAAAATCGCTCTTCGCCTTGTCAAGCGCTGATTTAAAATTATTTCTAGCTACCCTATAGTTTTGCCAGTCACTTGGTAAATTTGACCATACAGCCAATCTATATTTATAAATTTTTTCATTCCGCATTATTTGGAGCACGTTATTGAACCACTGATTTACGCCAGAAACATCAACAAATCTTTTACACTTTAAAGACACTACTGCCTTTTTTAAACACTTTGTAGCATTTTTCGCCAATATGTTAACATCACTTTCGTAATTATCATCAACCAACTCTAAGTTATGTTGCAGACACTCGCGAAACTTTCGACTGTCTTATTTTATATAACGCGATGATAAGACCGCATTTCCAAAAGTGTTCAACAATACTTTATCTATCAACGGAAGGAAATTTAACAAGGCTACAAAGGCTCCAAAATAAAGCCATGAGTGCGCAAGACCAACCCACATAAAGGATATGCTGGAAAGGCTTAAATGGCTAAGTATAAGGCAGCAAATCAACCTAAACGTGTTAGTGTTCGTTTTTGAAATGAAAAACGAAATGCTCCCCAACTATCTTTTTAACAATTTAAGGTATACAAATGAAAGTCAGTCATATAACATTAGGGGAGGTCAACATTTTCGATTAGAACTGAAATCATCCGCGCATGCTCAGTATACTTTAATGTTCAAAGGTTTGAAAGTGTTTAATTGTCTCCCGAATGAAATAAAGAACATTAACAATTTGAAGAAATTTAATGAAGAAAAATGGTAAAATTTTAAAATCGGACAATTGAATTATAATATAGAATGAAAACCGAGAAGCTAAATGGCATATATTGCCAAATTTATGAACCGATATCTTGCTAACGCGCGCGTGTGTCCCCTCGGGCGGTTGGGAAGGGAAGATGGCGGGGTTAGAGAAGGCAATTGAGTAACAAAGCCCTATCTTGAACTACTAAGGACACTAATCATCCCAGTTCTCCTTTATAGCGAAGAAATGTAGACTTTGTCAAAATCGAATGAGGATGTCCTTGGTTACTTTAAGAGACAAGTTCTTCGAATGATCTGTCGTCCCGTCTACATAGACGGTGAGTGGAGGAGAAGGTACAATGCCGAACTATACGGCCTGTACAAGGACATCGACTGAGCCAGAAGAGTTCACATACAGCAACTAAGATGGCTGGGCCTTGTAGAGCGGATGGAGCCCAACGTTCTAGCCAATAGTCTTCGAAACAAACCCGGTTGGACGGCGCAGTAGAGGACGATCTCGCGCAACTGGAGGCAGCTGGCTCGTAACCGGGCTAACTAAAAAAAATGTTTTCCGATATTTCCGGTAAAGTAAAATCTAGCCCTCTGTTCTTTGAAACGGTAGAATTGCTAATTGTATTTATAAATGTGCTAAAAATGTGTTTGTAGTTTGCGGATTCGCAGGTCGCTGAGCAGTGAATGGACCTACTATTTTCAGTTTTCTGTATACGATCCAGAATGTGGAACAGATGCAGGTCAGCATTCACCGCCGGAAAACAACACGAGAATTCAAGATTGCCAACATCAGGCCCTAGACTGCGTGTGATCCATATCCTACCTCATAAAAAACTTATTTTCTGCAACTATAAAATGAACGGCCCCGGGTATACGTGTAACCTTTTCCGTCCAACACTAAGCTGGACTTTGACTCACCTTCTTTTGTTTGAGCGTTAGTGATCTGTAAATCAAAATCGTTTGTTTTTCCAATGCGCTTTTGCTGAACGACCGCTTTTCGGAAATCATTTACCGATATGTGGAGTCCATCAAAAGTAATTGTATCAAAATCCAAAGAGCTCTTGAATTTGTAATGAACAGACATATCCTAGAAGTAGAAAGTTTCAAGTAGAATCACATTTTTTTTTATTAACTTTTAGCAAAACGCGACGAAAGCGAATACACATCGGCTAGGTTATGTATTACCTACAATCAATAGTGTAAACACTTTGCAAGCCAATTTTTCTAAATCTATACACAAATCGTTGCAATTTGTAATGCGATGTTGTCTGCAATTATTTTTTACCAACAGTTTCGCGATTAGACATCCAGCGAGCAAATTATTTTTAAGAAAACCGACACCAAACATGCAGAACGACTTCGTCGAGATATGCATTTGTGATGCAAGAAACTTTAATGTGCAACATAATTGGCACGAACGCATTAGAATTATTGCAACTATCCCTGCATAGCTAAACATATTTATGTAAATGGAAAGACATATTAACCTCCTCCGAAATTCTACTTTTTGTGAATTTTGTTTGACTCGCTGAACCTGGTGTATAATTCTTATGTTTGCGAGAAAAATATCTAAAGGAAGCAATCCAATCCAAATATAAGATGACAACGCAATAGTGCCCCCTGCATTTCAAATTTAAAAACCATAAAATTGGAAGAAAAATTACACTGCGCTCACATCAATCCAAATTGGTATCATTCAGTCGCTTAAAATTAATTTGTCAGTCTGTACTGTTATAATATTTCTGTTATACAGATATGTATGCTAGTGTATTTCGAATTTTCGGTGTAATTAATTCCGAATTTTTGAATCTCCAGCGAATTCGAGGGTGTGCTAATAAGCGATCGGAATTGTAAAATACAAAGAAAATGGTGTTTTAAAATCGGTTGTGTTATTATATAGCCGTGTTTTGTTTTCTCCGTGAACTGGTTCAGTTCATGTTTTACACAGGATGCAAAAACAACAATTGAACCAGCACTTGAGCTGGTTCAATTATCGTGAACTAGAATTTCTATCCCATATTTCACCACTAGATGGCTTTTCACAAAAAAGAAATTATATGTAAGGCTTGGCAGCTCTGCTGAATGTCAGAAGTAAATCATAGTTATTTGTTGTATCCTCACTTTCTGACATAAGTGTCTAGAAACACTTAATCATTAAGCAAATATAAAAACATTAGCACTTTTCTCACTTCGATTGCTATATTTCCGCCATTTTTAATCCATATTAAACGTCAGTGTGATAGCTGCTGCTACCAACTTGTCAAAATGAAATTTCTAGGTGAACCAGAAGCGTTTTTTTTTTGGAGATGAACTAGTTCAGTTCAGGGGGAAACAAAACGCGGCTTTTGCTGCCGAAAGTGAGATCTTAATTAATATATATGTAAATTTTAAAGGGAAAAATAACTGCAATGGTTAGATCTTACCTATCTATTTAGCTTTTTTTGTTCAGTCCGATAGATTAGCTCACGCTGAGCACGAATCTGTAATTTTTTTTTTTTGCGCTCTCTAGCCGGAGAGGTGTAAACCTCCCCGAAATTTCAAAAAGGCCATATGAAATCATACCAACATTTTGAAAATGGAACTTCCAAATTGTTAAATTATTCTTTTACTACAAAGATAAAGAATTATATTAACAAAAAAAAATCGGTCTATAAAAACGAAAGTTATTGGTTTAAATTTGTTCACATAGCTGTTCTTTCGAATTTTCCATTTTTTGCTTAATGAATTTGTCTAAGTAAGTGCTGTAAATTCATGGGTGATGTGACTCAAAACCAATGAAATAAAAAAAATTCCGAGTGAACGCTCGTGAGTGAAGTGTTTTCGTTTAAGGGTAAACTCAGTTTGGTGTGAATTAAATATTTCGTGTAAGTAGATTGTTCCCACCAAGTTAAAATTTGACAACTCGAGTTATGAACTGTCAAATTCATTTATCAAGGCACTATAGGTAATTTTCTTACAAACGTGAGCTCATAAGGAAATATAAATTTGTAATAATAGTCCTGTTTTGGTAAGACATCGCCAACTCAGTGGTTTTCAGTGAAGTAAAATTTAGCACACAGAACAACAACAATTTTCACTTTGAACTACTCTCGATAAATAGTTCAGAATACTAAATTCCAGAGGACCCAGAACCGATTTTTTTTATTTTGCGGATACCTCTTCAGTATTTTGCCAAATGGAGGATGAGAAAAAGAGGCAAATAAGATAAAAGTATATATAAATACTTTCTTTTGCTTACAAAACCCCGACTTCATCCCCCAGAGTGAAGAAAAGTTAGACCAAGTATGAGACAGTCGCTCTTCTAAAAATGTTATAGTGCCATAAAAGCTTAGTTCCTGAATAGCTGCTTTTCATTTATTTATTAATTAATAAATTTGATTTAGTTTCAGTCAAAATTGTTTCCCCTTTTTTTGTGAATATTTATACAGCTAGTGCCAGATGGTAAGCTGATGGCAAGCAGGGGCAGCAATCTTAAGATATTAAAAAAATATTCAAAAAGCTTCAACACCAGATTGTCTGTTGTTTTTGCTGAGTAACTTTTACCTTTCTTTCTCACCAATACAGGCCTAATGCATTTTTTTTTTTCACAGCTTGCAACGCCACTTGCTTTGTAGTGGCGATGGTGTAGTGGTAACGTCATCGATTGCCACGCTAATGGTTCATGGTTTAAATCCCCATCTCAGGAGCATTTATTTATTTCTCATGAAATACCATATATAAAGTCAGTCCGATCAACAGCGAAAGCTTGTGTGAACACCATTGCAAAAGCAAAGCACTAGCAATAAGTTGTTCATATGGCTGGAAAAATTGTTCGCTCTGTTGGACGATTGATGCCTATGACATCAGGTGGTCGGGAAAAAATACTATGAATCAGAAGCAAGACACGCAAATCGCCACCCCGTGGCGATTCTGAAACAGCATCTAAATTTCAAATGACTACACCAATCTCATTTCCTCCGCCTGCACAATGTGAACATATTTTTATAACACATGATAGATTCCATCTTTATTCATACCAAAATCGAGAGTACACTCAGCTGTCAAAATACGTGAATGGACTGATTTCAGTAAGCTCAAGGAAACCTATTTCCTATTACCCTTACACACCAAATAGAGTAATCCCTCTAAAATGTAAAGTGAACAGTCGCAACCACTTTAGTTCAAACCACTCAGTTTCTCTTTCACTTCTATTTCATGATTTCTACTAAGAAAAACCAATTCATTAGACAAACAATACTAATAAAACTATATAGGAATACTTACATTTAGGGATTAAAAACGAAATGTAAAAATTGGCAGAACGAAAACAAACACTATTATTTCAGAACTCTTTCGACAATCGTGTGTTATTGCTAATAATTAAAGATGGCTAAAATATCTCAAAATCATAACCTCTTACATGTTTCGATTTTACTCGAGTTTTCGGGATATCTTGAGACATTTCATAAATCAATTACACAATTTGAATGCGCCCATCGCATAGATGATTGGTAACATCGATTAAATGAGGGTAACAAAAAACTAACATCGTAATGTAATTTTTCAGATTTTCATTCAGGATTTGCACTAGATGCACTTGAGCAATTATTGTGTTGGCTTTTTTTAACCAGAAAAAAATAGAATGAAAAACTAACAATTTCTATAATACGTCAACCAAAATCTTCCATTTTTATAGCATGACACCAACACTGTGCTAAGAACTTATTCTTCCTATCAGTAATACCTGAAAATATTATACCCCTGACATCTGAATATTTAATTTCCATAATTCCCTTTTTTTTTTATAAAATCTATATATTGCAGCATCCACAAAGTGCTTTTCCCACTGTATTATAAACTAATTAAATGCGGATCTGGCAGCACTACTACTATCATCATCCACAGCAGTTTGTTCCACAGTCCATCCCCCATTGACGTATTATATATGGACTAGGTTAGGTTAGGTTAGATTGGCTGTCTGCACCACGATGCAGACACACTTAAGGTCGATTCGCAGCTCAGCGACCTGCGAATGCGAATAAGCGAATATTCGCAAATTTTGACATTTCTTTCACAGCTGCTTTTTTTGTGGTCGCGGCAATCCACGAATTTGTGTTATCATTCATTTTATAACTAATTGCCTAAACGTGAAAAATGCATAAAAACATAGCGTAGCTTTCATTCAGAAGGTAATATCCTACATTCTTTCGATAAATTCAACCACGATCTTACCCACCAAGAACAAAGCAAACGAATTGTGAGGTTAAACTCTCGCGAATGTTTTGGTCGCGGGAATGTGGATTGCGTCCTACATGTGTGGAATGTGAATAAAAGTTGACAGTTCGCAGAAATCATTCGCTTATTCGCGGAAAAATCGGCGAATTGTTAATTTCTTCGCAGAAACTAATTACAATTCAACTTTTTATATATTAATCAATAGATAAATTAAGCTCGGTTCCTTTGGAATAATAAAATTGCCAAGGGCGTGCTTATAAATGTGCTAAAAACGGTTTGTTCGCAGTTTGGGCAATCGCAATTCGCCGAGCTGTGAATGGACCTTTAAGGTCGATTCACAGCTCAGCGACCTGCGAATGCGAATAAGCGAATATTCGCAAATTTTGACATTTCTTTCACAGCTACTTTTTATCTAGTCGCGCCAATCCGCGAATTTCAGTTGTCATTCATTTTCTAACTAATTGCCTAAACGTGAAAAATGCATAAATACATAGCGCAGCTTTTATTCAGAAGGTAATATCTTACATTCTTTCAATAAATTCAACCACCATCTTACCCACCAAGAACAATACAAAAGAATTGTGAGGTTAAACTCTCGCGAATGTTTTGGTCGCGGGAATGTGGATTGCGTCTTACATGTGTGGAATGTGAATAAAAGTTGACAGTTCGCAGAAATCATTCGCTTATTCGCGGAAAAATCGGCGAATTGTTAATTTCTTCGCAGAAACTAGTTACAATTCAACTTTTTATATATTAATCGATAGATAAATTAAGGTCCGTTCTTTTGGAATAGTAAAATTGCCCATGGCGTGCTTATAAATGTGCTAAAAACCATTTGTTCGCAATTTGGGCATTCGCAGTTCGCTGAGCTGTGAATGGACCTTTAGACCAGTAAAGGTCCATTGTGATGCCAAGGATCTACCTATAGAGCACTCAGGGACTAATAAAACCAACCGGAGCTTTTGATGAAGCGATGGACGTTCATGACGTCTAAGGACGCCAAATCTCTGAGGTCGTCAAGGAAGGGAGCTCCTAGATGGAGCATTCTTTTGCGTGATAGAGCACGACATGTGCATAGGAAGTGAAGAATGGTTTCCTCCTCCTCCTCGTCCCTACAGCTCCTGCAGAAATCATTGGAAAAGAGGCCAAGTCTTTTTGCATGTTGGCCGATTAGACAGTGTCCGGTGATGACACCGATAACGCAGCTGATCTGTAATCGCTTTAGTTTAACCAACTCGGCACAACGTTTCTGGTCCAGCTTAGGCCAGATTTGCCTGGAAATGTGACACGTAGAGCCACTATCCCACCTAAGGTTGGTCTTGCTAATAGCGTTCAGCTTCAGTAGTATATATGGATTGCTAGTGCCCAACTTCATGCATGTTCCAACATCTCAAGCGCCACTGTTTCAGTTCGGTATTAAAGAGAAACAAAATATTCGCCATCATAGATACCCGCCATAGAAACTTGCGCCATCTGTGTTTGTTTAAGTGTACTGGCTGTGAAAAGCTGTTAACATTCAAATAGTTTCAATATTCGTTTATGCCTCCGTTTTCGATAAAAAAAGAGCCACTAATGTGCGAAATGTGATGGAAAATTTTATCAAAAGAGCCTGGATTCGCAACTGAATTTGACTGATATTGTTTTTCATTATAAATGGCAACCCTTTCTTCTATCGTTTTGAAAACTACGGGTTTTCTTGATAAAGCAAAATTAAACCTCTTATTGGAAGACGGTTTAGTACTAATACAATAAGTCGAAGCATAGTATGAGGCGCCATTAAACTTCAAAAGGGATGGAATACATATACTTAACTAGTATAATAGGATGGTTGCATTCAGAGAAAAAAACAGTTAAAAAATTACTAAAATATTTTTTTGAGCACTAAAAAGAACGCCCAAGAACCAAATTGACCTTTTCGGCACTAAAATGAATTTTGTTCACTCAAATTAATGCTGAAAGCACTGCTTTGGCAACCCTGCTTGTGACAGTTGAAGCAAAGTCTTCCAATACAGTTGATGTAGTGTGCGGTCAAGTATCAATTCAGTTAACAACTCAGTTTACAATCGAATTGGATGGTTTATGGGCTACTTTATTATCTGGAGGTTCACCGAAAATCTTATTATTATATTATGTATTAATCGATTGGAAGAACAGTTAGAGAAGTGCGAATGATCATTCGATATGTAAGTGCTATATGCGGTATGTGAACACACTCCACAAAAATCGAGATATGAGATGTGTATCCGTGTAAAATAGTACTCGATTCATTTTAAAGGCAGGTAGTAGCAAAGCAAATAAATCGAGTACTATTTTCCTTGGATACACATCTCATATCGCGAATCGTGATATGAGTGGAATCGAGAACTTTGTGTAATCAACCACTTGGGGAGTGTGCTATCATATGCATATGGCACTCATATCTCGAATGATCATTGGATTATATGGATCAATCGAGTACTAATGCCTCAATTATTTAAATCATTCTAGGCCCCTCACTAGTTAATAAGATAATATGTGCTCTCACTGGTTTTTAGTTTAGTACAGGGTAATAAAGAAAAAAATGGCTATTATATCGACTTTAATTAAGAAGAGACTAATTTTAACATTGGTACGTACTAAAATAATTTTAAAGTGCACTTTATCCGACTAGAATTTGTACCAGCATGATTTCAGAATAATAAAAAATAAAGATTTGTTTAATTTTGAATTATAACGGAAGTGAATTTATTATTTTGTAGAGCATAGAAGACGGTTTTATTATCACGAACGCCAGCAATAATATTACTATGTGCTGACGCGCTAGTTAAAAAAAGAATGCTTCTCAAACAATTAAGTATGACGAGTGACATGAATTAATAAAATTTATATCAAAAAAATTCGATAGATAAAAGAATTCTCAAGATTCTAAGCTTGATGAGCAAAACAAAAAAAAAATGCTAAAAAATTCTTTAGTTGAGCAAAATAATTCTCTAAATGCTAAGCTCGATGAATAAAATAAGAAGTTTGAGAATTCTCTGGCAATGGCTTATTGATCAGAAGAAAAAAGTAGAAGTTTTTTTGTTTTTTTTTTTTCCCGAGGGTAGGTGAAAAATCTTCCATAGACACTATGAGAATAGCAAGCGCGTGCTCATAGTAGTGCCAGATTCTTACTGACTAAAAAAACACCACCCTTCGATATAAATTTGTTAGATATCGCAACTAAGTATTAACTTATCAAGCAATTTTTCCATCATGAAATAAAAACGTTTGGCAGGTTTCTTTCCACTGAAAGATCCTGCATATTCCGCAATCTAGACGCGGTTAATCATTATCTCGCCAAGTCGAAAGGTTTCGTTCTTTGTAGTTGGCGCAATAAATTACTCTCATCCAAAATTTGTAGGACTGTATTGTTGACATGTCCGATTAGTCGGTTTTTATGCTTTCTCGCGAAGCTTCTAGTTTCAGCTTCGATTGTCGGAATTCCGAGATCCCTGTGGATATCGTCGTTTCTAGTATACCGCGGTGCTTGGACAATTTCTCTTAGCACTTTATTTTGAAAAGCTTGTAAAATATTTACATTTGTTTTCTTGGTACAACCCCAAAGTTGTATACCGTAGGTCCACACCGGCTTTAGCACTTGCTTGTATAAAAGCAGTTTATTCTCAGTACTGAGCTGGGAATGTTTTCCGAGTAACCAGTACATTTCTCTATATTTGATTTCGAGCTCTTTTCGTTTCATTTTCACGTGCGAATTCCATTTCAGTCTTGCGTCGAGTGTCATTCCCAGGTATTTGGCCTCGTTTGCAAAGGGTATTCGGGCCGAGTTTAAGAAAATTGGCAAGTCATTAGTTTTCTTGTAAGTGAAATTCACGTGAACAGATTTAGATTCGTTGAGGGCGATCCGCCAGTCCCTCGTCCATTCATTTACATTATTCAGTGCGTTTTGCAGTTTTGCAGTCGTTTCTTCGATTGTCTTACCTACTGCTAGGATAGCGGTATCATCGGCAAACGTAGCAAGGATAGTGCCATCTTCGTTCGGTATATCACGAGTATATAGCAAATAGCGAAGCGGCCCAAGAACGCTTCCTTGCGGTACGCCGGCCGAAATTTATTTGAGCTCGGAGTATTCGACTCCATGTCTAACATGAAAGATTCTATTCCCGAGATATGATTCTAGAATATCGAATAAGCATACAGGGAGAACTTGTCGTAGTTTGAATTTCAAGCCATCATGCCACACCTTATCAAAGGCTTGCGAGACGTCAAGAAATACGCTTGAGCAAATCTTTTTTTCTTCAAATGCTTTCTCGATTACGTCAGTAATTCTATGCACCTGGTCAATCGTCGAATGCTTGCTTCTGAACCCAAACTGGTGGTCAGGGATAAGATTATTTTCTTCTATAACCGGTTGGAGACGCCTTAATAATATCCTCTCGAAAATTTTCGATATGATTGGAAGAAGCGAAATTGGTCTATACGATTTTACCTGATTTGGCGGTTTTCCTGGTTTTAAAACCATTATGACTTAGTGCAGCATTTACAATATGGAGAAGCTTAATCAATGCTTTTCTAGGTAAAACTTTCTAGGTAAAACTTTCTCCGGTAATCAAATCATAACCTGGAGATTTCTTAGGTTTTAGATTCTCGATCTCATGTTTGAGTTCCCTTAGCGTTGCACTTGCGAGCGTCAAATCGTCAGATGGTAAATCCAGCCTATTGCGGTTATCGTAAACCACTTGACGAGGCTATTGCACGATTTTTAAAATCCTTAATAGTCTTCTTTAACAAATTGCACAGACGATTCAAGTGTGCTTTATGTTGCGGAGCACGACTTTGTTGCCATTTTTTACGCGCTTTTCTTTTTTCGTTGACCAATTCTTTTATTTCCGGAGGATATTGCAAACCGTATCTGTCCGGCGTTTTCCTTGGATTAGGAGTATTATTCCAAGAGGCGAGCTGTATGATCTCAACGAAGCGATCAACTTCAACCTCAAGTTCATAGGGTGTCGTAAGCGGAACGCTCAGTTCAACATTATCTTCAATTTCGTTCCTAAAGCCTTCCCAGTTAGTTGTTCGACCAGTTAATCTAGCTGGCTCTAGGTTATAGACTAGTTTTTCGCTGATTGTTAAAATAACCGGGGAATGATCAGACGACAGATCAAAGCAGTCTTCGACTTTTATGTGGTTGGTAGATATTCCTTTCACAACGAAAAAATCGATCAGGTCAGGTATTTTCGAAGTATCAGTTGGCCAGGAAATTGGTTTACCCGTCGAATGGAAATCACAACTGTACTCCATACCTGCCCAATAGAGCATTCTACCTTTTTTCGAGCTGTATCTTGAGCCCCAGAAAGTATGTTTCGCATTAAAGTCGCCGCCGATGATAAAATTAGGTTTCAGCGATTCAAACAAGTTAGTAGAATCTGATTTTTCAAGCGCAGAACGCGGTGGACAGTAGATAGATGAGATTTTAAGAGTACGCTGACTATTTTTAACTCGAATCGTGCACAGTTGCAAAGTTTCAAGTTCTATCTTTAGGTCTTCGGATTGTTCGATACAGTCTTTAATAAATAACGATGATCCGCCTCTCGCATTTCCCGAAGGGTGACAAGCGTGGTAATCATTATAGCCTTTTATTTTTAAATGCGATTCCTTTTTTACGTGGGTTTCAGAAATCAAACAAATATCAATATCTTTGATCCGAGATTCGGAAAAATACAAAAATATTTCGAAGACGTATAAGCCAAAATTGAAGCATTCAAATAAAAAATTGGAGAAGGTTCAAACAAAATTTTAAGCCATTCAAATCAGGTTCAAAAATCTGGCAAGGAGTAGAAGAAATAATATTTGACCGACGGCCTAAGAAGGAAAGAAATGCACCCTCCCGTTTTCGATCATCAAACATCATGGTCGATATACAAAAACAGTTTGAAGTAGCTGCAATGAGGAACAACTGAGACGACGAGGAGAAGTGTATGGCCCTCATATTTGCGCTTAGAGAATCAGGTGCAAAACTTCTGCAAGCCATTCTCGAATACAAACAATGCAATAAGCATGTCTGCTGTCAGTCTGCCATTTGTCAAACCTGTCCTCATGCACATCAGTTTGCTCCACATTTCACGTTTCAAAATTCTCCCTAAATGTTCTAGAGGTTCCTGTATTTGGCATGTAAAGTAAAAGTGAATTTATAAAGACAGTTTAAGTTGAAATTGATGAAGAATAAAGAGATTTAATAGTTTTGAAGTATAACAAAAGCGAATTCGATAGTTGTCTATAAATCTTCTTCTTCCTATTTCCGCGAGGCTATGATCCGAAAGCAAGGGATTATAACCCTACCTACGAAGTACATTCAATTATGGATAATCTTTTGTTATTTAATGAGTTCCTTTACTTTTTTGCAGTTTCTCTCTTTCAGAGAGAATTTTACCCTTAAGTTTGATAATCTCTTTTTTACGAGTTTTTGCCCAAAATGGAAAGGAGTGGACCTACTGTAGAGAGTAGCTGCTCGGGCGTTGGTAATCCCTTTGCGAGCGAGCTTGTGAGAAGTCTAGACGAAAACAGGAAACAGAAATGGATATACACGGTTACCAAAACCGATTTTTAACACTCAAGCCGGAAGTCATGGAGTTAACCCCGAAAACTAGGCACGTCGAACCACCTGCTACAAAACCAACGTCAAGACACCTGCTACAATACGAACCATCTATCCCAACCGCGTAGCGGCTTATATAGTCAAACTATCGAAAGTAGAGGTAGATAAACCATTCATAAGGCACATCAATCAGGAGTACAAAAATCTACGAAGAAGCACAGCAGCACATGCTACCTATTAAGTTCCATTTTCTACAACTGAACTTGAAATTGCCTTCTCCTCTATTAAATCTGAAACTGCAGCCGACGCAGACGGAATCTACTCGGAGTTCCTGAAACACAGTGGCCCAAAAGTAAAAAGGTGGCTCGTGCAAACATTCCAGAATGCTGTCATCTGCGGGGATCCCCACTCCCTTAAAAAAATCAAAGGTCATCGCACTCCTTTAGCTAGGAAAACCTGCAGATGTCGCACAAAACTACCGACCTCTCGGATTTAAACTCCTTTAACACTCGATCCTGAATCGAATAGGCGCTGATATTGATAAAGCCATTCTGGACGAGCAAGCTGGTTTCAGGAATTCCAGAAGCTGCACCAACCAAGTCTTGGCCCTAACAAATTTCATCGAAATTGGTTTCCAACGAAAAATGAAAACCAGTGTATGCTTCCTGGATCTAACAGCAGCTTACTACACCGTGTGGAAAAAGAGCCTCCTGTACAAGATGCTCCAGATCATCCCTTGCATGCGCGATGTCCAGCAATAGGCTGTTCAACGTCTTCCTGAATGACAAGGTCAACGAAACTAGAAAGTTCAACAGCGGCCTCCCGCAAGAGTCAGTGTTCGCCCCTACGCCTTTCGACATATATACCAGCGACGTTTTCCCGAAAATTTAACATAATAACATATAAGCCACACCTAACCAAAGCCTCGCAAAATATAAGGACAAGGAACAACGTGATCCAAAAATTGGCAGGCACATCTTGGGGTGCCTTTGCAAACTGCATACGCACCTCTTCTCTTTCGCTGGTTTATTCAACCGCAGAATATGGAGCCGCAGTTTAGCTAAACACATCAAAAAGATCGACCCCCAACTGAACACCACCATGAAGTTAACATTTGGTATCCCAAGACCAACCCCAGTTAAATGACTACCCATACTTTGCAAGATAGCCCCACCTGACCTAAGAAGAAAGCAGGCCTTGATCAAAGAATTCCACAAAATCCAGGGGAACCCTTTGCCAGGGTTCCCAACTCGTGCAGATATTAGAAACTCCACCATCCTGAGACTGCGCTCAAAACACCCACCAATATAACTTGCAAAAAAGGTAAGTGCTAAAAACTTCTCTGTGAAAAAACTCCTCACTCCACAACTCAACTCCTCATCTTCATGGGCTAATTCCAACAGACAAAGTCTAATATTCATGCAACCTAAACCGGATACGGACCTGTACTAGGAGATGCAACGGTACTTTAGCTAGATGGGGTCAAACTACTGACCCGATATGGTCATGTGGAACTCCCGTTCAAGCCACGGTATACATCCTGCTTGATCGCCTAGAGCTGTCGTACACGGGTGACCTAGTTTACATCAACAGCCTGCCAATAGAAGCTGTATATATCTATCTATTGTAATCTTTCTTTTTTGTATCCATACGCTAAACAAATAAATACGATCAAAAGTCGACTAAGCCCCTGAGTCGTTCGTTTCGTTTTTACCCATATGCATACGTTGTTCCTACAAAATATGTCAAAGTGCGAGCAACGCAACGACACATTGTGCTTTAGACATAATTCGGGAAAAAATGAATCCAATATAATTTCATTTAAAAATTATTGTGTGAAATTTATTTGTAAAGTAATCGTAATTTTATCGTAAAGTAATTGTAATTTTTTTTATAACAATAGCTTCCAAAGCTGGTTAAATAAAAATTCAATCAAGTAAACACAACACAATTTCAAACAGCTAACTTCACAATAATTCAATTTGACACTAGAGCTTCAATCCATTTTGGGGTGAAATTCGCGATTGTAACGCCGCATACATTTACGGCCATATTATTCACTCACTTTAACCCGGGTTAAAGTGAGCTTAACCCGAAAACTAAACACAAGTTCATAATATCCACTCGTTAAGCCCGGACTTAAACCCAATTGTATAAACCTGATTGGCGTTTAACCCGATCAAATTTAACCTTCATCCGGTTTTAGTGTAAATTTTACACTATTTTTACTTTCAAATTGTTTAAAATTATGTTATTTTTCATCAAATCGGCTAGAAATTTTGGCTCCATGGGGAAATCACGTATGCATTTTTTTCTGTTGTACCCATTTCCCCACCAGATGTCTCTGCTGAGCCCAGCAAACAATTTTCCTTATTCGTTGCATAGTGTCAAATCTACACTAAATAAAAATAGCGTTTACTCATCCGTTATTGTAGTTTATTATGCACTTTTTTTTTGTTATTGGTATAGTTTATGCTTGTCATTTGTCGTGAGTAGTGAGTTTTCGTGTACTTACATATATGTATAATCGTAAAATAAAAGTGAAAACATGGATTCGTGGTTTGATCAATTTGCAAGTGATGCATATGAAACCGATGAAGATGAAGACTATGTACCAGCTGAAAATGAAGCAGATATTGAACACAATTATGTTAGCGATGATTCAGATGTTGACTTTTTTGAAGAAGGAACGAGAGAAGCAGCTGTATTGCAGCCTTATATATTGTTATGGTCAAAAGACAAAGTAATACCATATTCCATTGAGCCATTACCTCTATCGCCTAGAATTGTTTCCTCTTGTTTTCCATTCGCAAGTAGACAAGGTCAAATTGTTTCCTTCTATTTGTTTTATAGTTATAATATACATTTTTCTACAGGTCCTACAACATTTGTCGCTGCTCAGTGCAATGATTCTGTTTTAGTGTTTTTGCTATTTATACAGCCGATTAAAAAAACAATCGTTGATATGACCGATTTGTATGGTGTTCTGTTCGGCAATATAAAATCGATTGGAATTCTGTCAACATAACAGCAATGCGAGCATACTATGGCTTTCTGCTTTTAGCTGGTGTTTATCGATCAAATGGTGAATCCCTGGAAGAATTGCGGGAAAGTAAGCATAGTCGACTAACTATCTCTGCAACTATGTCTTTGGCTTCTTTCAAGAGAATAAATCGTTGTCTTCGCTTCGATGATAAGGCCCAAAGAGATCGTCAAAGAGATAAGCTAGCACCAATTCGTTTTATTTTTGACAAGTGGGTGCAGCGTCTAAAAACATTGTATATACCAGGTGGTATTATCACAGTCGATGAAAAACTGCTACCATTTCGTGGTCGTTCACCGTTTATGCAATACATTCCGTCAAAACCAGCCAAATATGGCATCAAGTTATGGATTGCTGCTGATGCTGAGACCTATTATGCATACAATATTCAGTTCTATGTTGGTCGCGATCGTAATTGTGCTCCTGAAACAAATCAAGGAGAACGAGTAGTACTTGAAATGACTGATGGTAGTTATGTTCTTCTTTCTGTTTCTCTTGTTAGCTATCATCTTTTCCTTGTTGTATTAGGTTTGAATGGTAGAAATGCAACCTGTGATCATTTTTTTTCATCTCATCGACTTGCTAGTGAGTTGAAAAAACCCCAAATGACATTGGTTGGTACAATTCGCCAAAACCGGAAAAAAATTCCAACTAAACTTCTCGACATGAAGAAAGAGCTATTGTATCATACTGAGCTTGTTTACGATCACAATCTACTGGCATGCCTTCTACCATATGTCCCCAAAAAACGTCGTTTTGTGACATTGCTCACCACTTATCATTCAAATGTTCACATTGACACCGACGATAGAAAAAAAAAACCCGGATATCATTAAGTTTTATGATAAAACTAAGGGTGGTGTTGATGTCTTGGACAAGTTAGTTGGAGCCTACCGCTGCAAAAGAAAAGTAAATAGATGGCCTATACCTCTCTTTGCAATATGCTTGATATTTCTGGCAGCAATGCTTTTATAATTTTCGGGAAATTGAATCCTGAATGGAATTTAAAAAAAAAAATAAAAACTTGAGAAGAAGATTGTTTTTGATTAAAGTAGGTCAATCATTGTGCTACCCTTATATTGAACCACGTAAAAATAGCCCACGTGCTCCAAATGCCATTGCAGTTGTTACAAGTGTTAGAAATACAGGATCAGAACCATCAACATCATCACAAAAATCACAAACATCAACAATGTCATTGACACATGCACCGCATACGAAGAAAAGAGCTCATTGCCATATGTGCCCATATCGATCAAATGCTAATAATCATTCAACGCGATGCGAAAGATGTGTAAAATACATTTGCCCAGATCATCGTTTTTATATTTGTGAAAAATGTGCAGCTTCCATTAACTTTCAATGATTATATTAGATTTACTCTTCTATGAATTTTCGCTTTCTATATTATTTTAAATCATTTGAATTGTTTTACTTTTAGTTTCTATTGGAAGCAATAAAATTATAATAGGTGGGTTTTTTTGTACGCGTATACCCGCTAACTCAAAAATGACACAAAAAAACGACCATCCCCGCTTATCGGTTTTGTGAGAAAAACCTGGCAGCACAAACATTCTTATGACATTTTAACTGCCAAACTCAGAAATCCTTAATTTTTTTTTTGTAAAAATTATAAACGAGCTATTTAATTTTTTTTAAGAAATTCGATTTTTTATTCGTTGAAATTGTTTTCTTTTTCGCGAAAAATAGCACTTCAGCAACCCCAAAGTCTCCTCCTTAGTCCACAATTTTCGTTGGCTAATAAAATGTAAAATAATAACAACAAATTCTCTTTCATGTTTCTACGTACTTTTTTCCTGCTCCAGACATTTTTGTTTTTAAATTAATTTCCAAACGAAATGTCACATTTATATCAAATTTTTGACAATTATTCATAATTTACCGACTGGGGATAAGAAAAAGGATTCTGGTAGCATTGTTTTTATCGCCGCTAAGGACTTAGCGGCGATAATTGTCCCCGCTAACTTAAGCGGGTACACGCTATCGTGTTGTTGTAATTAATATGCACATTTTTAATTTAGCGGGTATACGCGTACAAAAAAACCCACCTAATAACTAAAATAAAGCTATTATAACTATTAGCTTAACTTTCAGGAATAAATTTCAAACAGTGTAAAATTTACACTACAACAACTTATTTACATGTAAAAATAAGATCCGGATGAGGGTTAAACTGACCTCTGGAGTAGTGATGTACTAAACATTTCTCAAACCGAGTTAACCCGACTTGGCGTTTAAGCAAACTGAGTTGCAAATCGGGTTGGCTAGTTCGGTTTGTAACAAAATTATCCCACCGTCACATAAGAAACTAAAACCGAACCGAACACGAATTCATGAATCAGCTTACAACTCGGTTTCACTCGGTGTGTATACGTATAAATTGACTTGGTTCGATGGACCACACACACCAAAACAGCGCATATACATGAAAACTGACACAACTATGTGCAAAAAAAAAACCAACAATGAGAGAAACCAGGAGCCACGGTCTCATGAGAAACCGAAATGAAACCGAATTTCAAATAGGTATGAATCGAGCAGTGCAACTCGGTTTGTATAAAAGCAATAGACTGCTATTCAACTCTACTTAATATACGGGTACATTAATGTGTAGGCTTATCCTAAGCAACTTAAACCGAATTGTGTGTTCAACTCGGTTTAATGTTGTTTTGGCATTTTTATTCGGTTTGTTTCATCGGTTTGATATTAATGTAACTCGGCTTAACTCGGTTTAGCTGTAACTCGGTTTGAACCAGTTTATCAACTCGAGTTGACACATCACTACTCCGGAGACCAGTTTAAGTACTTTAACTCGGATAAAAACACAATTTCATAATATTGACTCGTTTTGTTCGGGTCACATTTGTCATTTCTTTGTTTGCAGGAGGCAGGAAAAGTGAAATAAATATAAAAAGAAGCAAGAACCATTCATTCGTGAAATTGATGAAATATTGATGTGTTCATCCTCATAAGACGAATTTCTGGAAAAGCTGATAGAACAACAGATGGTGAACCACCCTCCTCCTCGTCGTATAAAAAGGGGAAAACCCGACTGCACACAATTTCAATTTAAAATTTTGACAATACGTAGGTTTAAGACGAGTTTAAACCTTTTTAAATCCGTGTTAAATGCATCTTTAATCCACCGGGTTTAATGCATGTTTTTGAGTGAATATTTTGAATTTATTATTATAGTTTTAAAAAATGCGAATTAAATGGTTGGGTTTAAAATTCACTTTAACCTGCTTTACATCCGGAGTGAATAATATGGCCGTTACAGGTCATACTACTGCGATTTTTTTTTGTTTTCCGACAGTAGATCATCCTCATTCTTGCAGCCCTACGGGTGCGTGTCTCCAAGTGAAAACGAGCTCTTTAGATGGGAAATGCCACGTGTAAACTTCGTTGCGTAGAATAGTTTCTTCCTAGGTTTGAATGCCTCTGTTGTAGTTTATATTGTACTAGATCTTTGTCACCTTGTGCACAGATATTTAGTTGCAATTTAGAGACGGAATGATCAATTTGTAATAAATGTGTATTTACGAATCGGTTATTTAATTCATATTATACGATGGCTTATATTTATGGAAAAGTATTTCGTTGTTAAAACATTATATCCCTCACAAATCCGAAGAATCCCTTGTATGTTAAAATATTGCGCTTGCACTGATATTGCTTCAATTGCACCCATACACACATACAAATTTAATTGGATAGATAATGGAAATTTTCTAATTAGTTTTCAACTTGAGTATTTACAAAGTGAATTATTGTGAAATCCGATGCATTCTTTTGTTGACTTAGATATACAATACTAAAATAAACTGGATAAGCGAATGCGCAAATACCTAGCTAATGTACAGAGATAGATGTTTGTGGGTGCGCGCTCATATATCCATAAATATGTGGAGTATATATGTATATATATATGTATATACGCCCTGAGACATGAGTAGATATATCAAGTTTTTATAGACATATATGTGTTTATGGAAATTTTATGTATATATGTACACATGCATATATATTTGGCTACATATATATATATGTATATATATATAATCCGCAATAATAAATGCTTGTTTATGTAAAGTGATTTTATGTGTGCAACAGGTATACATGTCAAACATTCTACAAAAATAAAATGTCAACATTTGTGCCTTAATGCACTAAATTAGAAGAAGGAAATTGATTGCATATGCAACAGAGAGGGAATCAAACTGCATTTAAACATATTAAACTGGCTTTGTTTTGAGATCATCCCAGTTTGTGCCTTTTTTTTTTTTATTATACGACACGTCGCACGATTTGTAAAGAAACAAGGAATTGCTAAGGTATGTATAGCTATTTACATATGTATCTATATAATCCTTTAACGCATGTGTTTGTAAATGCACGGGCTTTATACATAGTATGCTCGCGTAAACCGAATTTTCTATAAACAAATTAGCATAATTCTGTTTTCCATTTAAATGAATCATAAAGCATAAATGCAGTTTACTAGCAAACAATCGATTTTTGTATCTTTTCCTTTTGAACACATCATGTTTTGCAACTATTTACTACAAATCACTACAAATCCTATGCATTTATTAACATATGCGGGTTTAATATTGAATCAAGTGTATGGATAAAAAAGTACTCCGTTGGGTTTAAGGAAGTTAGTTTCCTAGAAAACTGCTAACAGTGGCTTGAATATTAAAATTTTCTTGTTTTTGAGAGTCGCATTCGCAAAATCCTCAATCTTTTATAATCTCAATTTTAAATCGAGGTATTTACTGACGTTGATTACGAATCTGTAGATTAATATGCGCTTAAGATTTGCTTTTATAGATAGAAGTCTAAAGAAACCTTTGACGGACAACAATTCATTTCCATTGTCCAAAGTCCATTGTAGCAAATAGAAGTAAAGGGTGAAGTTACAGAAAGCTTCAGAAGAATTGCTATATTTCCTCCTGCAAACTATCATGGAATATCCTTCTTGAACTCGGTGACTAAAATATTCACGAGAATCGTCCTAACCGTTTGATAGCTTGGGTGCAGAATAACAACTAACCTTTTAAGTGAATTCCAAGCCTGCTTTGGGAAGTGATATTCTACAGTGGATAACATCTCGCTACGCAGCATCGTTAAAACATATTTTCATCTGTGGGAATCACATGGATTTTTTGTGCCCTCTTCCTTAAACTTAGGAATTTCATATAAAAAATAAAAAAATGTTTAAAAGTCTGCATGAGAAAAATATGAATGCATTGTGTGACGGTGAGCAACTCTCAAACTGGTTTGAAACAAGGACAGGAATAAAGCAAGGATGTCTTCTAAGCCCACTTTTGTTCACAATTTTTTTTTGATGACCTTACATCTGTTCTCCCTAATGGAATTGTTTTTGATGGTCAGCCTATTAAAGCGATCATTTATGCAGACGACCTAGTCATACTTGCAGAAACGCCAAATGCCGTGCAGTTGATAAACAAGTTACGGCAATATGTCAACTTATGGAAGCTTAAAGTTAACACGTCCGAATCCAGCACTACAGAGTGCTAAGTGGAAAGTGTTCACACCAGTTAGGAGGTCAATCAAGTGGTATGCCGGGCAAATATAGGGTATTGCAATTTGAAGAAGTCAAATTTAACGCGCTGACGTATATGATACACTTGGAGACCACCCTGCCAACATTGTATACTTATACACTTAAAATGTACTTAAATTATTTTAATTTTTATTAAAAGCTAAATGCTCTACGTAGTCATCCGCTATCCAACATCATAGCCACACATATCTCCTAGCAAAAAAATTCAATTCTTTCAAATAAGAGTAAGGCTGGGGAGGAACACAACATTTCACTTCCTGGAATGAAAAGCACAGGATGGACATATACATACGTTAAACATAATACGGGCAAAAGTAACAAAAGTTACAACAAAAAACACAACAGAGTGCCAACAGAATCGTATATCCCTCCCGGTGCCCTCATCTGGCTCAATGAACAAAAAACAAAACTAATGAAACTAAATTAAAATAGTGGGTCGAACATCGAAATTAATGGAAAAAATATAGAGAATGTGGATATATAAAATACCTAGGACTGATTATAGACAGAAATCTAAACTTAAATGAACGTGTTGACTTTATATCTGTGGCAAAAAGGAACAACATCATAAGTGCCTTTACACATTCCAAAAAACGTATTTAAGGATGTTTATCTTTATCGTCTTATTTCCCTGCCCCTAATTCAGTAACCGCTTCAGATAATGAATTCCAGACATATCGAGGCAATGTTTCAGCGTTATAGGTTCGCCTTTCCTGAGAGAAAACAAAAATTATTTCAATAACGGCATAAGTATACTTATGCTGTTATGTCTTGTTGCCACAGATATGTAAAAACCGGTTTCTTTAAACGAATAAGAAAGAGGATGAGCCACCTTACATCAATAGCCGTGTTTTTAAACCTAGCCAGCCAGTAGTTGCTAGTAAAGTAAAACTTTACGCATAAAACAAATACAACAACCGGCTGGCTACTATGGATATTATCCCTAGCAAAAAGTTACTGGCTGGGAATTTCGTTATGCCTAATTTCAGGCGGCGCAAAAACGATTGTTTTTTAGTTATTTGTTGTTGCTGTCACTGCGAGGTTGCTTGGTTCCTAGAGATATGTTCGTATAAAATCGGCTGGCTTTGGCTGGCTGGCAAATCGTTTAATTGAACGACTGGCTGGCTAGGTTTCAGAAAAACACGGCAAATAATAGTGTATAATACCATCGTAAAACCGCATTTTGAGTACTGTGCGACAATGTTATACGCAACCAGTGGCAAATAGGAAGACTGTAAAAACTACAAAATAAAGCAATGCGAATTATTTTAAAGTGCAGCAGGTATACATCCAGCAATCAAGTCCGTCAAGAAGAACAAGGCGGTGGATATTGGTAGCACTCCTGTCGAACTATTTCAAGCGGCGCCAAATACATCCGCACTTTTGCTGAACCCTCTAATACGGAGAGCTTGGGTTAGTGATCATAAAACTTCCGAAAAAAGTGAACTTGACGGTATGCGGAAACTGGAGAGTTATTTGCGTTCTTCCAGCCGTAGCCAAAATAACAGGTAGAATAATTCTGGAACGATTCAAAGAGCATTTAGATTCAACTCTCGAAGTCGACCAGGCAGGCTTTCGTGCTGGATCCTCCTGCATCGACCACATAAACACCTTACGGATCATAATCGAACAATGCGTTGAGTACAGGTCTCCGCTACATTTGCTGTTTATCGACTTCGAGAAGGCTTTCGACAGCTTAAATCGAGATGCTATCCCAGAAATCGTATAGCTATTATCAAGGCTACATATGAGGGCGGTAAGTGTCACGTCTTACGCAATGGTAAGGCGTCGGAGGATTTTGAAGTCCAAAGTGGAGTACGTCAAGGGTGCATACTGTCGCCACCATTGTTATTGGTGGTTATCAGCGATGTACTCCGTGCAGCATTGACGGAAGGTAATTATGGAATTCGTTGGACTATGACATCTTACCTTAAACACCTAGATTACGCTGACGATGTTTGTCTACTTTCACATCGGATATTGGATCTTCATTTGATGGCCTAAAATCTAGAAGCTGAGGCAAACAAAGTGGGGCTAAAAATAAACGCAGACAAAACAAAAGCCCTGAGCACTTCTGATACCCGCACTCAACTTAACATTACCGGACAGGAAGTCGAGAAAGTTGATAACTTTCTTTATTTTGGAAGTGTGGTCTCGGCTAATCGCAGAGGCACCGAACTAGATGTGTGCAGCAGAATCGAGAAGGCTAAAGCTGCGTTCAGAATACTATCCAAAATCTGGAGAAGCTATGCTATCAGCTTGAGAACCAAGCTGCGACTGTTCCGCTCCAACGTAGAATCGGTGCTGCTTTATGGGTGCAGTACTTGGAAGGTGGACACCATTAACACAAGCAAGCTGCAAATCTTCGTAAACAAATGTTTAGGGATCGTCTTGAGGATGTTTTGGCCGAACGGCATCTCCAACGAACAACTTTATACGAGAAGCGGCCAAGAACCTATAAGCATTACTATAAGATGTAGTAGTGGTTTGGACACACCCTACGGCGCGAAGACAACTCTATTGCGAAATACGCCGTGCAGTGGAATCCGTTCACCCAGGCAGGCAGAATAGCGGGACGCCCTAGGAAAACGTGGCACAGAACAGTTGAGGAGAAATCGAGCTCTTTAGGAATGAGTTGGAAGCAGCTCAAACACGTTGCAGAACTCCGAACAAGATGGCGCGCAGTTGTGGTTTACGACCTATGCCCCCTGAGGGGTTAAAGGACCTAAGTAAGTAAGTAAGGTATACATCCATCAGATGGATGCTGGAAACCCTCAAGTGGTTAACCGTTAGGCAGAGGCTGAATTAAACACTCTAATGGCTGTCTAGAAAATTAAGTATGGTGTTGCGCCGAAGCTGCTAACATATGACGTCAGGAGGGTGGAAGAAGTTAAGCCGTACTAACTACATAATGCAGATGACTTCAGAGTTCGCTTTCAGCGATCAACACGGGGCAAAATACATTTATTTATAAAGGGTTTATTCTATTTAACTCACTGTCAAAGAAATAAAAACATAAACGTATATTAGAGTGCTTAAAAATAAATGTGTAGAATTTTGTAAAAATAATATAATATTATATAGTCTTTTTGGAGATTGTAAGAAAAAGGATTTATGTTTGGTAGTATGCTTTTAAATGTTTAATATTGAATGTAAAATTATTATTGTAAAAGATTTTATTGTAAAGTATTCCAAATACTAATCAAGAACTGCATACATACATAAAAAACTATTTCAGCAGTATTCAAGGCACGCGGAAAAAACTCATCCCGTTAAAAGGACGCCCACGCGCACACCAACGAAAAATGCACATATCACTTTATGTAATCTACGGGTAAAAGGAGATTCATTACATTTTATTGGACTTTGTCCGACTTTACGTTCAATTAGAAAAGCACCCTGTAGACCAACGAAGTAATAGCGATACTGAATGGGGAAAACTGGAAAATACTTGCAAAATTATGACCGAAGATTTCTAAGGCCTTTTTATTTTTATTTTGGTATTGTTTCAGTTATAAACTACTTTAGATCTATCTCTCTAATCTGGTTGACGGCAAAAGCCGAAGTTAAAATGTATGTGTACACACATAATGTCAAATGAATCCGAATTTAAGAAATAAATAGATTTATTACTTACTATACATTAATATGGTGATACCTCTATAAAATGGACTAATTGAAGCGAAAGGACTTAACATTTTAGAGATGTTCACTTAAAAGCATACCACTATAAAGCTGACTACGGATCGTTTCCAACTCGATTAGAAATCTAAGGACTAGTTAAAATAGTCAGAGTTTTTATTAAGTGGAGGATCCTTTACACATTAGTATACGGTAGATCTCCGATATTATGGAATAGAAGCACTCCTCGAGTACCAAAGAAATGGAAAATAGTTTTTTCCTTCCTTCTTACGACTACTACAGAAAAAAAAAGCCGTACTTGTGGAAAAGTATAGCCATCAGAATTGGTATATGGATACTTACTTATGTGGCGCTACAGTCCGGGCTGGACCTGGACCTCAACCAACAAACCTCCAGCCAGCCTGGTTACGAGCCAGCTTTTTTTTTTTTATAATTTGTGCGCACTCAAAGGGTTATGAATACCTTTAACATGTTTACACACAGTGCGGGCGTTGGAAAGGATGGACAGAAGAGAGAGAGAACGATTTTTGGTGTAGTGGTTCTTGAAGCTCAGTTGTTTATGCTTCAGCTATTCTCCGGGGGTGGCGTCCAGATAACTGGGCAGATTTTTGTTATTAATGTCATTGCTTCTGATTCACAGCACTTTTTTCCCGATAATCGATGTCAAGGGCAAATCATCATCAACAGACCGAACAATTTTTCCAGCCACATGACCAAGCTACTGCCAGTGTTATGCCTTCGCAGTAGTGTTCACAGAAGCTTTTTACAAATGATCAGACTGACTTTATATATTTCATGAGAAATAAATAGATGCTTGCTGACATCAGGATTTGAACCATGAACCATTAGCGTGGCAATTGACGATGTTACCACTACACCATTGCTACCTGCTGCTTTCAGTTGCGCACGCTAAGTTGATTGAGGCCCCCCTCCACCTGCTCGAGGCCGACCTGTACTGCCGTCCATTTATGGTGGATTCGAAGATTATACGGGCTGGGTCGTTGGGCTCCATCCACCCGTCGATATCCTTGTATGGACCGAATAGTTCGGCATTGTACCTTCTCCTCCACTCACCGTCTATGCAGACGGGACCAAAGATCACTCGAAGAACTTTTCTCTCAAAATGACCAAGGGCATCCTCATCCGACTTTGATAATGTCCATGCCTCTGCGCCATACACCAGAACTGAGATGATTAGTGTCTTATACAGAGTTACCTTAGTAGTTCGAGTTGGGGCTTTGTTACTCAATTACCTTTGTATCCCATAAAAACATTGGCAAGAGTAATTCTTCGTTCGATATCCCCACTGATAACGTTTGCGGAGCTCACCATAGTCTGGGTAGACAAAGTCCTTAACTACCTTAAAATTATATGTATTATCTATTCAATTATTTATGTCTATTGTGGCGTTCCAAGTCGCCGATGTTGGGTGTCTTTTATTGGCCGCTTAACCCCTCTTTGCTGCCTTGATCTTAATACTCACAAATGCCCCACTGACGTCCCGTTGAGTCTTCCGACTATGTCATCGACGTAAGCGAGTAGTTGTACAGACTTGTAAAATATTTTACCTCCGGTGTTGGCTTGCGAGTTTCGTACCATTCTTTCAAGTATTATGTTAAAGATAGCGCGTCTAAGACCTTTCCTGACATAGAACGGTTGGGTGGTGTTCTTTCCGACTTTGATGGAGCACCACAGACGGACGAGCTTAGCAGTGATACCGAGACTATACTTGGCTCTGTATACGAGTAACTCTTGTCGGCTCCAGCAGGTTTATTGGATTTAAGTTTAGATATCGCTATCCTCACTTCATTTTGATCGGGTTGACGGGAATCTTGACTTTCATCGTCACTGTTGAATGGATCCCTGACAGCGGGATATTGGTTCCCGTCCGTCCCGTCCCGTCCCGTTTAACAGTCTGCTAAGTATTTTTCCATATCCTCAGCACCAACTGCGAATATTGTATATGGATACCATTGTAAAAAAAAGTGTTCCAAAAAGTTGGTCTATAGGGTAACTAAGTTCTATACAGAAACGGGAAAAATCGAAAACTCCGAAAGAAACAAAAGGGGAAGAACAGCTAAGAGGGATAGACATATTTGGCGGCAGAGTGAAGTGATTCCTTTTTTTTTATCAGCAAAGGTATTCACTCTGCTGTTACTTCCCAAGCAATCATCGGCCATCCGAGTATAAAAAGAAAAACGAATAACATCGAAGTTTTTCCAACCACTGCACAAAAAAAAGGTTCCTGACTGTTAGTACAATAGACCGGAGTGTCTGAGTGCTCTGGGATTTGAATTTCCTCTATTACTTGAAAAAAGCCTCCCAATTGAGTGAAGTCCTGCCTGGAACCCAGAATTGTGGAAGTGCATTGATAGTTAAACGTTTAAAAAAATGTGATGCACTGGATCCCAAGTTCGGTATAAAGACCATTAAAATAAAGTAACGGATATGTCATAGGTATAAGTTAGATGGGTTGCCGCCAGATTGCCTTAACGATATCCGTATACAGGGTGTCCCAGTTAAGCAGTATAATCCTTTATTCTCACTTAATTTTGGAACTTAATTTTGTTTGACCATTTTTGTCTGACATTTTAAGTGAAAAAATGGAACAACAAACTTTCATTATTTTGAGTTTAAGGAGCCATAACTTTTTTGTAGCTGCACAGCTGTACCCAATGTGTTTAAAACTTGTATGCGCTACTAAATTGTCTTTCCAAAATGTATAAATCTATTTTTGTACCTATAATAGTTTAGAAGTTATAACGTTTAAAGTGGTTACACCTCCTTATATGTCAAAGTGGACAGAACCTTTGTTTAAATAAGGACTTATGAAAGCATTGTTCCAATTATCCACCGGTGTTTTAGGAAAATTTTAAAACAAAGTATATTCTTTCCATGACACTTTGACAGATGAATGGAAAATTTTGTGGTGGATGTTGGTGGATGTTGTAGTTTCACATGTGGTCGTCCACCATGCTGTACAACCGTATGTGACTATGATTCTGACAACTGCTGTATATCTCCAGTGCATGATTTTCGGCGAGGGCTCCACTTTTTGCCGCAGATCCTGGTACAGGTATGCAGAACTATGGATGCCCTTTTTTTTTACTCTTTCTTCTATATTTAGATTTTAGTTCAATTTAATATCGAGGATCATGCCGAGATACTTGGCGTTTTCCGACAAGTTGAGTACATAGCCTTCAAGTGTCGGTAGTGCGAATACTGGGATAGATGCTAGTGAATAAAACTAGTTTGATTTTCTGTGGATATCCTCCTAGACCACACGATCTTGCCCATTGAGATCGTTTAGTCCGGATTGCATTAAGTCGCTTAGGGTTGATGCAAATTTGCCACAGGAACAAAGACTTAAATGTTTATCGTTGACCAGCATAAAATGCTGATCCCAATCCTATTAGAAATAAAATAGCGACAAAAAAAAAAGAATAAAAAATTGGTGTATGCCGCACCCACATAGGCACATAATAGAAGTGAGACGTTACTCCAATAAAATTAATTATTTAAACGCATAAAACGTACATGCCCACGGAGCACACAACAGCTGATGCATTTACTACGTTTACATGTTGAAATTGGGAGATCGGATTGATACAGAATTGAGCTGTAAATGAATTGAAGAAACGAGTTAGAATCGAAATGAAAGAGGATTTAGTTCGACACCCTGTGCGTGAAGTTCATTTTCTTTACCATCCCTCTCTTCTGTCTTGATATGTCAAACTCGATCTTTCGATCTGCGTTTATATGCAAAACCTCAACCGATGCCAGAAAATTATGTAATTGGATCAAGTCAATGTTATTTCAATCCGATCTGCGTACCGTATAATACTCGAACCGAATTGAATCCGGATTCAATCCGTCATGTAAACGTATCGACGCCGACCTAAACTCATAGTAGACTTATGAGCATGCGCTACTCATCCATCTTTTTCTTACACAGTGCCGTTCGAAAAATGTTGGTCAAACATTTTTTTTCGAATTTTGTCAAATTTGTTGCAATAACTACATATTTTTTTATGAGAATTTGTTTTCTTATGCGGTTTCAATAGTTTCATGATACATTTAGAGTGTTAAAATTTTTCACACGCGGTCAGGGGAGCAAAAAGTTGTTAGACCGAAAAATAGGGTTTTTAATTACCTGCCTCATTTTTAGGAATTAAAGAAAAATGCTTTATTGGTGCAGTGTTTTTGTTTTTTTTATTATTGCTTCTCAGAAACATTCTCTATCTAATTAGTACTTTGTTGGACCTCCTCTTGCTTTTATTACAGCTGCACATCGGCGAGACATTGACTCAGATAGGTTTTTCCATGTGGAAGCAGGCATAGTGTTCCAGGTCCGGATAAGTAAATTTTTTTATGTTTCTAATTGACTTTGGACGCTTCTTCGCAACCTTTAGTTTCATTATTGACCAGATATTCTCAATTGGATTGAGATCTGGACTGTAGGGAGGCCAACTTAATACATCGACATTATTTTCTTCGAAGTACTTTTTAACCTAAGAAATAAAAAAAAATGCAAATATTATTTTTAGTCATAAAAGTTCTAGCTTATTTAAAAGCTTGATATTAGACTTTCATATTGAAAAAAAACAAGTTCATACTTACAATTTTGGTTGTATGGCAAGGAGCATTGTCCTGTAAAAAATGAATCTGCAAGCGTCACCAAAAAGCTCCAGCGTAGAGGGCTCTAATACATTTTGCAGAACCCGTAGGTAAACTTCTGCAATGACTGTCGATTCTAGGAAGACCATTCTACCTTTTTCATCTCCAGAGAAGCATCCCCAGACCATCACACCCTTAGTTTTGGGGGGCATCCGTAAAATGCATTCAGAGCTCAGTCTTTCCTTTGGTTCTATTCAGCTTAAACTTTGATTCGTCGGAAAAGATAACATTGTTCCACATGCCTTGAGTCCAATTAAGATGCTCTTGAGCCCAGAGCAATCGTTTTTCTCTGACTCTTTTTGGAAAATCCGGCTTCAGTACTGGCTTGAGTGCTCTAAGTCCAGCTTTCACGAGCCTTTTCCTCACTGAGCTTGATGAAATTATTTTTCCTGTAGCTCGACACAGATCGTTTTTAAGATCCACCGAAGACTTGAACAGATGCCGACGGCTGTACAGCACCAAAAAACGATCTTCCACTGGGGTCGTCTTTTTTGGCCTCCCTGAGCCTTTCTTTCTACTGGTAGTCCCGGTCTCACGATATTTTTTTGAATTTGATGCCACAGTTTGTTGAGCAACATATCTTCTAGAAATTTCACGTGTTGTCAAATTGAGACGTGACAGACACGAAATATTAGCTTTGCAATCCGAACTGATTTTTCTCATTTTTTTTCACTAAATTACTTCGGTTCGTTTCGGGCTGTTATCACGAGTTAAATGCACCATTTATTCATAATAACATCGACTTTTATGCACTATTTGAACGACATTTTGCTACCTAGTGCAAAAAAAAACCCCGTAGCTCTCATAAATTGCAAGAACTGCGCCCGAAAAGGGTAATAAAATGTTTGACCAACATTTTTCGAACGGCACTGTACATACACCCAATGATTTAAGCTTAGATTTCCACAATCTCCTTAAGAACATCCCAAAGGAAGAGTTTCTGTTTGTTGGAGGAGATTTGAATGGACATGTCGGGAAGTCAAACGAAGACTATGAAGACTATAGCAGTCCTTGGAGGACAAGGATACGGCACTAGGAACCTTCCTGGTGAAGACATCCTAAGCATGTGCAAATCGCACGGTCTTATCGTGTTATGTACCATGTTCATCACACAAAGCCGACACCTGATCACTTTCAGCAGTGGTGGAGATAAAACCCAGATTGACTACCAATTGGTAGCCAGTTTCATGAAGCCTCGGGTAAAAGGTTGCAAAGTGATCCTGGGAGAGGCGATCGCTCGGCAACACCGTCTCCTGCTAACAGAAATTTTTATGAAAACACCAAAGAAAAGCAAACAAACAAGGGTCTCTGAAAAAATCAAGTGGTACAATCTGGACAAAGAAAACGGCGAGGCTTTTGTTTTCGTGATGAAAAATTACCTCTCTCATACCATCATCGGAGCTGAGGACGTAAAGTGCAGAGCACAAAATATGTGGGATTCCCTACAGCGAACTTGCTTAAAGAAGGCCAAATCACTGCTAGGAGCTTCAAAAGGCCACCATCTACACGTCAAAGAAACATGGTGGTGGAGTGATGAAGCTAAGAAGGTGATAAATGAGAAGAAAGCGGCTTTCAAAGATTGGTCAAAGTGCCCCTGTAATAATAGTGACGAAAAAGCTCGCCCCGAAATGCAATACAGATGTTGCAAGAAAAAAGCGAAGAAGAAGTGCACCCAGCTTTAAGCCGAGAGTCCGGAGGGCGTGTATCGGGAGCTGTAGAAAATATCTTCCCCGGTGCCTGATGCAAACCAGGCTATCCATGAGATGCGAAGACACAATATTAACAAAAGCGCAACCATCTTCAAAATAGCCGCCCAAAGAAGGAGGAATGCTCAGGAGATTCGTTCGCCAAAGTTAATTAACAATTCTCATGGCCAGCTTCTTGTGGATGACGACAAAATTCTGCAGAGGTGGCGGCAGTATTGTAAAGAACTTTTGAATGAACAGTTTCCCCGGCTATACTTTCCAAGAGCCACCCCATAACTGTGAAGAAATACCCGACATTGCAGTCGAAAAAGCGAGGCGGTCAAATACTCCAAAGAACGAAAAGCGATTGGGCCAGACGAGATGCCCTCTGAGTTCTGGAAAAAGATGGGAGACGTCGGGTTCAGATGGCTCAAAATTCTCATCTCCAAATTTGTGAGAGGTGATCCAATGCCGAATCAATGGAGGGAAATTTTCCTTCTCCCTGTATACAAAGGGAAGGGTGATACGCGAAACTGTGATAACTACCGTTCGGTCAAGCTGATGTCACACACCGTGAAGATCGTTGAGCGGGTATTAGGTGGCCGACTGCAAAAAATAATACGCTTATCTGATGATCAGTGCGGGTTTGTCTCGGATAAATCAACTACAGATGCAATCCAAAGTATAAGGATCATAATGGAAAAACATCGTGACTCCTCAAAGGATTTGCATATTGTATTGGTTGACTTTGAAAAGGCATTCGACAGACAACCACGAGATTTGATATGGGTGGCACTAAGACATCGAGGGGTTTCAGAAACCTATGTACAGATGGTCATGAACATGTGTACGAAGGAGCAAAGACAAGAGAAAGATGCCCCGCTGGAGTAACCGAAGAGTTCCCAATCAAAGTCGGGGTGCACCAGGGAAGCGTTTTAAATCCTTTGCTCTTTATTACAGTCCTTGATTATCTGTTTGAAGGTAAAGTGACGGACCCCAAGGTACATCAGTTATTCTTTACTGACGATGGAGCCATCTTAAGTGAGGATCCTACATCCCTGCAACGAGCACTTGATGTGTGGGTGACATTTATTTGAATGGAACAGTGCTTCCTAAGTACGAAAAGTTTAAATATCTGGGATCTATGATCAATAGCAAAGCAACCTGTGATGACGGCATCAATCATCGCGTAAGCGTAGTGTGGATGAAGTGGCGACAAAATTCCGCTATCTTCTGTGACAGAAAAATGCCCCCTAAGTTGAAAAGAAGGCTCTACACCGCAGTTGTGCGTCCAGCGCTCACATACGGTTCACAATGTTGGACAATGTACAAAAAGTATGAGAGTAAATTAACAGCAGCTGAGATGAAGATGCTTCGCATGACAGCAGGAGTGACAAAGCTTGATCGAATAAGAAGTTCGAAGATCCGTGGAACTTTCACATCAAGGAAACCATCGTACAAAAGATAGAGCGCGACCGGCTCAGCTGGTATTGCCACGTTCAAAGAAGAGATCATTTGAACCCTGTTAAAAAGACAATATCAATGCACGTTCCAAAGACATCGCGGGCAGGCAGGAAAGGCAGGCCTATAAGCGCCTGGATCACACAAATGCGACGACATCGGCATTTCATTGGCCTCAGTAACCGAGTGATCCGAAATCGGCAGGCCTGCCGATATTTTCCGAGGTCAAATAGGCGAACCCCACAGGCGGATCAGTAGAAATGCGGTGGAGCGGTAGGGTTGTGATCCCTTATTTTCGGATCATAACATCGCTGAAAAAGGAAGAAGAAGATTTAAGCTTATCTATCACAAGCTTTTGTAAAATCTGTGTAGAGTACATCAGCTTAAAAAGGGGTTCCCCATCTAAGTACTAACCGCACCCTGCGCTCCTTGATTTCGGTGGTCGGAGGTGAACCTCCCGAAGTGGTTAATCGTTTCATGTTTGATTTTTGTGTGATTTCGATCCAGTCTAGGCCAGATCTGTCTGGAATTTGGCACATTCGTGCTGCCATTCTTCCATCTGCAAATTGCCTAGCTGATAGCATCCAGCTTAAGCAGAAGTACATACCCACAACCCGCCTATTCGGTAGGATATTGGGTATTAGATTAGGATAGTGTTAAATCTGGCAAACTCGTCAGCCTTGCAGTTATTTGGAATGTTTCTGTGACCTTGCACCCAGGATAGGTGAATGTTGAACTGTTCTGCCATCTCCGTTAGAGACGAGCATACTTAAGGTCCATTCACAGCTCTGCGACTTGCGAATGCCCGAACTTCGAACAAACGGTTTTTAGCACATTTATAAGCACGTCATTGTCAATTTTACTATTCTAAAAGAATGGGTCTTAATTTATCTATCGATTCATATAAGAAAAGTTGAATTGTAATTCAAAGTAAAGAAGGTAAGATATTACATTCTAAATGAAAGATATGCATTTATGCATTTTTCACCTTTAGGCAATTAGTTAAAAATTAATGACAACTGAAATTCGCGGATTGCCGCGACCAGATAAAAAAGCAGCTGTGAATGAAATGTCAAAATTGGCGAATATTCGCTCGTTCGCATTCGTAGGTCGCTGAGCTGTGAATGGGCCTTTAAGGTATGAAGGCAACTTCTAACTTAGTCCACTTTTTGGGAATGTGGACGAGATCCACACAATCCGCCATTATGATTCTAAGCCAAGGAATGACCACATCCGAGGATTGTTGTATTTGAGCAGGAATGATATCACCAGGGCCTGGCGACTTGAAATGTTTAAAGCTATGTATGGCCCAGAGGATCTATTCAGTAACTACTCATTTTTGGGAGTTGCTACACTGGGAGAATCCTGTTTTTCTAGTGTGACTTTTTGGCCGTCTGAACTTAACAGAGAAATGGGTGCTTGAGAGTTTTTTGAGCGGATTTTTCGCAGTATAGAACTTGCTGCAAGCTAGACACTCTTCTGTCCTCAAAAACTTTTTATATAAATGGCCGCGAGCATGAAGCATTCTCCGACGATGCAAATTGGAGAGGCGGATTATCCCAACTCAAGGCTAGTGTCAGGATATTAAAAAGATTTAATACTAAAATGATTTCTTTAAGAAAAATATATATGGGTACAGACGGTCACGACGGAGTTCTATGAACGAATATCTTCTAGCCTGTCAGTATCACTATGCTTTGTGTAGATATGTGTATGTAAGCATGGGTGTGTGTATGTGTATGTGGATTATATGTGTGTTGGGTATGTGGGTTATGCGTTTTTTTTTTTTTTTTTTTTTTTTTTTTTTTAGGTTGCGCCAGGGATGTGTAATCTTCATAGATACTAATAGCCCGAGTGCTACTAGCATGCACGATTCGCAAACCTGAGTAATCGATTTCAGGAATACGCCTACGTACTAAACACACACCCTTCACACTTCTACCACTCTCCCCGCGGGACTGCCGTTAGGTATTACTTCGCGGGGCTGGTTAGCAATTTATGCTGTACTTTCTGCTTCTCGACGTATTCGTTCTTGAATTCGAAGCTGCATTTGCACATGCGTAATAAACGCGCAAATTTCCATCCATTTTTCCTCAGATTGTACCATATGATCTATGAGGAATGGGGGACTGGGAAGTTCGTTTCTCCAGTTTTCAAATCGCCTACAGTAGAAGACTGCATGCTCCGTATCTTCCTCCTGGTCTGGACATTCTGGACACAACGGAGAGCTATCGTGTCCAAACCGGTAAAGATATTTGCGATAACCTCCATGGCCAGACAGGAACTGCGTGAGGTGGTAGGTGCAGTTCCCATGTGCTCGGTTTATCCAAATGTCGATGGTGGGGATTAATTTATAGGTCCATCTGCCTTTAACCGCATTATCCCATCGATCTTGCCACACAGCTCTTGAAGCTGCTTTTTCTTCTTCTATAACCCTTCTTCTTTCGCTAGCCTCTTGGTGGCTCGAGCGTCTCCGATTGTAGATTCTCTGCATCTCGTTCGCGAGGATGTCGATAGGAACCATTCCTGCTATGACAAAGGCTGCTTCGTCAGAGATAGTTCTAAAACCACTGATGGTCCTTATAGCGCAGAGTCTGTAGGCTGATGTAAGTTTCCTCCTTGTTTCTTTGGTCGCGAGAGCCCCTGCCCAAACCGGAGCCGCATAAAGAAGGACTGAGCTGACAACTCTGGATAGTAGGATCCTCCTAGCGTATCCAGGTCCTCCAATGTTGGGCATTATCCTTGAGAGTGCTGCCTGAAGTCGTGACGCTTTTTTGCTCGAATAATCAACATGCTGTTTAAACCGCAGTCTATTGTCGAGCATTACTCCTAAGTATTTGATTGCTTCTTTGGATCTGATGATTTGGGTCCCAACCTGTACATTCATATATTCCACAGATTTCCGACTGGTTATTAGAACAGCTTCAGTTTTGTGGTCAGCTAATTCTAAACCGGCGGATCCTAGCCAGCTTTTGATTTGACTGATTGCCACATTTGTAGCTGATTCTACTTCACTGATTTGTTTTGCTACTGTAACAACAGCGATGTCATCAGCAAATCCAATTATATTCACTTTAGGTGGCAGTGGTAGTCGTAAAACTCCGTCGTACATTATGTTCCATAGTAATGGGCCCAGCACCGATCCTTGCGGGACCCCAGCTGTAACATCGTAGTACTTCACTCCTTCGTCGGTATCATACCTCAGTTTCCTGTTGGTAAAGTAGCTCGCCATTATCTGCAGCAAGTAAGATGGTGTATCCATCCTAGCAAGAGATCTTCTTATAGTGGGCCAGTCTGCCGAATTAAATGCGTTTTTGACATCTAGCGTCACTACTGCACAGTATTCCTTGGTGCCGTATCGCCATCTTTCACCTTCAATTGCTTCCGCTGCTATATTAACTACAGCTTTAATGGCGTCAATTGTTGAGCGAGACTTTCGGAATCCGAATTGCTGGTTGGACAAAGCCCCTTTCTCCTCCGCTATTGTGAGCAATCTGTTGTAAATGATTCGCTCCAAGATCTTTCCCATTGTGTCCAGTAGGCATATCGGGCGATACGACGATGGGTCTCCTGGGGGTTTGTTTCCTTTTGGCAATAAAACGAGGTGTTGCAGTTTCCATTGCTTAGGGAAAATTCCTTCTTCTAGGCACTTTTGCATTGTTGCAATAAAGATGTCTGGCCTTTTTTGAACAGCGGCTTTCACTGCTTTGTTAGGGATGCCGTCAGGTCCAGGCGTCTTGTTGTCACCTATCTTTCTGGATGCGATTGTCAATTCCTCTATTGTAATCACTGGAATTACCTCTGTAAAGTTTTCTCTGGTGATTGCGCACATAGTAGATGCTCTCCTTGGAAAAAGATGTTCTACTATTGACTTCAGCATTAACGGGCATGTTATCTGCGGGGAGTTGCCGCCCTTAAGCTTTCTCATCACCATCCTATACGCCGTGCCCCAAGGGTCTACGTTAGCTTCATCGCAGAGCTGTCTGAAACATCTTGCTTTGCTCTCCTTGATAACTCTGCTTAACTGTTTTCGCGCCAGCTTAAAGGACGATAGGTACTCCTGAAAGTTGGGTGTGTTTCGCGATCTTTGTACTTTGCGCCTTGCCCGTAGACACTCTGCTCTAAGTACCCTGATCTCATCGTTCCACCAGTAGCAAGGCAGGCGTCTTCTACTTGAGGCCCTCCTGGGCATTGATGCATCGCACGCCATGTTGATGGACTGGGTGAGGTGGCAAACTGAATTTTCTGCCGATCCTCGGACTAGCGTGAAGGTGTCAACCACTTCCGCGAATGTATCTTTGTCGAAGAGCTTATCCTGCCATTTCGGACCAGTCGATCGCGGGCGGTGAGTGCTTCTGGCGTTACCGATGTCAATTATAACAGCTTGGTGGTCACTGTGGGTATAATCTTCACTGACTCTCCATTTAATTCCCCGCAGGATGGAGTTACTCGCTAACGTGATATCAATTATTGAGCCCATGCCTGCTCTGCGGAAGGTGGGTTATGCGTGTGTGCGTGTGTTTGTGTGTGTTGACATTAGGGAGGATATAACTTGCCGCGAACTCCAAGTTTAGCGCTCAGATGTCCCTAAAAAGAGAGCAATAATAGTTGCAGAGGGACCATCTTGCTATGAGCTCGAAGCTGAACGAATCCTCGGAGGGTTGGGTGTGCACCCAAGGCAACTCAATAGCAACTTTCTTAGGATCGTCCTCTGTTTTTGTGTTTTTGTTTTTTATTTATTTATTTTGTTTTTTTATTTATTATTTATCCATTTATTTTTATTTCAATTTTTTTCTAACGCTAATACTTTCCCAGAAGTTATGTGGTCTCTATCAATTATTGGATATGATCTGAATTGCTCTCTTCCTCTTTTCTAAGTTCTTTCTGTATTCCAAAGATCAAAGAACGGGGCTTCTGAGCCGTTACTTTAATTGTGCACATCTCTCGACTGCGTGAACCCTTGCTTGGTATGTACTGGAGGAAGCTTCCAGAGATTTACAGCATTTAGTCCTGTGCCCGTATACGTCCGCCTTAGCATTCTGTAAAATTTTCTCCCAAGGAGAAAACCTCTTCACCGGAGATACCTCTTTACTCTTCAATGATGATCTGCAGCGTGTTGATGATGTTGACCCAGGAGAATCCAGAACGGAAACCTGCTTGTTCCGCATTGAGTGTGTCTTCAAGTTGTTGTTCAGGATTATTTTCGCTACTGTAGGCTGGTACCTCTCCAGTTTTTGCAATACCCTAGCGCCTTCTTTCTTTTTAGTAGTTGCGTTTGTTGCAAGCTACGCTGCAACAAGCTTTCCATTCACTTGTTTAATCTTCGTGCTATAACAAATAATCTTGTTCCTCCCTGTTGTTTTCAGTTGTTTTCGTTTGTCGATCTCTAATTCATCTTTTTAGTCCGTTAATCCAATAATTTCTCTGCTGTTCGAAAGCTGTTGCAATATTAAGAGATTCCATATGTGAAGAGCGTTATTTTCGAGATAAAAAATGGGTATGCTTTAAGATGCAAGTTTGATACTTTGACGACAATTGCTGTTGGCGGGTGGCGCAGTAATATTCTTAACCTGTCCTTGCACGGGATACATATACAATACAATACATATATACATCTTTACAACATTTCTATTAAAAATATTTCAAACAAAACAAAAAAAAAACGATTTAAATAAAATTGGGAAATTGGGATATATGCTAAGTAAGCATATAAATTAAACCGCAACAAAAAAGTTGTGTTGACCAGCTATACTATAAGTGGGGAAGCACATCTTAAAAATCGATATTTATATATTTAGAAATCTTTTTATGAACTTACTCATTAACGTATTATTGTAATCTGTTTTTCAGAATGGCGTTAAATAAGGATTGCAATAAGTCGAATATCGCAGAATCAGACACATCCAATCAAGTTAGTTTGGTTGTACGAATTGATGATGATTCAGATAACAATTTACAAGCATTATTTGATAGTGTTCTTAAGCCAGGCGATTCAAAACGACCATTACAAGTGCCATTTCGAATGCGAAAACTACCGAATTCATTTTTTACTCCGCCGTTAACAGGTTCTAAGTCTCCAACAGTGTCACATTCACGAGCAAATAGCACGGATTCAGCATTTAGTACGGATTCACAATCAAATGTTTGCAGTGAAAACCAAAATGTGCAGCACACTTCAGCAGTGGCACCATCCGGTTTGCTTATTAGCCATTCGAGAGCTCACAGTAGTCCCGCTTCTCTTCAGCAAACCTACGCTGGTTTAAGTGCACAGCCTTCTAACCAAACAACCACAGGCACAATTGCAAAAAATAACTGCAACCCAAATGCAACTCCACAAAGCCAATCCGAAAATAGTATTCAACGTATTCACATGAAACAAAGATCGTACGATGTAATAAGTCCGATCCAACTTCAAAATGAGCTCGGAGCTCTTCCTCCAGGATGGGAGCAGGCAAAAACAAATGACGGACAAATATATTATTTGAAGTAAGTACGAGAAACTCAATTCTACATTTTACAAAAAAATTTAATAAAAACAATAATAATAATTTAGATAAGCCGTTAAATCTTAAGAGTTTTTTTAAGTGCCATTGATCTATGCAGGTGTAATGTTTCTAATTATATACATATATATACCATATACATATTTTATGCATCGTGTATGAATATGCGTATCCTAAGTAGTCTGCAGAGGGCTACATCTTATATACTCGTATTAATACGTGTACACGAATTTTATCATAAGTTTTTTAAGAGGGGGATGAAACATATCATTCGAAAGGTACTGTGCCATAGAAAAAAAATCATATGCGTATCTTACCGGTAAGACAGGTAAAATAAAGTGAACATGCTCACATGATTTCCCAATTCAAAACCCTTTAACCAAATTAATGAAAGCATTTTGATCACGTTCATGGCTGTATGAGCTTAAATCCCTTTGCCTTCCCAGCACTGGAGAATATTAAAAAAAAAGTTATGTAAACAAATACATATCGTTGTTTCTCTCGCTGTTTGTTTATTTCTTCCTTCTACGGGAGAGAGCTGGGCAGAAACTAAGAAGGTGAGGGATATTTTCTTCTTCATGCATGCAGCTTCTACAAGGTCGTCCGCAAAAAGGCCTAGCCTTGTAGCATGCTTGCCTATTAGACACCTATTGCAATGCCGATATGCAATCTATCGAGAGAAATCAAATTCTTAGATTGTGCTTTGGCCAAATCTGTTTAGTCGCTAGACATGATGCTAGTGGACCATCATGTCCAACTAAGATTTGTACTCTCGATAGCATCCAGCTTAAATTTGAGTTTGCAAGTAGCGATTAGTATACCTAAGGTGCCTTTGTCCGGTAGGATGGGTATAGTTGTTCCTACTCTGGCGAGTTCATCGGTTTTACAATTCCCTGAAATGTCTTTATGCCCCGGCACCCAACACAGTTGAAATTGAGACGGTCGGAAGTCTAGAGCTACTAAAGTATTTATAGAGGTATATTCCAAGGATTTAATTGCTGCTTGGCTGTCTGAAAAAAATGCGGATATCTTTGACGGATATCACGTTTTTCTTAAGTCAAGATAAGACTTCTTTAATCGTCATAATTTCCGTCTGGAACACGCTACAATGATTTGGTAGACGGAGGGAGAGTTTAAGGTTAAGTCTGTCAGAGAAAACACCTCCACCAACTCCGTCCTTGGTTTTTGAGTATAGAAGTGAATGGACTTTTTTTTGAGTAACTATTAAATGAAACACTACGAGTATTTATTTTTTATTGATCTATTATTTACATACAAATATATTCAGCGCAAACAGCCCATGAGGGGCCTAGGGCCCAGCTTCTCGCAACCATTCGTATTGTGTGTGCTATATTTTTCGCACGAATGAAAGGGAGCTACAGTTTTGTGCCAGCTAAGATCATTCTATTTTCTCCTCCAAAACGACAAATACCCTCGTTTTTCCTTTCGTTTTGTTGTATTCAACGCCTTAAAGAATAGCAATGAAATTTCCCACACTACTTGTCGTACACTAATGGGTTCAACGACACAAAAACGTCACTCGTAATTGTAAATTATAATTTTCGTTTTTCAAATCGTCGTTGACGCGAATAAGGGTGATTTGATGCTTATCACGACCGTCAAATTCGAACTGACAAATGCCAACTAAACCAAAATAGCGGCCAAACAACATCGCCCTAAAACATGAAAAAAAAAAACACCGTGTATATGTACATATGTATTTAAAGTCTCAGATGGGATGCTGAACACAGCAATAAACATTATTTCTAATTTTGAAAACATTGCCGCAATCTATTGGGTGTACAAATGGGAATCCGCTGTTTTCCAATAGATGGCGCTAGCAGTGCATCCTGGTCAGAAATGTCAGATCAGAAACGTAGCATGGTAAGCTTGGGCATCTGTCAACAAATAAAAATACAAATACAACTCCTCATCATTACATTTGTGAATTTTCATTGCCGTCATATATTTTTTTGTGCGTGAAAATGTCGACTTTCGAGCCAAATAAGCGTCATTTGCGGGAAGTTTTGCTTTTCGCTTTCAATTCGAAAAATCTGCGGCTGAGGCTCGTCGAATGATTATAGAAATTTCCGGTGAGGCTTCTTTTAGTGAAAGAACGTGTCGCGAATGGTTTCAACGTTACAAAAGTGGTGATTTTGACGTGGAAGACAAGGAGCGTCTCGGACCGGTGAAAAAGTTTAAAAACGCAGAATTGGAAGCATTACAGGATCAAGATCCATGTCAAGCGCAACAAGAACTTACAGATTCATTGGCCGTAACTCAACAAGTCATTTCCCATCGTTTGAAAGCCACGAAAGACATGACAAAGCAATTTTGCACCACGACAACGCTCGGCCACATGTTGCTCAAGTCGTTAAAACCTACCTGGAAGTAATGACCTACCCCACCCGTCGTATTCTTCAGATATCGCCCCTTCCGACTACCACCTGTTCCGATCGATGACGCATCGCCTGCCTGAGCAGCACTTCCGATCTTTCCGTGGATCGCCTCAAAAGACGTGCAGGTTTCCATTTTTCCGAAATAAAGCTTCAAATTTTGAAAAAAAAAATTTAAAATGTATTTTTTTTTATAATTTGCGCGCACTCAATGGGTTATGAATACCTTTAACATGTTTTTACACAGTGCGGGCATTGGAAAGGAATGGAACCCCTTCTTGTAATCCCCTTCATCAAAGACTGTAGTTAGTACATTTTTGTACTTCTAAGGTAGTTATACTTAATGTATTGTGAAATGGATATTTTCGACATTTTTTTCTTAAATCCATAGAACTTCTTAAAGTAGTTCCTCTCCGTTTCGGAGGTTGGAAATGATCACTTTCAGCGTCTTGTTATTTCTGTGGTTGAAAGCTTAAGTCATCCCCGCATATTTTCAAGCCATATCAGTCATTGTTCCCCTATCGCTCTTCCTGCTTCTAGCATTCTTGCAAGATAATCAGCAGAGTTCATATTTCCTGTGTCATAAAATGTGTCTCAAATATTCGAGTTTCTTTTTTTTTGTTTAAGTATTGCCATGTTTTTTTGAGTTTACTGTACTCACTTTTAACTCATTTCTTGAAATAGAAGCATCTGACATTTAGGTGGCGGTAATTTTATCGATGGCAACAACCTTTGCGGAACAAAGCGCTGAAAATGTACAGTCAAAAAAACTATTTTGTTGTGTGAAGGTTGTTGTCGTAGCTTATTTAAGCGAAGGCAAACAATTTTGATGAACAAGACACCTACGATTTAGATTTAAATTGAAATCAATTCGCCGTACTCACTTTCTATAGCCACTTTGTTTACTGACTAAGTTATACTCATTTTTGTTGCTTTGTTTGTAAAATAAAAGTGAGCTGAGTATAGATTCGTCAAAAAAACACGCCTTATACAATCTTCGAACACAAGACTCGACAATCCAGCAAATTCACAGAGTGACTAACAAAATCTCAACCGACTTGGAGGAGAAAAGATTCTGCATAGGAGTATTCCTTGACGTCGCTAAAGCCTTCGACACCGTATGGCACGCTGGCCTACTGCTTAAACTAGAAAATCTTCTACTAACGGGCTTCTACCTGATGATTAAAAGCTACTTAGCTGATCGACATTTCTATGTTAAGTATAAAGACGATCACTCAAAACTACATACAACACGAGCTGAGGTCCCTTAAGGCAGTGTATTAGGGCCTTTATTGTGTATTGCGCTGATGACACCATACTGCTTTACTCCCACAAATGCTTACAAACAGCGACTATGCAACTACAAACAATTCTAGACGACACTTCCAAAGGTTATATTTACTACAAAAATTAAATTTACACTTCAACCACTGAAAATCAACAACAAAGACATCTGTATCGACACGGTAGCCAAATATCTAGGAATCTATCAACAACAACAACAACAAAAGCGGAACCATATGAAGAACAAATTCAGACAACTACACTGGCTGCTTAAACGAGACTCACCATTATCCATAAACAACAAAATCCTATTATATGGAGCTATCATTAAACCAATCTGGACTTACTGAGCTCAAATCTGGGGCACAACAAAGAAACCGAACACAAACATAATTCAACGAGAACAATCTAAAATACTACGGACAATAGTTGACGCTGAATAGTACATAATAAACAACGACATTCACGAAAATCTTCTAATCCTCACGGTAGCGCAAGAAGTATCCAGAAGAGAGCTTCGCTCTCCTTATGGTGCCTCTCCTCTTAGGAGGTTGGTTATCATCCTTCTTGTGTTTTTTCGATAGGTGATTGTCCGGAAAACTTTAGTGATGGACGTATTGTGCCAGTCATACAGGTTCCGCATCCAAGTTGTGCTTTGTCTACCAACTGCTCTTCTTCCTTCAATTCATCCCTGTAACATGACATGCAGTAATTGATATTTTTCGTTCCTGATGATATGGCCTAGATATTGTAATTTTCGGATTTTGATTGTGTTCAAGAGTTCTCGTTTTGTTCTCATTCTTGTCAGGGCCTCCGCATTGAATACCCTGTCTGTCCATGGAATTCGCAGCATTCTTCGGAACAGCCACATTTCGAATGCTTCAAGACTTTTTTCGACGCTTTACGTAGGGTCCAGGCTTCCGCTCCATATAAGATTGTTGACCAGACATAACAATTATCCATATTTGCAGATTCAAATTTAGATCACTGCCGCATAGAGCCTTCCTTAACTTGTTGAAGGCTGCACGGGCCTGTTCAACTCTGCATTTGATTTCGGGGGAACTATCTGCCTTGTGATCAAACTGTTCGCCCAGATATTTCATCTTATAGACGTGTGTTAGTTCTGCCGATCTTCAACTCTACATTTGCTATATGGTGTTTTCAAATTACCATAAATTTCGTTTTAGCAGTGTTGATCCTAAGTCCGAATTCGTTGCGTATCCCATCGATCCTATTTACCATGGCGTTGATCTCTTTTTCAATTTTCGCGATTATGACCGAGTCATCCGCGAACCTTAAGTTGTTAATCTTAGTTTCGTTTACAGCGATTCCACTTCCATCATCTTCAAGCGCCTCTTTGAAGATTTGCTCCGCGTACATGTTAAAGAAGGGGGCGACAAAATGCAGCCCTGTCGCACTCCTCTCAGGATTTCTATCTCCCCCGATTCTCTTCCATCCAACTTTATACTGTCTTTCTGACTCCGATATAATGATATTATTATTCTATAATCTCGGCTGTCAATTCCAGCTCTTCTGAAAATTTCAAGCACTTTCTGGTGACGAACTTTGTCAAATGACTTCTCGTAGTCAATAAAACATATAAATAGATCTTTTCCATTTTCTTTAAGCGTAATCTTACAATTGCCACTATGAGGTTGTGATCCAAGTTAATGTCCGCTCCAGGATATGTCGACTGATTTTATACCGTTCCTGAATCGTTTATTAATAAAAAAAAATAAAATAAATATTCGGAGCAACAGCTCTTTAAGTGCCAGTGCCTAGCTTCTCGGAACCACTCATGTTGTGTGCGTTATATTTTTCACACAAATGGAAGGGACCTACAGTTTAGTGCCGTATCCGAAGGGCAGTTTGGTTTGAGAAGCTTTTTCGAGGCAACAATGCTCTCGGATGTTTGTCAGACGTTCGCGAGAGGTGGTACCGTGAAAAAAACTTTTTGGTGTTTTCTGGGATTCGAACTTGGAACCTCACGCGCAGTGGTCCAGCACACTAACCACTTACGCCACGGCGCCCGTTTGTTGATAATAAAGTAATCAATTTGATTTCTAACTATTCTCTCATGATTGCCATGCATCGGCGAGGTCCATGTATAAAGTCTCCTCTTTGGCAACTTAAACCAAGTATTTATGACTCTTAGATCATTGGTTTATCAGTTTGACCCCTATCATTTCTCGTACCAAGACCAAAGTCGCCAATTGTTTCTTCGGCTCTACCTTTGCCCACTTTTGTATTGAAGAGTATTCTTAGTTCTTCGCTCTTTGTTAGTGACTTGGCTTGATCGACTTATTCGTAAAAGCTATCAATGACTGATTGTACAGAAACCTGTATAATATTCATCGCCGTTCTGTTATATTTGATTTTTATAGCGATAACCCTGTCAGAGATTCTGGCTACACTTGATAATAGCTTCTTCAGTGAAGCATTAACGATAATCACTTCGCCGTATCTATGATGGTTGTCTTCTGAGCCTGAGTATTGTAAAGTGTAGTTTCCTTTGTACATCGCTTACTCTTAGGATGTCTATGTTCATTCTTTTCATTTCTTTTTAAACATTTTCCAGTTTACCTGCTTGATACAGGCTTCTAACGTTCCACGTTGCGATTTATAAAAAAGTATCCACCGGGGATTCCTCGCACCCTCTGACCACTTAAGGTCTGCCGGGGACTGAGGGCCATTGAATTGTTTTGTGTATTCATAAACCGTCAGCTTCGCAGACGCTTTAGCTCCATCCTGCTGGAACCTGATATCAGTTGTAATCAGGTTTGCACGGAGGCTGTTGCAGCATTAAAATGCTGACAGTATTTCCTTTGTGTTGTTACAATAGATCGTCAGGAATCATAATAAGATTCCATAATTTTGCCCCGTTTTTGCACTGCCATTATAAAATTTAAAAAAATTCTTTATAATCTGCAAAAAAAAAAAATTAAATTAAAAACGCAAAAGCTAATTTGCTGTGTGGCACGTAGGATCATCTTGTTGAAATAAAGGTTTGAAATCAATCCGATTAATGATTAAACCTCCAAATAAGACTTTCCAACCTCAAATATGGGTAACAGCTTCTTTCTCGCTGCCATACATATTTTTTCATTGTGTAGAACCAAGGAAACATCCTGTATATAAGTAAAATATAAATATATTTACTAGTAATTCTCTTCTTATATAGATTTTTTACAATCGTACGCTCTAAAAATGATAGAAATTTTACTATGTACAATTCGATATATATAGCGATTGTGGGAACTAGTTAAATACCTACAATAATAGTAATATGATATAATACAAGGTGGGGCAAAAGAAATGCCATAATGTGAATTGGCTGCTATTTTGTTAGAAATTAAAAAAATTGGACTCTGTTTTCACGAAAAGTTTATTTAGAGGTGTTAAATTGATGACATTATCGTTTTACGGCATTTTGAATTGTTCCTCGCAAAACATCTGGCTCCAAATTGGTGATTTCTTCTTTAATGTTGGCTTTCAAGACCTGCAAGGTTTGTGGTTTGTTGTGGTAAATGCGAAATTTCAAACAGCCCAAAGCAAGAAGTCTGGCGCCGTCAGATTTGGCGATCTGTCCGGCCAGTTCGAATCATCAAACTGGGAGATCACACGGCCCGGAAATTGCCGAATCAAAATCTCCATCATTTCTCGAGCTGTGTGAGCAGTTGCTCCGTCCTATTGGAACTGCGTTAAACCAATAGACCGGAAATTCGTCTGCAATACCGAATAAAAATAATTCCGCGTTCTTCAGGTGTGTATCGCTTTATTGTTTGTTGTCAACTAATTCTCTATCTGTCTACAACATAAATGTCAAAGCACGATGACATTTGACGCCATTTGCCAAAATGATGGCACATTCAAATTATGACATTATTTTTGCCCCACCCTGTATAGTAAGTTTGAAGTTTAAAATTGGAAATAAAGTATTTAAAAATTATCGACGTAAATATGTATAAACTTTGAGCGATTTAATTTATTTGTACAACATATAATAAATATGTAAGTTCTGGTTGTTGTTGTTGCCGTTCTACATCTGGCGGTACATTGTCTTGTCTACTGTCTGGTCTTCTGATCGTGAACAGTTGTTTATCTTTGTCCGTTCTGTTGTACGATCCTACTGTTGGGCCCCTATGCGCTTAATCAAGATGTGCTATATAATTGTCATGTCGTCTGTAGGGTATCGTGTGTCTTGTTTGGCCCAATCCCACATTCGGCTATCCTGACGACTCATTCGCCCCGAATGAAGGGTTCCACTTCTTCATGTTTTAGGCTATTTGTTGTGTTCGGCCCCTCATGATTGCTGACTTTTTGGAACTCGTATCTTCCGTGGTTCAGTTGCTTTGTGTTCTTATAGGGTCCAAGAAACTTCGGTCTAGGTTAGGTTAGGTTGGGTAGGGTTATGAGGTTATCATAAAACACTAGGCACCAAAGTGGGCCCATCGCGATCCCTAGGGAACCTTCACGGCAGAAGACCTAAACCCATTCTCCCAAGCAATTAATCTCCCTACAGAATCTGAAAAGATCCTTGTTATGGTTTAGGGACCTCACCTCTTCAAGGTTATCGAAGAGTTATCTACCAAGGTGATTTAGCCTTGTCCTGGCAATTCCTTGACATTCACAGAGTATATGAGTTATATCCTCTGAGACATGAAGGTCATCGCAGTACCTACAAACATTATCGGATAACCCTAGTCTCATTGCATGCCTCCTTAAGAGTCAGTGGCCAGAGAGTATTACTATCACTGTTCTTAGCCTCGATCTATCTAACTTGATTATCTCCCCAGATTTTCTGCGATCTAGCACAGGCCACAAGGCCTTAGACACCCTGTGACTATCTAAGTTTGACCATCTTAGATTAGCCGTGTCAATGATTTTATCCCGAATAATTCCCTTAGCCACGCACCCTGGTGGTTTAATACTACCAATTATATCGCTACGTGGGAGCGCCGCTCCTCTTTTAGCCAGCGCGTCGGCCTGCTCGTTGCCTTCAATATCGCAGTGTCCAGGTACCCAACATAATCTGACTCGGTTCTGCGTACATAATGCCCTAAGCATTGTGCGGCAATTCCTGATTATCTCAGATTTGGTGACGTAAGACTCTAGCGCCTTTAGCGCAGCCTGACTGTCAATGTAGATGGCGATATTCTTATCGGATATTGATCCCATCTCAAGTAATTCCGCAGCTTTAAGTACAGCTAGAACCTCTGCTTGAAACACACTGCATGTGTCCGGAAGTCTCAGGGCCACCTGTAGGTTCGTATCTATCGAGTAAATACCTGACCCCGTGCCCTTATTGGTCTTAGAACTATCTGTGTATATTGCAATCTCGTTATGGACAGAGACTGTTTTCCTTCGCCAGTCCTCTCTAATTGAATACAGTACTTCGTATGGTGTGTCGAAGTCTAAGGTGCCAAGTATATCGTCCGATTCGTCAGGGATTCCGGGAAAAGATTCCTTAAGAATGGAGCTGTGTCCTATGTTATTAGTCCTGAAGAGACCAACGTTAGTGAGCCGAAGCGCACTATTGCCCGCTTGAAATTTAATTTGTAGGTCTAATGGTAAAAGATACAGAAAGATCTCGAGTGCAGCCTAAGGTGTTGTGCGTAGAGCACCCGTAATGGCAATGCAAACTGTTCTTTGTACCATGGCCAACATATCCCGTGTGTTGTTCGTATTCGTTGCCTTCCACCACACAAGAGCCCCATACGTGAGGATGGGTCTGACTATCATGATGTATAGCCAGTGCATCATTGCGGGCTTCAGGCCCCATTTTTTCCCCGCGGTCCGCTTACAGATGAAAAGAGCATTATAAGCTTTGCGGACTCTTTCCTGTGTGTTAAGTTTCCAATTTAGTTTCCTATCTAGCATTATCCCAAGATATCTAGCGCGATCCGAAAGGGAAAGCTAAACCCCTGCTAGCTTAGGCAGTTTGAAGGGTGGTATCTTGTATTTTTTGCTGAAATGTACCAATTCGGTTTTATCCGGGTTGACGTGTAGTCCACATCCTCTAGCCCATTTTTCAAGACTATTAAGAGCTGATTCCATAATTTCACTTAATGTGTCAATGAACTTGCCCTGAACTAAAATCAACACGTCGTCTGCGTAAGCAGTGACGCTTATGCCTGTGTTGCTTAGTTCTTTAAGTATCCCATCGATGACTAGAACCCAGCGGAGGGGTGAGATAACGCCTCCCTGGGGAGTCCCCCTGGTAACGGATTTTCTTATTGAACTGTTTCCGATAGTGGAGTTAATGTTTCTAGTGCCGAGAATATTGCAGAACCAATTGGTAATGCTATGCTCGACATTCATAGTTTCCAGGGCCTGTTTGATGGCCCTTCCTTCTACGTTATTGAACGCACCTTCTATATCTAGGAAGGCTGCTAGCGCAAATTCCTTATGGTGAAGGCTAGTCTCTATCTTCTCTACTACGTCGTGTAAAGCTGTTTCCATCGATTTCCCCTTCAAATATGCGTGCTGAGCTTTGCATAGAATCCCGTTGCAACACTTACTTCTGATGTGAATATCAAGAATCCTTTCAAGTGTCTTGAGGAGGAATGACGAGAGACTTATGGGTCTGTAGTCTTTCGCTGAAGTGTGGCTTGGTTTACCTGCTTTAGGTATGAATATAACCCGCACTTCCCTCCATGCCACTGGTACGTAACATGACCTTAAACAATGCTTAAAAATTGCCCTAAGCCTGCTTCTGACCTTGGCTGGAGCTTTTTGCAGCATAGCTGGCAAAATTCCATCAGGGCCCGGTGCTTTGCATGGTGCGAATGACATAATGGCCCATCGCAGATTCTTCCATGTAATGAGATTCTCTACGTCGTCCCCTATTGACCTACCATTATACGAGTAGCTATTAGTAGTAGAATCCATTGGCGATCTAGTTCCTGCGAAGTGAGCTTCAATTAACGTTTCTAAAACTTCTTCGCTACTTTCTGCCCACGAGCCGTCAGATTTTTTGATGAAGCTTGGGACAGAAGTGTCTTTGGCTAGCATCTTGCGAAGTCTGGAAGCTTCACTAGTATCCGCAATGGACTGACAAAATTCCTTCCACGACTTTCTTTTTGATTGCCTGATTAAGTACTTAAACTCCCGCTTGCGGTCCATATATTCATCTCATGTGGTACCGTCCCCTATTTTGTTGGCCCTATTGTAGAAATGCCTAATCTGTTTTTTCTTGGAGCTCATTTCCTTGCTCCACCAAGGAGGTTGGGACCTCTTGGACTTCTTTCTTCGTGGACAGGCCCTTTCGAATGCCATGTTTATTACTTTGCCTAAGTTATCTACCGCCTTATCTATATCTTGAGGATCGCCGTTGCGTCTGTGATCAGAAAGAGATGCCTCCTCCAAAACCCTCCACTTTTCTACCGTTAGGTGAACAGAACAAGAAGCTAGAGTTATATCAATCATTTCTTGTCTGTTCCTTACTACAAAAGTTGGCGTAGATCCCTTATTACATATGGTGAGCTTGGTCGAAAGGATGAAATCAAAAAGACACTCACCTCTTGTATTAGTATCACTGCTATCCCATTGCGAGTGATGCGCATTTGCATCACAGCCCACGATGATGAGCCAGTTGTCCTTCCTTACCAACTGCTTCAACTTCACAGATGGAATCTCCGCCAGCTCGTACGGGAGGTATGCAGAGACCAGACACAGCGGTTTACTTCCCTCTCTTTCACAGGAGACTGCTACTAGATCGCCGTCACTGAAATTATTCAAAAGAAATGCCCTTATGTTGTTTTTTAAAAGTATACAAGCCCTGATTTTACCTTCGTTGGCTTTGTAGAACAACGTGTAATTCCTGTTTTTGAGCCCTTGGATCTGGTTGTTGTCGCTGATCCATGGCTCTTGTACCAGTATGGCCGAGACGTCGTGCTTGATGATATAGTTGATCAAGCATGCCGTCGCAGCCTTACTGTGATGCAGGTTTATCTGCATCACTTCCATCATCTTTGGGCTCCTCCTCCTCTTCAACACCCTTGGTCATGATCTTTAGCATGACCTTCCCCATGCTATATCGCACCATCCCTTTGGTCTTTTCAAGGGATGGCAGCGATTCCCTATTTAGGGCCAGCAAGAAGTGCTGACCAAACTGCTTCCTAGGCCCTGTCTTGAGCACCCTCCATGTATTGGCCTTCAACTCCCTGTTCTGCATGTGGAGGAGACCAAGCAGTTTTTCTGGGTAGGTGTATGGCAGCGGAACCCAGACCCAAGCTTTGGGCGGAGTGTATCTGGCCAACTCCGCCATAGTCACGCACTTGAGCTGAGACCCGATCCACACTTCCCCAACCTCCGAAATAAACTGTCTGAGGAAGTCAATAGAGGCTTTGTTCCCACAGGCAACAACCTTCCGGCCCCCTTCCCATCCAGCACCGTTGAATTGAAGGTCACTATCCTCAGTGGAAGACATCTTCTTCCACAGAGCATCTTGAAACTTCTCCTCGACGGTAATCCACTGGTCCATGGTCAGGCGACCGCAGGGCTCCTGCTCGTTGACAATAGCAACAAGGAGCTCGTCCTCCGGGTCGTAGTTCGGTCGCGCCGAATGCGAAATACCAGCCTTCACCTTTTTCGCCGCGCTCGGTTCCACGACATCGTCGGATTGTCTCCTTTTGCTTTGGAACGCCACCCTACTGGCCCCCGCAGCTGAAGTCTCCCCCTCCCTGCCTGTGCCCTCAGTTTTGCTGGAAGGCTCTACTCCACTCGTAGAGGCCCCCAGCTCCTCCCTACTTCTAGTCTCACCTGCCTGTGCGGCCGCTACCTTCATGGCAGCCTCATCGGCTAAGACTACCTTAGCCCGATCAAGCTGCAACCTATCCCAAGCACTCAAGGAGTTAACGTCACACCCCCCGAACTGTTGGACTTTGCGCTTAGCACTCTCGACCTTTCGCCGAGCATTGCGCACAAGCATCTTCTCCAGTTGGTGTGCGTTTTTCCTGGTACCCTTCCGCACGACCTCAGAGAAACTAGGAGCAGCAGAGTTCTCGTCAGCTGCGCTACTAGTCCCTTTGGTCACTAATCCCTTGCCACCTTTAGTGAGAGTGCCAGCCAACTCACTGCTACCCTTTTTAACTTCCGTGAGAGTACCAGCCAACTCACGTGTGCCCTGCTCTAATAAGATGGGAGTACTCGCCAACCCACTATCGCCCTTAATTACAGAAGTGAGAGTGCTAGCCTGCTAACTTCCCACTGCGCTAGCGTCAGTGAGTGTGCTGTCCGCATCCTCGCTGTCGCTAGCCAGTAAAACGTCCTCTAACTCCTTCTCTAGCTCAGACACGGAAGACTGTGGGGATGACACTACGACATCGACCCACAGTTCCATCCCTGTCTGTCCAGAGAGTACTTCCCCAGGTATAATTAATTTTTTTTGTGTTTTTTGTAATTTTATTTTTGTTTTTTGTTTGTTTAAGTTTTCATTGTTAATTTTGATTCCCACAAGTAAGCACGGAACAACTGGTCGATCTTAGTTTACCGGCATGCTAAGATAAGGCGCAACTTACTGTGGGCCCTGCCAGGGCGCCCACAGGAGCTCGTTAGGACTGGTTTAACCCCCCAGTCTTCCATCCCTCGGCACGGTTCTAAAGCTCACACCACCAGGGAGTTAGGCATCTGTTGTTACCTCATTCTCGATGACCACTGCGCATGATTGATGCGTGCGTGTTAGTCTTAGCTGACACTAACCTAGCGAACTAGGATTAGCCATTTCCAGCGGGCGCCCACGGGGAGGACTAGAGAAGAGGATTTATGCCCACCAACTTCGGCCTAAGTTTAATGCCGGATCCGAACTGAGTGCGCTTAATGACGCATTCTCAACTCATTCAGAAAGATTTGATGTACTGATTTGAAGCTCAGTTGTTTATGCTTCAGAGAAACTCCGGGGGTGGCGTCCAGAAAACGGGAGATTTTTGTTATTTTTTTGTCTTTGCTTTTGATTCACAGTATTTCTTTCGCGACCACCGATGTCATAGGCATATAAATCATCCAACAGAGCGAACAATTTTTGCAGCCATATGACCAAGCTACTGCCAATGTTATGCCTTTGCAGTAGTGTTCACACAAGCTTTCACAAATGATCTGACTAACTTTATATAGTTCATGAGGAATAAATAAATGCTAGCTGATATCAGGATTTCAACTATGAACCATTAGTGTGGCAATTGACGGCGTTACCACTACACAATCGCTAACGATATTTTCAAAAATATTGATGCGATTGAAACCTATGTATGTACATATATCAGTCGTTATGGGTTTGAAGCCGGGATTATTATTTTGCAGACAGAATTCGAAATGCTAAGCAGGAGGTTCAAGGTTTAAATCGCAGACAATTTTTTAAACGTCCCACCTCCCGCAACATCCGAGAGTGTCAAAGTCGTAAGAAAGTTTTGCAAAGATGTCCGTCAGATACGGCATAAATTATAGGTCCCTTCCATTCGCGGAAAAAAAAGATGTTTGCTTTAACTTCCACAATTTGAAAAAAAATTGCGGGTACAATTTTAGTCTAATTAAATGAACCGTAGAAAAAGCCAAGTTGATTAAGCCATGCCCGTACGTATGCCACCTCTTTTCGGGTCTTAAGTTTCACTTATGGGCTTATGAGAGTTCAAGCAATACAAGTGTAAATATTTTTAAAATCCACCCACTGGTTCACTCTTCAATAAATGTCCTTTTTTTCAACATTTTTATTTGAAATCATAACGAAATATGTAGGCATTGGTCTCTTCTATAATTCGTACATAAATTTATACAAGAAACCAGCTTTTAATGAAATCTAAAGAGTCAAAGAAAGTAGGTACATCTCAGTAGAATGTTTTCATTTCATAAGTCGACTCACTTCAATAGGACATAGGGGATAGGATATCATACGATACGTTTCAGACGGACTGCAACCATTCTGTATGTTTTGTGGTTGTTTTTGAGTTTTTTGTCGTGTTGTTAATGTATGTGGGTGTCCTTTTCATATACATAATTTTCGTTTCTGAGTCTCAGAAATTTTATTTTTTGCTTTCAATGCTATGATTGAACTAATTAAAATACACGTAATTCACATTTAACCTATATCCCCGTTAGTGAATACAATTATAATACTTCCAACTACGGTTGGTTTTGACATAGTTTAGGTTAGGTCAGAGTGACTACATGTATCTAGGCATAAACGCGCTTGACCAAATGAGGTCAATCATGTTATCGATATTTATTTAGCTATGCTAAGTACCTAAAAGCCTTTTTGAAATAGCCACAGCTTCCTAGGTTAGGTTAGGTTAGATTGGCTGCCTGCACCACGATTCAGACACACTTAGACCAGTAAAGGTCCATTGTGATGCCAAGGATCTACCATTAGACCACTCAGGGACTAATAAACCAACCGGAGCTTTTGATGAAGCGATGGATGTTCGTGACGTGACAAGGGTCTCTGAGAAAATCAAGTGGTACAATCTGGACAAAGAAAAAGGCGAGGCTTTTGTTTTCGTAATGAAAAATTACCTCTCTCACACCATCAACGGAGCTGAGGATGAAGAGTGCAGAGCACAAAATATGTGGGATTCCCTACAGCGAACTTGCTTAAAGAAGGCCAAATCACTGCTAGGAGCTTCAAAAGGCCACCATCAACACGCCAAAGAAACATGTTGGTGGAGTGATGAAGCTAAGAAGGTGATAAATGAGAAGAAAGCGGCTTTCAAAGCTTGGTCAAAGTGCCCCTCTAATAATAGTGACGAAAAAGCTCGCCTCGAAATGGAATACAGATGCTGCAAGAAAAAAGCGAAGCAGAAGTGCGCTCAGCTTCAAGCAGAGAGTACGGAGGGCCTGTATCGGGAGCTGGAGAAAATATTTTTCCCGGTTGCTGATGCAAACCAGGCTATACAGGAGCTGCGAAGACACAATATGAACAAGAGTGCCACTATCTTCAAAATAGCCGCCCAAAGAAGGAAGAATGCTGAGGAGATTCGTTCGCCAAAGTTCATTAGCAATGCTCATGGCCAGCTTCTTGTGGATGACGACAAAATTCTGCAGAGGTGGCGGCAGTATTGTGAAGAGCTTTTGAATGAACAGTTTCCCCGGCTATACTTTCCAAGAGCCACCCCTAACTGTAAAGAAATACCCGACATTACAGTCGAAGAAGTTAGTGAGGCGGTCAAATACTCCAAAAAACGAAAAGCGATTGGGCCAGACGAGATACCCTCTGAGTTCTGGAAAAAGATGGGAGACATCGGGTTCAGATGGCTCAGAATTCTCATTTCCAAATTCGTGAGAGGTGATCCAATGTCGAATGAATGGAGGGAAAGTTACCTCCTCCCTGTATACAAAGGGAAGGGTGATACGCGAAACTGTGATAACTACCGTTCGATCAAGCTGATGTCACACACCATGAAGATCGTTGAGCGGGTATTAGGTGGCCGACTGCGAAAAATAATACGGCTATCTGATGATCAGTGCGGGTTTGTCTCGGGTAAATCAACCACAGATGCAATCCAAAGTATAAGGATCATAATGGAAAAACATCGTGATTCATTAAGGGATTTGCATATTGTATTGGTTGACTTTGAAAAGGCATTCGACAGACAACCACGAGATCTGATATGGGTGGCGCTAAGACATCGAGGGGTTCCAGAAACCTATGTACAGATGATTATGGACATGTACGAAGGAGCAAAGACAAAAGTAAGATGCCCCGCTGGAGTAACCGAAGAGTTCCCAATCAAAGTCGGGGTACACCAGGGAAGCGTTTTAAGTCCTTTGCTCTTTATTACAGTCCTTGATTATCTGCTTGAAGGTAAAGTGATGGACCCCAAGGTACATCAGTTATTCTTTGCTGACGATGGAGCCATCATAAGTGAGGATCCCACATCCCTGCAACGAGCACTTGATGTGTGGGTGGACTTTTTGGAGGGAAATGGGTATCGCATTAGTTCAAAAAAGACAGAGTACTTGTGCTGCCCGTTCTCTGATCCACTCAGGCCTATTCCAGACATTTATTTGAATGGAACAGTGCTTCCCAAGTGCGAAAAGTTCAAATATCTGGGATCTATGATCAATAGCAAAGCAACTTGTGATGACGACATCAATCATCGTGTAAGCGTAGGGTGGATGAAGTGGCGAGAAAATTCCGCTATCCTTTGTGACAGAAAAATGCCCCCTAAGTTGAAAGGAAGGCTCTACACCGCAGTTGTACGTCCAGCACACATATGGTTCACAATGTTGGACGATGTACAAAAAGTATGAGAGTAAATTAACAGCAGCTGAGATGAAGATGCTTCCCATGACAGCAGGAGTGACAAAGCTTGATCGAATAAGAAGTTCGAAGATCCGTGGAAGCTTTCACATCAAGGAAACCATCGTACAAAAAATAGAGCGTGACCGGCTCAGTTGGTATTGCCACGTTCAAAGAAGAGATCATTTGAACCCTGTTAAAAAGGCAATATCAATGCACGTTCCAAAGACATCGCGATGTAGGAAAGGCAGGCCTATAAACGCCTGGATCAGACAAATGCGACGACATCGGCATTTTATTGGCCTCAGTAACCGAGTGATCCAAAATCGGCAGGCCTGCCGATATTTTCTGAGGTCAAATAGGCGAACCCCACAGGCGGATCAGTAGAAATGCGGTGAAGTGGGAGGGTTGTGATCCCTTGTTTTCGGATCATAGCCTCGCTGATAAAAGGAAGAAGAAGAAGAAGAAGAAGATGGATGTTCGTGACGCCTAAGGACGCCAAATCGCCGAGGTCATCAAGGAAGGGAGCTCCTAGATGGAGCATTCTTTTGCGTGATAGAGCAGGACATGTGCATAGGAAGTGAAGAATGGTTTCCTCCTCCTCCTCGTCCCTACAGCTCCTGCAGAAGTCATTGGAAAAGAGGCCAAGTCTTTTGGCATGTTGGCCGATTAGACAGTGTCCGGTGATGACACCGATAACGCAGCTGATCTGTAATCGGTTTAGTTTAACCAACTCGGCACTACGTTTCTGGTCCAGCTTAGGCCAGATCTGCCTCGAAATGTGACACGTAGAGCCACTATCCCACCTAAGGTTGGTGTTGCTAATAGCGTTCAGCTTCAGTAGATGCTTACATGTAGCGAGGGGCATACCCAGAGCTTGCCTATCTGGCAGAATCCTTAGAGTAGTACCCTGTCTAGCGAGTTCATCTGCCCTACAGTTTCCTGGAATGTCTCTGTGACCTGGCACCCAGCATAGGTGAATGTTGAACTGCTCTGTCATCTCTGTAAGAGACAAACGGCAGTTTAAGACGGTCTTTGAAGTAAAGGAGCACGATTCCAGGGACCTGGTAGCCGCTTGACTGTCAGTGAAAATGCTAATATCGCTGACAGATAATACATTACATTTCAGCCAAGACAGGGCTTCCTTAATCGGCATGATTTCCGCCTGAAAAACGCTACAATGATCAGGGAGGCGGAACGAGATGCTCAGGTTGAGCTAATCGGAGAAAACACCACAGCCCACCCCACCTGCGGTCTTAGAGCCATCTGTGTAGAAGTGCACCGAATTTCCATCATCAGGGGGAGAGCCATCCCACTCATCCCGTTCAGGGATACTCGTACGGAAGTGTCGGTCAAATCTCAGTTTCGGTGGGGTGTAGTCCGTGTTTTCATGTGTGAAGTTGAGAAGATCAAGGATCGAGGAGTGGCCAATGTGATAACTAGACCACTGAGAGGAGGCTTTAAGACGAATAGTCGCACTGGCAACAGTTTGTCTGCCGAGGATATCCAGGGGTAACAGGTTGAACATCATGTTCAGTGCCGCAGAGGGGGTAGTTCTTAGTGCACCACTGATGCACATGCAAGCGGATCGTTGCACTTTAGCTACCTGAGAGAGGTGAACAGCCCTGTCAAGGGCAGGCCACCAAACGATCACGCCATAGAGTAGTATGGGCCTGACAACAGACACGTAAAGCCAGCGAGTGATTTCAGGTTTCATACCCCAGCTCCTACCTATAGCATTTTTACAGGAGTAGAGAGCTACATTGGCTTTCCTTACGCGTTCTAGTAGATTGGCTTTGCAGTTCAGTTTTCTGTCCAGAATAAGACCCAGGTATTTTGCATTAGCAGTGAAGGTGAGACTGGTGCCATTAATCATAGGAGGGTCTACGTGGGGAACTTTATATTTCCTTGTGAAAAGAACAAGTTCTGTTTTATGAGGGTTAACCCCCAATCCACCTAGTGAGCTGAGAGAGAGCATATTGGAGGATTTCCTTGAGAGTGTCTGGGTGCTTGCCAGACGCAGCAATCGCAATGTCATCAGCATAGGCAATCACTCTACAGCCTGACTTGTCCAGGTCCACTAGTAGCTCATTCACTACAAGATTCCACAGGAGGGGGGACAAAACACCACCTTGGGGTGTTCCGCAGCAGGCAAGTCTTCTGGCCGATGCTCCACCCAGCTGTGTGTTGATAATCCTGCGTGTTAGCAATTGATTGATCAACACTCCGAGCGAAGTATCCACTTTCAGATTTGCAAGTGCGTCTGTGATTGCCTTTGGCTTGGCATTGTTAAAAGCTCCCTCAATGTCAAGGAAAGCCACCATGGTATATTCTTTAATGCTCAGAGATTTTTCAATGATGCGCACAAGCGAGTGTAAGGCTGTTTCAACGGATTTGCCTTTGCAGTACGCATGTTGGGACGGCGAGAGCAAAGACGGGCTAATGCTCTGACGGAGGTGAATATCAATCAGCCTTTCCAGCGTTTTCAGTAGAAAGGACGATAGATTGATAGGTCGGAGATCCTTTGGTTCCACATGCGAGCTCTTACCTGCCTTAGGAATGAAGACAACTTCAACCTCGGTCCACGACTTGGGGATGTAGACCAGATTAAGACAGCTCGATAAGATGACCTTGAGCCATGGAAGCACAATATCCTCACATTTTTGAAATTCAGCAGGAATAATGCCGTCAGGTCCTGGGGACTTGAAGGGCTTGAAGCTGCGCATGGCCCAGCGGATCTTTTCTGTAGTTACTATAACCAGGGAGTTGCTGCACGGTAGAGAGCAAGTACGGGTAATACCCGATAATGAAACAGCAACAGGGGAGCTACCAGGGAAGTGAGTATCCAGTAGGATGTCAATGGATTCCTTAGCAGAGGTGGTCCAGTGACCATCTGGATGTAAGAGGTAGCTAGGTGTTGAAGGGCTTTTTGAGAGGATTTTCCGCAACCTAGAGGCTTCCCAGGATTCTTCAATACTGTCACAGAAAAGTCTCCAGGAGCGTCGTTGCTCTTTCCTCAGTGAGATTTTATATTGCCTGAGAGACAGTCTGTAGGTGTCCCAATCGGCCGTCTCGCGAGAGCTTTTAGCAATATTAAAGAGGAGTCTGCTGTCCTTCCTAAGAGTACTAAGATTTGCATTCCACCAAGGTGGTTTCTTCTTACCTCGAGGAGTGCGGTTAGGGCACGCCACAGTCAAGGCACCGTTAAGTGCCGATGTAAAGGTGTTGACCAACCTGTCAAGGTAATCCGTACTAGTAGGTTCAGTAGGCAAAAGGGAGGGAATAAGCGTCAATAAGCGCTTCCTGTATAGAGACCAATTAGTTTTTTTATAATTTCTAAAAACTTTCTGATGAGGTAGATGGTCGTCAAGACTGAATTGGAGGTAGCTCTCCAGTCCTTTACCAGGTTATATATGTGATCAGAGACAAGGGTAATGTCCAGGACTTCTTGTCGGTTACGAGTAATAAAGGTCGGTTTAGACCCTCGGTTACAAATAAGGAGATTAGTACTGAGGATAAAATCAAAAAGTTGCTCACCTCTTTCATTTATGTCGGAACTGCCCCAGATTGTGTGATGAGCGTTCGCGTCACAGCCAATGATGAGACCAGTCTTAAGGCTCTCCGCTTTCGCAATCAAGCTCCCCAAGATGTCCGGAGGGAGTGGGCCCACTTGATCGTGACCCAAATAGGCCGAAACCAGCCAGTAATTTTTTAAATGCAATTCCAGGTTGGTAGCGACTATGTCTTGATTGCTGAAATTAGAGAGTAAAAAGATGTTAAGGTGGGTCTTCGCAAGGATACAAGATCTCGGTTTACCTTCCATCCTTGCGTAGATTAGTTTATAGTTTGGAGTCTTGAGGCCACAAACCCGGTTTCCAACAACCCATGGTTCCTGGATCAAGACTAAGTCTTCCCCGTTTTTAGCAAGCCGGAGAATAAGGGAGGCCGAAGCCGAGATGGAGTGATGCAGGTTAATCTGAAGGATCCGCAGCATTGGAGCTACTTCTCTGTTTAGATACCATTATCACGGTATTGTTGCCGTCCTCTGAATCTGATGACAGGAGGTCATCCTCAAGAGAAGGGTCATTAGGATCGCTATCCATCTCCGTGTCCGTCAAACCGAAGTCGGACTAACGGATAGATGGTGAGGGAGAAGGGGGACCGGAAAAGTCCAGTTTGAGAAGAGCGCCAACCATTTCCGTGTCCGTCAACGAGGAGTCGACCCTCAAGAGGGGTGGAGCAGCGGAGGGAAGCGAGGGAATGGGCTCCGAAGGGAGCGAGGGAATGGGCTCGGAAGGAGAGAAACTCGCGACTGGTTCGGAGGAAGCGTCCAGTTTGGGAGGGACTTTCTCGGGCTCTTTCTTATCGCATTTATATACTTTGAGAGTGATAGAGCTGAAGCCGTAGTTAATCACTCCTTTTGAAGATGCCAAGGGGGCCAGCGACTCTTCATTGATGACAATGATCACAGCTTCCTATAAAGTCCGGAAAATTTTGGATGCCAATATTCGCCATATCTCCGTGGTTGTTGAAAAGAAGGTGGAGTAATCTTCTTTTGCACTTAACTGTACAAATGCAATGTGATTAGTTTCTTCCTCTCTTATATCGCTACAACTTCAGGGAAAAGTTGGGGAGAACTCAGACACATTGTCAGAACCCGTACACGATGACGCGTAGGCATAGTAGAGGCCTACTTACCTACCCTATCCCCACAAGGGGATACAGAACATAAGCAAGAAGAGGTAGATATATTTATATTTTGCCTTTCGAACGGTTCTAATGGTCTGACTTGTGCTTTTGAATGGTGAATGTTAAGTTTTACTTTATCTGGGTGAGATATGTTAAGCCGACTTTGAAGTGAATGTGTCTAATAAATGCGCTGCTAGTACTAATTGCCTAATAAATAAAAGGAATTCAAATTACAGAGAGCAACAAAATCACAAATTCACATTATTAAGTAAAATTTTCAATTCACATAATCGGTGAATTGACATTAGGCGTGTGGTGAGACGTTGCTTCTCAGTGAAGTAAGATTTAGCATGGAGTACGACAACAAAAAATTACTGGTAACCACTTGCTTTTTTTTCAGTTAAAAGTGACTTGCGGTATATAGTTTGGAACAAATGATTCAGTTGTATTTCACAAATTTAAGGACTCATTTTTCATACTTCTCACTTCAATTTCAATTCAATCGCTAATCTTCAAATAATAATAAAAAAGAGCTATAAACCAGACTGACTGTGAATTGTTTTTTTGAGAAGCTTTATTGTTAATTTAGTGGTGTAAAAGCAATCGAAGTTAGAAGGACATAGGGTGTCCAAGGCCTTGTGGCCTGTGTTAGATCGCAGAAAAATATTAGGAGATTATAAAGCTAGAAAGATCACAGTTAGGACAGCGATAGGAATACTGTCTGGCCAATGTATTCTAAGGCAGCACACTGTGAGATTAGGATTATCTACTATAGACGTATGCAGGACTGCAATGACCTACATGTCTCAGAGGACATAACACATATACGAGTACTCGGTCCTTGTTTTGTATTGCTATTATAAAGTCGAATATATGCGAAAGTGATTTGCGATTCTAATTTTAGCCGACACTCTAGCCGTGTTTTTTTTAAACCTAGGCAGCCAGTAGTTGGAGTAAAGTCAAATTTTACACATAAAACAAAAACAAACACCGGCGGGCTACCACCATCGATTTGAGAATTTTGTGATACCTAATTTCAGGCGGCGCAAAAACGAATGTTTTTAGTTATTTGTTGTTGCTGTCACTGCGAAGTTGTTTGGATCCTAGAGATATGTTCGTATAAAATCGGCTGGCTTTGGCTGGCTGGCAAATTGTTTAAATGAACGATTGGCTGGCCAGGTTTAAAAAAAACACGACATCTGTAAGAAAACATAGTCGAATGCAACTGTTGCCAATTCACACAATTTGCGAATATAACTTCGAGCCTCGAAATGAAAATGTCATTTTGAAATGTCATCAAGATCAATTTTTGTTCTCTAGAATTTCATGTTTTGCTATTCTCGGACAAAAATATGCAAAAAGGTGAAAAAATAAAAATAAAAATGGGATTGGACACTGTTGAATTATGATTTCATGATAATAATAATAATGTCACTTTATTTCGTGAGTAGTTGCATAAATTACAAAGTTCACAATATTGAGCACGGTAGTTTGCTGTCAGTCAGATAAGAGAGAAAAATGTATACTAAACCCAAAAAGATTTTAAAGACTTAAAATTAACGGAATTAAACTAAGTTTTATTTACCCGAAAAAGCTCATTCACTACTTGCTGTCGGTATTTACAGGCAGATTTCAAATAGCTGTACGGATGTTATGGATGACTTCACTTTCCGAAAGCGTATCTTTCAAATGTTCATATTTTTGCCGACTAAGACCAGAAGAGGTTGAAAAATGTGAAAATGTTGAAAATGTTTTATTTTTTAATATATACATATATGTATAGGTAAAGGCCAACAACGTGTAAGTAGGGCGCTTGCGCGATTAATTTAATATGCTCCGCTTTCCGGGGTTGTTTAATGAAATGTTCATACAAAAGTTCAAGACAATCGGACTGTTCCGGTTTTTGGAACTTCAGCCATATTGTGTAGGATCACTACGCATGAGGTTCCAATTTCGAATCCCAGAAAATACCAAAAAGTTTTTTCATGGCCCCACCTCTCGCGAGCGTCTGACAAACATCCGAGAGTATTGTTGTCACGAAAAAGCTTCTCAAATTGCCGTTCGGACTTGGCATTAAACTGTAGGTCCCTTCCATTCGTGTGAAAAATATAACGCACACAACATGAGTGGTTGCGAGAAGCTAGGCCCTGGCCCTTTAAAGAGCTGTTGCGCCAAATATTTGTATTTTTTTTTTTTTAGCCATATTGTGTACCTATCCTTATTTTGGGGAATTTTTTTTTTCAGCCTAGTATAAATTAAGGGAATTTTTTTTTTCAATTTGAGGAAATTATGTTTCTATCGTCTGCCAAGACTGCCTCTTGCTTTGAAAGTAGTTGTAATCGCAGCAAGATTGTAGCGCTCGTGGAAATAATTTATTTCACTTCGATCATGGTTTATAACCTGATACATATGTATAAGTAAGCTTAACCTCACGTTTTTGCGCTTTCTCTCAATGTTGTACGGGTGGGGTCTTTAACAGCTTTTTTTGGCATGGTATATATTATATACTGATATGGGGATTATTATGTTCGCCGCAGTTCACTAAAGAATTGCATTTTTCTCTGTCTATCTTCTTCTTCCTTTTATCAGCGAGGTTATGATCCGAAAATAAGGCATCATAACCCTCCCACTTTACCGTATTTCTACTGATCCGCCTGTGGGGTTCGCCTATTTGACCTCAGAAAATATCGGCATGCCCGCCGATTTTGGATCACTCGGTTACTGAGGCTAATGAAGTGCCGATGTCGTCGCATTTGTGTGATCCAGGCGCTTATAGGCCTGCCTTTCCTGCCTACCCGCGATGTCTTTGGAACGTGCATTGATATTGCCTTTTTAACAGGGTTCAAATGATCTCTTCTTTGAACGTGGCAATACCAGCTGAGCCGGTCTATTTTTTGTACGATGGTTTCCTTGATGTGGAAGCTTCCACGGATCTTCGAACTTCTTATTCGATCAAGCTTTGTCACTCCTGCTGTCATGCGAAGCATCTTCATCTCAGCTGCCGTTAATTTACTCTCATACGTTTCGTACATCGTCCAACATTGTGAACCGTATGTGAGCGCTGGACGCACAACTGCGGTGTAGAGCCTTCCTTTGAACTTAGGAGGACTTCTGTCACAGAAGATAGCGGAATTTTGTCGCCTCTTCATCCACTCTACGCGTACGCGATGATTGATCTCGTCATCACAAGTTGCTTTGCTATTGATCATAGATCCCTGATATTTGAACTTTTCGCATTTGGGAAGCACTGTTCCATTCAAATAAATGTACAGGGATGTAGGATCCTCACTTATGATGGCTCCATCGTCAGCAAAGAATAACTGATGTACCTTGGGGTCCATCACTTTACCTTCATGCAGATAATCAAGGACTGCAATAAAGAGCAAAGGAATTCAAACGCTTCCCTGGTGCACCCCGACTTTCTCGACTTCCCTGGTGCACCCCGGCTTGCCCCGACCCGGGGCATCTCGTCTGGCCCAAACGCTTTTCGTTTTTTGGAGTATTTGACCGCCTCACTAACTTATTCGACTGTAGTGTCGGGTATTTCTTCATAGTTAGGGGTGGCTCTTGGAAAGTATAGCCGGGGAAACTATTCATTTAAAAGTTCTTCACAGTACTGCCGCCACCTCTGCAGAATTTTGTCGTCATCCACAAGAAGCTGGCCATGATCATTGTTAATGAACTTTGCCGAACGAATCTCCTCAGCATTTCTCCTTCTTTGGGCGGCTATTTTGAAGATGGTTGCACTTTTGTTAATATTGTGTCTTCGCAGCTCCTGGATAGCCTGGTTTGCATTAGCAACCGGGGAAGATATTTTCTACAGCTCTCGATACAGGCCCTCCGCACTCTTTGCTTGAAGCTGGGCGCACTTCTTCTTCGCTTTTTTCTTGCAACATCTGTATTCCATTTCGAGGCGAGCTTTTTCGTCACTATTATAAGAGGGGCACTTTGACCAAGCTTTGAAAGCCGCTTTCTTCTCATTTATCACATTCTTAGCTTCATCACTCCACCACCATGTTTCTTTGGCGTGTTGATGGTGGCCTTTTGAAGCTCTTAGCAGTGATTTGGCCTTCTTTAAGCAAGTTCGCTGTAGGGAAGCCCACATATTTTGTGCTCTGCACTCTTTATCCTCAGCTCCGTTGATGGTGTGAGAGAGGTAATTTTTCATCACGAAAACAAAAGCCTCGCCGTTTTCTTTGTCCAGATTGTACCACTTGATTTTCTCAGAGACCCTTGTTTGTTTGCTTTTCTTCGGTGTTTTCATAAAAATTTCTGTTAGCAGGAGACGGTGTTGCTGAACATTGCCTCTCCCAGGATCACTTTGCAATCTTTTACCCGAGGCTTCATGAAACTGGCAACCAAATGGTAGTCAATCTGGGTTTCATCTCCACCACTGCTGTAAGTGATCAGGTGTCGGCTTTGTTTGATGAACATGGTATTTAACACGATAAGACCATGTGATTTGCACATGCTTAGGATGTCTTCACCAGAAATGTTCCTAGTGCCATATCCTAGTCCTCCATGGCAGTCTTCATAGTCTTCGTTTGACTTCCCGACATGTAAATTCAAATCTCCTCCAACAAACAGAAACTCTTCCTTTGTGATGTTCTTAAGAAGATTGTGGAAATCTACCCAAAATGCATCTTTATCTCTCTGATTGCGCCCATTTTGGGGAGCATATGCACACATCTCATTGTACAGGGTGTCCGCCGGGAACGTATACTACTTTGTTTTGCCGCCATTTTGGTAAACATTAGTCTTGACAGTTCATATTTGGCAGTCGTGAAGTAGACACGTGGCAAATTTATTATGGAAAAATATTCGATAAACCAACGTGTTTTAATCGTTAAAACATTTTATCAAAATCAATCATCGATTACTGTGACGATGAGAAAGTTACGTGAAATTTTTGGGAGAAACAACGTGCCAACAAAACGCACTATTTATCGTGTAGTGAATGATTTCGAAGAAAGAGGGTCTGTAGGTGATAGGCCCAAGCATGGGCCACAACGTACTGCAAGATCGGCTGAAAACATTACTGCTGTTCAAGGAAGTGTTCAAAACAATCCATCAACCTCAATTCGACGCCGTGCTCAGGAGCTTGGTCTTCAAAGAACAACTTTGGCCACAATTTTGCACAAGGATTTGCATTTGTTTCCATTTGAGATTTAGTTGACACAAGAGCTTCTTCAAGAAGACCATTTACGCCGCCGTACATATGCCAATACGATGTTACAGCTAGCCCATGACAACCCCGATTTTCATGAAAAAATCATAATGAGTGACGATTGGCCTCCGCGGTCGCCTGATTTGACTGCTCCTGACTTCTTTTTGTGGGGATATCTGAAAAGCAAGGTTTATGCAAACAAACCAGAAACACTTGAGCAACTCAAACAAAATATTCGTGATGAAATTAATGAAATACCGCGTGAAATGTGTGAGAATGTAATGAAAAATGTGCTCAAAAGGGCTCGCATTTGTGAGACTAGCAGAGGCGGACATTTACCTGATATTGTATTCCATACATATTTGCCGACATTAAATAAAACATTTATCAATATAAGATCCATTCTCTTTCATTTAATCAAAAATTATAAACAAACAAAGTAGTATACCTTCCCGGCGGACACCCGGTATTACTAGTTTGAGAGACATCAAACGGTCGCTGGACTTCGAAGTGCTCAAGACGTTACCAAGTAGCTCTGCCACAAGGATGATACCGATTCCGTTCCTAGCCTTTTCCGTTTCGTAGTAGACCATCTTGTAATCTTTTGTCCTAACGTCCAAGAAACTCGCCCGATTTCCGGTGTTTTTCCATTTCGTGTCTTGGACACACAAGATATCCACCTTGTATTCATCATCTCTTCCAGCTCGTAACTTCGATCGGTCATGCTTCCAACGTTCCAACTCGCGACCCTCGAATTTCGATGAAACTGTTTCATTATTTTGTTAGCCCCCGGAATCCGTATAGCTCTGACCTGAACATTTCTGCTCGGTCCAGGATCAGTACCGTGCACAGCAGTGGTAGTGCCTGCCGGGGTAGTGCCTTTCCTTTTAGCAAGTATTACCATCATGATACAGTTTTGCAATATTACCATATTGCGATGGAGTTTGTTGTTTGATACGTGCATGCTCCTGTTTCAGTATTGTTTGATCTTTCTTCTATGACACCGGTGTCAACCCACGGACTCGCATGCACACTTGTGGGAGGGTTTTTAAGGTAAAATTGCCTTTTTCTCTGTATTAGATGTTGCGCTCCAACATTTTCAAAATATAGAGGAAGTGTAACCTAAGCATGAAAATGTACAATGGGGACAATCCCGTTTCCAAATGTAGTAGGTATATAAGTCGGTGTACGAGTATTTTTAGCAAATCAAAACATATTTTTGATAAAGTATCTCAGCAGTTTCTCTATTTCTTTTTACTGAGATATACACCAAACTTGTGCGACATAGCATATGATGAATTTCATGGACGCTTCAAATATTTTAAATGTTATGCTTGGTGTTAAGTTCCTTTTTCTAACTAGGTACAATTTATCGCCGTTTTCGTTTCTTTGAGTTTTTCTCTCAGATGCTTTATAAATGACAATTGGGTGTTAAAGTCACTTGAGATACTTGTACTCCTTTACCACTTCAGATTTTTCACTTTCCCATGCCCATTTTTCGTCGCCATTATTATCCATTATTTTGGACTTATTAAGGTTCCATAACCTGCAGTATTGCTATAGTCTATTGATTATCATTTGCATCATCGTTAGGGATTGAGCCCAAAATGACAATATCATCAGCGTGGAGAAGAAATTTTAGAAGAAGACCATCAAACACGATTCCTCCCAATAAAAATGTTAAAAAATTATCCAAGAACATAGAGAAAAGAAGTTGGCTCAGAAGACATCCCTGTTGCCCCCATCTGAGACCCAAACCAGTTTGACAAGTTGCGTTCATCGCATACGGAAGTCCTAATATAGGTATACAGACTTTTAATCACTTTTAACATTTTCGTTTAAACTTCTAGGCTTGTAGAAAAGCGCTTTTCTGTCAATGGTGTCAAAGGCTGCTTTGAAGTCAAGGAAGAATGTGCAGAGTTTTTCGCCCTAAATATCCAAAATGAGAAAAAAATTAATGTATATAAAAATCTTCTTGAAAACAAGCTTTTATTATTTAAATGTAATAAAGTGAGAATAATAAGTTGAATGTTGAATTTATTGTCTTAAAATCTTGTCGCTTTGATAAGAAAGAAAAAATGCATATGTACTTAGGTACTTGCATACAAGCTCTGTTAAAAAAAAAATTGATGCCTGTATGAACTTCTGGCACGCGACAAGCTTTTAAGACAAAAAAGTCAATATTCTACATTTTTTTTCGTTTTAGCACATCTAAGTAATAAAAGTTTGTTTTTAAAATGTATTTTTGATATACAATATAATTTTATTTCTACTTAACTTTTTAATGCGAATTATAAAAAAAAAAAACTTAATGCATTAGTGAAGTTGGACACTTACTAAGCAAAAAAATATTTTGTTGTAAATTTAACAGCGGCATTTACAGCCCTTCGGCTGCATCTTGATGGTAGAAGTGAAGGTCGGCTCAAATCAACGAGACAGTGAAGCGAATTTAATGCGACAAAAGTGAAAAACGCCCATCCATTCACACCAAACAAGAAGCGGGAAGGAATCTTTTCTCTATTCCTGCCAATTTTTGTCAACATACACACATACACCCCTATTATGGTTAGCGAATCGAAAGTTCGACTCATGTCGAACTGTCAGCGAATTGCTTCTGTCGTGATATTGCTGTAATCAAACATTTTCATTCGAATAAAGAATAAGTGCTGACAAAGGATAAAACAATTAAATGTCATCTGTGAAGTGTATAAAGCGACAGAAGTAATTCGCCGGGAGGTTCGACTTGAGTCGAACGTTCGATTCGCTAACCAGACCATGGAGGACCTAGGCCTAGCTTCTGGCAATCACTCGTGTTATGTGCGTTATATTTTTCGCACGAAAGGGACCTACAGTTTTGTGCCGTATGCGAAGGGCAATTTTTATTTGCGTTTTCGCGTTGGTTTGAGCAGGGGTTTAATTGGCACTGGCACGGTACGGACATAGGAAGATATCTTAAAGAACAAGATTAATGCGTATGCATCTGGATCGAAAGAAGAAGTTCGTGTGATTGAAAGATACCGAAGAAATCTTATTAAATATGGATCAGTCTCGGAAAGGAAGATGGGAGATACAACTAACTTAATGGTTGGATCAGGTATCTTCTCAGAAAAGCTAAATCTATCTGACCTGTCGTCGGAGTCTGGCGACAAAAATCTAAATGTGTCAATCCGACATGATCGCCTTGCTGCGCTGGATCACTTGAAAGCGGGTCAGGGGACATGGGAATATATCCTAAAGCAATTAAAAACGAATAGCAATTGGCTTGTATGAAAGCCACGGATCAAAGAAAATGGAACAGGGGACAAAATTCAAAGTAGGGTTCGCTTTTAGCTCTGAACTCTGTTGTTGATCGAGAAATGGACCCCTGCTGAACACCACAAACGATGATCAACTGTGGGATGTAGGATTTTTCAAGCTAAAATGGAAATAAAAATATTGGAATGGAGTGAGAAATACTCAAATATGTAATTAGTAACTTAAAGTATCATCTGAAGAAGATCCCCAAGGAGGAAATCTGGAGAAATCCAGAGAGTGTCTCCAGCTAAGGCTGCGTGGGACAGAAGCGAAAACAATAAGGTGGTTTGATTTGATATGTCTCGAAATATATGCTATAATATAACCGCCGTGCTAATTGATTTTTTATTAACTTCACGAAAAGAGCAATTGCACGGGAGACATATTCTACATCTAGCTCTGTTGTTATTTTTATTATTTTACACCAAACGCAAAATGTAACATGGGAATATAAGATCCATAGCTTAGGTTTTGGGAGATCTTACAGCCATCATTAATGTACTTGTTATATTTTTCTATTTATTCCGCATCTGAACAAAGAAACTAAGAAGCGTTATCATGATATTTGTCAGACATTCGCGAGAGGTGGCATCCTGGAAAAATATGCTGAAGTTTTCTGAGACTCAAATCCTTGTCAGTAACGGCACTAACTAAAATAGACAAAATCTAAATCTCAAACTAATGATAGAAACATGGCACCCACGAAACCAAAACCTAAGGAAATATAGGTATAAAGGTCAAAGCGTTGAGTTTCTGTTTTTTTTTTTTTTTTTTTTACATTGTTTTTATTTGTTATTGTTAGTTTTCTGGTTATAATTTTGACTTATGAGTATTTTGACATTTTATTTAATAGCTTTGTTCAACGAAGAAAGAATGACAAATCATTGAAACTCTGTGGAACAGTTTGGAGCAGAGAAATACATCCTTGTGTTCAATTATCCAAAACATATCCTAATGGTTCAGAACAGATTCACTGAACAAAAAAAAAAGAATATATTCGAACGAACGAATACTTTCATTGAACGCAAAAACTGTAGTTTTCTGTTCCGAATAGTCCAGAACACCTTCATTAAACAAGGCTATTTTTATTATATGTAATTCATTTACGCTCTTTGTTGACGTTTTTTTCGCAATACATTTTATTTCTTTATTTTTTATTATGCATGACATTTTGTTATTTAATTTATTTTTATTTTGGGTTCTAGTCATATTACTAAAACAACTCAATGGGAGGATCCCAGAGTTCCAATACAACGGCAGCAGCAACTCATTCATAGATCTGGTAACTATTATTTTAATTTATTTCTTATGTTTTTTTTTTAGTGTTTATTTTTCAAATCTTGGTATGGGTTAGGATTTGTATATGGTCTTTCTTCTTTAACGTGTGAGTACATCTTTATTATATTTACTTTCAGTTAATCCACGAAGCGTGAGTAAGGATTCTGCGGCCTCCACGGATTCTCTTGGTTCACTTCCTGAAGGTTGGGAACAAGCACTTACAGAATCTGGTGATGTTTATTTTATTAATCATATCAATCGCACAACATCTTGGAATGATCCACGCATACGTACGTTTTCTAATATATAAAAATATTTCGTACAATAGTTTGCAAAAGTCCGCAGAAACAGAACAAAGTTTTAAAAACTACATCTGTTTTTGACTAAGTGTTCGCCTGACTACACAAATAGTTTGCAAAACTAAACGTTTTGCACAAAAAAGAGAACTATCGATAAAACTCCCTAAAAGACAGGTTCATTTTATTGCGTGCAATTTGAAGATTTCTTTATTTCCAGACACATTTAATCTAGCGCTATGATGCTTAAATAGTAGACGAACACATTTGGTATTTTTAGTCAAAAGGCGCACATTCTTAACGAATTTTATGACGACTGAGCGTTATCTCAGTGAATGTTAGGATTGATTGTCATAATTAAAATTATTTTTTACTCATCGCGCATAGTTTGTAACATAGAGAACTAATGAAGATAGATTCCGCAGATTATATACATGTACGTATAAGTGATCAGTACCAACAGCCGAGTCGATTAAGCCATGACCGTCTGTTCGTCCGTCTGTCTGTTTGTCACCAGTTTTTGAGCTTTCATTTTCGCGTTACTTTGATGAAAGTTCATATATACTACCGGTCACTTTATTACCCTCATTTAAATTTTCGACCGTTCGAATTTCTCGGTTGAAATAATTTTCTTGCTTGAATCCAAGAATTTTGCAAATTTCGAAATTATTTAGTGTTTTACCTCGACCTATCTTCTTTAGAATACAACAAAAACATAAACAATTTTAATAAACAAAATGTAGCAAAAACAACATAATTTTATTAACTTAAAAATACCTTGCTCTTTGAATATTGTAAACAAACTTATGATGGAATCTGTTTGTAGTGTCTGTTGTAAGTGTCTGTTAAAGTAACCAAAAATGGGGATAGGTGAAAGTCTTAAGCGTTGCCGAATTCGTAAAACAAAATATTAGAAGCAATACTCGTATATCCACATGTGCTTAGTAAATTTATTAAGTTAGTAGTAGATCGATACATGTTTGGTCTTCTGACTTAGAGGTTATTCCAACACACTTTGTCATATTCTGACTTTCACGGTGCAATTACACCTTATGTATAGTTAAGTTCAAGATGCAGACATATCGAGAGAAGTCGTGCTAAATTTCCTAAAAGATAGAAAGCAAAAGGGGCAAACGGCATATCAACGGGATATTCTTAAACATAACACGGAAAAATTGTATGAATCTTTTATATGGTTGATTTTTAAGAAAGTCGATCCCAGCGATTTAAAGACTACCGCGGTATATACTTTTTAAGCTCTGCTTTTAAAATATACACTGCACTTCTCAATAGAAAACTAACCCAGTTTTAAGGCAGCGTGCGACACAATCGACACAAATATAATCTGAAAGTATCTCAAAGGAGTAGGAAATTAACTAATGGTACAGGACGATTTGGTAAAGTGGATTGGAGATTGGATCTTTAAGATTAAAAGTCATCATATACATATGTTGATGATGTAGTGATCCTCGTAGAGTTCCCTGCTTCATTCGTACTCATGATAAATACTATTTCGGAGTACTGCAAAATGTAAAGCCTGGAAACTAACACTGATAAGTCGAAAGAATTTATTTTCAAAAATGGTAGTGGAAAGAACAACAATTTTGGCGAAAAGATCTAATTTCACCTTGAAATAAGAAAACACCTCAAAGCGAAACTGGATAAAGCTAAAATCTGTGCAAATTAAAGAAAAATTGTCAATAACCAGATTTTATCGATTAGTGCTAAAAAATAGTATTCTCAAAGCAAATACTCAGTCTCTCTTTTGTGTAGCTCAATTTTTGATAATCGAAATTTGGAAACTAGACTTTTAAATGTTCCTTATTGCGACTCTTAAGCTGCATGAATGACTTGTATGCGGGTTATCGATACGGATAACTTCAGACTTTCAAGATTACACAGATACCTCTAACTTTAAACGCAACGAATAGAGCTATTTTAAAAGAGTTCGCCTGTACCAATATTGGAACCATTTCAGAATCACAAAGGAACGCTTTTAACAAGATTATATATCTTCACTTTATTTTACCTAAACTAAATGTCAAATAATTCTGTTTTTACTAAACTAAAAATCCTTGAATTAAGAGCTTAATTTTAAAAATGTTTTTATATAAATTAAAAGTCCTATAAAGCTCTTAGGAATAGCTGAACTAGTTTCCACTAAACTAAAAACCATAAATTTTGACTTAGTTTATATGAATTTTGATTTGGTGAAATAAATAATTATTAACAAAGAACATTCATTGGGCTCCGTGGTTAGTGTTTCGGACCACTGCGCGTGAGGTTCAATGTTAGAATCCCAGAAAACACCAACAAGTTATTTCATGGTTCCACCCCTCGCGAACGTTTTACAAACATCCGAGAGCATTGTTGTCACGAAAAACCTTCTCAAAAACAAAATAAAAATTGCCCTTCGGATACAAAATTGTAGGGCCTTCCATTATTTTCTATGGAGACTTAAAAGAGATGTACACCTGTAATTGGATCAATTTATTTTATTCCTCTTTTCAAAAAGAGGGACGCCAATTTTATCCACGTCTGCCGATTATCTCATTCTTAGCGATTTGATCGCCAAAGCAATTCGACCTATACCGTGGGACTATTTTCGGCCCTACTCAAAACCGTCGATTTTTCGTCCTCAGTGCGTGCCATATTCAGAATTGAACAGCTCTTAAAAGTATTACTTCCATCTGCTACATCATTGGAAAGAAGTGAACCATCTTTGGTTTTGACTCTTTCAGCAATATTTAACCTGTCTTTGAGATTCCGAATGCTCTGTCAAAAAATCTTGTTTGCAGATCTGTCGTCGCGTTTCAATTCTTCGCCGATCTCCTTCCATGTTCGTTCGCTATTTTCACAGCTAATTTGTAAGTTCTTTGAGCCTTAGTATTCCTTAGTATAACTTCTCAAGAATACTGGAAATCTCAGGATTCATGCTAAAAATTGCCAGATGAATGACCTTTTGCCATTTCTCGAGCAAAACCATAATTGCATCATCATACTCGTAAGTCTTCTGGGATTTCTAGGCGAAAAACTCTGACAAGTGATTGTGAATTGTAACGCGATCTTCTTAGTTTATTATAAGATTTTCGTTAGTATTATTATTGATTAACTAATGGCCTGTTGTCTCAATGCTTGGCTGCAACGTTTTTAGTTTAATGCTTAGTTTTACTCATTATTAGGTCCGCTGTCTTTAGCTGAGCTGCGACCTTTGCAATTTGAGCGTTAGTTTTCCTCTGGCTTTGCTCTCTCCTGTCCTCCGCCTTTTATACTCTATCGTTTCATCCCCACCATGCACAAATAATATCTTTTACTTGACGACGCCTACCCATGTTATCATATTACAAACCCAGAAGGGCTTGTTAACATGTAGTGCCCAGATGTACGTTAAACATCCCTTGCGATCGTATACCGACAGTATGTGTATACAAAAATAGACAATAAGTCACTTACTCATGCTATTGGAAACTAGGATGTTTATCCGTTACAAAATCCAGAGGGTTGTGGCAATCGTATTCCGATAGTGTATACGAAAATATGTACGAGTATGTCATGAGTCGCCTACTCATGCTATTGGATTCTCTTGGATTCTTATTGGAATATTTTTGGATGTCAGTGCTATGGGCAGGTTAATATCTTAAGAAGATACTAAGTGATTGTTAAGGGATGGAAACGATATATAGTATGTAGTGCATGTAGCGGATCGCCACAACATACAGTATGGGGTGCATGTAGTGGATCACTACAGAATCCAGGTCATCCTTTAATTGTTTTGGAGTAAATCCCTTTTTGGAAAGAATTTTTAAAGCTTTTCAAAAACTGCACTCATTCAAATCACTGCTGACGAGTAATTAATTATCCTGGACTGATGAATTCTTCACCATTTTTCATAATTGATTTCAAGGAATAATGGAAAATAATTTTTTCTTTGACTTTGCCATCGCAGAGGTAGCTAAAGTGTTTTGTTAACCATTTTTACCTCGATGATCGAAGTTGCATTAACACTTCTTCTTCCTTCTTTTATCAGCGAGGTTATGATCCGAAAATAAGGGATCATAACCCTCCCACTTCACCACATTCCTGCTGATCCGCCTGTGGGGTTCGCCTATTTGACCTCAGAAAATATCGGCATGCCCGCCGATTTTGGAGCACTCGGTTACTGAGGCCAATGAAATGCCGATGACGTCGCATTTGTCTGATCCAGGCGTTTATAGGCCTGCCTTTCCTACATCGCGATATCTTTGTAACGTGCATTGATATTGCCTTGTTAACAGAGTTCAAATAATCTCTTCTTTGAACGTGGCAATACCAGCTGAGCCGGTCGCGCTCTATTTTTTGTACGATGGTCTCCTTGATGTGAAAGCTTCCACGGATCTTCGAACTTCTTATTCGATCAAGCTTTGTCACTCCTGCTGTCATGCGAAGCATCTTCATCTCACCTGCCGTTAATTTACTCTCATACCTTTTGTACATCGTCCAACATTGTGAACCGTATGTGAGCGCTGGACGCACAACGGCGGTATAGATCCTTCCTTTCAACTTAGGTGGCATTTTTCTGTCACAGAAGATAGCGGAATTTTCTCGCCACTTCATCCACCCTACGCTTACGTGATGATTGATGTCGTTATCACAAGTTGCTTTGCTATTGATCATAGATCCCAGATATTTGAACTTTTCGCACTTGGGAAGCACTGTTCCATTCAAATAAATGTCTGGAATAGGCCTGAGTGGATCAGAGAACGGGCAGCATAAGTACTCTGTCTTTTTTGAACTAATGCGATACCCATTTCCCTCCAGAGCGTCCACCCACACATCAAGTGCTCGTTGCAGGGATGTAGGATCCTCACTTAAATTGGCTCCATCGTCAGCAAAGAATAACTGATGTACCTTGGGGTCCATCACTTTACCTTCAAGCAGATAATCAAGGACTGTAATAAGTTGCATCAACACTAAATGTAGGTTTTGTCTGTGATTCAAACTTATTACAGTATTTTGGGAATACGGGTGTGTAGTAGTGGTTATTTTAAGAAAAAAATATTTTGTAGTAATCTTTCCGATTTTTTAACATACAAGTAGATTGTAAGGGCTATTTTTCTTCTGTTTTTCACTACAACCTTACAATGGGTTGTATCTTTTCCAAATTTATGTATAAACGGTTGGTCAAGCACTCTATGATTTTAAACTCAGGATCAATTTTGCTCAAATAACAAAAGTATCATTAATGCCCCTATTATAGAACACAACTTCAGTTGTAGTTTGGTTGTAAATGCAGAATTAGTATTATCGATCTCAACTTCGAAACAACCAGTTGTCTGGCATCTGTCAATCCGAGACAACTGGAAGTTGTCTGTGTAGTTGTCTGCGCATTTTAGTTGTATTAGGAACTGTCAAAACCACACAACCCCGATTATGTAGTTGTAGTTGGTTGTTTGGGAAAAAAGGGTAGGTTTTGTTAAAAAAAATGGAGAAGTACAAATAAATAAAAATGGAAATAATTTAACAGTATTTTTACAGTCTGATAGGATATTTGGATTGAACCTTTGGGAATTATTATATTTACTTGCTTGGAAGTTCCAAAGGGTTGGAATGATCGTAAATACTTTTTCGGATGCGCACAACATTAGTAGCGTCTTTGTATTCATAACCACCATCAAAAAACAGCTCAAAACTGCTTTCCATTTTTGTATTTCGTTTACTATTAAAAAGATTACCGGGTACTATTGAATATTCTTCCGTTTACGTCGAAATGCCAGTGTTAATCTGCAATTTCCGTATTTCAAGTTGGCTGCATTAGCTCAACTGAAAATGGTTGTGTTCCATAATTCCAAAAATTTGTTTGGTTGTATTGAAATTGTGTTGCGCGAAAGACAACATAACCAAGTTGAGCTGTGATTCATAATAGGCACATAAGACTAAAGTTCTCGGATTATACATATATGTACATATGTATATCTAATATGTGAAAGGAGATCGGCAGGTTGCGTTTTAACTCCGTAGAACTTGTGAGACTTTGGGAAGATGACACCCTTTATTCTTTTTGTCGGCAGCATTCATATGGCACATTTTTGACTATACTGCTTAGTCAGAAAGCACAATAAAATCTATTCGACGCCAGGTATATTTCATTAAGTTCTTATTATTATTAACAAATCTAAACCATTACTAAGTCCTAACCCTAAGTGCACATAAAAAGTTTTATTTTAAGAGTACGGCAATTGAAACATGACCAATTGAATTTGTTTTAATAAATAATTTTATCTTAATTTGCAACTCTTCAAACTATTTTTATTTTGTTTTTTCATGAAACTTGCTAAATAAAAATGTAATGTGAAAAACGGTGTCATTTCTGCTCTTCTTGAAGAGTCCGATCATTGCCTCGTATCTACTGAATTCTTGTGCCCACATCCGCATACAGTTAACAAGATATACCCAAAACCAGAAATGTCAAACTCGATTTGCGTCAAAAATTAGGCGTGTTTTGGTGAGAATTATGCAAATCAAAGTAAAAGCCTCTTCACAGTCAATCACAGGCTTAAAACCTTTTTTTTTTGAAGACTGGCGCACCTGCTCGCCTCTGAAACTCTAAAAATATCTTTTCAGATCGCTCTGAAATTTAGTGCTCCAAACTATACATCGCAACTCACTTTTAACTGAACATAAAAGCTAAATTAGTTACCAGTAATTTTTTGTTGTTGTACTCCGTGGTAGATTTTACTTTACTGAGAATTACTGAGCAGCGACGTCTCACCAAAACATGCCTAATATAATGGAAGCCTTTTGTACAAAAAGAAGATGTTTGAAAAAGCTTTACAAGCCTCAACCAAGTTATTGGGGATGCGTGCATGACGCACATGTCCAAAGAGAACAATTTTAAGCAATATCAACTCGTTCTTTAGAGCTTATAATTCAACGTAAATGCAGTAGCAAAAATGATTACAAATCTTATTCTAAGACAATAACAAGAACATTGGTTCAATCCGACCTATGCGACGAGAAAAAAGAAGATGCTTTCGCATTCAGACGGCATCGTAATCCGATGAAAATAGAAGAATCTGTAACGTCATAATAGTACATGTAGAGTGCATGTTTACAATGACAAGAATATCATTAGTCGAAATACTGGTCATGGTCGCCATTTAGCATTTTGCAGAAGTGTTCCTTCCATATCTTCAGCACCGACTGCGATTCTACTACAGTACTACTTCGATAATGTGAATTTCACGATAATGTGAACTCACAAATATATATATTACCATCTCTATAATGTGAACTTTGAAATTTTCTCACCTCTATAATGTGAATTTTTCCACTATATGTTGTACTCTTTTTTTGTTATTCATTTGATATTTGCAGTTATTTGTCTAGACACGTTTTTCCATGTTGTACCAAATGTTATTTATTGCGGGAAGAACCTTTTTCATTTTATATGGGCATTCGTTATATGAGAATTCTCTTATCTTTTGTTGAAAAAAATGTCCCGATAATGTGAACCCCTCCAAAATGTGAACAGGCCTTTGTTTTAATTAGTTCACATTATCGAGGTAGTACTGTACTATATTACCATTTTCGCCCGTGCAGGCTTCTGAAACCCTGGCATATTCGTTTTACCTTTTGGTAACATTTTCGAACATCATTCCTGCAATAAAGTCTCTCAATCCCCTCGATCGAACGCTTCTCATGCTCCTTTTTCTTCTTTTTGAGAAGTCGTTCCTCTTTTCTCCTCCTTCTATGCAGCGCCGCTTTGTACACCTCTTGTTTTGCTGCATGTGCTTGCCGGCATTCCTCATCAAACCAGGGCCTTCGTTGTGGCGGCCAATAGAAACCCAGTACATTAGAGATGGCATCTCTGATGGCTTGTTGGCAACGCTGCCACTGGTCTTCCGCATTTGCTGCTGGCGACATAGGACTTAGATTGAGATTAAAAGAGACTCGATCGGCAAAGGCTCTAGCGGTCTCTTGCGATTGTAGCCGTCCAACGTCAAACTTCCTCACAGTATTTCGTTGATTTCGCTTCGTTCTGGATATTCGCATTCGTACCTTGGCTACAACTAGATAGTGATCCGCGTCCACGTTGGCTCCTCGGAAGTCCGGACACCCAGAATACTGGAAGAGCGGCTTGCGTCGATCGCAATGTGATCGATTTGGTTGATGGTTTTGCCATTAAAAGAGCCATGTCCCCTTGTGAATATCAAGACATTGGAACCGCGTAATAGCTACGACAACTTTTCGTCCCGCCGAAAAGTCGACTAGCCTGAGTCCGTTGTCCTATGTGATGTCGTACATGCTGTGCTTTCCGACCACGTTACTAAAGACGTTCTCTTTTCCTAGCTTTGCGTTAAAATCAGCCAAGACAACGTCGTGGGTAGGGCATTGTTCATACGTGTTGTCCAAGAGCTGGTAGAAGGCATCCTTCGTCGCGTTGTCCATCTCGTGAAGGACGTAAGCGTACAGTAGGCTAATGTTGGCGAATTTACCTTTGATTCGGATAGTTATGAGGCGCTCGTTCACATGCCTGAAACTCAGAACTTCTTGCCTAAGTCTGCCTCTAATAACAAATCCGCACCCGAATAGACGAAAATGTCTGTAGCAATCGCCGTAGTAGATGTCGCAATTTTTCATCCTCCTTTTGCCCGGCTCATTCCATCGCACTTCTTGGATGCGGTTATGTCTGCTTTGCAGCAGTCTATGGCCTCCGTAGTTGTTCGGCTGCACGTGGTTTGTTTGGACCTATCATTCCACGTGCTGGCACGAAGATCGTTGTGCTTTTAACGTTTGCAAGGGTCGTCAATAGTAAAATCATCTGTATCCGAGTCTGTTGGTTGCTTCGTAACAAGTGTTTTTTTACGTGGTAGGGAAGTTAACCCGACGGCACAACCCTGAACCTGGAGGGCCAGATCCTTTTTTTATAACCCTAGAACACGGGGCCGGGTATACCGGCCCACTACGGGAGTATGAGCGATGCCGTTGGCCCATTGAGGGCTCCTCCCCCACCATTTCTATTCCAAGGCCCTGATTAACCTTGGAAATTCCTTACCGAACTGTTATCCGAATATGTCGAAGCATCTCGCGCAAGGTGTTCACCAAGTCCAACTTAACTGGAACTGTAGACGTCAGCGCCACTCCATCTAGGTAATTCATCCGCTGCCGTCTGGAACAAGAAGAAATGCTCTAGTGTGAGAGCACTCTTCCCCTTTCTAATCTGCTGCCGCCAAAAATCTTCCAAAGGTCTTGGTTTCCCTATCTCCGATCGAGGTACTAGGCACTCAGCGGTCACCACGTGAATGTTGAGAGTAGGAGTTGGTAGGGCTAGGCTAAGTGAAAACGCTTGTGTTTTCATATAATCCCAAAATTTCAACTCAATTTCTACTCGACCTTCTCGACTCTGTATATAAGGGCTGATTTTTAAAATGTTGCAATAAGATGTCCCCTGAATTTGATTGTTTCTTATAACCACATTTATTTAATTTCTTTTATTTCTAAAAACAGTATTTAGAACATACACTCCGTCTCACTTGATTACGAACAGGCAGTTTTTTTTTTTTAATGTTACGATATTTTTCAAACCCTTCGCTAATCTGGGAAAAAGCAATTGCACAAGGAATGAAGGATGTATTATGTTTATATTGTAAAAAAAAATGGGATTAAGTTGATAAATGCAACTTTTATGACGCTTTTCCCAAAAAGGTCATCAAATTTAGATATTTTTTTGTCTCACTTGATTACGAACAGTAGCTAAATCTACCTGTTAGAAGCTTAAAAGGTAAAAAAACAATACAAAATTTGTTTGTATGGTTTTATTCAAAGAGTAGCAATAGTTTTTAGTAATGGGTACTACTTCCTGATCGCTGAATCACTTCAAGTAACCTGCTGTGTAGAGATTCATAGAGTGGTGTCAAATAATCTTGCGAAATTTCGGACCAGGCTCGTTTTATGGCTTCAATAATCTCTTCCGTTTCATCATATTGCCTTCCTCCTTCGTAGACTTTTCTTGAAAGCCAACCCCACACGTTTTCCATGATGTTCAGGTCGGGTGAATACGGCGGCCATGCAAGTAGGTTTACATTTTGGTTCTGAATCCAGGCTTTTGTTGTCCGTGCGGTATGTATCGGTGCATTGGCTTGTTGGAAAGTCCATCGCTGTCCACCAAACATCTCCGAAAACTGCGGAAAAGCTCTTTACAGTATCGATTTGTAAGTGATTGCCGTCATTTTGGAGCTTTGGAAATCCACAGTTCCGTAATAGCTTATTGCTCCCCATACCATTACACCACCTCCACTGCCTGTTCGTAATCAAGTGAGACGGAGTGTATATTTATTGGCAATACTCGTAAATTTGCATAGTTTGAAGTAGATTTATTTTTTTGTAAATTTAAGAATTTTCAAATATCATCTACCACTAAAAATAGTTTTGTACGAAATTATGTTTGCCCCCACCGCAGTAATTTGCATTTCAAGATTAAAGATCATAAGCTCCTTCACGAATTTACAACGCTACCAAAGCTAATAAACAAGGTTTTTGTTTTCTTTATTAGTAATTCCAGTTAATATTTAACAATTTTATCATCTTGTATTATTTTTCATTCAAGAAAAACGTGGCCCCATATTTCGTCATTCGCGTCACGCATCTACTTTCCGCTAAAAATTGAGTTTTAAATTTGCATACTTCTGCGATTGCTATTCTAAATTTCTCAGAAGGAGTTACACGCACTATGTGTAGCGAAAAATCTCAAAAGAGGGAAATCAGTCAGTTGCATCCAACTTACTGATGATGCGCGCTCTGCAAATCAGTAAAAAGAAAAAACAGTTTAAAAATAGTTTGTAAAGCAGGAGAAAGTGTACGGTGAGGTATAAAATAAGTAATTGTGTGTATACATTTTGTTGTTAATAAATAATTACTGTGATCAGTGTGAATTGTCATTACCTTACTTACTTACTTAGGTGGCTACAGTTCTGGGTTCTGCGCTTCAACCAATAAGCCTCTCCATTTAGCTCGGTCTTTAGCTAATTACCTCCAGTTGCATACTCCCAAGTTGGTCGGGGTCCCCATGAACTTGTGCGCGCCACCTACGACCGTCCGGATTAGATTCGAAGACTCTGTGGGCCGGAGCGTTGGTGTCCATTCGCTCTACATGTCCTAGCCCTTTAGGATATCTTCATCCTCTTTTAATAAAGTCCATGTTTCAGCGCCGTAAAGCAGAGTCTCCTTAGTCTCCTTTCTCTGCTGATGTTTTTTTAAAGTTTATAGCAGAGCCAAGGTAGACAAAGTCCCTTACTTCCTCGAAGTTATAGCTCCCACTGTGGCGTTCTGTCCAATTCGTCGGTTGTGATTGTCCCTTCTTCTTGACAACATATACTTGGTTGTGCCCTCGTTTATCGCTAAACCCATTTTGGCCGCTTCTGCTTCAATAGGGGCGTTCACATTCTCAAACATATTTGACAAGCACGGCATGATGAATGTTTGATGGATGGAAACCATTAGCGTTCACATTTGTCAAACATGCTGTCAAACATCAGTTGTAATTTGAATTTCAGCCATGACGGATGTTGTAATCACAGTTCTAGTAATCGATGCAAGTTTAGAAGATGGAGAAAAAGAAGAAGAAAAAAGGAAAACAAACAGAGGAAGCGAATTTGGACGAATGGCTAAAAAGTGACCAAATTGTTGTTTTTTTAATTTACTGGACGAATTAAGATTGACTTCTCCCTTTTTTATGCCTATGTATCTCTCTTTCTTTTCCGGTCTGCAATTAGGTTTTATATGGTTTTTCTCAAAGTAATTAGTAAATTGCATAAATCTCTAAGTGGTGCATATTTCCGTTCCCGTCATTTCAGATATGTCCTTTATTTTAATGACTGCCTCTTTTTACCCATATAAAATCTACCCGTCTCGTGCGATACGACCCGTGATAATGTAGCCAGGCTCTGAGAAATACCTTTGCCTTTTTTTTTAGGAAGGTAGAACGGGTTTTGAGCACAATTTTGTGAGTTTTTCTTAAGCATTTTGTTTACAGTCACTTTTATGGACCTATTTTTATTGCACCTAAAAATGTGTTGGTTATTTCCATTCGGTCCACCGTTGCATATGGTTCTATTTCTTTTAATATTGCCAAAAGAATTTTATATGCTTTATTTATTTTTATTCTGTTTTTATAACCTTCGCTTTTAATTTGCCATGTCTCTGGAAAGCTTTGATACATTTCAAAAACTTCTCTCCAAAAATCACAATTTCCGATTACAGCCATATTTATAGGTACGATGCGCACTGGTTGAAAGTTTCTTGCAAATGAAATTTCTTCCCGGCATGACAAGCAAGCGTTCACACTCTCAAATTTGCTTGTCATGCCAGGAAAATATCAAAACATTTTGAAATCCATCAAGCATGCTTGACAAGCCGCTGGATGGAGCGTTCACATTATCAAAATCAAAGCAATCATGCCGGGCTTGTCAAACATGTTTGAGAATGTGAACGCCCTAATGCTTGCAAACACATCGGTGACAGCCCGCTGAGTTCTTCCAATTATGTCAATATCGTCGGCGTATGACGTATTCCTTTTATTAAAGGACTGCAATTGTTTAATGCACTACCAGTTAATTTAAAAACTCAGACGAATATGAATATTTTTAAAAAAAAGATTTAATAGTGTATGCCAAACAAAAATTTTAAAGAAAAACTTATAGACATAGAAATGTTTCATTTTATACAGGGTGTCCGCCGGGAACGTGTACTACTTTGTTTTGCCGCCATTTTGGTAAACATTTGTCTTGACAGTTCATATTTGGCAGTCGTGAAGTAGACACGTGGCAAATTTATTATGGAAAAATATTCGATAAACCAACGTGTTTTAATCGTTAAAACATTTTATCAAAATCAATCATCGATTACTGTGACGTTGAAATTTTTGGGAGAAACAACGTGCCAACAAAACGCACTATTTATCGTGTAGTGAATGATTTCGAAGAAAGAGGGTCTGTAGGTGATAGGCCCAAGCATGGGCCACAACGTACTGCAAGATCGGCTGAAAACATTACTGCTGTTCAAGGAAGTGTTCAAAACAATCCATCAACCTCAATTCGACGCCGTGCTCAGGAGCTTGGTCTTCAAAGAACAACTTTGGCCACAATTTTGCACAAGGATTTGCATTTGTTTCCATTTAAGATTCAGTTGACACAAGAGCTTCTTCGAGAAGACCATTTACGCCGCCGTACATATGCCAATACGATGTTACAGCTAGCCCATGACAACCCCGATTTTCATGAAAAAATCATAATGAGTGACGATTGGCCTCCGCGGTCGCCTGATTTGACTGCTCCTGACTTCTTTTTGTGGGGATATCTGAAAAGCAAGGTTTATGCAAACAAACCAGAAACGCTTGAGCAACTTAAACAAAATATTCGTGATGAAATTAATGAAATACCGCGTGAAATGTGTGAGAATGTAATGAAAAATGTGCTCAAAAGGGCTCGCATTTGTGAGACTAGCAGAGGCGGACATTTACCTGATATTGTATTCCATACATAATTGCCGACATTAAATAAAACATTTATCAATATAAGATCCATTCTCTTTCATTTAATCAAAAATTATAAACAAACAAAGTAGTATACCTTCTCGGCGGACACCCTATATTTACTACTAGCTGGTTGTACCCGCTTCGCTGGGTCTTTAAATGTGCGATTTCAAGTACACTTCTTTAGAGCACTCTCCGTTTTCTCATTAAAATAGTTCAGCCGCTAATCCTTTATGAGGGTCGGGAGGGTAGAATAATTAGGTGCACTCTCCATCATTTTTGAACCTCCGCCATCGACTCCAACTCATCTGGAGAAATCCCTAGACGGCTCCAAGAGAGATATCGGACTTGATCCAACCATCTATTTATAGGCCTACCGAGGGGTCGCTAACTTGATGGTGCGGCAATCATGACACGTCTTGGAAACCAGCTGGGGACACGATCTACGCGACGAAACAGTCAAAGCATAAATCCTTCCGTTCGAAAAAGTAGCTGCTCTACATTGAGTGCCTCGCGTACTCTGGTGTTACACAACACCGCGAAGGAACCTCTTTCAGCAGCTTGTATCCGCGACTGTAGGTGAGAGTTGGAACATATACCAAGTTAAAAACCGATAATTAGGTTTGAACACTATAGGTAAGTTCGGCCTTCCTTATAACAGATTGACCAAATTCTCTCAAAATTGATCCAGTTTGACCATTTCTACAGAATAACTCGACATTGCTTTTTCCATCACTCGTGAATAAGACCCCGAGATACTTAAACGTATCCACCTGCTTCTTTGAGACTCTAAAAACATGCAGAGTGTACTGAATAGGCGTTATGGAAACAATCAATACTTCCGACAAACGACCAAGGATGACCAAATCATTCCCAAAGAGAGGATGACTAATCCTTAAGTCCCCCCACTTTGCAACATTCTCTCCCACAGCTGCACTGCAGCATCCAGTCCATATATACAATGAAGAGGCGAGGTGACAAAAAGCACCCTTGCCCCCCTGCCCAACCCCCACAATGGAGGGTATTGATTTACCGCCATTTACCCGAACACTGCTTTTATAATTTGTATATATGTATGTATATACCGAATCGCCCTTATCATAGTCTAACACATGATTTCGCCAAATACACAAAACAGGTGTATACACGTTCAGCATGCTCCCAGGCCTTTCCAAGAATCATTCTGAGAGTGTATAACTGGTCGGTCCTGCTTCTACCGGGACGAAAAACGCATTGTTCAACCCCTAAACTATCCTCAACCAAAGCTCTGGCTTAAAATAAATATACCCTTGTAGTTGGCGCAATCTTTTGTCCCCTTGTTTACAAAGAGGGACGATCACTCCCATTTGCCAATCACCAGGTGTTTCACCGCATTTCCATGTCACTTTAATGACACGTTAGAGTCATTGCACTCACTCTTTACCAAAAGCCTTTAGCATTTCTGGCCGGATTTCATCCAAACTTCGCCAACTTCCAGCGATTTGATCGCCAAAATCTCGATCTCATTTAATAAAATGGAAAAAAAAATTACAATGTTCCTATGTCTGTATGTATGTATGTATTATGTGTACATATGGTCGCGTATATTGCCAAATCTCTTAATAGCATGAAGGTTTGAAAATGTCTTAGATTTGGCATTGGCAATTTTTACTCCAGAAGAGATCACACACTAAAGTTCAAAACAGCGCGCCCATATACTCACATACACACACTATTGCAGCGGTAGCCTCTGCTGCATGGCTGCTGACAGTAGTCTTCATTAAAGGAAAATTAGAGCAATTTTTAATACAATCTTCCCCGGGAAATGCAGATCATAACAGTGAAAACTGCATCCAAATCCCTTCAGTGGTTCCCGAGATTATCCCAGTCATTCATGTTTTGAGGACTTCCTTTCATACGATGTAGTTTGTTTGATGAACATGAATATGCTTGCACTCTACTGGTGGGCCATTGATTGCAATGACTCACGCATATCTGTGATATTTTTATATCTCAAATAATTATATTTTTGCTTATTATTTCTGTAATAAGAATCATAGAATAATGATTTATATGGTATCTCAATCTCTTCAGTAGGAAATGTACTAATCGAGGAATTAAGTCATATTCAAATCAGTTCAGCCATTTCATAGTCATATGTGTGTAAAGCATAGAAAAACTATTTTTGTCAGTAAAAAAAACATATAAAATGGGTTTAAGAGCCCAATAACGGATTCAGGATACTAAAATGTATCCTAAGTTATTCCTCTTACGACAAATCGATTGATATATATATTGTTAAGGTACCGTTACGTACTTACTCCCTATTCGCGGACAAACAGAAAAAATCCGTTCTCTTTTATAGATGTAGAGATTTAAGTGATGTTATAAAGTTTTTTATAAACTAATAAACTAATAAACTAATAAAATAAAAAATAAATAAATAAAATATAGTACGGACTTTTGATAGCTTGTGCCTCTGGTGTTGGCTTGTGAGTTCCGCACAATTCGTTCAAGTATAATATTAAAGAAGACGCATGACAGCGGGTCACTTTGTCTAAAACCTTTTTTGACATCGAATATTTCGGTTAGGTGATTACCGATTTTGATCGAGCAGCGAGCGTTCTCCATCGCCATCCTGCACAGACGAACAGGTTTGGCAGGGATGTGAAAACTAGACATGGCTCTATAAAGCTCTTCTCTATAGATGCTGTCATAGGCGGCCTTGAAATCGATAAAGAGGTGGTGAGTATCGATTTGGAATTCTTGGGTTTTCTCCACCATCTGTCGAAGTGTGAAGATTTGATTGATGGTCGACTTTCCTGGCTTGAAACCGCACTGATAGGGGCCAATCATTCTGTTTATAAAAGGTTTCAGGCGTTCACATAGTATCGCAGAAAAGATCTTGTACGCGATATTAAGAAGGCTGATGCCTCTATAATTGGCGCAGTGGAGGGGGTCTCCTTTCTTGTGGATCGGGCAAACGATGCAGAAATTTCATTCATCAGGCATACACTCGTCTGATCAAGTCTTAGAGATGAGTTGGTGTATGTTCTCTACCAGTTTATCACCTGCTGCCTTGAAAAATTAGGCCGGTAAGCCGTCAGTTCAGCAGCCTTGTTAGATTTCAGTTTGGATGTTGCTATGCTCACTCCTCACGGAAATTTTGACTATCATCGTCTATGTTGAATGGTTCATTCTGTCTGAAAGCGGGATGTTGGTCTTCGTCGCCGTTATACAGTCTGCAGAAGTAGTTTTTACATATTCTCAGCACCGACTGTGATTCTACTACGAGGTTTCCATTTTAATCTCTACAGGTTTCTGTACGGGTATTGCTTCTCTGACACATTTTTCTTACCTTTTGGTAAAACTTCCGTACATTGTTCCTGGAATATAGGCTCTCAATATTTTCAATCGCCCGCTTGTCATGCTCTTTCTTCTTCTTTTGGAGAAGCTAGTATTCTTCCCGTCTCTTTTGCTCATAGAGCTCACGAGCAGCTCTCGTCTTTTCATTATCGTCACATGTCATTAGCGTCACATATTTTAAGTGACGGTACAAAAACTTAAAATTTATTTAAAAAAAAAAAAATCATTATTGCAATATTTTAAAAAACAGCACATAAACGTGAAAATAAATAATTATGGCCGCGCCGTAATGAACCTGCACATATTATTGCTTGCTTTTATAAATTTAATTTCATGTCTTTGCCCATTTTAATTGAAACCATTTATTGCCATCAAATCCGAAAATGCTTATTTCTATACGTTCTACATCAAATGCGCGAACCAACTCCTATTAGCCGTGTTTTTTTTAAACATATCCAGCCAGTAGTTGCTAGTAAAGTAAAATTTTACACATAAAACAAATACAACAACCGGCTGCATACTACTCTTGATTTTATGCCCAGCAAAAAGTTACTGGCTGGGAATTTCGTGATACCTAATTTCAGGCGGCGCAGAAACGAATGTTTTTTAGTTATTTGTTGTTGCTGTCACTGCGAGGTTGCTTGGTTCCTAGAGATATGTTCGTATAAAATCGGCTGGCTTTGGTTGGCTAGCAAATTGTTTAAATGAACTGGCTGGCTAGGTTTAAAAAATAGCACGGCAATTGCATACGTTTATGCATACATAGATACTCGTATTCGTAAGTCTATATACATAACATATACTGCCACCAAATCAAACCAAACCAAGCATCCAACTAATGCACAATATTCATTCCGATCGCATAAATATTCTTTTGCGATGCATTCACTTGTTTCGTTATGGCTCAGAGTCACATCGACTCTGTATTTCCGGCACTATATTGTTGACTCTATATTGTCGACTCTGTCTTTATGGGGTTTTTGTCATAGCAATATAGGGACAATGAACAGGCGGATGAACTGACAAAGTTGTGGTCAACTAATGGATATTAGTGGAACGGACACTTCTGCACTGCCACCAATAGTAAAACTATACTCTGTAAATGAAGATATTTGTAATAAAGAACGTGTCCAACTCTTCCTGTTTATCCTGTTTATCCAGAGAGTGCTATATATTACAACTCGGGACTGAAGATAAACCGAAACGAAACAAAGAGCATTCCTCTATCCGCATTTTAACTAGAATAATCACCGGACACTGCACCATTAGAGTTATGATCCGCATATGGAAAGTAGAGTCAAAGGATTTATGTAAAATCTGGAAAGACCAGGAAGAGGTATAATCTATCCAACATTTGCCGTGCCACTTGCCCGCTCTACAAGAACGACGTCTACGCACATTGCATTGAAGATTTAATATCTTGAACATACCTAGATTTATAAAGAGTATAAACTGATTAACAAACTGGATGGTACAGGTATTTTGTAAAAAAAAAAAAATTGTTTCCTTAACCACAGAAGGGAATAGACCTTTAGGTCTCCGAGTGGATGAGATCACACACTCTTCCTAACCTATAAAATTCGAAATTTAAATAAATAAGCTTTACAGAAAAAAAATTACTTTATTTTAACTTTTTGCAAAATGTGTTCAATTTGCCCCCCAATTTCATGGATTTTATATAGTAATAGTAAACTATTCGATTAGTTATTGTAATCAAAAGAAGGCAATTTTACACTGACTTTTGTGAATTACTGTATGTATAGTAATCTTTTTTATGCGTAAATTTTTCCATTTAACGGTAACTTAAGCTGTATAGAATCATTCAATTAATTCATACTATATTAACATCAGGGAAGTATTATTTACACTTTTAAAATGTTACGTTTATTGTTTTTACTCATTATAGCCATATATATGCAAAAGCCTTCATCTGCTGCACGTCCAGAAATGATTTGGATGGATAGTAAAAGTATAGAGAAGGAGCGTGATTACTTAAAAACGCGCGATACCATTCAGGTAATTGGTCCTCTTGAAATAAGTGTAAGTAAATATATATATATTTATTTATTTTTATTAACAGGAACAGCGCACTCGACTTGTTCATAAACATGACTTGCAAATGGATCCATTCTTATCAGGAATGGCTGATCACAGTAGGCAAGAGTCAGCTGATAGTGGTTTGAGTTTGTCGTCAAACAACTTTTCAGTAACTCCAGACTATTTATCACAAATTGGAGATAGTATGGATTGTATAAGTGGTAAATATAAATATATACATAGTTTATTGTTGTATAAAACTAGCTTACCCGTGCTCTCCTTGCTTCGCCCGCCTGCCACTTTTAAGCCAAAAAAGTCTTTTGTTGTTAGGCCTTTATATATTTAAAAGGATGTTAGGATGTGTAAACTCAATTTTAGCTTCCCCAGTAGGAATCTACGAGGACAAAGTGAAGTTCTCGGCCTGACAATGAAAGACTGCGATTTTCAGTTAAAAAATGATTTAATTTTTCTACATAATCTCCCTTGACTTCAACGCACTTAGTCCAGCGTTTCTCCAACATCAGTATTCCTTCTCGGAAGTGAGAGTCTGGAAGTCTGTGAAAATATTCATCTGCGGCCCTCTCAACTTCTGCATTGGATGCGAAGCGCTTGACAGAAACAAATTTCTTCAAGTTTGGGAGCAGACGGAAGTCTGAGGGTACCTAATCAGGTGAATAGGGGGGATGGTCGAGCAAATCGTATCCCAAATCTCGCAGTTTTCGCATCGCTAACGCACACTTGTGTACAGGTGCATTGTCCTGATGAAAGATGATTTTTTTCTTCTTCAAGCCAGGCCTCTTCTCGCGAATTTTGGCATCAAGAAGGTTGAATAATATTCGCCTGTAATTGTTCTGCCTTTCTCAAGGTAATCAAGGATCCCTTTCGCATCGCAAAACATACTGGCCATGACCTTTCCGGCAAATGCGATCGACTTCGCTTTCTTTGGCGCTGAAGCACCGGATTCCACCCACTGCTTCGACTGCTGTTTCGTTTCTGGCGTGTAGTAGTCGACCCATGTCACATCCATGGTGACAAATCGCCTCACAAAATCGGTCGGATCCCTATTGAATCGGTTCAAAGATTGCCGCGAAAATCGTTTGCGCATTTGCTTTTGATCGGCATTCAGCAAATGCGGCACCATCTTGCGCAGAGCTTTCGCATCCCTAAGTTTTTGTGCAAGATGTATCGCACCCTCTCTTCCGATATACACACAGCCTCAGCTATCTCACTCACCTTCACTTGCCTATCGTCCAACACGATATCATGCACTTTTTCGATGGTTTCGGGTGTGGTTGCGGTTTTTGGCCGTCCTTCACGTGGGTAATCTTCGAGGGACGTGCGACCACGTTTAAATTCAGCTGCCCACTTTTTAACGGTTGACATGGAAGGAGCAGAGTCCCCGTAAACTTTTGTCAACTTTGGATGAATTTCCTTAGGGGTTAACCCATCCAAAACGAAGAATTTTATGACCGCACGATATTCAAGTTTATCCATTTTAACGAAAAACACGCAAGACGTCTACTGCAAAAATTCGTGTAAACAACCTACTTGAGAGAACAAGTTGAAACTTGTCATACGAACTAATGAGAAGTGCACCCAGGCAGGAAACATAAATTGTTGCTGATTGGAACGCTATCTCTGCATCAGGCCGATAACTTTTCACCTTGCCCTCGTATCTCCGCTAAAACACAGCCAACACGCACATAAGTCGCCAAGCAGGCGAAAGGAGACGAAAACACCTAGATTACCACCCGCTTTCCGCTAGCCAGCTCTAAAAAAATGTAATCATCACTGAGTGCAGATTCGAGATCATTAAGAAAAAATTAATTCAATTCTGAATTTTTGAATTCTGATATTGTATTTTTGACATTGATTTGAGCATAAAATCTGTATCTTTAAAAGCTCTAAGGCCCAAAACTAATTTTATTAAAATCGAAATACCCGAAGTTGATGTTACTATTTATCTTCTTGAGTTCCTTTGTCTCTTTTCATGGTCTCTCAAAATCAGAACCGAATAAAGAGCTTTATAAAAACCTGCCCCAGGAGATTTCCTAATCAATCTTCTTCCTATTTCGGCGAGGTTATGATCTGAACCCAAAAGATCATAACGCTCCCACTTCAGAAAATATCATCAGGGGCCTCACTCTGTATTGCTACTCTAAAGTCAAATCATTCGAAATCCAAATTTATGAAAATCGAACAAACTTTTGTTGCCAACTTCAATGTCAATTTCTTGTCGCAAATCTGGCACTCTGTATTGCTAAACGAAATGTCAAAGTAATTCGAATTCGCATCATTTTGTTCTATTGCTATTTGGTTTGCGGATGTTGAGATAAGCAATTGTGGGTCTTTTAAAATGTAAGTATTTTATGACATAAAAAGTTATTTTTAACTTAAAATACAATGAAAGTGATATACATAAAGTAATTTTGTGAAATTACTTGATTAAAACGTGTTTGAAAACATATGAAGGCAGTCCACCAAAAATCAAATGTAAATGCTCCACCTTAACTTCTCTTGAAGGGAAAGTAATATATTGGCTGGATCTCACCGTAGCAGTGGATATAATGAGTAAAGTAGGGAATACACGGAACCACTGTTGTACCAACGGTTTGTCGGCTTTGGTGTTGTATACGAGTCGGTACGACGGTTGTATCGTGTATTTCTCACTTAATACTCTCAGTTTCGGGTTGAACCAACCAATGCTATATTTTTGTTCTACCTTTTATCACTTAGCTCCATTATATTCGATCTATCTCTAATTCGCCTGCGTTCTATTCTTTCTCCTTGTGTGTCATTTTGTTGAACCACAATTTGACAGCATCTAATTCCATTTCTATAACATATATTTAACTATCATTCTCAAATATAAATAAAATACAAAATTCTTTGGAACGAAATTTGCTTCAAAGTGACATTTCAGCGTTCGATACTCGAAGCTAGATTCGCACATTTCATAGCCCTAGTTGGCAATATTTCCATTCGATCCTGTTTTCTTGCAGAGTGCCGGCTAAGATTAGTATCGCAAAGCACTTTCGCAATAATTAGAATTTCGAGTAGCAATACAGAGTGAGGCCCCTGGTCTCCCGATTTTTGATCACTTCGTTACTGAGGCAAATATCAAATGAGGGCGTTGTTGCATTTGTTTGATCCAGGAGTTTTTATGCCTGCCTCTCTTTCACGATTTTTTTTAGAATGTTCATTGATATTGATTTTTAACCGGGCTCAAATGATCTCTTCTTTGAAAATGATTTCCTAATCAATAAAAAAAAGAATCATTATAATCCCTTCAGCCTTTTTCCGTGTAGCCTTTGACAAATGAATGTCAACTTCATTTTATAATACAGTAGGGATTATATCGCTGTTATCTCCGAATAAGTCCGAATAAGGTTTTTACGAAAAGAAAAATTGAAAAAGTTGCCCAGAAAATTGGAGAATTCGGGAAAAAATGAAATGAAAATGCTTCCCTTATGTGTAGTCCCTCGAGATGTATTTGCAGACTATGATTACGATGTTGACCATTCATAAGTTCTGGCTTTATTTGATAACAATATAGAAGACAGAACAGCATCTATTACGTAAACACAAATAGCTGAATTTGAATATATAAACGTCTTACTGAGGTATCTTCTTGCATGTGCTCTACATACGTCTTCAGACTTTTAATACATGGCTATAGATCTAGGACAGTTTATTATTTCATAATTTTTGAGACTATCATTTTACAATTTTTCTTACATTGTTACATAATATTAGAACTATGAGCGGTTTACCACAAATAATTGTTGACGAATGGGACTTGCATCTTGTCATCCTATTTTACTTGCTAGCAAAATCTTAGTATTCTTCCTTTCCCTTAGAAAATGAAGTAAAATGAAGTTTTTTTTTTTTATGTGATAAACAGACAGGTTACTTATCTCGCCAAGTCGAAAGGTTTCGTCCTCTGTAGTCCTTTGTAGGACTGTATTGTTCACATGTCCGATTAGTCGGTTTCTATGCTTTTTCGCGAAGCTTCTATACTCTGTTCAATTTATATTTTCAGTACAGGGCTTATGGAAGAGCTTTTTCAAACACACTGGTGCCTGCTGGTGTTTGCATGGTACTCTACTTAAGGAATTGCCACTGAAATTAGAAACAGAACCCTGAGTTACATGGAAATTGTTTTTGTAATATTCCATAAACCCACATACATTCCACTATAACCTGTCTGCTCCCCGGCTGTGAGGAGACTGATCGCCAATTTGCCTCTCGCTTATTGTGTTTATTTAAAAAAAAAACACATTGATTCAGAGTTACCATTCGTCCGTTGATGGAAATTATAATACCCTTTTCTTTGGTTTTTGCTATGGAGATTTCAGAACTGAAGCTTCCTTAGAGCTTTTGGGAGCATATATTTTAAGTTTAAGGAAAAAGGTGTTGTCGCTGTGTGTTTTTCTGCTTACATCTTTTCGTTTTTTTTTCTTGAAAAAACGGTTAAAATGCAGCTTTACAATATTTGTTGGCTATTTGTTTTAAGGAAGAATTACTATTTAAGCAAGTTTTTGATGGAGTTCGGTTCATTAATTAACTGCAATTTTGATTTTGAAGTGCCAAATAGTTTTTTTGTTCATGAAAGTAAAAATAAAAAGAAGAGGGTTTCGTGTATAATATTTAAAATAGTGCAGTGCAATAAACATTTACACACATTACATACATTTAGGTTTTTTTACGATTTTTTTCCTGTGATTTATTTTTACGCTAAAAGAAATTAGGCCTTTTGGGGGACTCTTAAAAAAACTTGCCTACTATCTTACTTCTTGGTGGTGTGGAAAAAAATAGATTTAATTTAATTTAGATTTAGTTTACGGTCTAAATGTTTCTGTTCATGAAATCTTAATAAACAGTAGGTAACCCTACCGACATTTGTGAGAGAATTATGCCAATTTATAATGCTCACTATGGCAACCATGTGAGAGCGTTGAAATGGAGATAAATTCAGTTTGTTCTCAGAACTGAGCTGGGAATGTTTCCCGAGTAACCAGTCCATTTCTCTACATTTGATTTCGAGTTCTTTACGTTTCATTTTCACGTGCGAATTCCATTTCAGCCTTGCCAGTAAATGAAGATGAGTGAGCATTTAACGAAATCTCGAGGTGATATTTGGTTTTTGCAGTCTCTAAATGTCCGCAAACGCTTGGTGTTTGAGCAGACAATCACAAATTCTTATTTATTACCCCCATTCAAGCAATTAGTGGCAGTAATCATTAGATCATCGTGTGGTTTTCTTGGGTTCAGCATCTTTTAATATTGGAAATTTGTTTTTAACAGAACGTACTATTTAAGTTTAATTAGAAGTGCTTATACCATTAATTTTAATCTTAATATTTTATTTTCAGAGAGTGGAGATTTAAATTCAGTAAGTGGCCTGGAGTCACCCGACAATTTGGTTTCATCATTGCAGGTGTGTTTTTATTGTTTTTATTACATATTCTTTTCATAATCTTGAACATTCTTTATTGGTTATTTTTATCACTTTGCTGTATATTAAGATTGATCAAAATTCAGAGACCATGGATAATTTCCAGAACAATATAATATGTATAATCATTATTTTCTCATGGGGTCCTAGTTTTGTCCCATTTTAAGACTAAATGGATTTTCAGATTATCTGGTTCGGTTTTTATGATCTATCTTCAAAGAATACATTCTATTACAATGGTACAAGATGGAAATGAAAGTTAACTAAGCAACCGTATCTAATTTATTATTGTCCTGTCATATATAATTAATAAGATATTTGACTGGGCGCAGCGGTGGAGTTCAATGTTCAAATCCCAGGAAACACCAAAAGTTTTGTCCATGGTGCCATCTCTCACAAACGTCTGATAAACATCTGAGAGTATTGTTATCATGTGAAAGCTTCTCAAAAAAATAAATTACCAGTCGGATACGGCATAAACTTATAGGTCCCTTCCCATCGTGCAAAAAATATAACGAGTAGTTGCAAGAAGCACCCCTTCATGGGCTGTTTGTGCCAAATATTTATTTTTATTTTAGAATCAATCTTCTGTGGGACATCCTGTATATTTTAATAAATTTTTACATATTTATTCGACGATAATGCTCTCTGCTCTCTGCAAATCTACGGATTCACTAAAATACCAAATGGAAGGCTATCACCCCTATCGTGGAATCCGTCGGGGGGAATTATTCACCGAAAAAAATATTTCGGCATCGTCAAATCCGCAAAGTGAACAGTTCCCCGTGTGGGTAATGTGAATCAGTTCCACTGTATCGTGGAAAACATTCGAATCGGATTTTTCCCAAACAAAATGACATTTCTCATCCGCATCAAAATCATTGCGGATTTCTGGCTTGGCTGCTGCACATCGTCTTCTTTGTATAAACAATTTTTGTTTACATATAAATTACAGGAATAAAACTACAACTGCTTTCTTAAGCCGAACATTTTTGATAAACCTATGCAATATTGAACTTTATTTAAATCAGAAATAAATAAAAAATATTGTTTCTAGGAACATACATACATTTCATCTGGAAGTTCCATGAAATCATCCACTGTTGCTATTAATCTCTGTCGTACTCTTCTCTGGGAAATCTGTTCATCTTCTTCCTCTTCTGCTTCCAAAACAGCTATCCTATCCATTTGTGTGCCTTATTTTTATTTTAATCACTTTTTAAAGAAATTTTCGTTTTACGAAACGAATGTAGCTACACAAATTTTTATTGACAAATAAAAGACAGCTGTTTGACAGTGAAATTACCTTTCCCCAAAGCCTGTCGATAAGGAGACGTTCTCGGCGGATTCCACGATAGCAGTAGAAAGTGAAAGGGAATCGAATAGGTGAAGTGAAACTCAATTCCGACGGATTCCACGATAGGGATGTATATTATTTTGGCGGGTAACAGAATATGCAAGTCTCAGTTTGCTAACAGATATACATACGAGTACATAAATCAAGTACACAACTTAGGTGAAAGAAATTGTATTTGAGACAGGAATAGCTTGAGATTTTGCTGGGTTTAAGAGCAGCCTGTTTACCGGCGACTAGTTACGTTTCTAAGAAACATGTTCAGCCATACTGCTTATAGGATGGGATGAATACAGCTGATCATCACCCACATAACATATATGTATGTAAGTGTGCTGAGGAATATTTGCAAACTGAGGGCAAGTCATTCAGGCAAGTGTTTCATTCAGTATCTGCTTAGCTATGAGTCAAATCGCAAGATCTTGGAGGCTAATTGACAGGTCCAGCTCTCGAAATTAACGTATTGACAAATTGTTATTTCAATAAGTCGATTTTTTTCTATCGCCCTGTGGCACGTAGAGCCATCCTGTTGAAACCACCTCTCGCCGAGATCAATGTCATCTATATTTTTAAAGAAATATTGATTGATCATGATATAATCGATTTCTATTGACAAGAGTTGGGCTATCGTGAATTTATGTTCACAGCTATAACTGTGAATGATTTTTTATTCACTGTGAATACAACCTATGAATGTGAATGTATGGCACTCATTTTTTTACGAAAAAAAAAAAATTCTTTGGGAAGAAAATCAAAACACCATAATTAAATTATAGATCTATCAATAAATTATTATATTATTGACTTCGTGTATCGTAAAATTTAGGTATTCAGAAAAAAAATATAAAAATAAGAGATCATGTTGGACCAAACGCTGGTTGTTAAAAAGAAAGCACTTACGAGTATCATATATAAATGTGCTTAGTGAATTGAGACTGCAACCAGATGACTTCCGGTGATTTGGTCACACCATTAATTGAGAAATTAAACACGCGGTAAAGAAAATCTATTTCACTGCATGAACGTTTGTCTGGTACACTGCGATTTCTTGCGAGAGAGGAAAAATATAGTGATCTAAAGTTCTCAACAATAATTTCTGCGCCATCCTTAAGTAATATTATTCCAGAAACGTGTGCGGCTATAATTCATTCATTCTTCGTTCGTTGTTGGTTTTGTCGTTTACACTTTCGGTAAAAGAACGAAAGTGTAAAGCCACATTAAGTTTCGCGAATCAACGACTGTTTGGTAACGTTTTTCAAGTGTGAGTCTATTAACGATAATTTGTGAGATTATACTGAGCATAAATGTCAAAAAGAGTGGACTCAGTGTGTGTGTCTATTCGCAATAATTTGACAGACTATAATGAATATAAATGTCAAAAAGAGTGGGCTCAGTTTGACAGTTCGTAAGATCTTTCTACGCCAAAAAAAAACTACCTTTAGGCGTTTTTCTTTTTTCGTTCAGAGCATATTCGGAGCGCACTCTATGAGCTCAGAATAAATTGACCGATTAGTTTGAACAAAAAGCTGAGCGCAGGCAAAGTTACGTTTGACAGATGGCAAAATAAAGAAATAAAAAATCCAAAACAATTAAATTGGCGGCGAGGTTTGTTTTTTTTTTTGGTGTAGGACTTACATATATATATAAACTAGCGGGTACCCGCGCCTAGCAAAAAAGAAAACAACTGTCAAGCAGGCGCCTGGGCACACAACTGTCTGGCAGGCGCCTGGGGCAACAACTGTCAGGCAGGAGCCTGGAGCAACAATTGTCAGGCAGGCGCCTGGGGCCAACAGTGAGTAAGTGGTCCAACCTTAAATAAATATATATCAATTTTTTTTAGTACTTAAGTACTATAACACTAAAGTAGTGAGCAAACTACTGGACTGATGGTATTCGTAAAGTACTATAATACTAAAGTAGTGGACCGATTTTGACCAAACTCACAGGAATACTTTCAGGTCAATACCGAAGATTGTCTGAAATTTTGAGCTCAATCGGTTTAGTGGTTTCGGAGTTCTTAGCATACAAACATAGGTACACACATTTTTTCCCATGGAAAAAATCACTCAGTTTTACCCGAATTTTCCAATTTTTCGGGCAGCTTTTCCAATTTTTCTTTACGTAAAAACCTTATTCGGACTATAACAAACATTAAAGAAAAAAAGAGCCAGATCGGTCCAGCCGTTCTCAAGTGATGCGATGACCAACGAACAGTATTTTATTTTTATTTATATAGATTTGGCGCAACAGCTCATTAAGTGCCTAGGCCTAGCTTCTCGCAACCACTCGTGTTGTGTGCGTTATGTTTTTTGCACGAATGGAAGAGACCTACAGTTTTGTGTCATATCCGAAGGGCATTTTTGTTTTTTGAGAAGCTTTCTCGTGACAACAAATACTCTCGGATGTTTGTCAAACGTTCAGGATGGTGAAAAAACTTTTTGGTGTTTTCTGGGATTCGAACATTGAACCCAACGCGCAGTGATCCGACACACTAACCAAAATAATATTTTTTGTCGTAAATAAATAAATAAATATTTGGCGCAACAGCTCTTTTAGTGCCAGGGCTTAGCTTCTCGCAACCACTCATGTTGTGTGCGTTACAGTTTAGTGCCATATCCGAACAGCGATTTGAGAAGCTTTTTCATGACAACAATACTCTCGGATGTTTGTCAAACGCTCGCGAGAGGTGGGACCGTGAAAAAACTTGTTGGTGTTTTCTGGGATTCGAACTTGGAACCTCATGCGTAGTTATCCGACACTAACCACTTACGCCACGGCGCCCACCCAATGGTTTTTAAGCTTTGTTTGTTTGTTTCCAATGGCAGGGTTGGATTTTACTCCAATTTCCTTCGGGCTTACCAGTATATCGCTATTATGTTGATTTCTTGTTGGTTTTTGCTGTTTGAGGTGAGGAGGTGTTGTTGTTCTGCGTTTGTGTGAGAAGCTACAGGCTACATGGTCATTGGCTTCTTAACCGCAAGTCTTTTGCCATTGCACAATTTTGGATGGTTGATATTACGAAGCATGATGATTGGTGCTGCAAGTTTCAATTGCAATATGTGCGGTGGCAGGCCTGGTAAATCCAATGAATTTAAAAATTCTGTGGGATAATTGACCACCTCATCTTCAATCAATGGTATCGACTGACTTGAATGTGAACACTTCTCCAGGTATCTCTTTTAAAATGGCCTCATTAATTTCTGTAACGTCTTTGTTTTTTGTCGCCAATATAGCTCTTTCGCTCAGCCAAACATTTGTCTTGTATTGTTGTACAATGTTTTGAAAAACTTTTCAAATTAATTCTTCTTTTGATTGAACTACATTGCAAAAATTGGCTGGTAACGTTATTAAGCCAGTTTCATTGTCTATCGGCATTTTTCCATCTCCAATTTTCAACAACGGCTTTAAAAATTCATTGGCTGATGGATCATTGTGGAATTGAACACGCACATTTGTGGTTAATGTGAGTGTTCTCACATATCTCACATTAAGCTCATCAGCAGCGGTGGATCGAGGAATTACAGGCAAAGTTTGCCGGAAATCACCAGCTAATAATATTAAGGCGCCACCAAAGAGCTGTTGATTTCCTCTCATATCCTTCATTGTACGATTGAATGCCTCCAATGATCTCTTGTGGGCCATAAAACATTCATCCCACACGACAATTTCACACTGTTGCAACAATTTGGTTTTGGTAATATTACATGTTGGATTTCGTGCTGATGTGCTGTTTGCCGCCGTCCAACAACGTCGCCGCGACTCCAGGGGATGCGAGAGCCAATGTTTTTTTATTTTGCGAACGAATGGTGGCCAAAATTGCTGAAATAAGGAAAGTTTTTCCAGTGCCACCAGGCGCATCTAAGAAATACGGTCCACCACTTTTGTCTGCCATTGCTCGCATCAAAATGTCGTAAATATCTTTTTGTTGTGCGTTTAACTTTGGAACATTTGTTAGAACAAATTGAGTTAAATCATTGCGATCGAAATCATGTTCACGCAGCAAATCTCGATTATACAAATCTTGTAATTGCCGATTTGACGATGGCATGCCTAATTGGGATATCGCTTTGTTTGCAATTGTAAGGCAAATATCTTCGATCATTATGAGAGCTTCATTATGCATTTCTGGTGTTGTTAGCAAATGCGGATTCGATGTTGTTCTACGCATTCGATTCAAAATATCTTCCGCCATAAAATCTGCATAATTTTTCCACAATTGAGATGGGTTCGATGGGCTATGATTATCGCAAATAGTGTACGAATCTGATGAGGCGGTGCAATAGTTGACGATTCAGCGAGCGTAGAATCCCAGTGAGCATCATCCTCCAGCAAATGTAAGCGACGGCATGCCTCCCGATAAGTTGGGCACTCTAATCCATCTACTGTTTTCAAATTTGCAAAGGATGTTGGTCCACGAACGTTGATTAATAGAAGACGTAAATAAAAACACTCGTCATGTCTTGGATGAATTGTATAAAGTCTTCCTAATGCATCGGTTTAAAATACATTTTGATGACCTGGAACTGGCTTCCCTTGCTTGCGTCTTGCAAAAACTTTGGTCGATTTATTCCATGTGTAATACTGCGGGACTTCCGTGTATAATAATTGACTGGCAAATGTGTCACTTAGGCATTTTGCATTTTCTTGAATGAAAAAGTCAATTTTTTTTTTAAAAAAAGAGCCTATGTCTTTCTCTTTGTTTTTCTGAATAGTTTAAAAGAAAAACCAAGTAAATTGGTTGAAAATTACGTGAGTTATACGTAAACGCACAAAATATCAACTTAGTTTTATATATATAGATTATGGTGTCTTGATTTTCTTCCCAAAGAATTTGTTATTCGTAAAAAAAAAAATATTCCCATACATTCACATTTGCAGGATGTATTCACAGTGAATAAAAATCACATTCACCGTTATAGCTGTGAACATAAATTCATGACTTAGCCCTCTAATGTGTATGCCAAGGTATTTCATGCAGTCCGTTTTCTGGATATTGGAATCATTGATTGCTATTTGGAATTCTGGGCTGCCTTAGGGAAAGGTATTGGTAGAAAGATTTTTCGGTATTTATTTCCATTTTGTTTTCGTTGGCCAAGGTAAGTTTGCTAATTGCCTCGTTCATTTCGGTTTCTAACTTATGTTTGTGTTTTATGTCGTTGTTCTTGCATCTGGCCCAAAAGACTACGTCATCGGCGAACATGGCTATTTGGATTTGGCTGGATGTTTGTTAACATTTTGGGAAGGTCATTTATGTATTATGGAAAAGGGTTATACTGAGGACCGAGCCCTGTGGTAGTCCCATTTTAATTTGTTTGAATTTAGTTTACTTGTCTCTAAATTTTACAGAAATCCATTTCTGTGTTATAAAGTTTGTAATCCAGGTAATCACGTTTCCTTTTATTCCAATTTCTTTTAGCTTGCATATAAGGTTTCTTCTCCAGACTATCGTAGGCTGCTTTGAAATCTATATATGTTGCGAGGATGTTTTCTTTGTTATTAAACGCTTCCTTTGCGTGGTTGATCAATTTTGCAATTTGGTAGGTTGCGATAGGTTTTTCCTGAATCCTGCTTGTTTTTTTCGTTATGTGTTGTTAGCTTTCGAGGAAACAGTTAAGTCTGTTAGCTATCATCTTTTCCATTAGTTTTGTCTGTATGAATGTTAAAGAGTTTCGTTATTTATGTTATTCATATATCTGTACATTTTGTTGGAGTTGTCATACCTACTTTTTGTTGCTGATGAAATTGTTTTTAAGCTTTTTCAATCAATAAAAACTTGAACTGGTATTTTCTGTGTTCTCATAACAACATTTGCAAGATGTAAATGAATTTTGATCATAACTTTTTTCTAAACCCTAATTAAATTAGTTTTTTGCTTTCATAATTTAAAACAAATGTAGGTAGGCGGAGAATAATTTTTTTTTTCGAAATGTTACTTTTATAGCATTGATTACTTTAATAATTTTTACCTTATTTTATATTTCTTTTCAGCTAAGCGATAATTTGTGTAATGAGATGCTTAATGATGTACAGAGTTTGGTAAATCCCGTCTCTACCAAGCAAGACGATATAGATTGGTACAAGATAAATTGAAATATGTTTCTATTTGTCCTTGTTTCAATTTTTTCCAATGTATACTTACAAGACAAAATAGATTGGTAAATACAAATGGAGTTGTAATCTTTTTCTTTATAATTTAGCGAAACGAAGTATTTATTTAAATATACAACTAAAGGAAATTGTTCAAGCGCTAACTACACAGAAGTAAAAAAGGGCTTTCTCAATGCATTTTCGTTCTAAAAATTGTGCGAATTGGAAAGATTTTTCAATTTCATTTAATTTTTAAGTGTCAAACTTAATCCGTTCTTAATTCCATTCCGCGGAGCTTTATCATTTTTCAATCCGGTCATGTAAACGATGTAATAGAAAATTTGGTCTATTTATATCTATTCATCGGTTAACCGTATTTCAATCCGACCTTCGTTTACATGGTACTCGAACTGAATTGAATTCGGATTAAATCCGCTATGGATTGGGTCTGTTCCGTACCATTTAACATACAATTTTCTGCTCCTATTTTGAGACAGAGTATATTTGTGTTACATCTGTTAATTCAAGTGGTGTTGATTTACTTTAAGATATATTTTATGGTCATTGAATACAAGATACACTTTTCTGTTCCAAATTTTCCGGGAGTTTTCAATAATTTGCACTATTCTGTCCGGTTTTGTACTATTCTTCATTGAACAAAGGTAATCAATTAACACAAGACCTATTAAAAAACATGTATGATATGTAAGCTTTCTATATAAAAGGTTGTGGAATCTAAGAATGGATATGGTATATATTACATGACACATGTTCTACTGTTCGACTTTGCCTAAACAAAAAAAAGTAAGTATTAGGAGGATATAGGGCAATACATCAAATAGTCGATAAGTACTCGCACAATTTTTGTTCAATATTCTTTATAATTTTTGTGGGGTTTTACCTATAATATGTACAGGGTTATCGCGAATAAACCTTCCCTCGGAATTTTTCCCCCGAACAAATATTAGATACCATCAAAAACAGCGAAAAAATTAATCGGGGAAAAATTAAATATCGCGATTGCGTTGAAAATTCTGCTGAATTGTCATTCATGATACCTATTTCTTTTCCGCGGAATTATTTCCTCTTTTTTGAAGATACCTAATTTTTCTTTAGGGGCAAATTCCGAAACAAAATTTATTCACGATAACCCTGATAGTGTACTATAAGCACACTATTGTAGGGTGGAATCAAGAAACTGGAGGAGAGCGCAGGGCATAGTACCAGCTCGGAACCAGCCTCAGAGGAGACACCACCGGAAGTGGAGCATCCAGTTCCGCTGACGGTAGAAGCACCAACTGCAACTGCAGAACGGGACGCTCGGAGCGCAGAGAATTTAGGTCCATCTCAGATGACTCGTTATCTGAGGAGGAGTCAAAGGACTGTCATGCAATTATGCAAAGGTAATTTGGGATATAAGGGTGACCATTCCAAGGGCATGTATCCTTATCAATAACAAAATTAAGTTTCTCCTACTTTGAGAATTTGCGACGCGAGACTTGGTGCCATTACAGGTTTGCTTGAACATCGACGAAGTACACCGCACCATCATCATCGCTTCTGCATACTGTGCTGGGGATGAACCAGCTGTCCCAACAGAACTGCAGCGCTTAGTGGAGCACTGTAACAAACTCCAAATGCCGCTGCTGATTGGATGTGACGACAATGCTCACAATGTTATATGGGGGAGCACCGACACCAATACCAGGTGTGAGTCTTTACTAGAATTCATTCTTTGTTCATCCCTTGATATACATATATAATGTATTGAATACCCCAACCTTTGTTACTAGAGTTAGACAGGAAGTTCTTGACCTCACGCTGGGTAGTTCGAGCATCAGTAGGTTAGTCAGGAACTGGAAAGTATCGGATGAGCCGTCATTATCTGACCATAGAATCATTGTGTTTGAGTTAGATAGTGCAGGTATCATAAGAAATCCAGTCAGGAACACAAGAAAAGCAAATTGGGGGGTCTTCAAAGAAACCCTAGACAGTAATCTGGAGCATATTGACCTGAGGAGGGCTCCAGCACACTATCTAGAGTTAAAAAACGCGGTAGAGGGCATTAGTACCGCGATTATAAACGCGTCGAATCGAGCTGCCCCATAAGCAACAGAAACGGTGGGAAAGATGTGCCATGGTGGAGCAGCAACCTATCAAAGTTACGCTCTGATACACGCAAGTTGTTTAACAGAGCAAAGCGTAATGGGGATTGGCAAAGCTACAGGGCGGCACTTACAAATTACAACAAGGAGTTAAGAAGGGCGAAAAAAGAAAGCTTCAGGAAGTTCTGTGAGACAATAAACATCACCCTGCTGCAACTAGGTTACATAAAGCCCTTGCAAAATCGGGGGTAATGCCAACATCCCTTAAAAAACCTGACGGCGGCTTTACTGAAGATGAAGAACAAAGAGCATCACTGCTCTTAGAAACTCACTTCCCCGGAATTCGCAGAACACATGTGACGGGAGCATGACCAACACGACCAGACCTCGGAAGGAAGATTGGGAGATTGCAGGGGCTATCTGTTCCAGACGGAGAATCGAGTGGGCAATTAGCTCCTTCCAGGATAGTATTATACCAGCCCTATTGCAAAGGGGACAAGAAAAACTACTACCACACCTGGTCAGAATAACAAACAGCAGTCTTGCACCAATGGAGACGGGCGAAAGTTGTGTTTATACCAAAAATGGGAAAGAAGTACCCAACACAGCCTAAGTCATACAGACCGATCAGCCTAACATCGTTTCTTCTCAAAACAATGGAGAAAGCTGGGGACAACCATTTAAGGGAGGATGTACTTAATACATCCCTACTGCATTATCGTCAGCATGCATATTAAACCAGCCTTTGACAGAAATGGAGTTAGCAGAACAGTATCTAAGTGGATGTATGAGTTGCTGAGAACAAGATCAGCAGAAACTCAAACATCACATAGAATTATCAGGGTCAACACAACAAGAGGATGTCCATAAGGAGGAGTGCTATCTCCCCTAATGTGGAGTATTGTTGTGGATGAGCTTCTTGAAAAATTAACAAACCTTGGAATTAATTGTCAAGCCTACGCTGATGACATTGTTCTGATTGCCAGGGGGAAATTCGAGGAAACCCTATGTGATATTATACAAAGGGGCCTAACAGTAACTCAAGAATGGTGCAGCACGGGCTCAATATAAACCCGGCCAAAACCACAATATTACCGTTCACGAGGAAGAGAAAACTTGAACTGAAGCCAATCCGACTGTCGGCACGATACTGGCACCAGTAAAGGAAGTGAAATATCTAGGACTACACCTAGATAGCAAACTCTTGTGGAAGAAACACATAGAGGAGATATCAAAAAAAGCTACCCGTGCTCTAATGATATGCAGGAGCCTATCGGGTAAGTCTTGGGGGCTTAGTCCAAACATTCTAAGATGGATGTACATTGCCATTGTGAGACCAATGATCACTTATGGAGCAATAGCATGGACAAAGCGAACTAGTCTAGTCACTACGAGGGAGACACTCACTAAAGTGCAAAGACTTGCGTGCCTCTGCAACACCACTGGGGCCATGCGAACGTGTCCAACTGCAGCCATGGAAGTACTCCTGGAGCTAACACCGCTCCATCTTGTAGTGGATCAAAATGCACAGCGGACGATCCTAAGGATGGCAAAAGAAGGTATTGGAAGGGAGAAATGTGCTGGTTCGATAGAATACGATGCACTTTTCAAAAAACTTCCCCTTCTGGCCGTCCCTAGTGACGATAATATCAGGAAATTTAACTTTGGAAAAAACTTTAGTACAAAGTTAAGTAACAAGAAAGAGAGCACAGTCACCGACTAACCTTCAAGCCGGCAACATCGTGTACCTACCTACAGTGATGTGCAAAATAATAGGGACAGCCATTGACATATTTGAAAACGCGAAAAAACTAAGAACCTCTTTGTTTTCATGAAAAGCTATAATTTTATTCTGATTGGTTGGAATGTCGATATAATAATAATAAAAAGTTTGACCCAAAGTTTATACATAAAATAGAAAAAAAAAAAAAAAGTTGCAAGACCTGTTAAATTGTCTGTGCAAAAAAATAGGGACAGCAATCTATTCTTCAAGTTATTTACTCCGAATGGAAACTAAAACAAAAAAATTAATGTTATAGCATCATAAATGAATTATTTTTTCAAATAGTTACTTCAATATTTGGTTGAATAGCCCTTGTTCTTAATAACAGCCAAGCAACGTCGCGGCATTGAATCAACCAGCTTCTGGCAAGTCGTAGGTGGAATAGCTTCCCACGCAGCCTTGACGAATGTCCACAAATGATTATTATTAGACGCTTTAACGTCCCTTAACGCCACTTTAACCTCTCGCCACAGGTTTTCAATGGGGTTTAAGTCTGGCGATTGAGAAGGCCAGCTTAAAACATCGAGGTTGTTTTCAACAAACCATTCTTTTGCACGCTTTGATGAGTGTTTAGGATCATTATCCTTTTGGAACACCCATCGAAGAGGCATATTGTCCTCCGCATAGGGTAGCATGGTGTTTCTTAATATATCGACATAGGACACTGCTGTCATATTGCCCTCAATCCTATGAATGGGACCTACACCTTTGTAGGAAAAGCATCCCCATACCATGATGCAACCCCCCCCCATGTTTCACCGTCTTGATGGTGTATTTATTGCTGTATGCCGTATTGGGTGGTCTACACACTTGTGAACTACACCGATCCGAGTTAAATAAATTTACTTTGGTCTCATCAGACCAAAGGATATTGCGCCATTTCGATTCAGGCCAGCTGGAATGCTCCTCTGCAAAAAGCAACCTTTTAGCAACATTCTTCTTCGACAGCAGCGGTACTTTCCTCGCACTTCTTGCTTTAAGGTTATTTTCAATAAGCATCCTGCGTATAGTAGAGGTGTCGACGTCCAGGCTAAATTCTTTTTTCAATGCGCTGGATGAAGCAAAAGGCTCCGCTTTTGAATAGCGCAATATCCTTTTTTTGAGAGAGGCAGAGATTTTAGGCTTTCGCCCGCGAGTTTCTGCCTTAGATTGCCACTTTAAGGCGTTTTCCACCTTTCTTTTGGAACAACCAACCATTTCAGCAATTTTTCGGTAAGACATACCCTTATTCCGGAGATCCTTAATCAGCGTTCTCTCCCCAGCGCTACAATGATGTCCTCGACTCATTTTTAATCACTAATTTCAATTAAAATCATAAGCTTTATTATGTTCCGTGAAAATAAACTCTAATCTTACCTTTTGGCTTCAAAAAAGTAAAACTAAAAACAATCAATTATTAATTTTAACCGCTGTTCTTATAGGTGTCCCTATTATTTTGCACAACCAAAACTGAACGCACGTTGCAAAACTAACGACACAATTGGAATGCATGACGAATATTTAGGTATAGTGAACTGTACTTTGTTTTGCAAACAGCAAAACTTTAAATCCCGTTAGTTTTATTTACTTCGCTCAACGTTGAGAGAAATTGGAAGCTTTTAAAACATTGGCGTGGAAGTGTCCCTATTATTTTGCACATCACTGTATACCCGAGTTCGCTCTGCCCGCTCTTTTCGTTGGTGCTTTTCCCGCTGTTTTTACATAGCCACATTCGCGCTCTTTTCTTTCTCTTTCTACCTAACAGTGAGTGAAACATAAAGTGCATATAGTGTGAAGAAAACCAGTACATTATGGCCGATGGGCCACGTGTTCTTTCGGGTAATCGATTTATCGGGCTCGACACGGAGCCGCTAATCGAGCCCAAATATAGGAAAAGAAAAAAACTTCCATAGAATTCAATAATGCCTACAACTCGACCCCAAACAATCCTAAATTCATAGTCATTTCCCCAGCTAATAAAGATATACCACTTTCATCCTTCAGTGTCTTTTTGCTCAAAAAAGCTATCGATGGAATCAGTACTGCCTATGACCACATAACGCAATTGCGTGATGGAAATCTATTAATCCTGGTAAAATCACCAAAAATAGCCGAACATTTCCTATCAAAAAAATCCCTCTCTAATCTCTGCCCTATCAATGTAGCCCTTCACACTAATCTGAATGCATCGAAAGGAACAGTATATGCACCCTTCCTCATCAACGTCCCTGAAAGTGAAATCGTCGAAGAAATGAAGTCTCAAGGCGTCACGGATGTCTTCAAATTTAAAAAAAATCTGCAGAAGGTATTCAACGCCCCACCAGTCTTGTACTATTTACATTCGACCTCTTCCGCCCTCCAAACACAGTTAGCATTGGCTGGTATAATGCCAAAGTTGAGGAATATTTCCCCAACCCAATGCGCTGTCGCAATTGGCAATTGCTAGGCCACACCACAAAAAGATGCAATGGCAATGCATCCTGCATCCCTTCCTCCTCTAAAACATGCCCTCGTTATCTCCAAGCCAAAGAAACCTTGAAAATAAAAACTCTCAAAACATGCAGCATGGCTGAAGCAAAAAAAAATTACAAAGAACAGAACCCAATATCCACTTCTACCTTTTCATATTCCGCAGTTGCAAAAACCGCAACTCAAGCACAATCAGCAAAAAAAACTCTTGTTATAAGTGACACCACCCCCCACAGCACCCCCCACAGCACCCCCTCCACTTCCAATAAATATACCTGTATTAAATTTACCAATTTCCCCGCTAAACAGCAACCTAACTGTACATAATTCTTCAGAAGCTAACACCACTCATACTCCAAATCCACTCAATGCAGTACCCCCAACAACATCAATCCCACATAAGAACAATATCACTCATCCTATCAACGAACATACTAACATTAAGCCAACTTCAAGTACTCATACTACCAGCACAAAGCAACCACTAACTCACAAGTCCAACGCACAACTCATCATAAACAACTCAAAAGCATCTCTCACACAATCCACTAAAACCCATTCACCGCCGTCCAACAGCAACAAACAAACAGACAAATTACTAAATTCACCACCTCAAAACATTATCCCACCAACTTCAAACCCCTCACCATTATCAACCGTTACCCAATCTCTTATAAACTCCAATGAATACTTCTTAAAATCATTCGAAATGGATGATGATAGCAACTAACCAGAATATTGGCAATCAAAACACTGACTCTGCCGTTCGAACGCTGAATCGTTCGGGTTCCTCACGGAACCCTTTGGAGCGGCAGAGTCACACATCTCACCCCTCTATTTCTACCACCCCTGATTTTGCGCAATATACCACAGGTTATATTGCACCAAAGTCTTCTACTTCCAATAAACAACTTCTCAAGGTTCTCCAATGGAATCTCAAAGGTTATTTTAATAACCTTCATGAGCTTCAATTATTAATAAAGGACCATAACCCATCAATTATATCGCTACAAGAAACCCACCTTCAAGCCAACATTACTCCAAATCCTCCTAAACATTACGTTGCATACTTCCATAACTTTATTACAAACAATTCAGCTAAGCAAGGAACCGGTTTACTGATTCACAAATCTGTGCCGCATAGACCGTTAGTAATAAATTCTAATATTTCGGATATCTACAATATAGTCAGCTCAATCCACACACCCATATTATTGACAGGTGATTTTAACGCCTGGAACCCACTCTGGGGTTCACCTGTGTGTAATAACAGAGGCAAAGAAATCGAAAATTTTCTAACTAACTTAAACCTATCGGTTATCAACGACGGTAGCCCAACACACTTTTCAACGCATAACACATTGACACATCTAGACCTTACAATCATATCCCCCCAGTTAATACCTCACGCCTCATGGTCCATAAGTGAAAACCTCCATGGTAGCGATCACTTTCCAATACTAACAACTATCTGCATCGGGAATAGCTCCCATCTCTATAAACCTATCGCTAAATTGATTACCGATCGCGCTGACTGGGATATCTACCAACGCAATATAGCGTTATTTTTGAACAATAAACTACAAAGTTCAAACGTAAACAAAGAAGCCGCTACGATAACTAAAGCTTGTCGTTTTGCTGCTAATCTTTCCATTCCACAATCAAAAAACATTTCGCATAAATCATTTGTCCCCTGGTGGAACCCTGAAATAAACACTCTGCGAAAAAACAAACAAAACCTCTGGAAGATCTTTAAAAAATACCCCACTGAAGCCAACCTAGTTAGTTACCGCAAAGCAAATGCATTATTTCGAAAAAAAAGCTAAAATCTCTAAAAAGACTGCTTTCAAATATTTACATCCAAGTTAAACCCAGAATCATCCAGTAAGCGAATATGGAATGATATTAAAACACTAACAGGAAATTACACCCCTTACCTAATCAAAACATCTGCACTGACTCTGGAACCATCACCGACTCATATAATATTTGCAAGCATCTTGCTAAAACCTGGTCTGACTATTCCAACGACTCGAATTTTCCTCCTGACTTCCTTAAAGCCAAACTTTCCGCAATAAATAGCACTCCACCCATAAATGCTATTAGCTCCTCCGCAAAACTCATCGAAAAATCGATAAATGAGCTAGAGTTAGACAGCTGCCTAAATTCAGTGAAAGGAAAAACTCCTGGCTACGACCGGGTCTCTTACCCAATGTTAAGAAATCTCCCATTGATCGCAAAACAAAGAATCTTAAGATTATACAATCTGATCTTTGACCAAGGCATATTTCCACAAACATGGAAAACTGCTACCACCGTCCCGATCCCAAAACCTAAGAAATAACGAACAGATACGCAGGGTTACAGACCTATATCCTTGTTACCATGCTTAAGTAAAGTATTGGAAAAAATTATATCCACGAGACTTCTTTGGTACGTAGAAAAAAACAATCTCATAAATCCAAACCAGGTAGCGTTCAAACATGGACGAAGCACTATGGATTGCCTACTCCACATAGATGAATACGTTGCATCTGCACTCTCTGCAAAAAAACATGTCTCAGTCCTTTCATTGGATTTCGAGAAAGCCTTTGACCGCATCGGCATTCATGTAGTCCTAAATAAACTACATAAGTGGGGAATTGGACCTAAAATGTATTCGTATATAAAAGCTTTCTTAACCAGTAGAAAGTTTAGGGTCAAGGCAAACAACTGCTACTCCAATGTACGCAATCTAAATAACGGCATTCCCCAAGGTTCACCACTATCAGTGACACTGTTTATCATTGCATACAACGACTTAAGCGAAATCACTGCTAAAACCAGCCAAATTAATCATGTGCTTTATGCAGATGACCTTATCTTACTATCAAAATGTAACGATATCACACGGACCAAACAAAAATTCCAAAATATCTTCACGGAAGTTCATAACTGGTGCACTTATTCTGGGTCTATAATATCCCCAAGCAAAAGCAAACATCTGCATATTTGTAGAAAAACAAGTTGTGATAGTTTTGTAGTTAATTTCATAAGTCTAGAAATACCAAATGTTAATGTGTTAAATATTCTAGGAATATTATTTGACGATAAGTTTAACTTTAAGAAACATTGTTTAGATTTAAAAAATAAACTAGCTACCAGACTCAATATTATTAGATTTTTAGCTTCTAAAAATAGTTTAGTTCACACTAACACCCTAGTCCACGTAACAAAAACAATCCTTTTATCGAAAATCGACTACGGCTTGGCGATCTACGGAAAATGCTCAAACTCAACTCTGCAACTCATTAAACCCTCCTACCATGCTGCTATCCGATCTAGCCTACATGCGTTTAGAACTACGCCTATAAGAAATATCCTTGCAGAGTCTGGACTTCCATCTATCGAGAACCGTCGAGACATTCTTACATCCCATCTTGCTCCAAAAATCTGCGAATCTAAAAAATCCCCTATAATTGATGACGCCAAAAAAATCCTAAAACGGATATAAACACACATTATTACTACACTGCGCGAACTCGCCAAGCGCCCTTCCAGCACAGATACGTAAAGCGAACTGAACTCCATACGTCTGTCTCACTTGGCGAGCTGCATGTGCAGACCTACACTAACACTAATAACTCTTTGAGCAGGAGGGATTTCCCGGCTCAATTAAGCTTTAAACACATTGCATGTTAACATTTCGGCCATCCTACGTTACACTGTCCTCAGTGCAGCCTACAGCACACAACAACTATGCTCACAGCCACTTTGCACACAGCCTATTTGCACACAGCCTTTTGGCACACAGCCTTTTTGCACACAGCCTTTTGGCACACAGCCTTTTTGCACACAGCCACTTTGCACACAGCCTTTATGCACACAGCCTTTTTGCACACAGCCACCTTGCACACAGCCTTTCCATGCCCACCGATCGAGCGTTGATAATGTCATCCTACGAGACCGTTATTTGCATAATAGTTTCACTTTGCCCTACTTCAACTGTCCTTCACTGCGTTCCATAGTAGTTAAACTATTGGACCTCAAGCCTTTACTAATTTTAAGAAAATTAATAAAGACCCATTACGGTAATTCAACTTCCACAAATCAACCCGACCAAAAGTCAATGAAAATCAACATTTCATAGTAACAACATTTTTTATTTTATTTTTTAAATTCATTCATTAATTTTTAAAGTAGTTTTAAAACAAGGGACCTGATATGCTCAATCAACCAGCAACCAAGGGAATAGCTGTCATTTGAAATGTCCACAAGCAAAGTTCATTAGAATTAAAATTCATTTAATCTTAGATTTTACCGATCTCCCTCAGCATCCTCGTTTTCCTCGCTGTCATCAAATTCTTCCCATGCGATGTCATTTATTTTTGCAAAAAGTTTGATTCGATCCGCGGAATGCACTGAAGAATATGGCCTGAGTGACATTTGAAGTTCAGATGAGTCTCCAATCACATAGCGATCGTTTTCCAGTACTTCCTTGACTTGATATGGACCCTTATACCGCGGAAGAAGTTTTTTCGATTGTCCTGTCGCTAGATGTTTTGCGCGTAGGAGCACCATGTCTCCTGCTTCATAAGCTTCAGGTTTACGATGTACCGCATTAAACCTTTCTGCCTGCTGCAACTGTAGTTTTTGTATTCGCTGCTTTACCTTCTCCCTAAGTTCGGCTAATGGAATATTTTCTTCATCGCTGGAAAGGTCTTCTTGAAGTGCGAAACTGAGCTGATTAGCTAACATGTTTTTTGGCTTAAACGCAAACAGTAATTCTTGTAGTGTTTGATTTGTGATTCGGTGTTGCAAAGAATTCAGCCCCCATTGAATCGACGGAAGATGTTCTTCCCAATCGCGTCCATCTTGCCGTTTTGTCATTGTTGATAGCGACATTTTTACTGTCCGGAAGTAGCGTTCTATCTGTCCGTTAGCTCTCGGCGTTCGTACAGCGTTCAAAATATGACGGATATGATTTTCTTTACAATACTCCTTAAATGCTTTGGAAGTGAATGCGGTTCCTCTGTCGCTTACAATTTGTGTTGGTGTTCCGAAGAATTGTGAGAGTTCAACTAATGATCGGATAACAGCATTCGAATTGGTAGTTTTTACTGGTCGTAGAATGATGAATTTTGTAAAGCTGTCTATAATTCCGAGGATATATTCGTTTTGATTCGTACTCTTAACATATGGTCCGAGATGGTCAATGTGGATGCAGTGGAATGGTACTGGTAACTTGTTGATAGGGTGAATGTGGTATCGTGTTTCGTCTTTAGCTCTCTGGTTATATAAGCATGGGACACAACTGCTTATATACTTTTCAACAATGCGTGACATTTTCGGAAACCAATTATTTCTTCTAAGGTGTTCAATTGTTCTTTCCAATCCAAAATGACCGATGTCATCGTGGGATGACTTTATAACCCGCCACCTAACTCCCCTTGGAACCACGAACCGAAGTCCACTTTCGGTTTTCTTAAATAACCGACCGTGCTTCAGGGCATATTGTTTCTCGTTGTCTTTTCGTTTGCCGTATTTTTCGTGGGGGTTACTTAACACTTCACGGATTTCTAGGAGTTGAATATCACGATCTTGCAGAAAGCTATCCAATCTTCTTCTTGAGTTTCCATGATCATCATTCCAAATCCAGCTTCTTCGATTTCGACGGGGCACTCGGTTGGATTTCTGCTTAATGCATCTGCATGCTGCATCTGTTGCGCCGTCCTGTACTCCATCTTATAATCGAACTCTTGGATCTTAAGCCACCATCTGGCAATTCTTGGGATGAGTTCCTTTTTGTTTTGTGTCATCTTCAAAGAGTTGCAATCCGTGTAGATAGCGAATTTCTTGCCAAGTAAATAGTAACTAAATCTTTGTAAGCTTTCCACTACAGCCAACGCCTCGAGCTCATAGCTATGGTACTTTTGCTCATCCTTTGTCGTCGCCCTACTGAAATAAGATACCGCCCTCTTTTCTCCACATTTGCCAACTTGAATCAAAACGCCAGCCAAACCTAGGCTGCATGCATCTGTATGAAGTTCGTGCTCTTGTTTAGGTTCGTAAATGGCTAGAACTGCTGCCTTACACAGATTCGCTTTTAATATATTGAAGGCTTCATCCATTTCGGTTGTCCATTTGAATGGAACTTCCTTCTTTAATAAAGCGTTAAGTGGCGCTGCTATTTTGGCGTAGTTGGGGACAAATCGACGAAAGTAACCCGTAAGTCCTAGGAATTGCTTAACCTGTTTTGTCTCAATGGGTGCTGGGAACTTTTCTATATCACCAATTTTTATATTCCCTGGCTTTACTCCTTCTCCACTTATTTCGTGCCCTAAATAACTAATAGTATTTGCAAAGAAAACACATTTTTTAATATTTAGAGTGACTTTTAATTCTTTTAGGATGTTAAGAAGATTTTCTAACTGTTTTAGTATGCCGTCAACGTCTTCAGCGAAAATGACGATATCGTCCATATAAATTAAAATATTTTTTGAAGCCAGTTTTTTCGTCACTAGGCTCATGAGGCGCATAAAAACTGAGGGGGCATTTGTTAATCCAAACGGAACCCTATTGAACTGGTATTGTCCCCGAGGTGTAACGAACGCAGTTAAATGTCTTGACTTGCTTTCGATTGGGATCTGATAATAGCCGCTCATTAGATCCAGAACAATGAAAACCCAACCGTTGGACATAGAATTGAGCTGCTCTTCGATATTTGGGGTAGGAACATTTTCGCGAACCGTTATTTCATTTAAACGGCGGTAGTCGACGCATAGGCGCTGAGTGCCATTTTTCTTTTTCACCAGCAACGCAGGGCTGGCGTATTCTGAGTTTGATTGTTCGATTATTTTGTTTTCTTTTAACTTGATGGTCATTTGTATTTTATCTGTCTTACCTAGTTCACTTAAGTTAAATGCAATGCAATCGCGATATTCATTTAGCAGTCTAAGGAGTCTATTTGTATCGGCATTACTATTATGGCATGGAAAATTACCGATCGAGATGTCACTGATTTTAATTTTCGGTTTCATTTGTATATTGTGCTGCAGAATTGGCCCGTCTGGTTGGTTTTGTTTTATTTGTAGAGTGCCATTTTTTCTAATTACACACACTTTGTCGGAATCTAAAAAGTTTCTACCTAAGATCATTGGATAGTCCTGCTCGTGGTCCCCAACGACCAAAATATCTACTTTTTGGGCAACTTTTCCTGCTTCAATTATTTTAGAAATTTTTCCTATTACCTTAGTACAAGCCATTCCAAAACCCTGTAGTTTTGCATTGCAGGTATCCATCGGCCAGCCATATTTCCTTACTTCAGCTTCCAATTGCTCATTTTGTTTCCTAGCTTCATTTAATTCTGCTCTTAATCTTATTATCTCTACCTCACCTGGGTGTCCATCCATCAGCCGTTTGGGGATTCTTTTCAATCGCTCTGCCATTTTTATCAGATACACTTATATTATTTGTTCACTCTTTTTTTTTTTTTTTTTAATTGCTTAGCACACGATTTTGCACAACTATACCTTGCAAATACTTTTTACCAACAACGTAGCAGACAAAGAACTTCACGCCGATGTAAAGTAACTAACGGTATATCTTTCGTCTTCTATCTACTAACTAAAAGTTTTGTTGAAAGAGTGAATCCAATACAATATCAACACACAAGCAGTAATAGAAACAACGAACCTTCAATATATACTTTTCTCTTTCATTGCTCGATCTCTTCGTCACAGAAATTCACTTGGTCGAAAGCGATAAGGATATAGCATTTCTCTCACTCGCACACACACGAAACGATAAAGGAAGCAATGAGCAAGAACAGAAGTTATCACTTCTTTTTCTTCGTTTGCTTTCCCATAAAGAGGATAAAGCATACCTGCACTCACCGATATATGTACGTACGCATGCCTTCTCTGTCTTCTAACTTAGAACCCCATGGACAAGTAAATCCTCAAATGAAATGGAATGCTTTGTATGTATTTCGCAGATTCATCACGGGCAAAGATGTAAATCAAAAATTGTTTGCTTACCAATTATTTGTGTATCACTTACTTACATACTACTATCACAATTTACCACTCTTGCACATTTCAACCCAAAAATAAATGGCGAAATGGTTTAATCCCACTTCTGAATTTATAAACACACATTATTACTACACTGCGCGAACTCGCCAAGCGCCCTTCCAGCACAGATACGTAAAGCGAACTGAACTCCATACGTCTGTCTCACTTGGCGAGCTGCATGTGCAGACCTACACTAACACTAATAACCCTTTGAGCAGGAGGGATTTCCCGGCTCAATTAAGCTTTAAACACATTGCATGTTAACACGGAACAAAATACCTAAATGCCCTTCGAGCGCATACAACGCACTAGACTCAGGGAAAAAAGCAGGTCTACACCCTGTACTTAATACACCAGTCAAGGAAGCCTACCCTCCCTGGCTGCTTCACTTGAAGCCATTAACATAAGGCTATCCAAATTAAAAAAGGACTCAACCCCTAAAGAAACATATATTCAACTGTTTCAAGAAATTGTCAACAGCTACAGAAATAACTCGTGGGACATAATATACACAGACGGGTCTAAAAGCGAGAATGGCACTGGATTTGCAGTAGTTGCCTCAAATGGCGAGGTTATTTCCGCCGAGAAACTACCAGACTTCTTCTCTATATTCTCCGCAGAAGCTCTAGCAATTCACAAAGCAACGGAAGCTGCTAAAACCTCTCGAAGAAAAACCTTAATCTGCACCGATAGTCTCTCTACGGTTAATGCAATCCGAAACATGAACAACCGTACCACAATCATTACAAAAATTCGAAACAACATCATTCGCAACTCACCGAATCTGGTCATACTCTGGATCCCAGGTCATTCGGCCATCCACGGGAACGACCTAGCAGACAGCGCAGCTCGAAATATCACCGCACAATCAAACACCTCACTGCACCTCCCATCCAAAACAGACTTTACCAAACGATTAGATGCACACTGGTATCTGGAAAAGAGAAGAGCTTGGAGCCAATACATCCACCACTACTCCAGGATCAATCCAACTGGCGAACCCTCCTCCTACCCAACAAACGCTTCAGTCAAAATGAACAGGTGTTTCTTGAGACTGAGACTTGGGCATACACAAATGACGCACAAACATCTCCTCACGAAAGACAACCCCCCTGTTTGCCATCTATGCCAACTGGATGCCGTTTTGTCAACGAAACATTTTGTATTCGACTGTCCAACAGTTAATCAAAATTCCAAAGAATTATTTAACAAAAAACCTATTGATCTATTACTAACACCTTCAATTCAAAATATCAGAGACATGTACAAATTATTACAGAAACTTAAACTTGAAAATAATATTTAAGATAATATCTAAGTTAATTCTAGCCGATAGCCCTGGTAGCTAGTGCTGTATCCTATAGATTAAGATGTAAATTAATATATATTTTAATAAACAATAATAATAATAATAACAAGAAAGAGTGGAGCAACGAATCCACGATATACGGACTGGGCAGCCATACGATAAAGTGGTATACAGACGGTTCGAGAACTGGAGAGGGCACAGGGGCGGGCGTATTTGGGCCAAGGACCAAGCACTCAGAACCCATGGGCAAGTGCACCAGCATCTTTCAAGCTGAAATATGCGCTATAGACAGATGCATCCAACTCAATCTCGAAAAGGGATACAGCAACTGCGACATAGCAATACTGTCAGACAGCCAAGCAGCTATCAAAGCACTTGACTCCTATGTCATTAAGTTAAAACTTGTGTGGGAATGCCTATGCAAACTTAATGAATTGGGCAGAAACAATAAAGCTACGCTTTACTGGATACCCGGTCATGTCCGGGTAAAAGGTAACGAAGCAGCAGACGCCTTGGCAAGACAAGGGGCCGCGGAACCCTTCATTGGACCTGAACCATTCTGCGGAGTGGGGGAAAACACCATACGCGAGAAATTCAGGAAAATGGGGAGAGAAGACAGGGCAAGAACCTGGAACAACACTACAGGCCTGAGGCAAGCTAAGAAACTACTGGGATGTTACAACCGGAAAAGATTCGAAGCCTGCATCTGCCTTAGCAAGAATAACCTACGGATCCTAACAGGCTTCCTAACGGGGCACTGCAAACTCAGGGAGCATCTACGGAAACTAGGTATATCAAATGAAGGCCTTTGCAGATTCTGCAACGAGTCATGTGAGACTCCGGAACACATTCTGGCGTCTTGTGGGGCACTGACCCACAAAAGATTGAAATACTTGGGCAAATACCAAGTATCAGAAGAGGATATGCCAACCATGGACCCACTTTTATTCTTCGATTCTTAAAAGAAACTGGTCTGGAGAAAGAGCTCTAAGGTGAACTATTCTCGCCGAGGCAAAGTAAGAGCATATGACCATCAAACACGATTCCGCAGGAATTGCAATTTCGAAGGGGACTCTAACGAGGGAACAAACCTCTCCAAGGTATTGGCAGGGGCACAATAGACCATTAGATCGCAGTGCAAAATAACCCTACACAAATAATAATAATAATAAAGGAAAAGCTAGAAAAGAGGATGTCCTTACTAGCGTGGTCGGAGAGCCCAAGGGGACATGGCTCTTTTTTAATCGAAAAATCCGCCTCTGATGTACTGGGTTTCTCTAATCCACCATATCGAAAACGATCGATCGATTAAGAGACTATTGCAGGAATGATGTTCGGCAAAATCGATACGCACCACCTCTTCACCGATCTTAGTAAAGCATTTTTACTGATCCGTCTGTGGGGTTCGCCTATTTGACCTCAGAAAATATCGGCAGGCCTCCCGATTTTGGATCACTTGGTTGTTGAGGCCAATCAAATGCCGGTGTCGTTGCATTTGTGTCTCTCTTTTTTAAACTTCATTCGAAATAATCAGGGCTATCGTGAATAAAATTTCCCCCGAGATGTTTCTCTTTTTCGAAAAATAGGTATCGGCAATGAATTTCGAACGAGGGACAAAATTTCCCCCGGAATTTGAACGCCATTTTCCCTCATCAATTTGCTGGACGAGGCTACTTCAGGAATACAGAATTTCCTCTTTTGAAGAAGCCATAATTGAGATACATACATATTGTAGCATTGACTGCAGGATGGTTTGTGTACCAAAAACTGAAACACTGTATCTCAAACTGTAGCAACTATTACAAAACATTCTAGCAGTAAATATTCCAACCTGATGTGCTGACGTTCCACAATTGTTCCACACAATATCCCAATATTCCATGATCCTCAATTCACCCGGAGAAACATCAAGTATGTTCTAGAACCCCTAGCGATTTCCTATAAATACCCATACCACAACCATCGTCGAGACAGTTGTTCATAAGTGAATACAGCGATTACAAGAGATATTCGACCAGTGGTGAAAGCAAGCGACATTGTGAAAATAAGTCTGTAGCGACCGTTTGATTTGAAATAATAAAGTGATTGAATATTGTGTTAAAGTGAAGTTGGTATTTGATAATAAATAAACGATTAAAATACACAAAAGACGGTTTTATTTAAAACGAACCCCAGAAAGAATATTACATTGGTGTCAGAAAAGTGGAATAAAACAAATTTTGTGTATTGCGTTTTGTGTAAGCGAAAAATAAAAATGGTTCGGAAATTGCTAGAAGATTTGTCATTGCCGCAACTAAAGGAAGTACTGAGCCAGCGGGAGCAACCTACGACTGGTACAAAAAGAGAATTGATTATTAAGTTGCGGAAAATAGTGACGGACGAGGGTGCAGATCCTGAAACAGCTTTGTTTGACGTCGAAGAAGAACAAGTAAGTACGACGAGTGACATGTCGGCTTTAATGAAATTGCTATCTGAAAAATTCGAGAAGATAGATAATTCTTTCGATGAACAAAAGAATTCTCTAGATGCCAAGTTCGACGAACAAAAGAATTCTCAAAATGAAAAATTCGAGAAGCTAGAAAATTCTTTGGCTGAGCAGAAGAATTCTCTAGATGCTAAGCTTGACGAACAAAAGAACTCTCTGGAACATCAGCTATTCGATCAAAGGAGTGTTCTCGAAAGCAAATTCGATGAACAAAATAAAAGTTTGGAAACCAGATTCGGGACAATCGACGAGAAAATTGGAAATGTAGAGACCAAAATTGAGACATTTGAAACAAAATTCGAGAACGTTCAAACAAAATTCGAGGCTGTTGAAGGAAGATTCGAGAATTTGGCAAAGGAACTCGAATGCGTGAAGAAACAGAAAGTTCGGGAGTATTCAACCGACTTCCCGAGAAGGAAAGAGATGCAGCCTCCCGTCTTCGATGGACAGACATCATGGCCAATATATAAGAGGCAGTTCGGAGCTGCGGCAATGACGAACAACTGGGACGATGAAGAGAGGTCCATTTCCCTCACGCTTGCGCTTAGAGGATCAGCTGCAGAGCTACTACAAACTATTCCCGAGGACAAACAACGCAACTACGACAGTCTGGTGAAAGCCATTGAGATGCGATTTGGGGACGACCACATGCAGCAAGTATATAGGGTCCAGTTGTGCAGAAGGTCCCAGATGAAGGGTGAGACGCTCCAGCAGTTGCAAGCAGACATCGAGCGACTGGCACATTTGTCCTATCCAAACGCCGGCGAGGAGATCATTAACGAGATGGCAACCGAAGCGTTCACCCATGCCATAGCTGATTCGAAACTACAAATGGCGGTAAGAATGGCTTCAAAGAAAACGCTCGCCGAAGCTTTGGCGTTTGCTCTGACAATGGAGGCCGCAGACCAGGCCTGTCAGGGAATACACCGTGTGAGGGAAGTAGCCGCGATCGAATGCTCTTGCCAGAGGATGGACGTCGAAGACCGAAACAACGCTCGCGGAGGACAAATTCGTTGCTGGAACTGCAACAAAATGGGTTACCTACAACGGCAATGTAGAAATCCACCCAGACGTGGAAACTGTCCACATTGCGCGAACAGGCGACGCAACGAAGAACCATCCAACAGGGACAACATCCATCCTGTTGGCCAGGCTCCTCGAAACCAGCAAAAGTTGGCTAATGGAATCGACGCCCCCAAGACCACCATCCAGGTCTCCCAAACCAAACGATGCAACAAGAGTCTAACAGTGGAAGCATTCATCGGCAAAAACAAGTGCGTGGCTACTATCGATACCGGCGCCACGGCTTCCATTGTAAGAAGAGATCTCGTCCGGAAGTCTTGGCTGCACAACACCAGCTGCTACTGTCTTAGAACTGCGACAGGGGAAGCGGCGAAAGTATACGGAGAAGTTCGCCTCACGTTACAACTAGCAGGGTTGGCCTTTTCTCATGCGTTCCTGGTAGCCGACGTATGTGATGAATGCATCATCGGAGTGGACTTTATGAAAGAACATGACGTAATCATCGACATCGGGATGCAAGTTCTGCGGTACAGGAACGTAGAGATTCCAATGGTGTACGGGAACGAGAATGCAGCACATTTAAGGACAATACTCAGCAAGGACGAAGTCTTACCACCATCTTCCGAGACTATCATTTGGACAAAACTAGAGGGTGATCCTGGGAGCCACCGATTCTACCTATTGGAGCCGGATTTAGGAAGGAATTCCCCAAACTACATCCTGGGGAAAGTTTTAGTGGAGCCAAAGAACAGCCTGGTCCCAGTAAGGCTCATGAACTTAAAGAGCCATAGCGTCAAACTAAAACAAGGGGAGGTTATTGGTAAATGTGCGCCGATATGTTCAATTTCAACAATAACCGAAAAGGAATCTGCGAAGCCCGTTTCATCAGCCAGGTTGGCCGAAGTAAGGGACATGATCCTCAAGCATTGCGAACTGGATCAGGATCAGCAAGCCATGGCAGAAAATCTAATCGGTGAGTACGCTGATATATTTGCCTCACAGGATGGAGAGTATGGCCGAACACATCTGGTGCAACATCGCATAGACACTGGGGACGCCAGACCAATTCGCCAGCCTGCCAGACGACTACCATTGGCAAAACAGACAGAGGTTGCAGATATGGTGTCAACGATGGAGAAGGAAGGGCTCATCGAAAGTTCTAAGAGTCCGTGGGCCTCACCTGTTGTACTGGTTAAGAAGAAAGACGGCAGCACTCGATTCTGCGTGGACTATCGCAGACTTAATGACGTCACCAAAAAGGACAGCTACCCTCTGCCACGGATCGATGACACATTGGACACACTCTCAGGAGCTCGATGGTTTTCCACCCTTGATTTAAAGAGCGGTTATTGGCAGGTACAGATCGATCCAAAGGACCGAGAGAAAACTGCGTTCACTGCAGGAAATGGGCTGTGGCAGTTTACAGTAATGCCATTTGGATTGTGCAACGCTCCGGCAACTTTTGAGCGCCTAATGGAACACGTCCTGCGTGGATTGACCTGGAAAACTTGCTTGGTGTATCTGGACGATGTGATCGTGATAGGAAAAACATTCGAGGAACATCACGACAACCTGAAGAATGTGTTAGAACGGCTTCGAAGTGCTCACCTGAAGCTAAACCCAAAGAAATGTGACCTCTTCAGATCCGAAGTCAAGTACCTGGGCCACGTTATCTCGTCAGAAGGAGTGCGAACAGATCCAGATAAGGTGGAAGCTGTGAAAAACTGGCCAGTTCCGAAAGACAAACACCAACTCAGGAGCTTTTTGGGTCTCGCCACGTACTACCGACGATTCGTAAAGGACTTTGCCGGAATCGCGAAGAGCCTGCACCAACTGACAGAAAAAGGAAGGCAATTCAAGTGGTCAGGTGAGTGCGACAAAAGCTTCAAGAACCTTAAGCACCAACTATGCGAAGCACCAACACTAGCATATCCCATTCCCAGAGAAATGTTCATCGTGGATGCAGATGCAAGTAACGTTGGTGTCGGAGCGGTTCTTTCGCAGGTACACAACGGCCAAGAGAAGGTAGTCGCATACTTCAGCAAAGTGCTCTCCAAGCCGGAAAGAAACTACTGCGTGACCAGGCGAGAACTTCTGGCGCTGCTTCTGGCGACAAAACACTTCCATAAATACCTCTACGGCCAAAAGTTCCTTTTCCGCACAGACCACGCGGCTCTAAAATGGCTGCTGCAGTTCAAGAATCCAGAGGGCCAGGTCGCAAGATGGATTGAACGGCTGCAGATGTACGATTATGAAATACAGCATCGTAAGAGGAAACTTCATTCTAATGCGAATGCCTTATCCCGGCGACCATGTAAAAGCGACTGCAAGCATTGTGTGCGGCAGGAAGAGAAGAACCTTCTTTCCGTCCAAAAGGTAAGAGCTGAGCCTATCGCTGGTTGGAGTGCAGAAGAAATCCGCAACGCTCAAAAAGAAGACCCGGACATCGAGCCGATATTAGCGTGGAAGGAGTTTATGGAAAAGCCAACCGGACAATATATCTCGGACAGGAGCCCCACTCTCAAGGCATACTGGGCTCAGTGGGACTCCCTTCATGTGCAAGATGGTGTACTGAAAAGGAAATGGGAAAGGCCGGACGGGAAAGATTTCATAATGCAGGTTGTCTTGCCGCGATCAAAAGTACACGAGGTGCTACGGGAGATGCATGATGGAGCATCCGGAGGTCATTTGGGTGCAAACAAGACCCTGGAGAAGGTGCGAGAACGTTTCTATTGGCTCAGCGCAAGGGTAGACGTAGAGAGTTGGTGCCGAAAATGCGTCGTGTGTGCCGCCAGCAAGGGACCCAGAACGAAAACGCGAGGCAAGATGCACCAGTACAACGTGGGCGCACCCTTTGAACGGATTGCCGCTGACATCGCTGGTCCATTTCCCGAAACCGACAATGGTAACCGTTACATCCTAGTCGTCAAGGACTACTTCAGCAAATGGCCGGAAGCGTTCGCCATCCCTAACCAGGAAGCGAAGACCATCGTGGAACAGATCGTCAACAACTGGGTGAGCAGATTCGGCGTGCCTATGGAACTGCATTCTGACCAGGGACGAAACTTCGAATCAAAGATATTCCAAGAGGTATGCCAACAACTAGGAATTAAAAAGACGAGGACGACTCCGCTTCATCCGCAATCCGACGGGATGGTAGAGCGCTTCAACAGAACCTTAAACGAACATCTCTCCAAGGTCGTAGAAGACCACCAGCGCGATTGGGATCGACAAATTCCTCTCTTCTTGATGGCCTACCGAAATGCAGTGCACAGTACTACTGGACATACTCCATCCGAAGTCTTGTTTGGTCGAGCAGTTCGGCTACCTAGTGAGGTGAAGTTTGGATCCCCTAACGATGAGCCCAAGAGTGAAGAGGATTACGTGGCAGACCTCAGGGAAAGGATCCGAGACATACATCAGAGGACCAGGACGAGGATAAGGGTAGCGAGTGACCGCATGAAAACCAGGTACGACACAAAGGCAACAACGTCCAGCTTCCACGAGGGAGACTTAGTATGGCTGTACAACCCACACCGGCAAAAGGGGAGGTCACCCAAGCTGCAGCAAGACTGGGAGGGCCCTTATAAAGTGGTCACACGCATCAATGACGTCGTCTTCCGGATCCAGCGTGGAGTAAGAGGCAAGATGAAAATTGTCCACCTGGATCGTCTTCATCGTTACCATGGCAGCAATCCAGATGATCTTGTTCGGGACGAACAAGTTTAAGAGGGGGCAGTGTAGCATTGACTGCAGGATGGTTTGTGTACCAAAAACTGAAACACTGTATCTCAAACTGTAGCAACTATTGCAAAACATTCTAGCAGTAAATATTCCAACCTGATGTGCTTACGTTCCACAATTGTTCCACACAATATCCCAATATTCCATGATCCTCAATTCACCCGGAGAAACATCAAGTATGTTCTAGAACCCCTAGCGATTTCCTATAAATACCCATACCACAACCATCGTCGAGACAGTTGTTCATAAGTGAATACAGCGATTACAAGAGATATTCGACCAGTGGTGAAAGCAAGCGACATTGTGAAAATAAGTCTGTAGCGACCGTTTGATTTGAAATAATAAAGTGATTGAATATTGTGTTAAAGTGAAGTTGGTATATGATAATAAATAAACGATTAAAATACACAAAAGACGGTTTTATTTAAAACGAACCCCAGAAAGAATACTACAATATTATCAATTTTTTTAATTATATCTATGTAAAATTTGTTTCTACTAACTTGCCCCAACTGAAAAAATAAAATAAACAAAAGAATGCGTATTGCACCATATGACTTTGACAAGTAGTCCGCTGTAAAGGTTTATATGGATGAGTGCATTTTGAAAGCACTCCCAAATGAAATCCGGAAGAGAAAAACACTCCCGGAACAGCACCCCAGACAGCCAATGGAACATGATTTGGAGTGCTTTTCTGTGCGGAACACAAAAAGAGTACTCCTTTTGGCCCAATGGAAAACGACATAATACTCGGGCTGCCGAATGTAATATCTAGAATCTCTTTCCCTTCCCTAGTTACGAAGGTTAGTGTAGTTCCCACATTCAAAATATCTAGGTTTTCATTAATAATGAATTCGAGGAGGCGCTCACCTCCAGCGTTGTTGTCGCTACTGCCCCATTCCAGACAATGGGCGTTGGCATCGCATCCTAGCAGAAGTGGCAGTTTGCTCCTTCTGCAGTGTCTCACTAGCATTTGATCCGAGAGAGAAGCATGGCATGGGTTCTGCAATACTTTCGAACTCCTCTCATTAAGGCTGCTGAAAAAATCTTGGCAGAGAATTTTTGCAGCAGAAATGAATATTTTTATACGAAGGAGTTTTTAGTGTTAGTGATGTAGGCATTTTTTCCTGGTATTAAACTGCCAATTTCCAATGTAAATAACCGTTTTTTTTCGCCCGGTTTTCGGTAAAAAAAAACAACCGATTATAACCGGGAAGAAAAAAAAACTGAGAAAAAAAACGGTTAACCGAAAAAAGAAAACCGATTTCCGGTTTTAACCGGTTGATCTTCCCATGCCTAATTTCCCGGGGTGCTGAAATACTCTCTGAAAACAAATTTTACAAAATATAATTACTTATCTACTGTTAAAAATGTGTATTTACTTACTTTTCTTTCTCCTCCGACATTTTTACTTAGGTATGCCTTGCCTGCCGAATCAAGAGCGCATCAAACTTTTCGGCGATGCTTTTGTGTGTTATGTTTGCTCATCAGTTTACGCAACTTTGCAATAATGGACACTTGACGTTGAGAGTGATGCCAGTTGTTTGCATTAATGAACGCTTTACAAAGCATTATGAGCATCATGATGCTAATGATGCGTTACTAAATTTACACGTTATTGCAACGGCTGTAGCACCACCCCTGGGAGAGATTATACTTTTAGAATGGTTGGTACATACTCCTTATTATGTGCACTTTCAGTTGGGATGGATCTTTGGAAGGTTCAATATCACTCCATTTAGGATGGTAAACGACTATAACGCCAGATTCCTCCAATTGGAGCTCGAATTCGTACGTATAAAAAAGACATCTTAGGGCTGATCGAAATAAGTTGGTACGATGCTGGGGAATATATCCTGGAAACCCCATAGTGACCGGATATTGTTAGAAAAATTACCATCATACAGTGTTATGCTCCAACTCTAGACGCGACTGAGGATGAAAAGGATGATTTTTATAGCCACTTGGGCACCGCCTACAACCAAACGCCTAATGGGGACATCGTAATGGTGATGGGAGATCTCAACGCTTAAGCACGTGATGGGAGTTCACGGCGTGGAAGACCGTAGTGACAACGGTGGGCGGTTTGTGGACTTCTGCAATACCAACCGCCTAGTCATCAGAGGTACGCTGTTTAAGCATAACACCTGCCACAATATCAGTTGGGTCTCTACTGATAGGCAACGAACATCCAACCAGGTCGACCACATTGCGATCAGTCGCCGCTTTAGAAATTGTCTCCTGAGAAACAGACGTGGAGCTGACGTCGGACAAGAACGAGATCACCATCTTATGGTAGATCATTTAGACCTTCGTACTGCATCCGTCAACAGCAACCGCTCAAACCTACTTAACATCACCAGGTTTAATATTGACAGGCTCAAGGTTCCCGAAGTGCGTCAACAGTTCGAGGACCATCTTGCCTTAGAAGCAAAAGCAATCAGCAGCTTAGAGAACATGGATGACCACTGGAGTGCTGTGAAAAATGCTTTTGCGACTGGGGCACGCACGTATGTAGGTAAAAAGCAGAAACACCACTGCACATGGCTTTCTACAGATACCTGGAGACGGATCGATGAGCGTACAACAATCAAGGTTCGGATTGCAGCGGCCTCAGCAGTAGAGAGAACCGAGCTGGAAGCCCAATACCGTGCGATGAAGAAAGAAGTGCAGCGTAGTGTGAGACGTGACAAACATCAATATATCAACTCACTGGCCTCAAGGGCTGAAGAAGCAGTAAGTAGGTGCGACAGTAGGACTGTTTACAGCATCACTAAGGAGCTCATTGGTGGTCGAAACTCCAAACAACATCCAGTGAAGAGTCTAAACGGTAACCTTCTGATTTCGGATGAGGATCAGCTCACTAGATGGAGAGAACATTTTGCTACAGTGCTAAGTCCCCTAGACGAAGGCAGTATGATCTCGAATTCGAATGAGCAATTCGAAGCAACAAATTTCTGAATTCGTACCGCACCTCCCAGTAGAACCGAGATAATAACAGCAATCAAGTCTTTCAAGAAGAACAAGGCGGCGGGTATTGATGGCATCCCTGCCGAGCTATTTCAAGCGGCGCCTAATACATTAAAGTGAACAATTTCCACAGGAGTGGAAAAAGGGGATGATCATTAAGAAGGGAAACTTGATGGAATGCGGTAACTGGAGAGGTATATGCGTTCTTCCAGCCGTAGCCAAAATAATAGCTAGAATAATTCTAGAACGAATTAAAGAACATTTAGATTCAACTCTCGATGTCGAACAGGCAGGCTTTCGCGCTGGATTCTCCTGCATCGACCACATAAACACCTTACGGATCATAACCGAACAACGCGTTGAATATAGATCTCCGCTACATCTACTGTTTATCGACTTCGAGAAGGCTTTCGACAGGTTCAGGTTGCCCTTACGCAGGAGAGGCATCTTAGAAAAACTTATAGCTATTATCAAGGCTACATACGAGGGCGGTAAGTGTCACGTCGTGCACAATGGTAAGGTATCGGAGGATTTTGAAGTCCAAAGTGGAGTACGTCAAGGATGCATACTGTCGCCACTATTGTTATTGGTGGTTATCAGCGATGTACTCCGTGCAGCATTGTCGGAAGCTAGCTATGGAATTCGTTGGACTATGACATCTTACCTTAAACACCTAGATTACGCTGACGATGTTTGTCTACTTTCACATCGGATAATGGATCTATATTTGATGACCCAAAATCTAGAAGCTGAGGCAAACAAAGTGGGGCTAAAAATAAACACAGCCAAAACAAAAGCCTTGAGCACTTCTAATACCCGGCCTCAACTTAACATTGCCGGACAGGAAGCCGAGGAAGTTGGTAGCTTTCTTTATTCAGGAAGTGTGGTCTCGGCTAATCGTAGTGGCATTGAACTGGATGTGTGCAGCAGAATCGGAATGCTATCCAAAATCTGAAGTGAAGTAATGTTATCAGCTTAAGAAGCAAGCTGCGACTGTTCCACTCCAACGTAGAATCAGTGCCGCTTTATGGGTGCAGTACTTGGAAGGTGGACACCATTAAGACATGCCAGCTGCAAGTTTTCGTAAACAAATACTTAAAAATCATCTTGAAGATTTTTTGGCCGAACCGCATCTCAAACGAACAACTTTATCTGAGAACGGGTCAAGAACCTATAAGCATTACTATACGAAGAAGAAAGAGGCAATGGATTGGACACACCCTACGGCGTGAAGACAACTCCATTGCGAAATTCGTCATGCAGTGGAATCCGCTCACCCAGGCAGGCAGAATAGCGAGACGAGCTAGGCAAACGTGGTGCAGAACAGTTGAGGAGGAATCGAGCTCTTTAGGAATGAGTTGGAGGCAGCTCAAACGCGTTGCAGAACTTCGAACAAGATGGCGCGCAGGTGTGGTTGACGCCCTATGCCCCCGAGGGGTTAAAGGATCTAAGTAAGTAAGTAGTAATATCACTTCATTTCACTACCAGAAGACGTTAAGTGGCCTCTCCATCATCGGATCATCCATCGTGAACTATTTCATTCGGTAAACATTTCACTGATTCACTCATTCAACATATTGTAATATTCTTTCTGGGGTTCGTTTTAAATAAAACCGTCTTTTGTGTATTTTAATCGTTTATTTATTATCAAATACCAACTTCACTTTAACACAATATTCAATCACTTTATTATTTCAAATCAAACGGTCGCTACAGACTTATTTTCACAATGTCGCTTGCTTTCACCACTGGTCGAATATCTCTTGTAATCGCTGTATTCACTTATGAACAACTGTATCCACGATGGTTGTGGTATGGGTATTTATAGGAAATCGCTAGGGGTTCTAGAACATACTTGATGTTTCTCCGGGTGAATTGAGGATCATGGAATATTGGGATATTGTGTGGAACAATTGTGGAACGTAAGCACATCAGGTTGGAATATTTACTGCTAGAATGTTTTGTAATAGTTGCTACAGTTTGAGATACAGTGTTTCAGTTTTTGGTACACAAACCATCCTGCAGTCAATGCTACACTGCCCCCCTCTTAAACTTGTTCGTCCCGAACAAGATCATCTGGATTACTGCCATGGTAACGATGAAGACGATCCAGGTGGACAATTTTCATCTTGCCTCTTACTCCACGCTGGATCCGGAAGACGACGTCATTGATGCGTGTGACCACTTTATAAGGGCCCTCCCAGTCTTGCTGCAGCTTGGGTGACCTCCCCTTTTGCCGGTGTGGGTTGTACAGCCATACTAAGTCTCCCTCGTGGAAGCTGGACGTTGTTGCCTTTGTGTCGTACCTGGTTTTCATGCGGTCACTCGCTACCCTTATCCTCGTCCTGGTCCTCTGATGTATGTCTCGGATCCTTTCCCTGAGGTCTGCCACGTAATCCTCTTCACTCTTGGGCTCATCGTTAGGGGATCCAAACTTCAACTCACTAGGTAGCCGAACTGCTCGACCAAACAAGACTTTGGATGGAGTATGTCCAGTAGTACTGTGCACTGCATTTCGGTAGGCCATCAAGAAAAGAGGAATTTGTCGATCCCAATCGCGCTGGTGGTCTTCTACGACCTTGGAGAGATGTTCGTTTAAGGTTCTGTTGAAGCGCTCTACCATCCCGTCGGATTGCGGATGAAGCGGAGTCGTCCTCGTCTTTTTAATTCCTAGTTGTTGGCATACCTCTTGGAATATCTTTGATTCGAAGTTTCGTCCCTGGTCAGAATGCAGTTCCATAGGCACGCCGAATCTGCTCACCCAGTTGTTGACGATCTGTTCCACGATGGTCTTCGCTTCCTGGTTAGGGATGGCGAACGCTTCCGGCCATTTGCTGAAGTAGTCCATGACGACTAGGATGTAACGGTTACCATTGTCGGTTTCGGGAAATGGACCAGCGATGTCAGCGGCAATCCGTTCAAAGGGTGCGCCCACGTTGTACTGGTGCATCTTGCCTCGCGTTTTCGTTCTGGGTCCCTTGCTGGCGGCACACACGACGCATTTTCGGCACCAACTCTCTACGTCTACCCTTGCGCTGAGCCAATAGAAACGTTCTCGCACCTTCTCCAGGGTCTTGTTTGCACCCAAATGACCTCCGGATGCTCCATCATGCATCTCCCGTAGCACCTCGTGTACTTTTGATCGCGGCAAGACAAGCTGCATTATGAAATCTTTCCCGTCCGGCCTTTCCCATTTCCTTTTCAGTACACCATCTTGCACATGAAGGGAGTCCCACTGAGCCCAGTATGCCTTGAGAGTGGGGCTCCTGTCCGAGATATCTTGTCCGGTTGGCTTTTCCATAAACTCCTTCCACGCTAATATCGGCTCGATGTCTGGGTCTTCTTTCTGAGCGTTGCGGATTTCTTCTGCACTCCAACCAGCGATAGGCTCAGCTCTTACCCTTTGGATGGAAAGAAGGTTCTTCTCTTCCTGCCGCACACAATGCTTGCAGTCGCTCTTACATGGTCGCCGGGACAAGGCATCCGCATTAGAATGAAGTTTCCCTTTACGATGCTGTATTGCATAGTCGTACATCTGCAGCCGTTCAATCCATCTTGCGACCTGGCCCTCCGGATTCTTGAACTGCAGCAGCGATTTTAGAGCCGCGTGGTCTGTGCGCAAAAGGAACTTTTGGCCGTAGAGGTATTTATGGAAGTGTCTTGTCGCCAGAAGCAGCGCCAGAAGTTCTCGCCTGGTCACGCAGTAGTTCCTTTCCGGCTTGGAGAGCACTTTGCTGAAGTATGCTACTACCTTCTCTTGGCCATTGTGTACTTGCGAAAGAACCGCTCCGACGCCGACGTTACTTGCATCTGCATCCACGATGAACATTTCTCCGGGAATGGGATATGCTAGTGTTGGTGCTTCGCATAGTTGGTGCTTAAGGTTCTTGAAGCTTTTGTCGCACTCACCTGACCACTTGAATTGCCTTCCTTTTTCTGTCAGTTGGTGCAGGCTCTTCGCGACTCCGGCAAAGTCCTTTACGAATCGTCGGTAGTACGTGGCGAGACCCAAAAAGCTCCTGAGTTGGTGTTTGTCTTTTGGAACTGGCCAGTTTTTCACAGCTTCCACCTTGTCTGGATCTGTTCGCACTCCTTCTGATGAGATAACGTGGCCCAGGTACTTGACTTCGGATCTGAAGAGGTCACATTTCTTTGGGTTTAGCTTCAGGTGAGCGCTTCGAAGCCGTTCTAGCACATTCTTCAGGTTGTCGCGATGTTCCTCGAATGTTTTTCCTATCACGATCACATCGTCCAGATACACCAAGCAAGTTTTCCAGGTCAACCCACGCAGGACGTGTTCCATGCTCAAAAGTTGCCGGAGCATTGCACAATCCAAATGGCATTACTGTAAACTGCCACAGCCCATTTCCTGCAGTGAACGCAGTTTTCTCTCGGTCCTTTGGATCGATCTGTACCTGCCAATAACCGCTCTTTAAATCAAGGGTGGAAAACCATCGAGCTCCTGAGAGTGTGTCCAATGTGTCATCGATCCGTGGCAGAGGGTAGCTGTCCTTTTTGGTGACGTCATTAAGTCTGCGATAGTCCACGCAGAATCGAGTGCTGCCGTCTTTCTTCTTGACCAGTACAACAGGTAAGGCCCACGGACTCTTAGAACTTTCGATGAGCCCTTCCTTCTCCATCGTTGACACCATATCTGCAACCTCTGTCTGTTTTGCCAATGGTAGTCGTCTGGCAGGCTGGTGAATTGGTCTGGCGTCCCCAGTGTCTATGCGATGTTGCACCAGATGTGTTCGGCCATACTCTCCATCCTGTGAGGCAAATATATCAGCGTACTCACCGATTAGATTTTCTGCCTTGGCTTGCTGATCCTGATTCAGTTCGCAATGCTTGAGGATCATGTCCCTTACTTCGGCCAACCTGGCTGATGAAACGGGCTTCGCAGATTCCTTTTCGGTTATTGTTGAAATTGAACATATCGGCGCACATTTACCAATAACCTCCCCTTGTTTTAGTTTGACGCTATGGCTCTTTAAGTTCATGAGCCTTACTGGGACCAGGCTGTTCTTTGGCTCCACTAAAACTTTCCCCAGGATGTAGTTTGGGGAATTCCTTCCTAAATCCGGCTCCAATAGGTAGAATCGGTGGCTCCCAGGATCACCCTCTAGTTTTGTCCAAATGATAGTCTCGGAAGATGGTGGTAAGACTTCGTCCTTGCTGAGTATTGTCCTTAAATGTGCTGCATTCTCGTTCCCGTACACCATTGGAATCTCTACGTTCCTGTACCGCAGAACTTGCATCCCGATGTCGATGATTACGTCATGTTCTTTCATAAAGTCCACTCCGATGATGCATTCATCACATACGTCGGCTACCAGGAACGCATGAGAAAAGGCCAACCCTGCTAGTTGTAACGTGAGGCGAACTTCTCCGTATACTTTCGCCGCTTCCCCTGTCGCAGTTCTAAGACAGTAGCAGCTGGTGTTGTGCAGCCAAGACTTCCGGACGAGATCTCTTCTTACAATGGAAGCCGTGGCGCCGGTATCGATAGTAGCCACGCACTTGTTTTTGCCGATGAATGCTTCCACTGTTAGACTCTTGTTGCATCGTTTGGTTTGGGAGACCTGGATGGTGGTCTTGGGGGCGTCGATTCCATTAGCCAACTTTTGCTGGTTTCGAGGAGCCTGGCCAACAGGATGGATGTTGTCCCTGTTGGATGGTTCTTCGTTGCGTCGCCTGTTCGCGCAATGTGGACAGTTTCCACGTCTGGGTGGATTTCTACATTGCCGTTGTAGGTGTCCCATTTTGTTGCAGTTCCAGCAACGAATTTGTCCTCCGCGAGCGTTGTTTCGGTCTTCGACGTCCATCCTCTGGCAAGAGCATTCGATAGCGGCTACTTCCCTCACACGGTGTATTCCCTGACAGGCCTGGTCTGCGGCCTCCATTGTCAGAGCAAACGCCAAAGCTTCGGCGAGCGTTTTCTTTGAAGCCATTCTTACCGCCATTTGTAGTTTCGAATCAGCTATGGCATGGGTGAACGCTTCGGTTGCCATCTCGTTAATGATCTCCTCGCCGGTGTTTGGATAGGACAAATGTGCCAGTCGCTCGATGTCTGCTTGCAACTGCTGGAGCGTCTCACCCTTCATCTGGGACCTTCTGCGCAACTGGACCCTATATACTTGCTGCATGTGGTCGTCCCCAAATCGCATCTCAATGGCTTTCACCAGACTGTCGTAGTTGCGTTGTTTGTCCTCGGGAATAGTTTGTAGTAACTCTGCAGCTGATCCTCTAAGCGCAAGCGTGAGCGCAATGGACCTCTCTTCATCGTCCCAGTTGTTCGTCATTGCCGCAGCTTCGAACTGCCTCTTATATATTGGCCATGATGTCTGTCCATCGAAGACGGGAGGCTGCATCTCTTTCCTTCTCGGGCAGTCAGTTGAATACTCCCGAACTTTCTGTTTCTTCACGCATTCGAGTTCCTTTGCCAAATTCTCGAATCTTCCTTCAACAGCCTCGAATTTTGTTTGAACGTTCTCGAATTTTGTTTCAAATGTCTCAATTTTGGTCTCTACATTTCCAATTTTCTCGTCGATTGTCCCGAATCTGGCTTCCAAACTTTTATTTTGTTCAACGAATTTGCTTTCGAGAACACTCCTTTGATCGAATAGCTGATGTTCCAGAGAGTTCTTTTGTTCGTCAAGCTTAGCATCTAGAGAATTCTTCTGCTCAGACAAAGAATTTTCTAGCTTCTCGAATTTTTCATTTTGAGAATTCTTTTGCTCATCGAACTTGGCGTCTAGACAATTCTTTTGTTCATTGAGCTTGGCGTCTAGAGAATTGTCTAGCTTCTCGAATTTTCTATTCTGATCGTCGAATTTCTCAGATAGCAATTTCATTAAAGCCGACATGTCACTCGTCGTACTTACTTGTTCTTCTTCGACGTCAAACAAAGCTGTTTCAGGATCTGCACCCTCGTCCGTCACTATTTTCCGCAACTTAATAATCAATTCTCTTTTTGTACCAGTCGTAGGTTGCTCCCGCTGGCTCAGTACTTCCTTTAGTTGCGGCAATGACAAATATTCTAGCAATTTCCGAACCATTTTTATTTTTCACTTACACAAAACGCAATACACAAAATTTGTTTTATTCCACTTTTCTGACACCAATGTAGTATTCTTTCTGGGGTTCGTTTTAAATAAAACCGTCTTTTGTGTATTTTAATCGTTTATTTATTATCAAATACCAACTTCACTTTAACACAATATTCAATCACTTTATTATTTCAAATCAAACGGTCGCTACAGACTTATTTTCACAATGTCGCTTGCTTTCACCACTGGTCGAATATCTCTTGTAATCGCTGTATTCACTTATGAACAACTGTCTCGACGATGGTTGTGGTATGGGTATTTATAGGAAATCGCTAGGGGTTCTAGAACATACTTGATGTTTCTCCGGGTGAATTGAGGATCATGGAATATTGGGATATTGTGTGGAACAATTGTGGAACGTAAGCACATCAGGTTGGAATATTTACTGCTAGAATGTTTTGCAATAGTTGCTACAGTTTGAGATACAGTGTTTCAGTTTTTGGTACACAAACCATCCTGCAGTCAATGCTACAATATATTAATAAAAATGTGATAGAATTGCTAATGTGGTTTTCCATTAGGCGAAAAGAAGCTATTTTTTGCTTTATTTTTCTGTGAAAAATGTAAACAAAAATTAGACATTCACCAACACACACAAAAGTAAGCAGAAGACGATTTCGCATGTTCCATTGGAATCAAAAAGGAGTGAAATCGGGAGTGAAACCAAAGGAAAACGACATTAGTAACTGCATTACAGGTTGGAATGTTTCTGACGAGCCGTCCATGTCGGATCATAGGATCATCACTTTCAACATAGAAGGTCTCAGTAAGGAGGTTACCCCGAATAGAAACCCCCGCAAAACTGACTGGGACAGATATAGGTCTACACTCGAGTGGAACCTAATAAATGTGAAAGGAATGAAAACAGCGAGCCATTTCCTAGAACTGGAAAACAACGTGGAAGTGGTTAACAGGGTGATCAAAGATGCATTTGAAAGCAGCTGCCCTATTAGTCGTAAGAAAGATCCGAAGGACACCCCCTGGTGGAACAAAACGCTAGTCGAGCTAAGATCAAAGGTGCGCAAGCTCTTCAATAAAGCAAAGCGTGACGGAGACTGGCAAACATACACCGAGCAATTAACAAGATACAACTTGGAAATCAAAAAAGCTAAAAGAAACAGCTTCAGAGCATTCTTGAGAACATAGCGTCAACCCCTGCAGCGGCCAGGTTACATAAACCATTGGCTAAGGAGAAAGCAGGCGCGCCAGGCTCACTGAAAAAGCAAGATGGCAGCTATACCTCAGATGAAGAGCAGAGGGTATTTCTACTATTAGAAACACACTTCCCGGGTAGCAATCTACAGCAGCACAAATGTATTAGGAAGGCATAAAAGGCCCAGGAGAGAGGACTGGGCGATGGCAAGAGACATCTGCACGAATCAAAGGCTAAGTTGGGCTCTGAACACCTTCCAGCCGTTTAAAGCACCGGGAGCGGATGGAATATTCCCTGCCCTACTACAACAAGGCCAGGAAATCATTATGTCACACCTCCTAGGACTATTGAGAAGCAGTGTTGCACTTGGGCATATACCAAGAATATGGAGAAGGGCAAAGGTCATATTCATTCCGAAAGTGGGAAAAAGAGAAACCACTTCACCAAAATTCCTTAGACCCTCATTCATGTTAAAGACACTAGAAAATGTCATAAATAATCACCTAAGAATGACTGTGCTGGAAAGAATACCTCTCCACCACAACCAACATGCCTACAGAGCAGGAAGATCCACCGAAACTGCGCTCTACCAGCTGACAAGTTGGGTTCAGGATACACTGGAAAGCAAGGAAACGGCAGTATGCGCATTTTTAGACATCGAAGGAGCCTTCGATAACACCTCCCATGAAGCAATTAGGAGGGGTCTCGAAATAAAAGGAGTAAATCACATCACAAGTAACTGGATGTGTGAGATGCTAAGAACTAGGACTGCTGAGATAGAGGTGGGACAAAAAACCATCACAATAAGCACCACTAGAGGCTGCCCACAAGGACGGGTATTATCGCCATTGATGTGATAATGATGTACTGCACAAACTGATAGATGCCGGTATTACGTGCCAGGGGTACGCCGACGATAGTCATTGTCGCAAGAGGGAAATTTGAAGAAACGCTATGCGAAATCGTTCAAAGGTGTCTACGAATCACACAAAAGTGGTGTAAAACGGTAGGACTTAGAGTGAACCCTACCAAAACCACTGTGATACCCTTCAACAAGAAAAGACAGCTAAAGCGTAAGCAACTTATCCTGTTGGGAGGGATTAGGGTCGACCCACAAAAACAGGTCAAGTATCTAGGTCTAACACTAGACAGCAAACTCCTCTGGAGAGAACATGTTGAAACTGTGGTAACCAAAGCCACCAGAGCACTTATGGTGTGCAGGAACATTTCAGGAAAAACATGGGGTTGCAGCCCAGCCACACTGAGATGGATATACCTGATGATAGTAAGACCCATCATCACTTACGGGACAGTGGCATGGGTTAACAGAACTAGGCTAACCACGACGAGGACATCCCTCAACAAAGTGCAGAGATTAGCCTGCATATGTATAACAAGAGCCATGCGAACCTGTCCAACAGCAGCACTAGAAGTGATCGTAGGTATACCTCCGCTACACATAGTGCTAGAGCGAATCGCCAAGGAGACCATATTGAGAATCAGCAAAGAGGGCATTGGGAAAGGAACATGCATCGCAAATAAAGAGCGAGTAACCCTATCCAAATCAGTACCGCTCCTGGATTGGCCCAGAGATGATATGGTCAAGAAATACTGCTTTGAAAGGAAATTTGACTCAAAGCTGAGCAACAAAAGAGACTGGAGCAGCGAATCCGATAAATACCAACTCAAACAACACACAATTAAATGGTACACAGACGGATCGAAAACATCTACTGGCACTGGGGCAGGAGTGTACGGGCCCAGGACTAGATACTCAGAATCACTGGGAATATTCCCCAGTATATCTTAAGCAGAAGTTCACGCGATCTAAAGATGCGCGAAATTCAACCTAGGCAGGAAATATCGCGGGCAGGACATCGCAATACTGTCAGACAGCCAAGCCGCTATTAAAGCACTGACCTCGCACGAGATCAGATCCAAACTGGTATGGGAATTTCTCACCAGGATCAACAAACTGGGAGAAACAAACAAAGTAACTCTCTACTGGGTACCAGGTTATGTAGGAGTGGAGGGAAACGAAGCAGCTCATGAACTAGCTAGAAACGGATCAGACACGCCGTTCCTTGGACCAGAATCCTTCTGTGGGATAGGACCCCATAAAATAAGGGAGACTTAAGGAAAGAGGAAGAGAACAAATGGGCCAAACATTGGGACGATATCCCCCAAATAAGACAGGCAGAGGAACTTCTGGGGAAATACAACCAGAAAAGAAGCAGAGCCTGCCTAAGAGTTAGTAAGAATCGACTTCGCATCTTGGCGGGCATGTTAACGGGTCACTGCAGAGTTAAGGAGCACCTTAGGAAACTGGGAATAGAAGGAGACGGACACTGCAGATTCTGCAGGGAATTTGCAGAAACACCAGCGCACCTTCTTATGGAATGCGAAGCATTGATCCACAAAAGAAGGAATCACATAGGTGCCTACCTCTTATCAAAAACGGATTTACCTTCGCTGGATCCACTGAAGATACTCCGGTTTGCTGTAGCCGCTGACTGTAGGAAGTGCTCTAGACCGAGTATACCATCGGCTAGAGTCGTAGTATGGGGGGCACAATAGATCTTTTATAGGTCGCAGTGCACTTGCACTTCACAATAATATGCATCTACATCTCTACATCTACAAGGGGTGAATGGAGCGCATACGTAACAGACCTAGAAGTGAAGCATCTGACCATCTCCCCATAGTGGTCACGTTTCATCATCTTCTTCCTAAGCTGGTGTGGAAAAATTCTAAAGCCTCCATGTATCGAAGGCAACTCAATGATCGACTACTAATACACCACGATGCGGATCTCGCCCTAATTTAACAAAGTATTAAAGAATCGTACCCAATTATTAACTAAAGTAATAACAGGAAGAAATTTAAGGAACCGTGATTTGATGAGGAGTGTGAGAAGGCGAGACATTTATCCTATTCAACGAAGGCGCTATGAAGGATACGTATATTCAAGCAAATAGGGAATTTAAGGCCATTTGTAGGTTAGGTTAGGTTAGGTAAGGTGGCTGTCCTGACAGGGTCAAGACACACTTAGACCACTTGGGTCCATTGTGATACCACGTAGAGCTGGGACAGGAGACTCACCGGTTACCGGGGGAACCTTAACCTTTCTCAGGAGAGTGTTGGGTGAGAATAAGTATGCCTAAAGTGGCTAGAGAGGGTGACTGACTCAATCAACCCTAAGTCGGTGTGTACCGAGAAGGTATAGTGTACAAACAAGTATTGGGGGTGACTGATTCAATCGAACCCCCAGTGCTGTTTTGTAAGTTGTATTGGGAACCGTGTAGGTGTAGAGATGCATACGCGTAAAAGAGTGACTGATTCAATCGAACTCTAAGTACTGCTATGCAGGGTGTTGACTATGTGGGGTGACTGTTTCAATCAAGCCCTACATACATACCTAGATGGGCCGTACAGGTATTTAACTGGACCAATTGGATTTCCCTATGAATCTGTATAAGTTTATAATGTCTATGTTAGACAGGTCACTTAAGTCTTCAAAGAAGTATTCCCCTAATATTTTCTTTCTCAGGGTAGCTAGCGCTGGGCATGTGCCGAGGAGGTGGAGATTATTCTCCTCTTCCTCTTCATCTCTGCAGCTTCTATAGTAATCAGATCTTTCTTTATAGTAGGCCAGATCTTTCTGGTCGATACGCACGTAGACAGATTACTCCATCTGTTGTTTACAGTAGCTTGCGCTTCGTTGAACATATGAAGTTTCATCGTTTGTGTAGGGGGTGCCGGTACCTCTCTGTTGACAGCTAGAGGTAGTACGGTGCCTTGCTTAGCTAGTTCGTCTGCTTTACAATTGCCTGGAATATCTCTGTGTCCCGGGACCCAACACAGAGTGATATTGCATCTGTCCGCAATCTCGTTAAGAGATTCGCGGCAATTTTGTTTGACCAACTTAGATCTTATTGTTGGCGTTTCCAGAGCTTTAATCGCTGACTGACTGTCTATGTAAAGGACGATAGACCTACCGTCTATCGGGTACAAAGAGAGTCTGCGCGCTGCTTCACGAATAGCCGATATTTCCGATTGAAAAATGCTGCAGTGGTCCGGAAGTCGGAGGGCTCCGTTTATCAGAGGTACTTCCGAGAAAATACTCAAGCCTGTACCCTCCGATGTTTTGGAACCATCTGTATAGATTTCGATTGCGGCGTCATTTAGAATGGTACCGTCATCCCATGCGGATCTGTCAGGGATCGTGGTGTTATATTTGATGTTGAAATCAATAAATGAGGATATATAATCTGTTTCTCTGAGATTGGAGTTTTGTAGAATTTTCATGTGGCCGATTCGTGAACTTGACCACTGGAGAGTCTTAGGGCTGCTTTAGATGCTACCAATTTCCCAAAGATATCAATGGGAAATATATTAAGTAGGATTTCTAAGGCGGCTGTGGGGGTGGACCTGAGAGCCCCTGTGATGCACCTACATGCTAATCGCTGTACTCTCTCTATAAAGTTTGTGTTGCACCTTGTTTCGAGTGCAGGCCACCAGACAAGAACACCATAAAGCAGAATAGGTCTGACCACCGCCAGGTACAACCAGTGGACTATATTCGGTCAAAGACCCCATTTAGGACCTATAGCCTTTTTACAGGTGTAGATGGCGATTTCTGCTTTCTTGGTGCGGTCTAGAATATTCAGTTTCCAGTTAAGTTTACTATCAAGGGTTAACCCTAAGTATTTTGCTTTGTTTGAAAAGCTGAGTTCCGTGTTTCTAAGCTTAGGGGGAGCTATGATCGGGATTTTATATTTCCTAGTAAAAAGTACTAGTTCAGTTTTGGACGGATTTAGGTTAAGCCCAACACTGTCCGTCCATTTCGCTACTAAATTTAGCGCCGAATTCATTAGATCTCTTAGGGTTTGGGGGAATTTACCTGAAATGGCTATAGCGATATCGTCCGCATATGCTACGACCTTATAGCCTTTATTTTCTAGTGAAGTGAGTAGCTTATTCACTACTAGTATCCAAAGTAGCGGAGAGAGAACACCACCCTGAGGAGTGCCTCTGTGCGCTAACCTTTTGGTTGAGCAGTACCCAAGCTCGGATAGAATTTGTCTGCTGTTCAGCATTCACTCTATCCAGATGCGTAGGCAGCAATCAACCTCTAGGTTAGCAAGCGCTCCTATGATGGATTCTGTATTGACGTTATTAAAGGCGGCTTCTATGTCAAGGAAAGACTACTAACCTACTAACGAGTGTAGAGCTGTTTCCACTGAAAAGCCTTTCCGGTAAGCATGCTGGGAGTTAGATAAGGTTTGTACCTTGAGTTTAAAACGAATATAGTTATCAATTAGCCTTTCTAACGTTTTTAGCATGAAAGAGGAGAGGCTAATTGGTCTGAAATCTTTCGGAGTGTAGTGTGAGGTCTTACCGCATTTCGGGATGAAGACCACCTTAACTCTTTTCCACGAGGATGGGGTATAGCCGAATTTAAGGCAGCTTTTGAAAAATATATAAAGGCACGGGGCTAAGGGTTTTATGCCCTCTTGCAGTTCTACTGGTGCAATACCATCTAATCTTGGAGATTTGTATGGAAGGAAACTATTAACAGCCCAATGAATTGTATGAGTGTTTATTATTCCCACCGGAACGTCCATGATTGAGTGGTGTTGGGGTATAGATATGTTTGTATCTATAGAGTTTCCTGGAAAATGCGTGTCCATGAGGAGATTTAAAGTTTCTTCTGTGGACATGGTCCAGTCCCCGTTAGGATTCTGGATAAAACTAGGGATATGAGGAGATTTGGAAAGTATTTTTCTCAATCTACTAGAATCGTTTGTTCTTTCTATATTGCTACAGAATAGTCTCCACGATTCCTGCTGAGCTTTCCTTATCTCTTTTTTGAAAACCCTGAGGCTGTTCTTATAGTTCTCCCAGTCTTCTGGAGATCGTGAAGACTTAGCTATATTGAACTGTTTCCTACTGTCACTTCGGAGTTTTGCTATGTTAGTATTCCACCAAGGTGGTTTATTGCCATTTCTGTGTCTGCTTAACGGACAAGCTTTCAAGAAGGCTTTATTCATGGTTTTAGATACTTTGTCTACCATCTGGTCGATTTCAGATGGTGAGCAAGGTTGAGTTGGCTCGGTGTTGAGTTCTTTATTTAAAAATGTATTATAAACCTGCCAGTTAGTATTCCTAGGATTCCTAAAGGACTTTAATGGAGGTTTGGTAAGTTGCAAACTAAATTGTATGTACTTATGGTCCGAAAAAGAGACTTTTTTCGATACCATCCAATTACTAATATTTAGCTTTGGGGAATTGGTGGCTAAAGTAATATCTAGTACTTCTTGCCTAATTCTGTTAGTAAAAGTAGGTTCCAAACCTATATTACACACTACGAGGTTAGTTTCTACGATAAAGTCGAAAAGACGCTCTCCTCGATTGTTTGTGTCACTACTTCCCCAGAGGTTGTGGTGGGCATTGGCATCAGCGCCTATCACTAGGGGAATATTGCTTGCTTGGGCTGATTTTATCGTCTCGCGTATATTAGTTGTTGGTAAAGGGCCTGTGTCATCATAAGGCATATACGCTGACGATATCCATAGCCTGTCCTTCCCATCGCGGTCTAACTCCACACATGCGAAGTCCGGATCGCTGAAATTTGGTAAGAAGAAGGCTCTTAAGTTATTTTTCGCTAAAATGCAGGATCTTGGTTTACCTGATCCTTTGGCATAAAGCAAGGAATAGTTATTTGCCCTTAGTCCACCTATGCGGTTGTCACTTGTCACCCAAGGTTCCTGGATAAGAGCAATGTCCTCTCCTCCTGACTGCAGGCGGAGTAAAAGATTAGCAGAAGCTGCTATTGAGTGGTGTAGATTAATCTGTACCAGTCGGATCATCATTCCTGACGGGTACAGATGCCTCTATTACTGTGGTGTCACCATCCTCTAACTCGGAAGATTCATCACTGGTATGCTTTGGCAGCACAACTACCTCTATGTCACCTGCTGACTCAGCTGGTGTACCGACCGCTTAGGGAGGAAACCATACCTGAGACGAGTCTTTCGTCCTTCTCGTGGACCTTCAGCACCAGTTCTTCCATGCCGTAGAAAATTTTATAATCCCTTTTGCATAAAAGCTCCAGGGATTCTTGGTTGAGGAGGAATGAGACTAACCTTCCTGCCTCTACCGGTTCGTCAACTTTGAAGATCTTCCAGTTGGCGGTTGGAAGGTCTGGATTCTGAATTCGGAAAGGTTTGAGGATATCCGACTCGTTACATGGTCCTGGAGGAATCCAAGTTCGGGCTCTTGGACGGACCTTAATATCGCTCCAGTGACAGAGTGATAGGTCAGCTCTAGCCCAAAGGTGGTTGAGTTTGGGCACTGCCTCTTTGAGGAACGCGATGGAGCTGCTGTTGCTGCATTTCAGGAGCTTAGCATCGTTAAGGTACCAACCAGCGTCCGAGAAGGTCGGTGGCGTAGCCGTCGGGTTATTGAGACAGTGCGCCAGCACGGCTGATGCAAGTCTTGCTTTGAGGAGCCTCCAGTTGTCCCCACTGATACGCTGTCGCAGATACCGAATACCAGGTGATCCTTCGCTACCTCGTTGTAGGGCCTGAGCACCGACTCGATATTCTTGGCTTTCTTCGGGGTTTTGGAGGTATCGTCCTGGGATCTAGGACGTTTAGACCTTGAGTCCGCTTTAGGCAACCCGCCCGAACGTCCTCCCGACTCGATTTGACGGTTCGGGGTGTAACCGAAAGGCCTATTGCCGATCGCAGGTCTCACCGACTCAGGTTGAGACTTGCTATGCGTAGTCGAGCGTGTGCATCTTGCTGTCAAGTGGCTCGCGCTTGCTCGTTAAAGGGGCTTGTCCTCCCGACTCGGGTTGACTAGTCTCTTTAGCAATAATGCTACCCGCCTATCGCAGCGTCTCTTTGTCTTTCTGCTCCCACGATTCCTCTGGTTTATCGAGAATTCGTGTGAGAAGATGCTTTGCTAAGCGAAGGTTTCTGTGCTTCCTTGCACTAGGAAATTCCTCTTTTGGATTGCGCGCCCGCAACGTGCCGATACGGCTTTTGCCTGGGACTCCGCATCCGAAGCGGAATTGTCGATGGATCTGGCATCAGAATCCGAAGGGTTCGTGTGATTGTTAATGTCTGTCGTCTCTCTGTATGTAAGTTTGTCGGTCAGTTCGTTGTCCTTGTTCGTTGCGTTGAGAGAAAAAGCCTCGGAATGTGTGTTTGTGTTAGTTTTTGTTTTTTTGTTTGATTTTGTATAAGAAAATCATGTTCATGTTCCCACGAGTAAGCCGATGAGAAGTGTCCACCGCCAACATAGCCGGTTTTACTGGCGGTAATGCTTATTATGACAGGCCCTGCCAGGGTACCTGAAGGAGCTCGTTAGCGACTGATAAAAACCCTCAGCCTTTCATTCCTGGGCACGGTTTACATGAAACGCTCACTCCACCCTTTAGAATGTGTTGACTACACTTTAACTTCAGATACCCTACCCCGAAGACCTTACAGCGTGGGTGGCCCTACTGCAATCGCCCTCCGGGATCATTGGGTACTTACTAAGCATCTTTACCGCGTCAAGGTATGTAGTCGAAGAAAATGAAGGCCATTTGTAAGGCAAAGAGGAATAATTACTATGAAGTAGAGGCTCGGATGTTGGAAGGAAGCAAGGAAGCTCAATGGTGGAAGATTTGTAATGAGCAACAATTTAAATCTGAATATCCTACTAGCCCACTTCAAAACGTTATTGAACCCACCTGCTAGTCTCCTTTGTTTTCAACATGCCATACCAGGCCTCCAGATATCATGATATCTTGGACAGCCCGTTCACTCATCCAGATATTATTACGGTGCTAGGTGATTTAAAGGATGATAAAGCTGGTTCGGAAAGTATACCGACCGAATTCTACAAGTATGGTACTGAAGAACTCCACAACAAACTTATATCCTTGTTCAACAACATCTTGGAGACCGGGTTAGCTCCGCAACGATTTAAGGAAGCGTTAATATTCCCTGTACATAAAAAGGGTTCCACAGCGGACCCAGCAAACTATCGGGGTATTTCCTTTTTAAACGCATCATATAAAATATTCACAGTAACTTTGCAAAGCCGGCTTAATCAGTGGATAGGAAACAATCGGTTGTTAAAAGAATTTCAAGCGGGATTTAGACCAGGATATTCGACTATTGATCATTTGTTTGTACTAAGCAGTATTGTGGACTCTTTTCTCATACTGTTTAAAAACTGATAAATAAATGTTAACTAAGACCATCTTACCACTGGTGGGGGTGGTTATAATTAACAAATAAAAGCACAGTTTTCGCTTCGAGTTGTCGTATTCAACTTCACCTTTAAATTTTATTTCACCCCTTTTTATACAAAAATACCTAGTGCAAGTTATGCTGACACTTAAATAATATCTTCTCTTATAACATAAAATTCGTGGGAACTGCTGCTAACTCAGCGTCGCTGACCAAAATTGTTATCAAATGATGAAAAGTTTCCCGCGGTGTCCGTTTCCAGTCAGGTGCATATGTACGCAATTGTACATTCTGCCGGGCCGAGTTGGTTTATATGTTGAAGTCCGATGTTGTAAACTTCTTTGTAGCAAGTACTGGGGCTTGCTGAGCCGTTATGGTTCTTCTTCTTTTACGTTGCCACACTATACCATATATGCCACGATGGTAATGAATAAACCGCTCATCAGGCTGTAGGAAATGCTGTAGTGCACGTGGTGGTTCGTTGAATTAACTGGCAGTTCCTCGCTGTTTTTAAGATCTGTTATCCGTTTGTTTAGGGTGTCATACTCTTCATTGTTGTTCTGGAGACTGGGATGTGAAATGACCAAAGGTTATATATTTCCTTGATGTTTGTGGCAGGAATAAAGGCAGCATTAAGTCTACTGGACATACCTTCGTAGGCTGTTGTGCTCATCGTTTCCTGTTTGAGGATGCAGTTTGACTCTAATGTTAATATACCATCGTCTTGTAGCGAAACTTCTATGATTCGTCTTCCGCAGATTACGTTAAAGGTGTACTTCTTGTCCAACACGTAAATCCAACTATTTGCACTATTTAACTGGATCCAGATAGGAGATGGGTTTATGCTTCGCAGCTTGCAAAACGGTGATAAGTTCGTGGTGTGAGTGAGTAGGTCCATTTCACATCTACTGACGTTGGATTGACGATGAAACATGGGATATTGTTGTTGGCATAAGTATCTGTCGCTGATTATTGTACATTTACTGAGCTCCTCCCTTGTCAATTTATAGTATGACTCTCTTAGTAAATTGACTATTAAGTAGTCTAGTAATGGTTCGATGAAGATAAATTCATTTCTATGCGGTGTCGGTACTGGTATAACCTTGAACATTTCATAGTCTTCTGACTTGATTAGTGGAAGTCTTATGTCGAATATTACGTTCTGCTGGGCTATTCGGGCCTTCACTGATAGCAGCCTGTAGAGTGCTAGCAGATTTGAATCCATTCGGTCTTCTGCGACAGACAGCTGTGGGGGTAGGTGTTTTCTTATCCACTCAAGCTGTGCACGAAGTTGGTCTGGCGTTAATATAAGCTGATTAACTTTAGCGTGATGAAGATCTGTTTGTTGAATCTGCTCCTCGTAATGCTCCGTATATGACTCATCTAAGACACCAAACAGCTTGTTCGCTACCGTTCCAACGAAGTCAAATGGTGATCGTTTCTTTCGATTCGTTGGGTCCCTTCAAGCCCCTTGTGTTAATAGGAGGTCATTGTTGCCTTTTATAATTGTCAGTTGGTGATTGAGTTGTTGAATTATGTCGTGTGTCAGTATATCACCGCCTTTCATTTTGCAGAATTCGTTCATCTCGTTAATCAATTTTTCAAATCCTGAAAGTTCTCGCCAGTAGTCCGTCATATCATAATATGCGATTATTCTCCAGTCATTCATAATGAGGTTAATGTTCCCAATTTTTTCAAAGTATATTCCCGGCCGATTTCTAAGTGGTGTTATCTTGAAACGCGCCGTGGCGTAAGTGGTTAGTGTGTCGGATCACTACGCATGAGGTTCCAAGCAAGAAAATACTGTAATATTATTGCTGGGGTTCGTTTAAATAAAACCGTCTTTTGTGTATTTTAATCGCTTATTTATTATCAAACACCAACTTTACTTCTACGCAATATTCAATCACTTTATTCTTTATTTATTTGAAATTAAACTGTCGCTACAATGGTCTATCTCCCTCTTGTGATCGTTGTATGCACTTATAAACAACTGTGTCGATGGTGGTTGTGGTATGGGTATTTATAGGAAATTGCAAGGGGTTCTAGAACATGCTAGATGTTTCTCCGGGTGAATCGAGGATCCTGGAATATTGGGATATTGTGTGGAACAATTGTGGAACGTAAGCACACCAGGTTGGAACGTAAGCACATCAGGTTGGAATATTTACTACTAGTAGGCAATAGATGTCGTTGCAAACAGTACCTGACGATGTACTTGATACTACACTGCCCCCCTCTTAAACTTGTTCGTCCCGAACAAGATCATCTGGATTACTACCATGATAACGATGAAGACGATCCAGGTGGACAATTTTCATCTTGCCTCTTACTCCACGCTGGATCCGGAAGACGACGTCATTGATGCGTGTGACCACTTTATAAGGGCCCTCCCAGTCTTGCTGCAGCTTGGGTGATCTCCCCTTTTGCCGGTGTGGGTTGTACAGCCATACTAGGTCTCCCTCGTGGAAGCTGGACGTTGTTGCCTTTGTGTCGTACCTGGTTTTCATGCGGTCACTCGCTATCCTTATCCTCGTCCTGGTCCTCTGATGTATGTCTCGGATCCTTTCCCTGAGGTCTGCCACGTAGTCCTCTTCACTCTTGGGCTCATCGTTAGGGGATCCAAACTTCACCTCACTAGGTAGCCGGACTGCTCGACCAAACAAGACTTCAGATGGAGTATGTCCAGTAGCACTGTGCATTGCATTTCGGTAGGCCGTCAAGAAAAGAGGTATTTGTCAATCCCAATCCCGCTGGTGGTCTTCTACGACCTTGGAGAGATGTTCGTTTAAGGTTCTGTTGAAGCGCTCTACCATCCCGTCGGATTGCGGATGAAGCGGAGTCGTCCTCGTCTTTTTAATTCCTAGTTGTTGGCATACCCCTGGTCAGAATGCAGTTCCATAGGCACGCCAAATCTGCTCACCCAGTTGTTGACGATCTGTTCCACGATGGTCTTCGCTTCCTGGTTAGGGATGGCGAACGCTTCCGGCCATTTGCTGAAGTAGTCCATGACGACAAGGATGTAACGGTTGCCATTGTCGGTTTCTGGAAATGGACCAGCGATATCAGCGGCAATCCGTTCAAAGGGTGCGCCCACGTTGTACTGGTGCATCTTGCCTCGCGTTTTCGTTCTGGGTCCCTTGCTGGCTGCACACACGACGCATTTTCGGCACCAACTCTCTACATCTTCCCTTGCGCTGAGCCAATAGAAACGTTCTCGCACCTTCTCCAGCGTCTTGTTTGCACCCAAATGATCTCCGGATGCTCCATCATGCATCTCCCGTAGCACCTCGTGTTCTTTTGACCGCGGCAAGACAAGCTGCATTATGAAATCTTTCCCGTCTGGCCTTTCCCATTTCCTTTTCAGTACACCATCTTGCACATGAAGGAAGTCCCACTGAGCCCAGTATGCCTTGAGAGTGGGGCTCCTGTCCGAGATATCCTGTCCATTTGGCTTCTCCATAAACTCCTTCCACGCTAATATCGGCTCGATGTCTGGGTCTTCTTTTTGAGCGTTGCGGATTTCTCCTGCACTCCAGCCGGAGATAGGCTCAGCTCTTACCCTTTGGATGGAAAGAAGGTTCTTCTCTTCCTGCCGCACACAATGCTTGCAATCGCTCTTACATGGTCGCCGGGATAAGGCATCCGCATTAGAATGAAGTTTTCCTTTGCGATGCTGTATTTCATAGTCGTACATCTGCAACCGTTCAATCCATCTTGCCACCTGGCCCTCTGGATTCTTGAACTACAGCAGCCATTTTAGAGCCGCGTGGTCTGTGCGCAAAAGGAACTTTTGGCCGTAGAGGTATTTATGGAAGTGTTTTGTCGCCAGAAGTGCGCCAGAAATTCTCGCCTGGTCACGCAGTAGTTCCTTTCCGGCTTGGAGAGCACTTTGCTGAAGTATGCGACTACCTTCTCTTGGCCGTTGTGTACCTGCGAAAGAACCGCTCCGACACCAACGTTACTTGCATCTGCATCCACGATGAACATTTCTCTGGGAATGGGATATGCTAGTGTTGGTGCTTCGCATAGTTGTTGCTTAAGGTTCTTGAAGCTTTTGTCGCACTCACCTGACCACTTGAATTGCCTTCCTTTTTCTGTCAGTTGGTGCAGGCTCTTCGCGATTCCGGCAAAGTCCTTTACGAATCGTCGGTAGTACGTGGCGAGACCCAAAAAGCTCCTGAGTTGGTGTTTGTCTTTCGGAACTGGCCAGTTTTTCACAGCTTCCACCTTATCTGGATCTGTTCGCACTCCTTCTGACGAGATAACGTGGCCCAGGTACTTGACTTCGGATCTGAAGAGGTCACATTTCTTTGGGTTCAGCTTCAGGTGAGCACTTCGAAGCCGTTCTAGCACATTCTTCAGGTTGTCGCGATGTTCCTCGAATGTTTTTCCTATCACGATCACATCGTCCAGATACACCAAGCAAGTTTTCCAGGTCAACCCACGCAGGACGTGTTCCATGCTCAAAAGTTGCCGGAGCATTGCACAATCCAAATGGCATTACTGTAAACTGCCACAGCCCATTTCCTGCAGTGAACGCAGTTTTCTCTCGGTCCTTTGGATCGATCTGTACCTGCCAGTAACCGCTCTTTAAATCAAGGGTGGAAAACCATCGAGCTCCTGAGAGTGTGTCGAATGTGTCATCGATCCGTGGCAAAGGGTAGCTATCCTTTTTGGTGACATCATTAAGTCTGCGATAGTCCACGCAGAATCGAGTGCTACCGTCTTTCTTCTTAACCAGTACAACAGGTGAGGCCCACGGACTCTTAGAACTTTCGATGAGCCCCTCCTTCTCCATCGTTGACACCATATCCGCAACCTCCGTCTGCTTGCCAATGGTAGTCGTCTGGCAGGCGGACGAATTAGTCTGGCATCCCCAGTGTCTATGCGATGTTGCACCAGGTGTGTTCGGCCATACTCTCCATCCTCTGAGGCAAATATATCAGCGTATTCACCGATTAGATTTTCTGCATGGCTCGCTGATCCCGATCCAGTTCGCAGTGCTTGAGGATCATGTCCCTTACTTCCGCCAACCTGGCTGATGAAACAGGCCCCGCAGATTCCTTCTCAGTTATTGTCGAGATTAAACATATCGGAACACATTCACCAATAACCTCCCCTTGTTTTAGTTTGACGCTGTGGCTCTTTAAGTTCATGAGCCTTACTGGGACCAGGCTATTCTTTGGCTCCACTAAAACTTTTCCCACGATGTAGTTTGGGGAATTCCTTCCTGAATCCGGCTCCAATAGGTAGAATCGGTGGCTCCCAGGATCACCCTCTAGTTTTGTCCAAATGATAGTCTCGGAAGATGGTGGTAAGACTTCGTCCTTGCTGAGTATTGTCCTTAAATGTGCTGCATTCTCGTTCCCGTACACCATTGGAATCTCTACGTTCCTGTACCGCAGAACTTGCATCCCGATGTCGATGATTACGTCGTGTTCTTTCATAAAGTCCACTCCGATGATGCATTCATCACATATGTCGGCCACCAGGAACGCATGAGAAAAGGCCAATCCTGCTAGTTGTAACGTGAGGCGAACTTCTCCGTATGCATTCGCCGATTCCCCTGTCGCAGTTCTAAGACAGTAGCAGCTGGTGTTGTGCAGCCACGACTTCTGGACGAGATCTCTTCTTACAATGGAAGCCGTAGCGCCGGTATCGATAGTAGCCACGCACTCATTTTTGCCGATGAATGCTTCCACTGTTAGACTCTTGTTGCATCGTTTGGTTTGGGAGACCTGGATGGTGGTCTTGGGGGCGTCGATTCCATTAGCCAACTTCTGCCCCGCGAAGCTGACTCTTAGGCGTTTCCCGACTCCTGGTTTCGAGAAGCCTGGCCAACAGGATGGATGTTGTCCCTGTAGGATGGTTCTTCGTTGCGTCGCCTATTCGCACAATGTGGACAGTTTCCGCGTCTGGGTGGATTTCTGCATTGCCGTTGTAGGTGTCCTATTTTGTTGCAGTTCCAGCAACGAATTTGTCCTCCACGAGCGTTGTTTCGGTCTTCGACGTCCATCCTCTGGCAAGAGCATTCGATGGCGGCTACTTCCCTCACACGGTGGATTCCCTGACAGGCCTGGTCTGCGGCCTCCATTGTCAGAGCAAACGCCAAAGCTTCGGCGAGCGTTTTCTTTCCAGTCATTCTTACCGCCATTTGTAGTTTCGCATCAGCTATGGCATGGGTGAACGCTTCGGTTGCCATCTCGTTAATGATCTCCTCGCCGGCGTTTGGATAGGACAAATGTGCCAGCCGCTCGATATCTGCTTGTAACTGCTGGAGCGTCTCACCCTGCATCTGGGACCTTCTGCGCAACTGGACCCTATATACTTGCTGCATGTGGTCGTCTCCAAATCGCATCTCAATGGCTTTCACCAGACTGTCGTAGTTGCGTTATTTGTCCTCGGGAATAGTTTGTAGCAGCTCTGCAGCTGATCCTCTAAGCGCAAGCGTGAGGGAAATGGACCTCTCTTCATCGTCCCAGTTGTTCGTCATTGCCGCAGCTTCGAACTGCCTCTTATATATCGGCCATGATGTTTGACCATCGAAGACAGGAGGCTGCATCTCTTTTTTTCTCGGGCAGTCGGTTGAATACTCCCGAACTTTCTGTTTCTTCACGTGTTCGAGTTCCTTTGCTAAATTCTCGAATCTTCCTTCAACAGCCTCGATTTTTGTTTGAACATTCTCGAATTTTGTTTCAACGTTCTCGATCTTAGCCTGTACGTTTTCGAATTGTCCTTCAATTGTTCCGAATTTAGCGTCTAGAGAATTCCTCTGTTCAGCCAAGGAATTTTCTAGTATCTCGAACTTCTTGTTTTGCTCATCCAGCTTAGCATCTAGAGAATTCTTTTGTTCAGCCAAGGAATTTTCTAGCTTCTCGAATTTTTCATTTTGAGAATTCTTTTGCTCATCGGACTTGGCGTCTAGAGAATTCTTTTGTTCATCGAAAGAATTATCTATCTTCTCGAATTTTTCAGATAGCAATTTCATTAAAGCCGACATGTCACTCGTCGTACTTACTTGTTCTTCTTCAACGTCAAACAAAGCTGTTTCAGGATCTGTACCTTCGTCCGTCATTATTTTCCGCAACTTAATGATCAATTCTCTCTTCGTACCAGTCGTAGGCTGATCCCGCTGGCTCAGTGCTTCCTTTAGTTGTACCAATGACAAATCTTCTAGCAATTTCCGAACCATTTTTTTTTTCCACTTACACAATAAACAATACACAAAATTTGTCTTATTCCACTTTTCTGACACCAATGTAATATTCTTGCTGGGGTTCGTTTAAATAAAACCGTCTTTTGTGTATTTTAATCGCTTATTTATTATCAAACACCAACTTTACTTCTACACAATATTCAATCACTTTATTCTTTATTTATTTGAAATTAAACTGTCGCTACAATGGTCTATCTCCCTCTTGTGATCGTTGTATGCACTTATAAACAACTGTGTCGATGGTGGTTGTGGTATGGGTATTTATAGGAAATTGCAAGGGGTTCTAGAACATGCTAGATGTTTCTCCGGGTGAATCGAGGATCCTGGAATATTGGGATATTGTGTGGAACAATTGTGGAACGTAAGCACACCAGGTTGGAACGTAAGCACATCAGGTTGGAATATTTACTACTAGTAGGCAATAGATGTCGTTGCACACAGTACCTGACGATGTACTTGATACTACAATACCAAAAAGTTTTTTCACGGTCCCACCACTCGCGAGCGTCTGACAAACATCCGAGAGTATTGTTGTCACGAAAAAGCTTCTCAAATCGCCGTTCGGATTCGGCATCAAACTGTAGGTCCCTTCCATTCGTGTGAAAAATATGACGCACACAACATCTGTGGTTGCGAGAAGCTAGACCCTGGCACTTTAAAGAGCTGTTGCGCCAAATATTTGTGTTTTTTTTTGTTATCTTGAAACCTTCAGGTTCTGCATCTGATGCCGTTGTGCACCTTCTGCTATTACCATTAGCATTGTGTACAGTAACTTTAACCAGGGTCCTTTCTTCCGCTTTTTCTTACTTTCTTGAGTGTTGCATTGAATTTCGTCTGGTAATTCTATTGGTGGATTTTTATTAACTGGATCGGACTTTAGTAATGTTGACAAGTAGGTAGTTGTGGTACGACGATCATTCTGCTTATTGTCGTCTTGTATTTCCATGTGTTCTTCGTTATCGCTTATTGGTAGCAGACAGATCTTAGTGACATGCCTTTTGTAGATCTTGTTCCTTGCTTTGATTATTACTACACGCACCAAACCGTCTTCTCCAGCATGTGTCCCTATTACCTTTCCAAATATCCATCTTGTCGGAAGTAGTTGTTTATCCTTCACCAAAACAATATTGCCAACCCTAAGATTTTCGTTCTTTGTTGTCCATTTCCGACGTTGCTGTAGCCTCGTTAGATATTCTGAACTCCATCTTTCCCAGAAATTTTGTTGCAATCGTTCTAATAGCTGCCATCGCGTCAATAATCCTTCTCTTTCATTGAGTCTATGCCTTTCCGCGGGTGCCAGTAGGGTTTTTCCGATCAAAAAATGACCTGGCGTCAAGACATCTATTTCATCGAGATCGTTTGAAATTGGACAAAGTGGTCTTGACTTTAAGCATGCTTCGATTTGACTTAATAGCGTAGACACCTCTTCGTATGTCAACTTGTGTGCCCCAATGGTTCGCTTGAGATGGTGTTTAACCGACTTCACTCCTGCCTCCCATAGGCCGCCAAAGTGGGGTGCCGCTGGGGGTAAGAAAGGCCATTCCGTTTGATAAGTTGTTAACGCATCGCATATTTCATCGTCGTACCCTTTCGCATTCCTTGCATTTAGCTGAAGAATTTTGTTTGCAGCCACGAAATTCGTACCGTTGTCACTGTGCAGGAGTCCTACATGGCCTCTCCTCTTAGGATAATAATAATCATAATCTCCTAAAGGCCTCTTTGAAGGCATTTGCTGTTAAGTCGCTAACAGCTTTGAGGTGAACTGTTTTTGTTGCCAAGCATATGAATAGAGCTATATACTCTTTATATGACTTATTTCCCCTTCCTTTCGCCGCCATGATGTCTATAGGTAAAAATGCCCTAGTTTTGGACACTTTTAGTTGTGGCAGATTCCCCATCATTTGACTTATCGTTGACGTTTTGTGTCAAAAACAGGTAGTACATCTACGAACTCGCTGTTTGACTGCACTTAGACCACTCAAAATCCAGTATCGTTGCCGTAGATGTACATGGGTAAGAGCGTAGCCTCCATGTAAAGTGGAACCCAGATATGGGTTAACGCACCGAAATTTGCTTTTTCTGTCAACTTTCCTTCTTCTCTTCAAGTCGACGATTTCATCCTTGAACGTTGTCTCCTTTACTTGTCGTATAATTCACCCTGATTGTCGTTGGCGTTTGTCGCTTTTCAACGATTCTTGTTTTATTCTGCAGATGCAGCACGAATACTAACTAGTACGGCCTGATCCATTATAATGTGCGAAATAAAGTCGGGTTGGTGGAGGTGTAGCAATTTTTGTGAGAGATTGTATAAGGTGTACGCTGAAGTGTCAGTCGCAGGCTGATAGCAGGATAGAATATGTGTTCGTTGAGTTAGTCGGTGATGAGGGTAAACTTCTTGTTGGTACTGTTTACCGATCTAACCAACATGTAGATATTTATTACTTTTTCACTTTAATGGAAAAAATTTCTTGCACATGTTCCAATTTGATTATTTGCCGAGATTTCAATAGTAATCTCCTTACTGATAATAACATGGTGGAAAATATGAGTGTATTTAATCTATGGCCAGTTAATACTACCTCTCCAACCCACTTTTCTGGAGGTCTTCCGACACTCCTAGATGTTTTTTGGGTAATTGATAAGAGCAAAGTAGTCCTTTATGATCAACTTTCAGCTCCAGTGTTCTCGAAGAATGAACTGATTTATCTTGCTTTTGATTTTATTGCTACGTCCATTGTTAAATCCTATCAATACAGAGATTTTAAGAATATTGAGTATCCTGTACTAGAAGAGCATACAAGAAGTGTAATCTGGGAAAATATTTATTACTTATCGCCATCTAATGAACAGCTCCAATTTCTTAATGAAAACATCAATATTTTGTACAACCGTCATGTAGCCTTGAAAACCAAATTTGTCGAGCCTAAAAATCAACCATGGTTTACTGTACGTATCCGAACACTTATGTTGCAACGTGATCAAGCGTATAACCGTTGGAAGAGATTTCGCCTTGATGAATTCCGACGTACATACTGCTCCCTTCGCAACAGGGTTGTTATGGAGATCCGTAAGGCCAAATCCGAAGAGTTTTCAAACCGGCTAAGCACCGCCCTAGGCAGTCGGCAGCTATTGAATAACCTCCGCAGCATCGGCTTAGGGAAGTCAAAGTGCAAACAGACCGAAGATATTGATTGCAATGCTTTCAATCACAAATTTGTATCTGCAACTTCACAACCACAGATTTCTATGAGAGCTTCTTCTAGTATTTCAGCCGGTGAAACTTTATCGCCTCCAACAGAGGCACTTCGTTTCACCTTCAGAACAGTAGACTGTGCTGAAGTGGTTGAAAGTCTCCTCTCAATCAAGTCCTCCGCTGTAGGACTGGACGAAATTAATCCTCTATTTTTGAAAATTATATTGTCAATCATACTCCCATATATCACATATATATTGTAATATTCTTGCTGGGGTTCGTTTAAATAAAACCGTCTTTTGTGTATTTTAATCGTTTATTTATTATCAAACACTAACTTTACTTCAACTCAGTATTCAATCACTTTACTCTTTATTTATTTTAATTGTCGCTACAGATTTACTTTCAATACATCACTTGTTTTCACCACTGGTCGAATCTCCCTCTTGTAATCGCTGTATGCACTTATAACCAACTATATCCACGGTGGTTGTGGTATGGGTATTTATAGGAAATTGTAAGGGGTTCTAGAACATGCTAGATGTTTCTCCGGGTGAATCGAGGATCCTGGAATATTGGGATATTGTGTGGAACAATTGTGGAACGTAAGCACACCAGGTTCGAACGTAAGCACATCAGGTTGGAATATTTACTACTAGTAGGCAATAGATGTCGTTGCACAAAGTACCTGACGATGTACTTGATACTACACTGCCCCCCTCTTAAACTTGTTCGTCCCGAACAAGATCATCTGGATTACTGCCATGGTAACGATGAAGACGATCCAGGTGGACAATTTTCATCTTGCCTCTTACTCCACGCTGGATCCGGAAGACGACGTCATTGATGCGTGTGACCACTTTATAAGGGCCCTCCCAGTCTTGCTGCAGCTTAGGTGACCTCCCCTTTTGCCGGTGTGGGTTGTACAACCATACTAGGTCTCCCTCGTGGAAGCTGGACGTTGTTGCCTTTGTGTCGTACCTGGTTTTCATGCGGTCACTCGCTATCCTTATCCTCGTCCTGGTCCTCTGATGTATGTCTCGGATCCTTTCCCTGAGGTCTGCCACATAGTCCTCTTCACATTTGGCCTCATCGTTAGGGGATCCAAACTTCACCTCACTGGGTAGCCGAACTGCTCGACCAAACAAGACTTCGGATGGAGTATGTCCAGTCGTACTGTGCACAGCATTTCGGTAGGCCATCAAGAAGAGAGGAATTTGTCGATCCCAATCGCGCTGGTGGTCTTCTACGACCTTGGAGAGATGTTCGTTTAAGGTTCTGTTGAAGCGCTCTACCATCCCGTCGGATTGTGGATGAAGCGGGGTCGTCCTCGTCTTTTTGATTCCTAGTTGTTGACAAACCTCTTGGAATATCTTCGATTCAAAGTTTCGTCCCTGGTCGGAATGCAGTTCCATGGGCACGCCAAATCTGCTCACCCAGTTGTTGACGATCTGTTCCACGATGGTCTTCGCTTCCTGGTTAGGGATGGCGAACGCTTCCGGCCATTTGCTGAAGTAGTCCATGTGCGACTAGGATGTAACGGTTACCTTTGTCGGTTTCTGGAAATGGACCAGCGATGTCAGCGGCAATCCGTTCAAAGGGTGCGCCCACGTTGTACTGGTGCATCTTGCCTCGCGTTTTCGTTCTGGGTCCCTAGCTGGCGGCACACACGACGCATTTTCGGCACCAACTTTCTACGTCGTCCCTTGCGCTGAGCCAATAGAAACGTTCTCGCACTTTCTCCAGCGTCTTGTTTGCACCCAAATGACCTCCGGATGCTCCATCATGCATCTCCCGCAGCACCTCGTGATCTTTTGATCGCGGCAAGACAAGCTGCATTATGAAATCTTTCCCATCCGGCCTCTCCCATTTCCTTTTCAGCACACCATCTTGCACATGAAGTGAGTCCCACTGAGCCCAGTATGCCTTGAGAGTATGGCTCCTGTCCGAGATATCTTGTCCGTTTGGCTTTTCCATAAACTCCTTCCACGCTAATATCGGCTCGATGTCTGGGTCTTCTTTTTGAGCGTTGCGGATTTCCTCTGCACTCCAGCCGGCGATAGGCTCAGCTCTTACCCTTTGGATGGAAAGAAGGTTCTTCTCTTCCTGACGCAATGCTTGCAGTCGTTCTTACATGGTCGCCGGGACAAGGCATCCGCATTAGAATGAAGTTTCCCTTTACGATGCTGTATTTCATAATCGTACATCTGCAGCCGTTCAATCCATCTTGCGACCTGGCCCTCCGGATTCTTGAACTGCGGCAGCCATTTTAGAGCCGCGTGGTCTGTGCGCAAAAGGAACTTTTGGCCGTAGAGGTATTTATGGAAGTGTTTTGTCGCCAGAAGCAGCGCCAGAAGTTCTCGCCTGGTCACGCAGTAGTTCCTTTCGGGCTTGGAGAGCACTTTGCTGAGGTATGCGACTACCTTCTCTTGGCCGTTGTGTACCTGCGAAAGAACCGCTCCGACACCAACGTTACTTGCATCTGCATCCACGATGAACATTTCTCTGGGAATGGGATATGCTAGTGTTGGTGCTTCGCATAGTTGTTGCTTAAGGTTCTTGAAGCTTTTGTCGCACTCACCTGACCACTTGAATTGCCTTCCTTTTTCTGTCAGTTGGTGCAGGCTCTTCGCGGTTCCGGCAAAGTCCTTTACGAATCGTCGGTAGTACGTGGCGAGACCCAAAAAGCTCCTGAGTTGGTGTTTGTCTTTTGGAACTGGCCAGTTTTTCACAGCTTCCACCTTGTCTGGATCTGTTCGCACTCCTTCTGATGAGATAACGTGGCCCAGGTACTTGACTTCGGATCTGAAGAGGTCACATTTCTTTGGGTTCAGCTTCAGGTGAGCGCTTCGAAGCCGTTCTAGCACATTCTTCAGGTTGTCGCGATGTTCCTCGAATGTTTTTCCTATCACGATCACATCGTCCAGATACACCAAGCAAGTTTTCCAGGTCAATCCACGCAGGACATGTTCCATTAGGCGCTCAAAAGTTGCCGGAGCGTTGCACAATCCAAATGGCATTACTGTAAACTGCCACAGCCCATTTCCTGCAGTGAACGCAGTTTTCTCTCGGTCCTTTGGATCGATCTGCACCTGCCAGTAACCGCTCTTTAAATCAAGGGTGGAAAACCATCGAGCTCCTGAGAGTGTGTCTAATGTGTCATCGATCCGTGGCAGAGGGTAGCTATCCTTTTTGGTGACGTCATTAAGTCTCCGATAGTCCACACAGAATCGAGTGCTGCCGTCTTTCTTCTTGACCAGTACAACAGGTGAGGTCCAAGGACTCTTAGAACTTTCGATGAGCCCTTCCTTCTCCATCGTTGACACCATATCCGCAACCTCCGTCTGCTTTGCCAATGGTAGTCGTCTGGCAGGCGGACGAATTGGTCTGGCATCCCCAGTGTCTATGCGATGTTGCACCAGATGTGTTCGGCCATACTCTCCATCCTGTGAGGCAAATGTATCAGCGTACTCACCGATTAGATTTTCTGCCATGGCACCCTGATCCCGATCCAGTTCGCAGTGCTTGAGGATCATGTCCCTTACTTCCGCCAACCTGGCTGATGAAATGGGCCCCGCAGATTCCTTTCCAGTTATTGTCGAGATTAAACATATCGGAACACATTCACCAATAACCTCCCCTTGTTTCAGTTTGACGCTGTGGCTCTTTAAGTTCAAGAGCCTTACTGGGACCAGGCTATTCTTTGGCTCCACTAAAACTTTTCCCACGATGTAGTTTGGGGAATTCCTTCCTGAATCCGGCTCCAATAGGTAGAATCGGTGGCTCCCAGGATCACCCTCTAGTTTTGTCCAAATGATAGTCTCGGAAGATGGTGGTAAGACTTCGTCCTTGCTGAGTATTGTCCTTAAATGTGCTGCATTCTCGTTCCCGTACACCATTGGAATCTCTACGTTCCTGTACCGCAGAACTTGCATCCCGATGTCGATGATTACGTCGTGTTCTTTCATAAAGTCCACTCCGATGTTGCATTCATCACATATGTCGGCCACCAGGAACGCATGAGAAAAGGCCAATCCTGCTAGTTGTAACGTGAGGCGAACTTCTCCGTATGCTTTCGCCGATTCCCCTGTCGCAGTTCTAAGACAGTAGCAGCTGGTGTTGTGCAGCCACGACTTCTGGACGAGATCTCTTCTTACAATGGAAGCCGTGGCGCCGGTATCGATAGTAGCCACGCACTTATTTTTGCCGATGAATGCTTCCACTGTTAGACTCTTGTTGCATCGTTTGGTTTGGGAGACCTGGATGGTGGTCTTGGGGGCGTCGATTTCATTAGCCAACTTCTGCCCCGCGAAGCTGACTCTTAGGCGTTTCCCGCCTCCTGGTTTCGAGAAGCCTGGCCAACAGGATGGATGTTGTCCCTGTAGGATGGTTCTTCGTTGCGTCGCCTATTCGCACAATGTGGACAGTTTCCGCGTCTGGGTGGATTTCTGCATTGCCGTTGTAGGTGTCCTATTTTGTTGCAGTTCCAGCAACGAATTTGTCCTCCACGAGCGTTGTTTCGGTCTTCGACGTCCATCCTCTGGCAAGAGCATTCGATGGCGGCTACTTCCCTCACACGGTGGATTCCCTGACAGGCCTGGTCTGCGGCCTCCATTGTCAGAGCAAACGCCAAAGCTTCGGCGAGCGTTTTCTTTCCAGCCATTCTTACCGCCATTTGTAGTTTCGCATCAGCTATGGCATGGGTGAACGCTTCGGTTGCCATCTCGTTAATGATCTCCTCACCGGCGTTTGGATAGGACAAATGTGCCAGCCGCTCGATGTCTGCTTGTAACTGCTGGAGTGTCTCACCCTTCATCTGGGACCTTCTGCGCAACTGGACCCTATATACTTGCTGCATGTGGTCGTCCCCAAATCGCATCTCAATGGCTTTCACCAGACTGTCGTAGTTGCGTTGTTTGTCCTCGGGAATAGTTTGTAGTAACTCTGCAGCTGATCCTCTAAGCGCAAGCGTGAGGGCAATGGACCTCTCTTCATCGTCCCAGTTGTTCGTCATTGCCGCAGCTTCGAACTGCCTCTTATATATTGGCCATGATGTCTGTCCATCGAAGACGGGAGGCTGCATCTCTTTCCTTCTCGGGCAGTCGGTTGAATACTCCCGAACTTTCTGTTTCTTCACGCATTCGAGTTCCTTTGCCAAATTCTCGAATCTTCCTTCAACAGCCTCGAACTTCGTTTCAACACTCTCGAATCTTCCTTCAATGGCTGTTTCAAATGTCTCAATTTTTGCCTCTACGTTTTCAAACTTCTCATCAATTGTTCCAAATCTTGTTTCCAAACTTTTATTTTGTTCATCGAATTTGCTTTCGAGAACACTCCTTTGATCGAATAGCTGATGTTCCAGAGAGTTCTTTTGTTCGTCGAGCTTAGCATCTAGAGAATTCTTCTGCTCAGCCAAAGAATTTTCTAGCATCTCGAACTTCTTGTTTTGCACATCCAGCTTAGCGTCTAGAGAATTCTTTTGTTCAGTCAAGGAATTTTCTAGCTTCTCGAATTTTTCATTTTCAGAATTCTTTTGCTCATCAAAAGAATTATCTATCTTCTCGAATTTTTCAGATAACAATTTCGTTAAAGCCGACATGTCACTCGTCGTACTTAGTTGTTCTTCTTCGACGTCAAACAAAGCTGTTTCAGGATCTGTACCCTCGTCCGTCATTATTTTCCGCAACTTAATGATCAATTCTCTCTTCGTACCAGCCGTAGGCTGATCCCGCTGGCTCAGTGCTTCCTTAAGTTGCACCAATGACAAATCTTCTAGCAATTTCCGAACCATTTTCTTTTCACTTACACAATAAGCAATACACAAAATTTGTTTTATTCCACTTTTCTGACACCAATGTAATATTCTTGCTGGGGTTCGTTTAAATAAAACCGTCTTTTGTGTATTTTAATCGTTTATTTATTATCAAACACTAACTTTACTTCAACTCAGTATTCAATCACTTTACTCTTTATTTATTTTAATTGTCGCTACAGATTTACTTTCAATACATCACTTGTTTTCACCACTGGTCGAATCTCCCTCTTGTAATCGCTGTATGCACTTATAACCAACTATATCCACGGTGGTTGTGGTATGGGTATTTATAGGAAATTGTAAGGGGTTCTAGAACATGCTAGATGTTTCTCCGGGTGAATCGAGGATCCTGGAATATTGGGATATTGTGTGGAACAATTGTGGAACGTAAGCACACCAGGTTGGAACGTAAGCACATCAGGTTGGAATATTTACTACTAGTAGGCAATAGATGTCGTTGCACAAAGTACCTGACGATGTACTTGATACTACAATGTATTGTATTTAATTCAATTTTGACAACTGGGGAATATCCTCTACAATGGAAATTGGCAAAAATTGTTCCTATTCCCAAAGATTCTAAAGGTGAGGAGTTTAGACCTATCTCAATTCTGCCATATTTATCAAAAGTTTTTGAAAGAATATTACAAAATCAAATGAGTTTACACCTCAACAATGGCAATTTCTTGACGACATATCAATCCGGTTTTCGGAAAAACCACAGTTGTATAACGACTTTAATAAGTGTTACTGGGGATATACGACAAGCTATCGAGGAAGAGAAGGTGACCTTTTTAGTTCTGCTGGACTTTTCCAAGGCATTTGACACTGTTGTCCATTCTCATTTGTGAGATAAGTTGTTTGGGCTTTTTAAATTTTCCACTAGTGCAGTCAAATTGATTCATTCGTACTTATCGGGTAGGATGCAAGCTATCCGATTAGACAGCATTCAGTCAGATTTCCTAGAAACTCTAAATGGTGTGCCCCAGGGATCTATCTTAGGACCGCTTCTATTTTCTCTGTACGTAAATGACCTTCCATCCATTGCTAAACACTGCGCTTTGCATATGTATGCTGATGATGTGCAAATGTACATGAGTTGCCCACTTGGCCTTATAGAGCATGGCGCCGCCTGCGTCAATGAGGACCTAGAGAATATTATGCGTTGGTCACAGGCAAATGGTCTTTTGTTAAACCCTACAAAATCCAAGTACTTAGTTGTTTCAAGGTATCCATTGGACCTTTTTTACTTTCCTCCTATAGTCCTAAACAACGTTCCTATTAAATATGTTGAAAGGGCTAAAAACCTTGGAATGCTTTTTAACCGCAACCTGACCTGGGATAACCATATCAACGCCGCGATCGGAAAAACTCATGGTGTACTTAGAACTTTGTGGGCAACTCAATACTTTACTCCTGTTAGGACCCGCATTATGCTGGCAAAAACGTTGGTCATACCAACACTAATTTATGGATGCGAAATTTTCGGAAAGTGTAGCTCTGTCAGTAAAAGAAGACTGTGTGCCACCTTTAACAATGCTATTAGGTACGTTTGCGGACTACGAAGGTATGACCATGTGTCAAGCTTTTCCAGACGCAATTTCGACATGACATTTGATAGCCTTTACAGTTTCGCACCGTAAATTTGCTCTCACACATCCTGCAATCACGACAACCCCCGTACCTCTATGAAAAACTAATAATGGCTTCCTCAAACAGATCTGGCCACTTAATTCATCCTCGATACTCTTACCTTACCTCCGAGCGTCAGTTTTTTATTAATGCTATCCGCTTATGGAATTTTTTGCCGCGTTCTATTAGACGTATTGAAAACGCAGCAAGGTTTAAAAATGTATTAATTATTTATCTATCTCAAAATAGATAGTTAAACAATAATGCAATCTATTTTAACTTAACTCCTTCTTGTCTAATTCATGTATATTCTATTTAATATATTATATCTTAAAGTGTATAGGCATTACAATGATAATAAATGAAATGAAATCAAATGAAATCAAAGGAAGAGTGATCCACATCGTATTTTATTTATTTATTTTTTATTTTTTTTGTATTTACAAAAAGCTGATGTTTAAAAAATGGCACAAGGAAGAGAAAAGGCAAATAGAAATACAAAGAAAGCAGCGAAAAGAGCCGTGGTTAAGGCAAAAAGCGATGCAAATGAAAACTTCTAAGACAAAATAATTACTCGTACATTAGAAGGACACTCGTCGATCCATGAAATAGCTTAGCAACGTCACAGGAACACCAGCGATAATTGTTATTATAGATTTATTAATACATAAGTAAATTAAATATTAATAAGAGAAAGGATGAAGCGCTAGCTACTAGGGCTTTCGGCTAAATGAGAAAAGGATTATATACTATTAACTAAATTAATTGCTAACATGAGCTTAAATACATTTTTTACATTTTTATCGTTTGAGGTACTTAAGAGTTCTTTTGGAGTTTTGATTGGAGATTTGATAACAGTTTGAATTTACTTGATTACAGTCTAATAAGTGCCTTACAGCTAAGATAGGTTGTTCTTCACATAGATGGCAAAGCGTTGGCTGGTCAAACGGTAGTGCATGCGATCATATGAAAACACAAGCGTTTTCACTCAGCTGAGGCCTACCAACTCCTACTCTCAACCTCCACGCGGTGACAGCCGGGTGCCTAGTACCTTAATTCAAGAAATGGGTTACCAACCCCGTTTGGAGGATTCTTGGCGGCAGCAGATGATAGAGGGGGAGAGTGCTTTTCCACTAGAGCACTTCTTCCTGTTCCAGGTGGCAGCGGACGAATTCCCTAGACGGAGTCAACGGTGGCGTCTATAGTTCCAGTTAGGTTGAACTTTGTGAATACCTTGCGCGAGCTGCTTCGACGTATTCGGATCACAGGTCGGTAAGGAATTTCCAATGTTGGTCAGGACATTGGAATAGAGATGGTGCCGGAGGAGGCCTTATGGGCCAACGACAGCGCTCATACTCCCGTAGTGGACTACTGGCACCGGTGTACCCGGCCCCTCGTCCTAGGAGAATAATTAAGGAACTGGCCCTCCAGGTTGGGGGTTTTGCCGTCGGGGTAACTTCCATACCACGTAAAAAATCGATGGTTCCAAAACAACCAAAAGCCTTGGATAAGGACGACTTAACTAATGACGACCCCAGCAAACGAAATAAGGACAACGACCTTCGGATCTGTACGTGGAATGTTCTGTCCCTTTACAGACCACGTGCAGCCGAACAACTAGCAGAGGCCCTAGACTGCTATAAAGCAGATATTACCGCCATCCAGGAAGTGCGATGATTGCTACAGAGGCAACAGGCAACGCTTATTCAGATGCGGATTTGTCATACGCGGCAGACTTAGGCACGAAGTCTTAAGCTTCCGACACGTAAGCGAGCGTATTATGACGATCCGGATCAAGGCTAAATTCGCTAACATAAGCCTAATATGTATTCATGCCCCCACAGAAGAAAAGGACCCTGCCACCAAAGAGTGTTTCTACGAGCTCCTCGACAAAACATACGAGCAATGTGCTAAATACGACGTTAAAATCGTATTGGGCAATTTTGAAAAAATGTCACCAACCGAACTTTTCAAGGCAGCTGGTGATGAACTATGTATGCCTGATGAATGGAACCTCAGCATCGTTTGCCCGATCTACAAGAAAGGAGACCCCCTCAACTGCGCCAATTATAGCGGCATCAGTCTCCTCAACATCGCATACAAGATCTTTTCTGTGATATTGTGTGAACGCCTGAAACCTTTTATCAGCAGCCTGATTGGACCCTATCAGTGCGGTTTCAGGCCAGGAAAGTTCACCATCGATCAAATTTTCACACTTCGGCAGATCCTAGAGAAAACCCAAGAATTCTAAATCGATACTCACCATCTCTTTATCGATTTTAAGGCCGCCTATGATAGCATCTATAGAGAAGAGCTTTATAGAGCCATGTCTAGTTTTGACATCCTTGCTAAACTTGTCCGTCTGTGCAGGCTGACGATGGAGAACGCTCGCTGCTCCAACAAGATCGGTAATGACCTCACCGAGACCTTTGATGTCAAAAAAGGTTTTAGACAAGGTGACGCGCTGTCATGTGACTTCTTTAACATTGTACTTGAACGGATTGTGCGGAACTCACAAGCCAACACCGGAGGCACAATCTATTACAAGTCTGTACAACTGCTTGCATACGCCGACGATATAGACATTATCGGAAGAACTCAGCGAGCTGTCACCGGTGCGTTTGCAAGCATTGAGGCGGAAGCGGCCAAAATGGGTTTAGCGATAAACGAGGGCAAAACCAAGTATATGCTGTCAACACGAAGGGAAAGCCAACACCGACTAATTGGACAAAACGTCACAGTGGGCCGCTATAACTTCGAGGTAGTAAGGGACTTTGTCTACCTTGGCTCTGCTATAAACTCTGAGAACAACATCAGCGCAGAAATCAAGCGAAGAATAACTCTTGCCAACCGCTTTTTTTTTGAGCTTATAAGGCAATTCAACAGTAAAGCCCTATCTCGAACAACTAAGGAGACTCTGTATAGGACCCTGATCATCCCAGTCCTGCTTTACGGCGCTGAAAGATGGACTTTATTAAAAGAGGATGAAGATATCCTTGGTCGCTTCGAGAGAAAAATTCTTCGTAAGATTTTCGGTCCCGTTTGCGTTGACGGGTTTTGGAGGAGAAGATTCAACTACGAACTATACGAGCTGTACAGCGACATCGACCTAGTCAAAAAACTGCGTATTGGGCGTCTGAGACGGCTAGGACATGTAGAGCGAATAGACACCAACGCTCCGGCCCGCAGAGTCTTCGAATCTAATTCCGAGCGACGACGCAGTAGAGTGGACCTCCTCGCCGTAGGTGGCGCGCATAAGTTCAAGAGGACCTCGACCAACTTGGAGTGCGTAACTGGAGGCAATTGGCTAAAGACCGAGCTAAATGAAGAGGCTTGTTGGTTGAAGCCCAGGTTCACCCCGAACTGTAGCGCCACCTAAGTAAGTAAGTAGCAAAGCGTTGGTAAAAATGTGTTTATGAGTGATGTTAGTGTGGCCTATCCTAAGTCTTATAAACGTTTTTGCATTCTAATAGAAACATTTTCTGGATAAATGACTTTCTCTGCGGTGGGGTTGAATTCCTTGCATAGGTGTTGGTAATCTGTCCAGCAGATTTTTCTCCTATATTGATGAGATCACGTATTTTTTTTAGGCGTTTTTTGTTGTAGGTGTAGAAACTGGTAAGGGGTTCCATTAATGCTGATTTGGCAGCTGAATCGGCGTACTCGTTGCCCTTAATCCCTTAATTAATGTTATTAATAGTATTGATATTATATTGGCGTGGCAAAATCACATCATCACCTCCTCACGGTGCCCGATGGATAGCTATCTGATAGTGAATTAACGATGAGCGTATGCTGAGTCTGACGATATATGTGTAGCTGAACACTCGGACCTGCGTAAACACATCTGAGTGAACCTTACCGCGCATATGTTTAACCGGACAAGGCATCTCTTGTTGACCTGAAATATGCGTCTCAGAAGTCTAGCAAGAGCTCCTCAGAAGGAGGACGTGCGGCGGATGAATTCTCTCGATGGAATCAACGGTGACGTCTACAGACCAGCGGATACCTTACTTGAGGTACTTCGACATATTCTGCGGATTTGCCATTGGACGCAGACTTAGGCAAGAAGTCTTGAGTTTCCGGCATGTGAACGAGCGTCTCATGACGATCCGTAGCAAGGCTAAATTTTCCAACATTAGCCTAATATGCGTTCACGGCCCTCACGAGAAGATGGACGACGCGACCAAGAATGAATTCTACCAGCTCTTGGACAAGACGTATGAGCAATGCCCCACCCACGACGTTAAAATTGTCTTGGGTGATTTTAACCCAAAGCTAGAAAAAGAGAACGTCTTTAGTAGCGTGGTCGGAAAGCACAGCCTGCATTACATCCGATAACGGACTCAGGCTAGTCGACTTTGCGGCGCGAAACTTCGTCGTAGCTAGTACGCGGTTCCCTCTCCCTCCTTTGATCGAAAAACTGTCAACTAAATCGATCACATTGAGATCGATGCAAAGCACTGTTAAAGTATTCTGGATGTCCGGACTTCCCGAGGAGCCAACATGGACTCGGATCACTACCTAGTTGTAGCCAAGGTACTGATGCGGATATCCACAACGGAGCGAAATCAACGAAATACTGTGAGGAAATTTGACGTCGGGCGGCTACAATCGCAAGAGACCGCCAGAACATATGCCGATCGAGTTTCTTCTAATCTTATTCTAAGTCCTATGCCGCCAGCAGCAAATGCGGAAGACCAGTGGCAGCGTTGCCAACAAGCCATCAGAGATGCCGCCTCTGATGTACTGGGTTTTTCTCGGCCACCACAACGAAACACTTGGTTTGATGAGGAATGCCGGCAAGCACATGCAGCCCAACAAGTGGCGTACAAAGCGGCGCTGCATAGAAGGACTAGAGCTGATTACGAGCTTTATGTGAGCAGAAGAAAAGAGGAACATCGACTTCTCAGAAAGAAGAAAAAGGAGCATGAGAAGCGCTCGATCGAGGAGATTGAGAGACTTTATTGCAGGAATGATGTTCGAAAATTTTACCAAAAGGTAAAAAGAACATGCCAGGGTTTCAAAGCCAGGACAGAAGCCTGCAGGGACGAAAATGGCAACATAGTAGTAGAATCGCAGTCGGTGCTGAGAATATGGAAGGAACACTTCTGCAGACTGTTAAACGGCGATGATGACCAATATTCCGCTGTCAGGCAGAATGAGCCATTCAACAGTGACGATGACAGTCAAGATTCCCGTCAACCCGATCAGAATGAAGTGAGGATAGCGATATCTAAACTCAAATCCAACAAAGCTGCTGGAGCCGACGGCCTTGTTGCTGAACTTTTCAAGGCAGGAGGAGATGAGTTGGTAAGGAGCATGCACCAGCTCATCTGTAAAATCTGGTCGGACGAAAGTATGCCCGATGAATGGAACCTCAGCATCGTTTGCCCGATCCTGAAGAAAGGAGACCCTCTGAACTGCGCCAACTATAGAGGTATAAGTCTCCTAAATATCGCATATAAGATCCTGTCTGCCGTACTATAAAAATACAAATACAAATATTTGGCGCAACAGCTCTTTAAAGTGCCAGGGCCTAGCTTCTCGCAACCACTCATGTTGTGTGCGTTATATTTTTCACACGAATGGAAGGGACCTACAGTTTAATGCCGAATCCGAACGGCGATTTGAGAAGCTTTTTCGTGACAACAATACTCTCGGATGTTTGTCAGACGTTCGCGAGAGGTGGGACCGTGAAAAAACTTTTTGGTATTTTCTGGGATTCGAACCTGGAACCTCATGCGTAGTGATCCGACACACTAACCACTTACGCCACGGCGCCCACTACCGTACTATGTGAACGCCTAAAACCGATCGTCAACAACCTGATAGGTCCTTATCAGTCCGGTTTCAGGCCTGGAAAGTCCACCATTGACCAAATATTCACACTACGGCAGATCTTGGAAAAAACCCATGAATATAAAATCGATACGCACCACCTCTTCATCGATTTCAAAGTTGCCTATGATAGCGTGTATAGAGACGAGTTATACAGAGACATGTCTAGTCTTGGCATCCCTGCCAAGCTCGTCCGTTTGTGCAGAATGACGATGGAGAACTCTCGCTGCTCCATCAAAGTCGGTAAGAACATCACTGAACCGTTCGATGTCAGGAAAGGTTTTAGACAAGGCGACGCGTTATCATGCGATCTCTTTAACATAGTACTTGAGAGAATTGTACGAAACTCACAAGCCAACCCCGGAGTTACAATCTTCTTCAAGTCTGTATAACTACTCGCTTATGCCGATGACATTGACATAATCGGAAGAACGCAGCGGGCAGTCAATGGGGCATTTACGAGTATTGAGACCGAGGCAGCAAAGATGGGTCTAGCGGTCAATGAAAGCAAAACAAAATACATATATGCTGTCTACAAAAAAGGACACCCAACATCGGTGTCTTGGACAGAACGCCACAATAGACAGATACAATTTTGAGGTAGTAAAGGATTTTATCTACCTAGGCTCTAAGGTCAGCTCCGCAAATGACATCAGTAGGGAGATCACACGGAGAATTACTCTTACCAATCGTTGTTTCTATGGGCTAAAACGGCAATTGAGTAGCAAAGCCCTATCTCGAACTACTAAGGTAACTCTTTATAAGACATTAATCATCCCAGTCCTGCTGTACGGCGCAGAGGCATGGGCTTTGACAAAACCGGATGAGGATGCCCTTATTTATTTTGAGTGAAAAGTTCTTCGAGCGATATTTGGTCCCGTTTGCATAGACGGTGAGTGGAGGAGAAGGTACAATGCCGAACTATACGGCTTGTACAAGGACATCGACTTACCCAGAGAGTTCACATACAGCGACTAAGATGGCTGGGTCATTTAGAGCGGATTGAGCCCAACGTTCCCGCAAAGAAAGTCTTCGAATCCACCCCGGACGGACGGCGCAACTGGAGGCAGCTGCCTCGTAACCTTCTGGCTGGAGAGGTTTGTTGATTGAGGCCCAGGTCCACCCCGGACTGTAGAGCCACCTAATTAAGTTATATAAGTTAATTGAAATACCACGCTATTTACTAAAAAAAATGCGATTGTTCCCAGTCGCAAAAAATATGGGAGGTTATTAAACCTTCGCTTTGGCATCTCAAGATGTTGGGTTGCGTTAGGTGGTACTATCGTCCTTGGTTCGGGATGTTTCTTCTGGAATTAGGATGGTGACCTTGGTACTGTTTCGTTTAGGTAAAAGCTTGCGGATCGTGGTTATTATGGCTAGTATTCCGAGACAGGAGATGAGGGAGTAGATGGTTACTTGATGTGCGTTTTTCTCTGTTTGTAATAGTCGAATTTCGTTTGTGTTGTTGATGTGGAGGTCCTTCATAATTTCCAAGGATAGTAATTCCCTGTACTTTTTCTCGTTTGAATCGGGTTGGAGTATTGCCGGTAATACTTTCATCATTGATACTTCTCTGGAAATAAATGATCTTACATTGATGTTTACAGTGGTGTTGTGGAATTTTATTAGGAATATTCCATTGAAGGCGGTGGGTAATATTTTCGACTTGTAGAGTTCTTTTAAATTGATTTAGCAATAGGTTGCCAGCTGAAATCTCGTCTTTGGTTAGAATATGCTGACTATTGACGGTGTTGCAGATAGGTGAGAGGCTGTTGAGCAAGCTAGGAATACATGTATCGTTTCTAATGTTAACAATGTCTTTGGAATTACAAATGGATAGAGAGTTCTAACTTTTACATTTTTATATTGTTCCATACATCTCTTCATTATTTCTAAGAATTACATCAAATAAAATTTCTGTTACAATATTATTCCTTTTTACTGGTTTAATCACAAGGCTTTCATAAATTTCATTTGTTGTTAAGGAATGTTTACAATATAGAGCATTATTGAACTATTGCTTATGACTTTTACTTCTGAGGGATCTAAAGCTTCTTCTGTTGTGTTATAGGGCAACTGCTGCTTATTTAAAATGTTTGTGGCAAGTTCTATTTCCTTTTTGGATAAAATAAATGAATTGATCATACCTAATTTAGCCGAGTGGATGGCATAGTTAATATTTTCTATTTGTTCTTTTACAAGTTTAATTTTGTATTGCACATTTTTTATCTACCTCAAAACTTAATTTATTGTCTTCTTTTAACAATTTCTGTATTTGATTTTTTCATTAATGATGACAAACTCGTCATGGTCTGGATTGCCAGCAATCCATTTCCATGCGCTGCCGATGAGGTTTAAAGAACGTTTTGTTATTCGCGGTTTCAAGTTATGCAAGAGATTTTTAATTTGTTGCAACTCATGTGATAGCAAAGGAAATATGGTATGGTTTTAGGTTGATTCAAGGTTAAGGATTGGGGTTATTGCGGATATGAATTTGTTGTATTGGTCCAAGTCAATGACGTGTATTAGTTTGAAATTTCCGTCCTGTATCTTCGTCTGTCCAACGTGAAAAGTCACTATTTGTGCGTTTGAAAAGTCCAATATTTGAATAGTTGCCTAACAGGTGAAAAGGCACACCTGAAAAGATAAATGTTAGTTTCTAATATTACTTTTGTGCACTACTTTGCCGGATTCGGTTATTACTTCTTCTTTCTTCTTCTTCCTTTTATCAGCGAGGTTATGACCCGAAAATAAGGGATCTCAACCCTCCCAATTCACCGCATTTCTACTGATCCGCCTCTGGGGTTCGCCTATTTGACCTCAGAAAATATCGGCAGGCCTGCCGATTTTGGATCACTCGGTTACTGAGGCCAATGAAATGCCGATGTCGTCGCATTTGTCTGATCCAGGCGTTTATAGGCCTGCCTTTCCTACATCGCGATGTCTTTGGAACGTGCATTGATATTGCCTTTTTAACAGGGTTCAAATGATCTCTTCTTTGAACGTGGCAATACCAGCTGTTATTACTGTTGAGTTCTTATTTTCCCTAACTATTTCTTGTCGGTATCTACCAGTTAATTTCGAGCCTATCCATTTATTATTTTTAACAAAAAAAACTTGTCCTATTTGGTAGTCTTTAATTGGCTTCCTTTTCTTGTTATGGTATTAATTGTTCTTCTCCTGTTAAGTCTTTCGATGCTAGTCAACCGTGTCTTTTCAAATTGTTCGGGGTTTAGTCTGGGTATTCGTCCGTAATAGAGTTCTATCGGTTTCTTACCTGTGGTTGAGTGGATAGTGAAGTTATATTCATTCACAGCTCATTCTAGGAGTTATTCAAAAGACCGTGGAGGTGCGTCAGATTTAAGACGATTTCGGACAATGTGGAGTGGAAACGTTCAACTAGACCGTTCATTTCACTTTTATATTCAGGGTTTTAAAAATTTTGATTTGAAGGTCATCTTCTAGTATTGAGGTTATTGAGGCTGAATTTAGCGTCTTCTCATTATCTATTACAATAACTTCGGGTACGCAGAAGAAGAATATTATATCTCGTAATGGTCGTTTAATGTCTTCGATTGAGCGTGATGAGATAATTTCATCTTAAGCGAATTTTGTGAATTTATCAACGGCCGTTAAGACAAGCTGTTTTTCGGTAGGAAAGATATCGATATGAATAGTCTGTAAGGTTTCAGGTGCGGTTTATTAGGATGCCTGTTGTATTTATTTTCTTTACAGGTTGCGCACTAAGGTTTTAATTTTTGAAGACATTTTAGGGAAGTAGAAATTTTCCAACAACTGAATTCGGTTTCCTTCGGCGTTGAGATGAGCGCGTCGGTGTATCTTTAGGATTTTTTCTTATTGCTCGGTTTCGCTGGGTATGTCATCCACAAATTTTTGGGTAAATCTAATACGGTCTTCTTTGAAGTGGAGCGGGTAAATTTCTTGTATCTTACCCATAGTTTCTTCGTTTGTCAGGAGACCATTTATAGTACTGGGGTTCAAGTATCTCTTGAATGCGTTTACTAAGTCTGCTTCCGTGTACTCTGGTTTGATAAAAATATGTCTTGTGTAATTTTCGAACGGAGTTTTAATTTGGTAACTGTTATCTTCGCCTACTTTTAGTACTAGTTGATTGCGGAATGCATTTATTGGGGTTTCGACAGTGGGGGTTAAGTTATCAGAAGAGCTATCGGCACTATGTTCGGTTGGGGTCATTGAATGAATTTCGGTTACTTTGGGAGGCCTTGAAAGGGAGTCAGCCACTACGTTTGCTTTGCTTGGCTTCTACTTGAGTTCGTAGTTGTATTCTTCTAGAATAGCCTTCCACCTTTTCATTTTACTATTGGTGTTGACTAGAGGCTGGTGATCGGTAAAAATGTTCACTTTTCGAGATCCGTAGAGGAAGTTCCTTAATGAATTTAGCGACCATTAGCGAGCATTTCTTTCGCGTTTGTTGCATAATGTTCCTCGGTCTTGTTTAGAGTTCTCGAGAGGAATGTTATTGGTTTGCCATTTTGAGAGAGGACTGCCCCGATAGCATAATCCGAGGCATCCGTGGTCAGTTCGAATTCATTTTTGAAGTTAGATATGACAGAACCAAAAAAAAAAAACAAATATTTGGCGCAACAGCTCTTTAAAGTGCCAGGGCCTAGCTTCTCGCAACTACTCATGTTGTGTGCGTTATATTTTTCACACGAATGGAAGGGACCTACAGTTTAATGCCGAATCCGAACGGCGATTTGAAAAGCTTTTTTCGTGACAACAATACTCTCGGATGTTTGTCAGACGTTCGCGAGAGGTGGGACCGTGAAAAAACTTTTTGGTATTTTCTGGGATTCGAACTTGGAACCCCATGCGTAGTGATCTGACACACTAACCACTTACGCCACGGCGCCCACACATGACAGAACCACTTCTGCCGAAATAAGTGAATTTTTGATTTTATTTAATGGTTCTAAGGCTTCTCTGTCTAAATGAATGGGTTTTTTTTTTTAAAGGTTCTTGGACACTCGTCCATCTTCCCCTATTAAGAAGGATGTCAGGGGCTTCGCAAGTTTTGCATATTCTTTAATGAAGCGGCGATAATATCCTGACATATCGAAAAATAAACGGAGGTCTTTAAGAGTTTTGGGGGCAGGTCGGTCAACAATCACTTGGACTTTCTTGGCATTAGTTTTAATGCCATCTCTACCGATGACAAGGCCTAAGAATTCTATTTCTTCTTGAAAGAATTCGCACTTGTTCAACTGTATTTTCATGTTGAACACTATATCCAGGTTGTTAAGATGTTCAATCTCGTCTTTCCCGAAAATGACGATGTCATCGATATAAACATAACAACACTTCCCGATGTATTGCTTCAGAATATCATCCAAAGCCCTTTGAAAATGAAGGGGCATTCTTTAGCCCGAAAGGGAGACGAGTGAATTCGAATTTCCCGTTATTCACGGAAAAAGCAGTTTTTTCAATATCAGATTCTTAAAGTGGGATCTGATGAAAGCCACTTTTGAGATCAACTATAGTAAACCATTTATTTTTGCCAAGGAACTTCGTTAATCTCGGGGATCGGATATCTGTCAGCGACGGTAACAGCGTTTAGCTTACATGCGATATTTTCTTTCCTCAGAGGCATCTATTTTTTTGCAAGGGCCCAAACTAGGAGAATTGTAAGGCGATTTAGATGCCCTGCCTAATGATGCCATCTTTTAGTAGATCGTTTATTTGTTTTTCGACTTCTCTCTTGAGTGCCATCGGGTATGGGTATGATTTCGAATAAATGGGGTCGTTGGTTGGTCCTTTTACGATGGTGGTGTAAGTTAATTTCTTGTCAGGATCAGAAAAGAGATTAGGACAGTAGTTAATTATATCCTTGAGTTTGTCCGACTGTTCCCTGCTCATGTGAAAAGTTCCTAGAGTAACGTTACTAATTAATTGTGAAATATGCTGTTTGAGTGGTATTGATATGTTTGAGTAAATAGTCATATAACTATCTTTTGCATGAATGACCGCGTTTAATTTTATCAAAGTACCATTGCCTATTATACCGTCGAACGAAATAAGAGTGGGGAGAATGAACAATTTTATTTTATCTGTATTATGGCCAAATAATTGGACAAATGAGTGGTGTGTCATTTTTACGCTCCCTCCGACTGATCTAATGTAGAAATGCTTTCATTCGGGAGAGGATTCCTGATATGCCGGGGTTGGATGTAGTCTTTATTAGATCCTGTGTCTACTAAAAATGTAAGGGTCTCTCCGCTTCTTGCGATATGTTCGAAGTAAGGAAGCGAAGAGGACCTTAGTCTAAAAAATAGATATCGTCAAGTCGCTCCGGTTCGTCAAGATCAGGGTCATCTTGTGAGTCAGTGTAATTCGTAATGTCTGGTCATACTTTTGGTATTCTCGTTCTATCTCACTTTCGTATTCTTCCGGTGTCTGTTCATCTGGATCTGGCCCTTCGGTGTGGTAGACTCTCTGCGCTTTGTGTGGCTGATCGACATGTTGTGAATGTTGGCGCTTCTGTGGAACAAACTGTTGGTTACGAGGTCTGTTCTAGTAATTAACCTTTTGGGATTTAATGGAATAGTCGATGACCATTGGCTTAGGAGGAAGCGGGCGTTGATTTGCCGGTGGCCGTTGCTGTGGATATTGTTGTTTCTGCTGGTACTGTGGTTCCCTGTAAAACTGGGTGACTGATCACTTCGAGGGTTATGGAGTAACTCAGGATGAAATTCGCGCCTCGGTGCGGGAATTGGTGCTGGTCCTGAATGTGAAAAATTGTTCCTTCTAGGGGGACTGGAGGCGGTGTTTGGTGGAATGTTTTTCGAGTCCTTGATTGTGAATTGTTTGCATGCTGAGCCCGGAAATCGACATTTTGCAATTTAAAGCAAAGGTGCAAAGCTTACGGTAGGTCAGCAGGCTCGCGGATACTGAGTAACCTAGGCAGATCGCCTTTCAACTCTCTGACGAAGGTATCAAGTGCTTTGTCCCTGTAAAATTGATTCATGTTACTCGTGGATTCTTGACTCATATCCATTGATCCTAACTTATTTAGGATGTAAAGGTCTTTTTTATCGAAGGCTGAGGGCTGACTGGCTATGTCCGTGCAGGGCACGGTCTGGCTGGGTGTCCGTGCAAGGCACGGGCCCCCTGGCTGGTCCGTGCAAGGCACGGGCCGGCTATCACTCCGTGCAGGGCACGGGCTGACTGGCTATGTCTGTGCAGGGCACGGGCTGGCTGGGTGTCCGTGCAAGGTCTCTGGGGTTGCGGTGTCTTGGAACGGCTTGACAGGTCGTGCGGTCCACACGCGGTACTGGTACGAGCTTGTCCGTGCAGGGCACGGGCAGGCTGGCTGGTCCGTGCAAGGCACGGGCCGGCTATCAGTCCGTGCAATGCACGGGCTGACTGGCTATGTCCGTGCAGGGCACGGGCAGGCTGGGTGTCCGTGCAAGGCACGGCCCCCCTGGCTGGTCCGAGCAAGGCTTGGGCCGGCTGCTGGTCCGTGCAAGGCACGGGCTGACTGGCGAGTCCGGACAGGGTCCGGGCTGCTTCTCAGGAAGGAGAGCCAAGCGTAAGCTTGGAGCGGGAAAGGCTGGCGGTAAAACTCCGCTAAATGCCAGTCTGGGGGATTTTTCCCAAAGGAATGGGGACACTTATCAAGGGACGGGCCGTCTGTGGTCAAAACGGACCCTTAGCTGAATACCCACTCACTGGGGTGAAGGCACGAAAACCAAAACCAAAAATGTTGGTGACCGAATTCGGGGGAGAGTCTGTTCCAGGTACGCTGGATTGGTACACTTATCACCACTGGGCAGACTCTGCCAATTGCCACTTACGTTCTCTTACTTGTGGAATATCCTTGCAAGAACGAAGTGCGACTTTTTAAAACTCCTTCGTGTTTTGTTGTTGTTTGCGACTCGTTGACTTTTTGGCTTTATTTTATATTGGCGTGGTTTAGGGTATACCATACTTCCTTATGAGTTGGTCGTCTTTGTAGAGGTACCCCAAAGTATGCAACCCTTTTGGTGGCATGGGTCGTCCTCTGCCAAAACACCTGGCTGTATACCCTGTTTCCTTTCTCGGTTCATAATTGAAGGTAGGGAAACATGTCACTTCGTTGCAAGGATAAGCGACAAGTGGTCGTAGACGGCCTGATAGAATTCAGGAATCGTACTACTACTCTATACCAAAGTTGTCATTTGGTACTCGAAGGTTCCTAAATCCCTCTTGTCTGCATAATGTACTCGTAAGGTAAGACATTTTGACATTTTTTCCCGATTTAATGGGGTATTATATCATTCTAGGGCGACGTCTGCGTAGGCCGTCATTTTATTTAAGATTAGCAGGCACCCGCAACTTTGTCTGAGTGGTCTGCAATAACTTTATGTGAGGCAGTTGAAATTAGTGGTGTCAGTCATATTTAGCTTAAGAACTTAAGATTTGCACCGCTGTAACTTTTAACAATACATATCAGATTTTCCTTTATCTATCAAGTTTGTACTATCATCTGCTGTTGAAGTAGTAACATTTTAATTTACTTCTAATTTTCATGCAACAATTTGGCATGTGTATTATTCATTTCTGAACTTACACCGCCGCATATGTGTGTATTTAGCTAACAGAAGGACTACGTCAAAATGCACATGTGCATACCATAATTATACATTTGCGCCTATAGGTATGCAAGGAAATAAACCACTTACTTACAACGATGGCGCTACAGTTTGAAGCCAGTTTGGGCCTCAACCAACAGAAAATGAATGTGTTTATTTTTGTTATACTGCAAAAGAAAATTATTAGTTCTCAAACTTTCCGAATGTATAGTTTTATAATGCTTGGTTTTGTCTGTTTTTCTTAATCTCAGTGTTTATTTATTTTAATATCTTAATCCCCTTGAGGAGTATCGTAATAATTCTTATTGGAAATAAGGACCAATATCTTAAGGTATAGAACGCCAAAAGATTCGTTAAATAATTACAGTAGTATCTGCATAGTACGCGCCCAACAACAGCCGTTGTTATATTTTATTATATGTATATAGATATAGATATAGATCACCGATAGGATCCCATAATACTTGGGGGTACCTTTCAAATGTTCATAGATTTTGGGTATCTATTGACACTCTTTTTCCATGAGTTAAATTCGTGTGGCTGGCCAGAGAATTCTTTGAGGCTTTTCACCACATCAGGTATTTTGTCCATGTCGAACAAATTCCTATCGTTACCCAGGTTCATTGGCTGATCTATGTCGTTGTTAATATCGGACGCGGGGTTCATGATGGAATTAAAAAGTTACCGTCCCAGTGTTTGAAGGGTTTCGGTCACTAGTTGTGAAATCATCCTAATCATGTCGTCGTTAATTGCATTAGAAGCAGGGGGAGGAACGGGAGCAGAAGGTTGAGGAGCTGCAACGTTATCTGTAGGCAATTCTAGACGAGCTGGTCATATTAAATTATTAGGATTTGCCATTTTTCAAAAGATATTTGTTTTGTTAAATGAGGGAATCAATTATATCACTCGTTCAAGTAAAGGTAATGGATGTTTTAGTTAACGTATTTACTTCCAGAACAATAATTTAGCAAACAAAAAATAGATTTCTTCTTAGCGTTTTTGTTTTGAGGGTAGGTTCTGGCTGCTTCTGTTGGTTAGGGCGGCTGTCAGGGGAGTTTCCTGACTCTTTTTTGTTCCTTTGGTTAGTAGAACTACTCGGGGCTTTTGTTTTTCCTATCACTACACTGTTGTCTTGGTGGTCTGGCTATCCACCTTTTTATTTATTTTACTATATGGTGGTTTGTTTGTCCACTATTTTTATTTATTTCACTGTTTGGTGGCTTAGTTGTCCACTACTTCTATTCACAAAACTTTCACTGATTCTAAGCTTGTTTATTGTTTGAATTCGCTCGAGGTTTGTGTTAACCGGAATTTTAACAGTGTCACAGAATGCAGCCCCACGTTGGGCGCCAGTTATATAAAAAAATACCACACGATTTACTAAAAAAAAATCACAAGGCATTGACCTTTATTGCTTCGCAAATACTTAAAAACTAAACTGGCAAATATTCAATCACTCATATTTATTATCTAATTTTCCCTAACTCAGCTTCTGCTGTTGTTTGCTGTCGTGGGAACGATTCGATGTGCATCGATTGCACCAGACGCTTGGTCAGCATTTCCGTTCCTCGGGGTTCGCGTGTGCAAGTGTTGTTTGCTCCGTCTGCTGGTGTTAAGTTATATCAATGAAGACCCAGTCACGATAAGTTTAAATATGGATGAATTCAAAAACGTAAAAAAAAACTTCGCAGTGTTGCGGCAATGCAACAGGCTTTGTGCTGCTGTCGCCCTGCTACTGCACAATTTGTATGAACAAAAAAAAAAGAAAATCAGAAAATAAAACCTTAAAATTGTTATAAGCTTCTTTTTATCAACTTTTACCTAAAGCACAGGATAAAATAAATAATAAAAGCTAACGAAACTGTAACAAGCAAAAGCTTTTCTAAAACAAAAGAAAGCAACAGCAAAACAACAGTTGCTCTATATCAGTGGATCTTAACCGGTGGTGGTCCCTGGAAGCACTCGAAGTGGTCCGCGAAGCCATCCGAAAAATATTAAATAAACTAGTTGGAGGTGCAGATGTTATGGATGTAATTAGTCTATATATGGAGAAACATGGACTTATCTGGCAAAAGCTTGCGGGGTTTTGTACGGACGGTGCTCCTGCAATGCTTGGTTCCCAGTCTGGTCTTGCAACGCTGATTAAAACAAAAAATCCAGCTGCAATTATGGCACACTGTGTTGTTCATCGTCAAGCACTGGCTGCCAAAACGCTCCCGGAATGTTTCACTATTGCGATGAAAACTGCTATAAAAGTATAAAAGTAGTTAACTTCATTAAAAATAGTACACTGAACACTCGTCTCTTCAAACAATTGTGCTCTGGTATGAATTCTGAACACGAAACTCTGCTTTTTCACACGGAAGTGAGATGGCTTTCCAAAGGAAACATGCTGTCAAGGTTGTACGAACTGAGAGAGGAAGTACAAGCATTCTTAACTGACAAGAACAAAGAGTTTCTGGATCAGTTCTGTGAGTCCAAATTTCAAATACGTTTTGCTTATTTAGTAGATTTTTTCGCAGAACTTAATAAATTGAACCTTCAACTGCAAGGGTCAGGAAATTTTACGTTGCAAGGCACCAGCAATATATTTTCATATGAAGACAAAATCAGTGCATTTATCGCGAAAATTGAGCTATGGATCAATAAAGTCGCAATCCTTTCATTGTAAACGTTTCTGAGGTGCCTGATGAAATTCAAGAAGAAGATATGAAATGCAACACGAAAGTAACTTGAAAGATACATTCATCACTAAAAGGTTAAGAACCACTGCTCTATATTGACGTTTGGTTGCACTGGTGTTGCAAAAAAAAAAAAAATATTTGACTTGAGCAATACTGCCAAAATGTTTGCTTTCTTGAACTTACCAAATTTTTGAATTGGGCCTATCTCGGATCATATGTATCTGTAACACAGTAGACAACAGATGATTAACAAGCGTTCTATTTGTCAAGAAAATACGACTTAAATTAAAGAGAAATTTATGTAAAACGGCCGTACGATTTACTCTGTTATACGGCACAGAGACTTGGACTGTACAAGAAACGCACCTACTCGTTCAAAGCCTTCATACTGCAGAAATGCGCATGCTGAGATGATCTAGTGGGGTTGCGATACACGATAAAATAAGAAATGAACATGTAAGAGGTAGCATGAAGGTGACTTTTATCAGAAAAAAGCTGATAGAAAATAGATTGAGGTGGCACGGTCACGTCGGGGAGCCTTATGGGAAAGAGGAAGACCGAAATCCACATGGCTCGGTACCATATACGTATAAGAATTCCATATAAGTATAAGAATTCAAAAATAAATAATCTCCAAAATACGACAACGCAGGATAGAATAGCCTGGAAACTAAGAACGATGAGCCCGTATAAAGATAAAGGCGTGGAGAGAAGAAGTGTTTTTTAATATATTTAAAGAAGCTATAAAGAAACATACATACATGAAGGTAGCGGAGTAGGACACTAAGTCTCTACCCTTCTCGATCCTCCCCCATCGACTTGAGCTTATCAGAGGGAATCTCCAGACGGGTCCAGGAGAGATGTCGGACTAGATTCAAATATCTATTCCTAGACCAAGGGATGAAACGGCAATCACGACGCGTCTTGGAATCCGGTTTGTGGACATGCGCACTACGCGGCGGTTATATGTAGATCGTTCCGTTCGAAGAAGTAGTTGCTCAACATTGACTGCTTCGCGTACTCTGGTGTTGCGTTGAATTACTCTCGCTGGTGTATATTTAACTACTTTTTGCAGGTCAAAAACAAACACGTCGTCTAAGTAGTGAGTTTTAATGACATAACGATTCTACCTATTTTTTTCTCTTTCAACTTACATTTATAAGGCGAAGATTTCCATTAAAACATTTATCATTCAAGCACACATGCACTAAATAAGCGCATACTTTTAAAAATTCAACTTTACCTCATTCTAAATAAAAAACATACTTAATTGTTGTTTGTGTTTTATTGAATAATTTTTATTCGAATATTTTTAAAAGTGGTGTTACACTACGTATCAGGCAAATAGAAATATGCTTGTATTAGCTCTGAACCGAAATTTAATATTATATTATATACAATTTATTCATATACACAATTATTATACATTAAGTTTCTAAACTATTGTTTTTCCGAAATAAAGAGCATTGAGGCGGATGTTACGAATTGTTTTCGTTTTTGAAGATTGCCTTAGTGAACACCAAATTTTAATATATTTTCAGTTCGCTTTTCATATCGAAAACTAAATAAGTTTTTTTTATTACAAGAGTCAAAACAGTAGTCGTTATACGAAAAAAAAAAAATAGATACTTATTTAATTCAAATTGTATTCTACCACTAGAATCTAAAAATTGTTAACGTATGGAATCTAATAAATACTCATGCTCAATACTCAATATTTTTGCCTAACGGGAAAAACACTAGGTCAGAAACATGTATATATATACTTTTTTTTTTAAATCGTAAAAACATTAATTTTTCTAATTGAATCTCATAATTTATGGTTGGACGTCAGCCATGTCAAACCTTCGTAAAGACCATCACCAGATGTTGCGCATGACGGCTGAACGTACCAATTCCGATCACGTATTCTTGTGAGTCCTAATTTCTCTTGAATCTCGTGCGGTTTCATGGCTGAAAATAAAAAGAATATATATATTTATGATTAAAAACAAAATAAAATAAACATTTCTATTTTCTAATGATAATACGAGGACCCCACAGGCGGATCAGTAGAAATGCATTGAAGTGGGAGGGTTATGATCTCTTGTTTTCGGATCATAACCTCGCCGAAATAGGAAGGAGAAGAAAAATTATAATATGAGGGTGGTCTGAAAAGTTGCCGACCTCAACGTGAAGATGGCAGCACTTGTCAACAAAATGTAGCGGGTCGACGGCGTTCGGAACACCGTCTCTCTATCAGTAAATTAAATGCCAGTAAATATTTAAAAATTTAATTTATTTTGAAAACACGGAAAAATAAGCACGACTTACTTTGATGAGTTTCTTGAGACGACCGATTTAAAAATTAAGTTTGTTTGCCACATCGAACTTGAAATAAAACTATGCAGAATGTTTCAACACATTGTTCACAGCAACGATGGATGCCAAACGCAAAAAAAAAACTAGGGAATATGTTTGCGCATTCTTTTGAGGGTATTCACCAAAATTTCAGCCATTTTGGACGCGCAGTTGTTGTTTGACAATCGTTTGAGTGAGTCGATGTGTTTTTGTGTAAATGGAAAAATTCGAGTATCGAGACGATGAACGCTCGGGACATCCAAAAACTGCAACCACTAACGATAACATCGCTTAAGTTCACCAAATGGTGTTAGACAACCGTCAAATTAAGGTGAGAGCGATAGCAGAGGCTATGAATATGTCCAAAGAGCGTGTTTGTCACATATTGAATTAAGATTTAGGCATGAGAAAGCTGACCGCGCGTTGGGTGCCGCGTTTGCTCACGTTAGACTAAAAACGTGTTTTGCAGAGAAAGACGCCGAGTACTATTTGGACAGATTAAAGAGATGGGAGCATCGCTGGGAGAAGTGTGTAGACTTACAAGAAGACTATGTAAAAAATACAAATGAATTTTAAGAAAAAATATCTTGTATCTTTGTTAGGTCGGAAACTTTTCAGACCATCCTCGTACTTAGACAGAAGTAAACAACAACGTTCCATTGCGATTTATCTTTTCATCGCATTTTTTGCCTGCAGTACAGAAATATTGTGTTTTTACTGATGACTGTCATGCGATATATTACTTTTCTTGTAAATTGTTTTTTTTTTTCTACATATTGACCTTTTCCAGTCGATTTCGTTCAGTCAATATCTGATAAATATTGGACACATGCATTGACATGTACATATACCAAATAATATGCCAGAATTATCCCCAACACGACATAAAGGTATGCACAGTTCCCGGTCCTAAATGCCACAACACGACGCGACACAATATCGCGTTCTAGCTTTATTCTTCCCAATAGCTGTTTCTTGGGGTTGGAAATAATTTTGGTTTCGAAAGAAAAGTTTTTTGAGTGATATTTGGTGAAGTTTCTGTAAACGACGCAAGTTATACAGAGAAACAAAAACCTAGTCAGAAAGATTTGCACCCAGCGTCTACGTTAGGACATGGGAAACAGAAAACTGCAGCAAGTAGCTCGTTTTATTAGCCACACGAAACATTCAATGCCTTCACACACATTCACATTTATTTCACTGCAGCAAGTAGATCGGTCTTATGAGCCACTCGAAACATGCCTTCTTTAAGTACTAACCTCATTCACATTTATTCGAAGAAATGATTAGTCATTGCAATCATCAGGGTAGCCAGCAGTGTGTTTATGTTCATTTAAGGGATGTTTTGCTATCTTCTGTTTGGTTTAGCTACGGAGAAGTGCGATTGCACACTTGAAATTAACTGGATATAAGGGTTTCTTCTGATTGGAAAAAAAATGTTTAAGGTCTTTATCTTTGACTCGAAAAAATAAGATGTCTAAAACAACTCCTACAAAACGCTTTAAACAAGTTAACCAAATGGGCGGGTCGGTGTGGTTTGGGTATAAACTCTATAAAACTGAACTGGTACTCTTTTCAAGGGAACATAAAATTCCGTTTGTCGATCCTCTCTCTTAATGTATCAGCTTAACTTAAAGCTAAATATTTGGGTCTTATCCTGGATAAGAAACTAAGCTCCTTCAAGAAAGAGTCAAGAAAACTACAGTAGGTACCACTTTTCTCTTGCAAAAAGCTAATGGAAATGAATGGGGTCTTCAGCCTCGAATAACTCACTGGCTCTACATCTCGGTCGATAGACCGATACTCACATACGGGGTGATTGCCTGGTGGACAGCCTTAGTAAAAGCTAAACATCGCGATTATCTAAGCAAGGCCCACCGCACAGCTTGTCTGTGCATTAGCGGAGCACTATGTACAACTCCTTCTTGGCTAAAGAAAAACGTAATATCCGCCAAGGATATCCGTGTCTTTTCAGACAGCCAAGCTGCAATCAAATCCTTGGAATCGATCTCTTTAAATTCATTAGTAGCCCTAGACTGCCGATCGTCTCTTAAGGAGATGGCAGAGTAGTTTAATATTCACCTCTGTTGGGTGCCAGGGCATAGCGTTATTCCGGGGAATTGTAAGGCTGATGAACTCGCCAGAATAGGAACAACTGTACCCATCCTTCCAGAAAAGGATAATCTAAGTATGCCAATCGCTACTTGCAAATTTAAATTGAAGTTAGATGCAATCGAGAGAACAAATCTTATATGGACAAGTGGTACAACATGTCTGGCGACTAAGCAGGTTTGGCCCAAGTTGGATCTGAAAAGCTCTAAGAAACTGATCTCTCTTAACCGATTACATATCGGCTCTATTATAGGTGTAATTACAGAACACTGTCTAATAGGCAAGCATGCAGCAAGGCTTGGCGTATATTCAAATGATTTTTGTAACAGATGCATGGACGAAGAAGAGGAGGAAACCATTCCTCACCTTTTTTGTGCGTACCCAGCTCTCTCCCATAGAAGAAAGCCCTACTTAGGAGCTTTCTATTTTAACGATTTGGGCGATCTGATAGATTTAGACATCAGGAGCCTCCTTCGCTTCATTAGAAGCTCTTATTGTTTCGATGGACTCTTACATCCCAACTGAAACATCTTGACTACGCTGACGATGTATGCTTACTCTCTCACAGAATTATGGACCTCCACCAAATGACAGCAGATGGAGAGAGGAAGGCAGGCGTCGTCTGGCTGAAAACTAAAATTATTAGCCTTGGAACAAATATACATTGCTGGACAACCGGTAGAGAGGGTATAGGATTTTCAGTATCTTGGAAGTATTGTCTCGACCGATGGTGGAACCGAACTGGATATAGCCAACAGATCCCCAAAGCAAAGCCCGCATTCAGGATGATGTCTAAAATATGGCGAAGCAATGTTTGAACACAGTTTGAACACCAAGCTAAGATTGTTCGCAATCGTGTCTCTAACGAACACCTTTACGAGAGAAGGGGTCAAGAACCAATATGCACAATCATCCAACGGCGGAAGTGGCAGTGGATTGGTCACACGTTCCGTAAGGGTGACAGTTCCATAGCAAACCATGCTATGCAATGGAACCCTTTAACTCAGGATGGCAGAAGACCTGCCAGCCCGAGGAGAATATGGCACAGAACAGTCGAGAAGGAGGCATGGCAGTTGGGTGAAAAGTTGGGGAGAGCTGAGACACATTGCCAGAAATCGTACACGATAGCGCATAGGCGTAGTAGAGACCTTAGGACCCACAAGGGGATGCAGCACATAAGTAAGTAAAGTAAGTATTGGACGTTTGAGATGGCTAGGATATGTAGAGCGAATGGACACCTACTCTCCGGCCCGCAGTCTTCGAATCCAACCGAGAGGGACGACGCAATAGAGGGCGCACAAGTTCAAGGGGATCTCAATCAACTTGGATGCAATTAGCTAAAGACCAATTTAAATTGTGAAGCTTGTTGGTTGAGGCCTAGTTTTACCCTGAACTATAGCGTCACTTAAGTAAGTAAGTAAGAACTTATACTACCTCGGTTCTAGAAAGCACTGATTAATGATTGATATCTTAAACTCTTAAGCGATTAATGCACTAATCAGATAACTTAATTACATATATTCAAATTGCAGTACAAACTTTTTGAGGATTACATTAGGAATAGTACTATTAATTTTTTTTTCAGAACTCATACTACAATAAATATCACCCAGTTTAGTTTCAGCTACTGATCGGTTATCATGGAGTGGGGTATGAAGGAAAATCGTATTGCTGTCATAGCGTTGCTAAGTGCGGAAAAAATCCTAACTAAATTTTTGAATTACTAAAACCGCTCGGGTTATCAAAATCGTGGTATAAATAGATTTATTGCGTCGTCTCAGTTAGAAGACAGATCAAGGAATGATCGTCCGCGCGTTGCCCGTACGAGCACGGTTGTAAGAGCTATGCGCGAGCGAATTCGAAGAAACCCTTTTCGGAAACAGAAAATTATGTCACGTGAGCTGGATATATCCACCAGATCCACGTCAAGGTTCATTCGGGATGATCTCAACATGAAAGTCTTTCGTCGGTCAACTGGACATCTACTGACGCTTAATTAGGCTTAAAATATGCAAGCGACTCGTGCACGTGGACAATAGCCTCGGAAATATCTTTTCTACGCACGAAAAGATTAACACCGTAACAGCGCTTAACACTAGAATGACCAGAGTTTTTGTCCAACTATAAAGACCAGAACCGTCAATTTGACGGTTATATTGAAAACGCTTTATTATAAGTGCAATAATATCAAGAGGTGTAAAAAAGTCTTGGAAATATTACTTTTTATTGTTAAAAAGATTTATTTTACATAGGTTGACATTTGACACATATTTTTCTTACACTTTTGACACATTTTCCACACATAACTTTATTACATTCTTCACAACTTTCTGATGATCGATTTTTCTTACAGTTTGCATTGATTTGACACTGTTTTCTTTTGTTATTTTGAATGATAGAGACAGCAGGAGCGGCTTGTGATGGTCCAGCAGTTGTTAGTTCATGTTCTGCTGCAGATTTACTGATGGCGTAATTCAGCCCCATGTAAACCCTTCAAATAACATAAGATTGTATATAGCCGTCATCTTGACGCCATTGGCCTTTTTAGTTTAACCTCGCAACGTGATATTTTACAAGAAGATACAAAAAAATGAAATAATAAAATTCAGAAAACGATTTTATCACATATCAAGCCGATACAAAGACATAGACGTGTGAAAATTTAAAAACCCGTCAAATTGACGGGTCTGGTCTTTCTAGTGTTAAAGCCAAAACAACTCAGCAGTGGCATAGAATCAATATATTTTTGCTTTTATTGCATCCGAGGATTAACCTTCAGGAAGTCCAGATTTAAATCCTTTAGATTAGCCACAGTATCGTTGCTCATACGTTGAAACCGTGCGTGCTGCTGTAGCCTAGTTGCCATACCGTTTGAGGGGCTGCGTTAAAGCAAAAGGCGGACAATTTGAATAAACTGCCTTCTCTAAAAATGCTTACTATTTAAACAAATACCTTTTATAAATATTATTATATTAATTAATTTAATTATTAATTAATTAATTGTTAAAAAAATATTATAATTATTCATATAAAAGGATACAATTTACAATGTAGAGGGTTACAAAAATTAAGTACAAGATATTGTTCATATGAAATATGAATGCACTATCATGATAAAAAAATAAATAAATAAATTCAAAATTTAATTTGTTGATGGGCATTTATATTATTCACTTAAAAAGAAGAGTGTAAATGCAAATGTTAACAATAAAATTAAAAGAAATGAACGTAAGTAATACAGAACATAGACATTAGAGTGGTGGATTAATAAGGTGTTCTATATTATGATGGTTAAAGGAGAAGCCATATTCGAACATTTTTTTTCCGATGGTAGGTGAAAATCTTCAACAAGACACTATGAGGATCGACAGCGCGTGCTCATAGCAGTGTGGGATTCTTACCCACTAAAAAACCCCCCTTCAAAACAGACTTGTTTTTATTTTTACTACAACTAAGTATTTGACTTATCAAGTAGTTTTCATTTCACGAAATAAGGACGTTTTGCAGGGACCTTCCCATTAGAAGTTCCTGCCAGCTCCGCAGTTTAGACGCGGTTACTTATCGCGCTAAGTCTAAAGGTTTGGTTCTTTGTGGACGGCGCACACAGGCAAATTTTCCCAAATTCATGGCCAAAACTATAAAAAAAATTTCCGTTTTGTTGTTTTTTTTAATGCAAAGTTGTTTACAAATAACATGAGCTTTGAACGTGATTGATCATGCGATGCAGATTGTAACTGTTTAATCAGTGGATGCTTCTAAAGTGTAAACTTTATATTGACGAGTGCAGTAGCAAGTTTGGTTTGTGATAAGAAGTAGTTTTGCTTTGTTTTTCTTTTAATATTTTTTGGGCGCTTTGTAAAATAATTTAACATGGATTCTGTTTCGAGTGGTATGTAAAAAAAGAGTGATGGCCCCTTTTTGCAATATTTTAAGTGTGAGGTAAATTTTCAAGCTATTTAAGATAATGTATTTGAGCAGTAAAAAAAAAATTTTTTTTTTCTTTGATAATGTAAAAGTTAAGTTAATTGAAATTGCTTCGTAATGCAAATAGTCTTAAAAGTAAGACTAATCTTTTCTAATTAAAAAAACAATCATTAAACATTGCGACTTTTTGCGACTTTTTAAAATATTTGCTCTAAAAGGTGTTAAGGACGCTGGAAAAAAAGTTTTTTTTTTTTAATTAGGGCTTTTTTTGACACAGGATCGCGATTAAGTTTCATTTTTCTTTCAAGAAATGAACTTTCTGAATTTTTTAGAAACTGTACGTCTCGTGACATTAAAGAAAAATTTATTTTTTTCGTAGAAAAGGTGAAAAATTAGAACAATATTGAAATTTCAGAGCAAACAAAGAAAATTTTAACCGATTTTGCTCATGAACACAAAAGAAAAAGGCTGAGAGCGTCAAGAAATTACAACAACTTCTTAAAACAAAATGCAAATTGGTTACAAGGTGAAATTTCGTTTGCATGCCGGGCGCACGGTTTTGTTGGACGGCCTCAAATTAATTTTTCGGGCCTAAGCGAACGATCAAAGAGACGTAAAACAGAAGATTTGCGTTCTAATTACACTACCGAAGAATTAAGCTATGCTGCGCAGATGCAACTTCGAGAACAAGGAAAACTTTACTCTTCAAATGTGATGAAAAACATAATCTTTTCAACTCCTTCACGCGCTGAAAAGTACCAAAAAACTTTTAAAAAAGTGGACCAGGAAATTATTCCATATACAGCAGAGGAAGCTCTTTCAATAGTTGTTGAAGGAAAATTAACTAAGTTCCAATACAATGTTATTAGAGATTCTGCAATAAAACATAATAACCATATGTATCCAAACTATGCAGCTATTATAGAAGCAAAAAAAAAGATGTTATCCTGAAAACTTGGTCATAACCGAATCAGTCGCAGAAACACGTCTTCAAAGTTTACTAGATCACACAATTCGACGTATATTTCAAGGAATTGAAGATGTTATAGAAACATTGCCTATTAATGAAATGTGTAACATTAACCTTATTTCCAAATGGGGTTGTGATGGAAGCTCAGGCATGAGTGAATATAAACAACGATTTACAGACCCCAGCATTTCAGATGCTAGTATTTTCTTAACATATTTTGTTCCTATCCAGTTAGTGTCAGGTGACCCAGAATCACATAATAAAATTATATTGTGGCAAAATCCTCGTCCATCATCGACAAGGTTCTGTAGGCCAATACGAGTTCGATTCCTTCACGAAACAACAGATGTAACTGTAAGAGAATTCGATTACATTGAAAACCAAATAGCTTCTTTGAATGAAACTTTGATAGATCATATTAACGGAAGTATTTCAGTAAAACATAAAATGCTTCTTACAATGATTGACGGAAAGGTCTGCAATGCCATAACTGAAACCTCCTCAACTCAAAGGTTATCTTTGTGGTCTAACATCAAAAGATTTCAACAAAATAGATTTGATATTGAACAAGCAAGTTCAAGACAAGTCAAAGCTGAGGTTTGGGTTATCCTCCTTGCATGCGTGGATAAGATTTTTTGAATGTTTACTCCATGTCTCCTATAAACTGCCTATAGGACAATGGCAAGCTCGTGGTGAGGAAAATAAAAGAAAAGTCAAAGAAAACAAGAAAAGGATCCAAGAAGCATTCAGAAGCCGAATGGGACTGTTAGTTGACAAACCAAAACCAGGTTATGGTAGTACGAACGATGGCAACACTGCTCGTCGATTTTTCCATGACTGTTACTTCATCGGATATAACCAACATAGATGAAAACATCATATGCCGATTTCGGGTTGTTTTATGAACAATATCGAGTGGATATCCAATACAAATCGGTGGATTTAAGGAGTATTGTATTGATAACGCAAATTTGTTTGTGCAACTATACCCATGGTATAATATGCCCACAACCGTACATAAAATCTTAGTACATAGCCCCGAAATTATATCTGAAGCTATTCTTCCGATTGGGCAGCTCGGCGAAGAAGCCCAAGAATCACGGAACAAAGATATAAAGCGTTTTCGAGAAAGTTCTTCAAGAAAATTTTCGAGGCAGCAGAATATGGAAGATGTGTTTCACAACCTTTTAGTTTCTTCTGACCCATTTATAAGTGGTTTGAGAAAACTAAACCCTTAAACAAAAAATGCGTTTCCATCTGAAGTACTTCAGTTTCTAGTGGAACCAGAGGTCGAGCAAGCAGACTTCGTTCCAGTTTCACAAGTCATTGAATGATGTACGTACACATGTTTATTTATGTTTTTTTTACTTACATTAACTTATTTATTATTATTATTATTCTTTATAATTAAAATTATAAGTTAACTGTGTAGCCAGAGCGTGGAAGGCCTTCAGCTAATTAACTTATTTATTTATTTATAATTATAATAACTTTAATGATTTTTTATTTTTTTTTCCATATATTAAATATATGAATATCGTATTATTAAATGTCAAATGCGAGAAATCCTATGGCGTAATGTCTTTTAGTTTTTTGAGAAAAAAATTCAAAACCACATTTTTTTATAATTTTTTTCAGTTTTTAACGAATTTTCGTGTAAATTTACTTGAAAATGGTCCTTTTTATTAAAACTATCTACTTTTGATATTCTCATGCATTAATAAATCGAAAAAACACAAAAAATAATTTTGGCCATGTTTTTGGGAAAATTTGCCTGTGTGCGGCGTAGTAAATTTCTTTCTTCCAAAACTTGGTGACCTGTAATATTTACGTGGCTTTCTAGTCGACTTCTATCACCCGTCGAGTGAAAATCACAACTGTATTGCATACCCGCGTTATAACGCTTTCTACCTTTCTGAGAGGCGTACCTTGAACCCCAGAAGGGGTGTTTCGCGTTGAAGTCGCCACCAATAATAAAATTTGGTTTAAGGAAGTTGAAGATGTTTGTGAAATCACTTTCTTCAAGTTTACATCGCAGTGGACAATATATAGACGAAATGTTGAAGGCAAAATGTCTATTTCTAACACGTACCGTGCTTACTTGCATTGCCTCTAATTCAATCTTTACTTTCGCTGAGTGTTCGATACATTCTTTTATCAACAAGGCCTCTTGCTCTTTCTGATGGGTGGAAGGCATGATACACGCTATATCCTCTTATCTTAACATTCATTTGTTTTGTCAGATGAGTTTCACAGACCAAGCATATATCAATATCTTTTTCTCGTATAAATATTTCTAACTCGTCGAGTCTTCGTATGAGCCCGTTGGCGTTCCATGTAAGAATTTTTAGCATTTCTTTCATATTCGGGTTGAAGTGCGCCGGTTATGAATGTTGTTTTCTAGTGCAACTAGTCTCTCGAAAATAAGTTTGTTTGTTTTGGATTGCTCTTCAAGTTTCGCAAGAATTAGGGAGAAAACATTGGATACAGGAGTGGAATCCTCTAAGGTGATAGTTGATAGTCACACTTTTGACAGTCAAAATTGATGATCACACTTTGTTAGCTCTCCGTAAAACGATCGCAAAGCCACACAAAAACGATCGCAAAAGGGTGATGATAACGCTGATGGTCACCTTAGAGAGAGCAAAAGGGATCGTTGTGATCGTCAACAATCAACTATCACCTTAGAGAATGCCACTCCAGGATTTTGTGAGCTACCTCTATCACCGTTTTCCAATGTCGCAACTTGAGCACGAGTCTTTACGTTAGAGTTTGGACAGTTTTTGCCTTGATCTCCCATGGATTGTCGGTCATATACTTGCCATTAGCTGCCATCGCTGCTTGAGCATAAGACTGTGCGTCAATATTCGAAGATTTTGCTTCTGTCACCTTTTCTCTACTACGTTTGAGTTTTTCTTCATTACCCGATCTTAAGTCAATATTGACGGAGTTCCTATCTTTCGCTGCTTTTTGTGTAGCTATTTTGGGTTTGTTCTTAATTGGTTTCGAATTAGGCCGCATGGAATTTTTAAGCGTACCGCGCCTTTTTTGGAGCTCTTTCGCCACTCGCAACCTCGATAGTTTGGGGACCTGCATTGCGATTGATCAGGAAACTACTGACTGCCCAAAACTTGGCTTGGGCCAGTAGCACAACAATCAAGTTCGTGATGAAGTGCTTATTTTACCTCCTAGTGGTGGTCCCCGGGCAACTATACGTATAAACCCTTATACGTGTAGGCTAAAATTGTAAGTGTGGGTTGTCTAGGGCCTTGATTCTAGGCTAGGTAACGTGGGCCAGCAACCTGCGTTACCGAAAATTGCTCGCTATAGAAACCGACACTATGCCTCGGATAAGGAATGATCACATGTTGACGACTTTTGGCTATTGTACCCGGACAAAGATAGGTTTCTGGAATGTAAAGACGCTCCTCGACTCGGGAAGCGAAGGTCCTTACAATGCCAGATTCCTCCAACTAGAAAAGGAATTCATGCGATATAAACTGGACATTTTGGAGGTAAGTGAAGTAAGATGGTTAGAAGCGGGTGAGTACCAGTCCCCAACGCGTATTATAATACTGTACTACTCTATTCTGGAAGACCATCTGGAAGTCCGCGGGAATATGGAGTCGGACTACTGCTAACAACAACAGCACGCAATGGCCTAATTTCCTGGCAGCCTCATGGTGATAGGATTTTGACGGCCAGATTCCGGACTAGAGTACGACGCGTCACCATCATACAGTGTTACGCCCCATCGAATAGAACGTCTGAGGACGAAAAGGAGAGCTTCTACAATCTCTTAAGTGCCGTCTTCAACACAACACCAAATGGAGACATTCTCATAGTGATGGGGGATTTGAATGCCAAGGTAGGCAACGACAACGAAGGGCTCAGACATGTAATCGGGAAGCATGGACTAGGCAACCGCAATGACAACGGCGAAAGGTTTGTGGATTTCTGCAATGCCAACCGCCTTGTGATAGGTGGCACCATGTTTGAGCACAAGACCTGCCACAAAGTCAGCTGGGTTTCCAATGACAGGCAAGCAACCTCCAACCAAATTGACCATTTTGCCATCAACCGCCGCTTTAGGAGTAATCTCCTGGATGTCCGAAACAGGCGAGCGGCAGATGTGGGGATAGTACGTGATCACCATCTTATGATAGCTACCCTCCAACTACGCACTGCTGCAGCTCGAAGATCCCAGGACAACACAAGAATGCCCAGGTACAACGTCGATAGACTTAGTGATCCCTCAGTGCGCCAACAATTAAGGGAGCACTTTTCGCAAGGTGTGGAAGCAATCAGCAGCTCAATGCCCGCGACCATACAAGACCATTGGTGTGCTGTGAAAAATGTTTTTACATCTGGTGCTGAAAGAATTGTCGGTCGATCGCAAGGAAGACATAGGGCGTGGCTTTCCGAGGATACCTGGAGACGGATTGACGAACGAAAACAGCTGAAAGCTCGCGTTGCAGCTACCCCAGCAGCAGGGAGAAGCGAGCTAGAGTCCCTATATCGCATGAAGATGAGAGAAATTCAGCGTAGCGTGCGACGTGACAAGGGCAACTACATCAACGCGCTGGCTACAAAAGCAGAAGAAGCAGCTCGGAGGTGCGACAGCAGGACTGTCTACAGAATCACGAAAGAGCTGACAGGTGGTCGCAGCTCCAGCTAACACCCAGTGAAAAGCCTAGACGGTTCCTTGCTCATTTCGGAAGAGGACCAGCTCAAGAGATGGAAAGAGCATTTTGCTACGGTTTTAAGCCGTGTATTCGCTAGCGATATGCTCCCAAATCAAACTGAGATGCCCGAGGTGAGAAGTTCCCGAATACGCACCACGACTCCCAGTAAAGATGAGATCATTACCGCGATCAAGGCACTCAAAACCAACTAGGCGGTAGGACTTGACGGTATTCCAGCAGAGCTCTTACGAGTAGCACCAACAACATCGGCAGAGCTTCTTCTTCCACTTATAGAGAGAGCTTGGGAAGCTGAGAGCTTTCCTAACGAGTAGAAAAAGGGAATGATCGTCAAGCTTCCTAAGAAAGGAAATTTAATGGAGTGCGGAAACTGGAGGGGTATCTGCGTGCTGCCTCCTGTAGCTAAGATAGTAGCTAAAATCATCCTGGAGCGAATCAAACAACATCTCCAATACACACTCGATGCCGAACAAGCAGGTTTCCGCTCTGAATCCTCCTGTGCCGACCACATCAACACCTTGCGGATTATCATCGAACAGTGTGTTGAATATCGATCGCCACTCCACCTGTTGTTCATCGATTTTGAGAAGGCGTTCGATAGTGTCAACAGGAAGTTTATTTGGCGTGCCTTGCCCAGGAGAGGTATTCCCGATAAACTAATTGCTATTATCATATGAAGGCTCCAAATGTCCCGTTCTGCACAGGGGGAGGTTGTCTGAGGAATTTGAGATCCAAAGTGGGGTAAGACAAGGCTGTATCCTTTCACCAATATTATTTTTATTGGTGATTAGTGATGTGCTTCATGCAGCTTTGTCGACGGGAAACGGAGGAATCCGATGGACTCTTACATCCCAACTGAAACATCTTGACTACGCTGGCGATGTATGCTTACTCTCCCACAGAAATATGGACCTCCACCAAATGACAACAGATGTGGAGAGGGAGGCAGGCGTCGTCGGGCTGAAAATAAATACAGCAAAAACTAAAATTATCAGCCTTGGAACTAACTCATCGGCTCAAATATGCATTGCTGGACAACCGGTAGAGAGAGTAGAGGACTTCCAGTATCTTGGGAGTATTGTCTCGCCCGATGGTGGAACCGAACTGGATATAGCCAACAGGATCGCCAAAGCAAAGTCCGCGTTCGGTATGTTGTCCAAAATATGGCGAAGCAATGCAATCAGCTGGTGGGCAAAATCGCATCATCACCTCTTCGCGGTGCCCGCTGGATAGCTATCTGATAGTGAACTAACGATGAGCGTATACTGAGTCAGACGATATATGTGCAGCTGAACACTCAGACCTGCGTAAGCACATCTGGGTGAACTTCAGCGCGCATATGTCTAACCGGACGAGGCATCTCTTGTTGACTTGATCGGCTGAAATATGCGTCACAGAAGTCTAGCAAGAGCTCCTCAGAAGGAGGACGTGCGGCGGATGAATTCTCTCGATGGAATCAACGGTGACGTCTACAGACCAGCGGATACCTTACCGGAGCTACTTCAACATATTTGGAGCTGAGGTCTGCAAGGATTTTCAATACTACGTCAGGGTATTGAAAAAGAGATGGTGGCGGATGAACCCTTAATGGGCCAACGGCAGCGCTCATATCCCCGAAGTGGTTTACTGACATCGTTTTATCCGGCCTCTTAAACTAGGGGTACACAAAAAAAAGGATCTGGCCCTCCAGGTTGGGGGTTGTGCCGTCGGGTTAACTTCCCTACCACATAAAAAACCTTTGGTTACGAAGCAACCAACAGCCTCGGATACGGATGATTTTACTGTTGACGAACCATGCAAACGTAAAAAGGACAACGATCTTCGTGTCTGCACGTGGAATGTTAGGTCCCTCTACAAACCACGTGCAGCCGAACAACTTGCGGAGGCCCTAGAGTGTTTTAAAGCAGACATTACCGCCATCCAAGAAGTGTGATGGGATGGGCCGGGCAACAGGAAGATGAAAAACTGCGACATCTACTACGGCGACTGCTACAGACAACAAGGACAGCGTCTATTCGGGTGCGGATTTGTCATTAGAGGCAGACTTAGGCAAGAAGTCTTGAGTTTCCGGCATGTGAACGAGCGCCTTATGACTATCCGTATCAAGGCTAAATTTGCCAACATTAGCCTAATATGCGCTCACGCCCCTCACGAGGAGAAGGACGACGCGTCAAAGGATGACTTCTACCAGCTCTTGGACAAGACGTATGAGCAATGCCCTAGCCACGACGTTAAAATTATCCTATGCGACTTTAACGCAAAGCTAGGAAGAGAGGACATCTTTAGTAGCGTGGTCGGAAAGCACAGCCTGCACGACATCACATCCGACAACGGACTCAGGCTAATCGACTTTGCGGCGGGGCGAAACTTTGTTGTAGCTAGTACGCGGTTCCCACGTCTCGATATTCACAAAGGAACGTGGCTCTCCTTTGATCGAATAACTGTCAACCAAATCGATCACATTGCGATCGACGCAAGGCACTCTTCCAGTATTCTGGGTGTCCGGACTTTCCGAGGAGCCAACGTGGACTCGGATCACTACCTAGTTGTAGCCAAGGTACGGATGCGGATATCCAGAACGGAGCGAAATCAACGAAATACTGTGAGGAAATTTGACGTCGGGCGGCTACAATCGCAAGAGACCGCCAGAACATATGCCGATCGAGTTTCTTCTAATCTTATTCTAAGTCCTATGCCGCCAGCAGCAAATGCGGAAGACCAGTGGCAGCGTTGCCAACAAGTCATCAGAGATGCCGCCTCTGATGTACTGGGTTTTTCTCGGCCACCACAACGAAACCCTTGGTTTGATGAGGAATGCCGGCAAGCACATGCAGCTCAACAAGAGGCGTATAAAGCGGCGCTGCATAGAAGGACTAGAGCTGCTTACGAGCTTTATGTGAGCAGAAGAGAAGAGGAACATCGACTTATCAGAAAGAAGAAAAAGGAGCATGAGAAGCGCTCGATGGAGGAGATTGAGAGACTTTATTGCAGGAATGATGTTCGAAAATTTTACCAAAAGGTAAAAAGAACATGCCAGGGTTTCAAAGCCAGGACAGAAGCCTGCAGGGACGAAAATGGCAATATAGTAGTAGAATCGCAGTCGGTGCTGAAAATATGGAAGGAACACTTCTGCAGACTGTTAAACGGCGATGATGACCAATATTCCGCTGTCAGGCAGAATGAGCCATTCAACAGTGACGATGACAGTCAAGATTCCCGTCAACCCGATCAGAATGAAGTGAGGATAGCGATATCTAAACTCAAATCCAACAAAGCTGCTGGAGCCGACGGCCTTGTTGCTGAACTTTTCAAGGCAGGAGGAGATGAGTTGGTAAGGAGCATGCACCAGCTCATCTGTAAAATCTGGTCGGACGAAAGTATGCCCGATGAATGGAACCTCAGCATCGTTTGCCCGATCCTGAAGAAAGGAGACCCTCTGAACTGCGCCAACTATAGAGGTATAAGTCTCCTAAATATCGCATATAAGATCCTGTCTGCCGTACTATAAGAAATACAAATACAAATATTTGGCGCAACAGCTCTTTAAAGTGCCAGGGCCTAGCTTCTCGCAACCACTCATGTTGTGTGCGTTCTATTTTTCACACGAATGGAAGGGACCTACAGTTTAATGCCGAATCCGAACGGCGATTTGAGAAGCTTTTTCGTGACAACAATACTCTCGGATGTTTGTCAGACGTTCGCGAGAGGTGGGACCGTGAAAAAACTTTTTGGTATTTTCTGGGATTTGAACCTGGAACCTCATGCGTAGTGATCCGACACACTAACCACTTACGCCACGGCGCCCACTGCCGTACTATGTGAACGCCTAAAACCGATCGTCAACAACCTGATAGGTCCTTATCAGTGCGGTTTCAGGCCTGGAAAGTCCACCATTGACCAAATATTCACACTACGGCAGATCTTGGAAAAAACCCATGAATATAAAATCGATACGCACCACCTCGATTTCAAAGTTGCCTATGATAGCGTGTATAGAGACGAGTTATACAGAGACATGTCTAGCCTTGGCATCCCTGCCAAGCTCGTCCGTTTGTGCAGAATGACGATGGAGAACTCTCGCTGCTCCATCAAAGTCGGTAAGAACATCACCGAACCGTTCGATGTCAGGAAAGGTTTTAGACAAGGCGACGCGTTATCATGCGATCTCTTTAACATAGTACTTGAGAGAATTGTACGAAACTCACAAGCCAACCCCGGAGTTACAATCTTCTTCAAGTCTGTATAACTACTCGCTTATGCCGATGACATTGACATAATCGGAAGAACGCAGCGGGCAGTCAATGGGACATTTACGAGTATTGAGACCGAGGCAGCAAAGATGGGTCTAGCGGTCAATGAAAGCAAAACAAAATACATATATGCTGTCTACAAAAAAGGACACCCAACATCGGCGTCTTGGACAGAACGCCACAATAGACAGATACAATTTTGAGGTAGTAAAGGATTTTATTTACCTAGGCTCTATGGTCAGCTCCGCAAATGACATCAGTAGGGAGATCACACGGAGAATTACTCTTGCCAATCGTTGTTTCTATGGGCTAAAACGGCAATTGAGTAGCAAAGCCCTGTCTCGAACTACTAATGTAACTCTTTATAAGACATTAATCATCCCAGTCCTGCTGTATGGCGCAAAGGCATGGGCTTTGACAAAACCGGATCAGGATGCCCTTGGTTATTTCGAGAGAAAAGTTCTTCGAGCGATCTTTGGTCCCGTTTGCATAGACGGTGAGTGGAGGAGAAGGTACAATGCCGAACTATACAGCCTGTACAAGGACATCGACTTAGCCAGAAGAGTTCACATACAGCGACTAAGATGGCTGAGTCATTTAGAGCGGATGGAGCCCAACCGTTCCGCAAAGAAAGTCTTCGAATCCACCCCGGACGGACGGCGCAGTAGAGGACGACCTCGCGGTAGGTGGCGCAAACAAGTGGAGGGGGACCTCAACCAACTTGGCGTGCGCAAGTGGAGGCAGCTGGCTCGTAACCGTGCTGGCTGGAAAGGTTTGTTGGTTGAGGCTCAGGTCCACCCCGGACTGTAGCGCCATCTAAGTAAGTAAGTAATGCAATCAGTTTGAGCACCAAAATAAGACTGTTCGGCTCCAACGTTGAATCCGTGCTGTTATATGGTTGCAGCACGTGGAGAGTGACCACTACTATCACCAGAAAGCTGCAAACGTTTGTTAGTAGGTGCCTGCGCAATATCTTTAGGATTTTCTGGCCCAATCGTATCTCTAACGAACACCTTTACGAGAGAACGGGTCAGGAACCAATAGGCACAACCATCCAACGGCGGAAGTGGCAGTGAATTGGTCACACGTTCTGTAAGGGTGACAGTTGCATAGCGAACCATACTATGAAATGGAACCCTCTAACTCAGGATGGCAGAAGACCTAGCGGTCCGAGGAGAACATGGCGCAGAACAGTCGAGAAGGAGGCACGGCAGTTAGGGAAAAGTTGGGGAGAACTCAGACACATTGCCAGAAACCGTACACGATGGCGCGTAGGCGTAATAGAGGCCCTAGGACTCACAAGGGGATACAGGACATAAGTAAAAGTAAGTAACCTCCATAGTTCGCAGGATGCTTTCCGTTGCAGTTTATACAAGTGGCTGGGGTTTGCTTATTTATGTGACACTCTTCCGGAAGATGTTTACCTGCACATTTAACGCATCGCTGTTCTTTCTGGCAGTAAGTCTGCGTATGATTGAAACCTTGACAGCGTTTACACTGCAGGATCGATCTGGAGCCCTTACGCATGGGTTCGATTTTGACCACGATGTTTAGAATAGTCTTAATACCATATATAGCATCTTTAATTTCATCTTTATTGAAACTAAGCATGAATAGTGGAAGTCCACGCTTTACCAATTTTTCATAATCTCCCTCCGACTGTTGCTTCTCCTTCTTGATAATATTGACGGCATCAAGAAATTGAAAGCCTTTATCTTGAAGGTCGTGCATTACATCTTCTTTAGTACACGAGGGGTGGAGTCCCCTTGCTACAACACGCAATGGTCTTTCTAACTTATTTTGGTAAGTATACCAATGAATCTTTTCGGCATTCAATTTTTGGGATAACGATCGGTAACCGTCGGCATCGTCGACATTGATTTTCCACGTATTGTGTCGCAGAGATGTCACCTTAAACTTCGATGGCAGAGTTCCTTTAATGAGGCAATGCAACTTATTATAGTCCGTAATTCCGTAATTCGTAATTTTTGTTGTTGTTGCCTTTCTTGCAACTCCTTGCGCTTTTCATCTTTTTGTGGTTCGACTTCCGGTGACGAACCAGCTTTGCGTTTTTTGCTAGGCCGTTTCTTTTCGATCCAATTCGTTTCACGTGTTAGCTCTTCTTCGTCCGTCTGGTATTCGCGACAAGGTGAGCGATGTGGGCTAACTGTATTTTCTTTTTGTAGATACGTGTTTTATAGGGCATTATTTTGTTGCCTGATTAAATCTACTTCTTTCTTAAGCTCACGATAGAGTAGCTCCATTTCGGTAAGCTTGGTACGGAGTACGTCGTTTTCCTCCTCAATGCTTTTTCATTTCGCTGAGTCTCGGTTTTCACGCGCTTGCGCCTCCCTCAGACTTCTTTTTCCGGAGACGTTCGATCTTGTTGGTGAAGATCGAGATACCCTTGTACTTTTTGAGACGGGATTTATTAGGTGCAATAAATGGCGCTCCCCAGAATCCGTAGAGCCGACCTCCGAAGAGGGTGGATTTTCCAGTGTACTTGGACTGCCACCTGGGGTATTAAAATCTTTTGTTTTGTTTATTGCATGTTTTTGTATACGCCACACTCGGTATACGGAGGGTAGATTTTAGTCGCCTCTTACGACAGGCATGCCTACCTCGGGTATATTCTGACCCCTACCCGAAGGCGAAAAAAATTCTTACATGGTTTAAACAGATTGATTCGTTTCACTGACATCTGAGTATTTCTGGAAGTTTATTAAATAAACGGCAAGAAGTAACTTTATAAAATTTAGAAAAAAGTGCTTTATTTATAATAGATACAGAAACAAAATTAAGGGTATTGACACGTAGATTGTGGCTGCCATATAATCTGGCAGCTGAATGCCCAGATTTTTGAAAAAAATATTTTAAGAACCTTATAAAAATATAGGTGCCTTAGCGGAAGAATTTTAGGATATCTGAACAACTCAAAGCTATGAGTTCTGTGATTAACTCTACAGATAATACGGACTGTATGTTTCTATTTTAAAAGCAAAGGTTTTATTTTAACCAAGTGTGTACCATCCCAACACGAAATTCCGTACCGAAGTTTAGATTTGAACAGACCATTATATGTACACCAATCTAAGAATTGCCGAATCGCAGTAAAGGCTAAGGTGATAAATATGCCTAACTACTGCATTAAGATATTGTTTCAAGTGGGTCGTGTGATCTTTTCAACTCAGCTTGTTATCCAAAATAATGCTTAAGTACTTGAAACTCTCAACACGTTCAACAACGAAGCAATGATCTGAACAACGTGCATTATCATCAAAAGTGGTAAGACACTGATCATGGCAACAGGCATAACTAAGACGAAATCTCGAGCAACTAGGTGAGTGATACTGCAAAAACATATCTTCACAATTTGTACCCATGGTTTTAAATAACATGAACTACGTTTTAGAGCTAATTTATAGTTTGTGAAATCTGAACCATCTGCGAAGAATTTCAAGGTGAAAATTGACATCAACATACAAATGAAGATGGTTGTTACTGGAGTAAGATAGCGGAGTATCATCGGCAAATGCTGTAATTTTGCCTTTAAAGGGTTGAATGAATAAGGAGTTCACGTAGACTAAGAATAATATAGGGCCTAGAACGGATCCTTGGGGGACCCCTATACTAATGGTGCACACAGAACTCATACAAGATTTAATCTTTACCCTCTGCTTACGATTGTTTGAATAAGAAGCAAGCCAAGAATACGTAGATCCTCTAAAGTCTGCATTGTACAACTTATTGAGTGAAACTGCATGATCAACCATATTAAAAGCTTTAGTAATATCGATGAATAGAGCGGCAGGAAATTAATTTACATTTACACTGCTGTATGGTTCGCCACACAATTTTAGCAAGGCGTCTTCCGTAGATTTACCTCGTCTAAACCCATACTGATAATCACTGAAAAAATGTTTTATCTAAGAACGATAGTATCCTGGTTTTAAAACCTCGTTCTAAAACCTTAGCAAAAACGGACAGCAGAGAAATGGGGCGGTAATTATTTAAAACTGTAGTATCCCCCTTTCTGGCTGGTCAAACGGTCGTGCATGCGATCATATGAAAACACAAGTGTTTTCACTCAGCTGAGGCCTACCAACTCCTACTCTCAACCTCCACGCGGTGACAGCCGGGTGCCTAGTACCTTAATCCAAGAAATGGGTAACCAACCCCGTTTGGCAGATTCTTGGTGGTAGCAGATGAGTGAGGGGGGAAGAGTGTTTTCTCACTAGAGCACTTATTCCTGTTCCAGGCGGCAGCGGACGAATTCCCTAGACGGGGTCAACGGTGGCGTCTATAGTTCCAGTTAGGCTGAACTTAGTGAACACCTTGCGCGAGCTGCTTCGACGTATTCGGATCACAGGTCGGTAAGGAATTTCCAATGTTGGTCAGGACATTGGAATAGAGATCCTGGCGGAGGAGCCCTTAATGGGCCAACGGGCCAACCGTAGTTGACTACTGGCACCGGTTTACCCGGCCCCTCGCCCTAGGGGAATAAGGAAGGAACTGGCCCTCCAGGTTGGGGGTTTGTGCCGTCGGGGTAACTTCCCTACCACGTAAAAAATCGATGGTTCCGAAACAACCAAAAGCAGCAGCAGAGAGAAGCGAGCTAGAGTCCCTATATCGCATGAAGATGAGAGAAGTTCAGCGTAGCGTACGACGTGACAAGCGCAACTACATCAACGCGCTGGCTACAGAAGCAGAAGAAGCTGCTCGGAGGTGCGACAGCAGGACTGTCTACAGAATCACGAAAGAGCTGACAGGTGGTCGCAGCTCCAGCCAATACCTAGTGAAAAGCCTAGACGGCTCCTTGCTCATTTCGGATGAGGACCAGCTCAAGAGATGGAAAGAGCATTTTGCTACGGTTTTGAACCGTGTATTCGCTAACGATATGCTCCCAAATCAGACTGAGATGCCCGAGGTGAGAAGTTCCCGAATACGCACCACGACTCCCAGTAAAGATGAGATCATTACCGCGATCAAGGCACTCAAAACCAACAAGGCGGTAGGACTTGACGGTATTCCAGCAGAGCTCTTACGAGCAACGCCAACAACATCGGCTGAGCTTCTGCTTCCACTTATAGATAGAGCTTGGGAAGCTGAGAGCTTTCCTAACGAGTGGAAAAAGGGAATGATCGTCAAGCTTCCTAAGAAAGGAAATTTAATGGAGTGCGGAAACTGGAGGGGTATCTGCGTGCTGCCTGCTGTAGCTAAGATAATAGCTAAAATCATCCTTGAGCGAATCAAACAACATCTCGAAGACACACTCGATGCCGAACAAGCAGGTTTCCGCTCTGGATCCTCCTGTGCCGACCACATCAACACCCTGCGGATTATCATCGAACAGTGTGTTGAATATCGATCGCCACTGCACCTGCTGTTCATCGATTTTGAGAAGGCGTTCGATAGTGTCAACAGGGAGTTTATTTGGCGTGCCTTACGCAGGAGAGGCATTCCCGATAAACTAATTGCTATTATCAAAGCTACATATGAAGGCTCCAAATGTCACGTTCTGCACAGGGGAAGGTTGTCTGAGGAATTTGAGATCCAAAGTGGGGTAAGACAAGGCTGTATCCTTTCACCAATATTATTCCTATTGGTGATTAGCGATGTGCTTCATGCAGCTTTGTCGACGGGAAACGGAGGAATTCGATGGACTCTTACATCTCAACTGAAGCATCTTGACTACGCAGACGATGTATGCTTACTCTCCCACAGAATTATGGACCTCCACCAAATGACAGCAGATGTGGAGAGGGAGGCAGGTGTCGTCGGGCTGAAAATTAATACGACAAAAACTAAAATCATCAGCCTTGGAACTAACTCATCGGCTCAAATATGCATTGCTGGACAACCGGTAGAGAGAGTAGAGGATTTCCAGTATCTTGGGAGTATTGTCTCGACCGATGGTGGAACCGAACTGGATATAGCCAACAGGATCGCCAAAGCAAAGTCCGCGTTCGGGATGTTGTCCAAAATATGGCGAAGCAATGCAATCAGTTTGAGCACCAAAATAAGACTGTTCCGCTCCAACGTTGAATCCGTGCTGCTATATGGTTGCAGCACGTGGAGAGTGACCACTACTATCACCAGAAAGCTGCAAACGTTCATTAATAGGTGTCTGCGCAATATCTTAAGGATTTTCTGGCCCAATCGTATCTCTAACGAACACCTTTACGAGAGAACGGGTCAGGAATCAATAGGCACAACTATCCAACGGCGGAAGTGGCAGTGGATTGGTCACACGTTCCGAAAGGGTGACAGCTCCATAGCGAACCATGCTATGCAATGGAACCCTCTAACTCAGGATGGCAGAAGACCTGGCGGTCCGCGGAAAACATGGCGCAGAACAGTCGAGAAGGAGGCACGGCAGTTAGGGAAAAGTTGGGGAGAACTCAGACACATTGCCAGAAACCGTACACGATGGCGCGTAGGCGTAGTAGAGGCCCTAGGACCCACAAGGGGATACAGGACATAAGTAAACAACCAAAAGCCTCGGATAAGGATGACTTAACTAATGACGACCCCAGCAAACGAAATAAGGACAAAGACCTTCGGATCTGTACGTGGAATGTTCTGTCCCTTTACAGACCACGTGCAGCCGAACAACTAGCAGAGGCCCTAGACTGCTATAAAGCAGATATTACCGCCATCCAGGAAGTGCGATGGGATGGGCCGGGCAAAAAGAGGATGAAAAACTGTGACATCTACTACGGTGATTGCTACAGAGGCAACAGGCAACGCTTATTCGGATGCGGATTTGTCATACGCGAGCGTATTATGACGATCCGGATCAAGGCTAAATTCGCTAACATAAGCCTAATATGTGTTCATGCCCGCACAGAAGAAAAGGACCCTGCCACCAAAGAGTGTTTCTACGAGCTCCTCGACAAAACATACTAGCAATGTCCTAAATACGACGTTAAAATCGTATTGGGCGATTTTAACGCCAAAATAGGAAAGGAGGACGTCTTTGGTAGGGCAGTCGGTAAGCATAGCCTACACGACACCACGTCTGATAACGGACTAAGGCTAATTGATTTCGCTGTGGAGCGAAATGTCACCATAGCAAGCACATAGTTTCCTCATCTCGATATTCATAAGCAGACATGGCGGTCCAATGATCATGTAACGATCAACCAAATTGATCATATTGCGATCGACGCAAGGCATGCCTCCAGTATTCTGGATGTCCGGACCTTCCGAGCGGCCAACATAGACTCGGATCATTACCTTGTTGTAGCCAAGGTACGAATGCGGATATCCCAATCTGAGCAACAAAGAAGAATCACTGTGAGAAAATTTAACGTCGAAAAGCTACAATCGCAAGAGACCGCCAGACTCTTCGCTGAACGCGTATCCCGAAATCTCTCAATCACCCCTATGCCGCCAGCATCAAGTGCCGAAGACCAGTGGTAACGCTGCCAACATGCCATCAGAAACGCCTCGACTGATGCGCTGGATCTCGCTCGCCCACCACCGCGAAACCCCTGGTTTGACGAAGAATGCCGGCGAGTGCATGCAGCAAAACAAGAGGCATACAAAGCGGCGCTGCAAAGGAAGACGAGAGCTGCTCGTGAGCTCTACGAGCAAACGAGACGGGAAAAACATCGGCTTCTCCAAAAGAAGAAGAAAGAGCATGAGAAGCGCGCGAGTTACATATTTGTATGGTGACCTCCATTAACATGTCGGGCAATAACCTCAAGTTATTGTCACTTATTGATACAGCACATTTTGCATTTATTGTCATATAATACATGTCGGGCAAAAACTTGTCGACATAGCATTTCTCCATTTCTTCACATAAAACATATCGGGCAACAACCTTCAGTTGTTGCTACTTATTGATGTTCAGGCAATAACCCCGAATCGTGGCTCAAGTTGCAAAAGTGCATGTACAGGTGACTGATTAATCAGCTTGATCATGTAACTGATTAATCAGCACTTAATCGTATGCATGGTCAATCAATTCCAACTGGCATGATTAGATTGAGTCAGAGTGTAACATTTGAACAATAAAGATTTACTTGGAAGTTATTAATTTGATAATTCGTGTTTTATTTAATTCGCGTTTGAGAATATCGATAATTTATACTCTAGGAACAATGTACGGAAGTTTTACCAAAAGGTAAAAAGAACGTGTCAGAGAAGCAATACCCGTACAGAAACCTGTAGAGATGAAAATGGAAACCTCGTAGTAGAATCACATTCGGTGCTAAGAATATGGAAAAACTACTTCTGCAGACAACATCCAACATTCAACATCCCGCTGTCAGGCAGAATGAACCATTCAACATGGACGATGATAGTCAAAATTGCCGTCCACCTGACCAAAACGAAGTGAGGATAGCAATATCCAAGCTAAAATCCAACAAGGCTGCTGGACCTGACGGCTTACCGGCCGAACTTTTCAAGGCAGCTGGGGATGAATTGGTAGAGTGCATACACCAACTCATCTCTAAGATTTGGTCAGACGAGTGTATGCCTGATGAATGGAACCTCAGCATCGTCTGCCCGAACCACAAGAAAGGAAACCCCCTCAATTGCGACAATTATAGAGGCATCAGTCTCCTCAACATCGCATACAAGATCTTTTCTGCGATATTGTGTGAACGCCTGAAACATTTTATCAACAGCCTGATTTGACCCTATCAGTGCGGTTTCAGGCCAGGAAAGTCCACCATCGATCAAATCTTCACACTTCGGCAGATCCTGGAGAAAACCCAAGAATTCCAAATCGATACTCACCACCTCTTTATCGATTTCAAGGCCGCCTATGACAGCATCTATAGAGAAGAGCTTTATAGAGCCATGTCTAGTTTTCACATCCCTGCCAAACCTGTCCGTTTGTGCAGGCTGACGATGGAGAACGCTCGCTGCTCCATCAAGGTCGGTAATGACCTCACCGAGACCTTTGATGTCAAAAAAGGCTTTAGACAAGGTGACGCGCTGTCATGTGACTTCTTTAATATTGTACTTGAACGGATTGTGCGGAACTCACAAGCCAACACCGGAGGCACAATCTATTACAAGTCTGTACAACTGCTTGCATACGCCGACGACATAGACATTATCGGAAGAACTCAGCGGGCTGTCACCGGTGCGTTTGCAAGCATTGAGGCGGAAGTGGCCAAAATGGGTTTAGCGATGAACGAGGGCAAAACCAAGTATATGCTGTCAACAAGAAGGGAAAGCCAACACCGACGAATTAGACAAAACGTCACAGTGGGCAGCTATAACTTCGGGATAGTAAGGGACTTTGTCTACCTTGGCTCTGCTATAAATTCTACAAACAAGATCAGCGCAGAAATCAAGGGAAGAATAACTCTTGCCAATCGCAGTTTTTTTGGTCTTATAAGACAATTCATAGTAAAGCCCTATCTCGAACTACTAAGGAGACACTGTATAAGACCCTGATCATCCCAGTCCTGCTTTACGGCGCTGAAAGATGGACTTTATTAAAAGAAGATGAAGATATCATTGGTCGCTTCGAGAGAAAAATTCTTCGTAAGATTTTCGGTCCCGTTTGCGTTGACGGGTTTTGGAGGAGAAGATTCAATCACGAACTATACGAGCTGTACAGCGACATCGACCTAGTCAAAAAACTGCGTATTGGACGTCTGAGATGGCTAGGACATGTAGAGCGAATGGACACCAACGCTCCGGCCCGCAGAGTCTTCGAATCTAACCCCGAGGGATGACGCAGTAGTGGACCTCCTCGCCGTAGGTGGCGCGCACAAGTTCAAGGGGACCTCGACCAACTTGGAGTGCGCAACAGGAGGCAATTAGCTAAAGACCGAGCTAAATGGAGAGGCTTGTTAGTTGAGGCCCAGGTTCACCCCGAACTGTAGTGCCACCTAAGTAAGTAAGTAAGAAGGAAACAGGGAGTAAAAGTACCCGGACACTTCGGGATAAAAAAAAGACCAAGTACTCGGAAGGGTTTATACTGTTCATCCTAATAATGCAGAGTGCTATTACCTCCGTCTCCTGCTTCCCGAAGTTAGAGGGCCTACATCCTTCTCAGACTTAAAGACAGTAGCGGGTCGGGTTCATCCTATTCCACTCAGCTTGCAGGGCTCTGGGACTATTGGAAGACGATAGATATTGGGACCAGATACTAGAAGAATCTTCTGCCTCCAATTTACCTCATAAGATAAGGGATCTGTTCACCATTATACTGGTTTTCTGTCAGCTATTCGATCCACTTCGCCTCTGGAAGAAGTACAGAGAGATTCTGGCTGAAGATTTTAAAAAACAGTTGCAAAAAGAATTTTTGAGCCTGGATGATCAACATAGTATGGATGTGGTCTATAACAAATGCTTGATATTGCTCGAGAACTTAGTAATTGGGATGAGAGGCCAAAATCTTAAGCACTATGGTTGACAACCGTGATTACTTAAGAGAAATGTCATATAATATCGACGACCTATAAAAGAGGATTTTGGATAACCAGCCACTACTCAATTACGATCAGAAGAAAATTTATGATGAAATCATTGAAAGCTTTAAAACAGCAGATTTTAAAACAATAAATAAAAAGGTAACATTTTCTTTTTAGACGTTTCAGGTGGGACGGGAAAAACTTTTCTCATTCGCCTGTTACTTGCTAAGGTTAGAGAGAATCGAAAAATCGCCATTGTTGTCGCTTCTTCTGGAATAGCTGTAACACTGTTGGAGGGAGGCAGGACTGCGCATTCAGCATTCAAGTTACCTCTTAATTTAAACACTTTCGAAACTCCTCTTTGTAACATATCTAAGCAAAGTAATATGGCTCAGGTGCTTCGAGAATGTAAGCTCATAGTTTGGGATGAGTGCAATAGGTCACACAAGGGAGCCATCGAAGCATTAGATAGAACGCTAAAGGATTTGCGAAGTAATACTATGCTGATGGGTAGAGTCACTGTACTTCTTGCCGGTGACTTTAGGCAAACGCTGCCGGTTGTACCAAGGGGAACTCGTGCTGACGATATAAGGGCCTGCCTAAAATCATCCTACTTGTGGCCAAAAACGAAGCAGAGACACCTCCAAAAATATATGAGAGTACATTTGGGACACGATTTGTGTGGAGAAGAGTTTGCGCAACTACTTCTAAAGATAGGCGAGGGAAGTATAGAAGAGAAGGATGAAAGAATAGAAATTCCCAATAGTTTGTGCCACATCGTAAGCGACATACAGGCGCTTACTGAAAATGTTTATCCCGATTTGAAAAACATCAGTAGCAAACCAATTACATGGCCAAAGGAGCGAGCTATATTAACACCAAAAAATGATGCAGCTAATGAAATCAATGCTTGCCTTTTACTTAAGTTTAATGCTCTTGACATGGAATACAAATCTATAGATTCAGTAGTACACATGGAAGGTTTTTTTAACGACTTTGTTTTAAAAAATCAATCAAAATTTCGGACATATTGCAACACCTCACTATATTTTTTCACAGCGAAATAACCACTGTTTTCCTTTGCAATGTACCGTTATTATTTGTGATATCCGTGAATTCGGAAAACTAGTCAATATATAAGCTATTCGACTATTGGCGACATAATTAAAAGGAATAAGAAAACTAAATCGATATAAAACCTACCGAAATCCGGAAGACCTAAGCAATTCACTGTGGCAGATGAACGTTGCATTGCTTAACAAGTGCAGCAAAGTTGACTACAGAGGTAACAAATTACTTAAAGAAGGAAGTTTACCCCGAAAATGCCGGGAAAGTGCTGCGAAAACACAATTTCCATAGAAGAGCTGCCCGAAAAAAGTAGTTAGTCAGCAAAAATAACAAATTCAACTTGCTTAGATCCTATGGACAAACATATGTATGGAGAAAGCCGAATGAAGAGCTGAGCGAACGGAATTTGCGACCAACAGTGAAACATAGAGGTGGCTCAGTTATGGTTTGGATTTGTGCCACTGTGCATGGAAATCTGGCTTTTACTGACGTAAACATACTTACATACTTATATCCTTTAACCCCTCGGGGGGCATAGGGCGTCAACCACGCCTGCGCGCCATCGTGTTCGGAGTTCTGCAACGCGTTTGAGCTGCCTCCAACTCATTCCTAAAGAGCTCGATTCCTCCTCAACTGTTCTGCGCCACGTTTGCCTAGGGCGTCCCGCTATTCTGCCTGCCTGGGTGAGCGGATTCCACTGCATGGCGTATTTCGCAATGGAGTTGTCTTCGCGCCGTAGGGTGTGTCCAATCCATTGCCTCTTTCTTCTTCGTATAGTAATGCTTATAGGTTCTTGGCCCGTTCTCAGATAAAGTTGTTCGTTGGAGATGCGGTTCGGCCAAAAAATCCTCAAGATGATTCTTAAGCATTTGTTTACGAAGACTTGCAGCTTGCGTGTGTTAATGGTGTCCACCTTCCAGGTACTGCACCCATAAAGCAGCACTGATTCTACGTTGGAGCGGAACAGTCGTAGCTTGGTTCTTAAGCTAATAACATTGCTTCTCCAGATTTTGGACAGCATTCCGAACGCAGCTTTAGCCTTCCCGATTCTGCTGCACACATCCAGTTCGGTGCCACCGCGACTAGCCGAGACGACACTTCCTAGATATAGAAAGTTATCAACTTTCTCGACTTGCTTTCCGGCAATGTTAAGTTGAGCGCGGGTATTGGAAGTACTCAGGGCTTTTGTTTTGGCTGTGTTTATTTTTAGCCCCACTTTGTTTGCCTCAGCTTCTAGATTTTGGGCCATCAAATGAAGATCCATTATCCGATGTGAAAGTAGACAAACATCGTCAGCGTAATCTAGATGTTTAAGGTAAGATGTCATAGTCCAACGAATTCCAGAATTAGCTTCCGTCAATGCTGCACGGAGTACATCGCTGATAACCACCAAAAACAATAGTGGTGACAGTATGCACCCTTGACGTACTCCACTTTGGACTTCAAAATCGTCCGACACCTTACCATTGTGCACGACGTGACACTTGCCGCCCTCATATGTAGCTTTGATAATAGCTATAAGTTTTTCTAGAATGCCTCTCCTGCGCAAGGCCAACCAAATAGCATCTCGATTCAAGCTGTCGAAAGCCTTCTCGAAGTCGATAAACAGTAAATGTAGCGGAGACCTATACTCAACGCATTGTTCGATTATGATCCGTAAGGTGTTTATGTGGTCGATGCAGGAGGATCCAGCGCGAAAGCCTGCCTGTTCGACATCGAGAGTTGAATCTAAATGTTCTTTAATTCGTTCTAGAATTATTCTAGCTATTATTTTGGCTACAGCTGGAAGAACACATATACCTCTCCAGTTACCACACTCCATCAAGTTACCCTTCTTTGGAAGCTTAATGATCATCCCCCTTTTCCACTCCTGTGGAAATTGTTCACTATCCCAAGCTCTCCGTATTAGCGGATGCAGCAAATCTGCCGATGTATTTGGCGCCGCTTGAAATAGCTCGGCAGGGATGCCATCAATACCCACCGCTTTGTTTTTCTTGAGGGACTTGATTGCTGTTATTATTTCAGTTTTACTGGGAGGTACGGTGCGAATTCGGGAATTTTTTGCTTCGAACTGCTCATTCGAATTCAAGATCATATCGCCGTCGCCTAAGTGATTTAGCACTGTAGCAAAATGTTCTCTCCATCTAGTGAGCTGATCCTCATCCGAGATCAGAAGGTTACCGTCTAGACTCTTCACTGGATGTTGTTTGGAGTTACGACCACCAATGAGCTCCTTAGTGATGTTGTAAACAGTCCTACTGTCGCACCTACTCGCTGCTTCTTCAGCCCTTGAGGCCAGTGAGTTGACATATTGACGTTTATCACGTCTCACACTACGCTGCACTTCTTTCTTCTTCGCACGGTATTGGGCTTCAAGCTCGGTTCTCTCTACTGCTGAGGCCGCTGCAATCCGAGGAAACATGGACTAATGCAAATACATACATACAAAATAGAAATACAGAGTGCACACAAATTGGGAATCGGCGGCGGATACTACTTCTACCCTGGACAGCAACCCCACTTCGTTACTTGCTGAACTGCGTGAGCATTTTCGGTACCCAGTGCGCACAAATTTGTTTCATGTTTCCTCCAAAACGTTCATTGCTGGAGCCCTACTCTGTATCTCGTTTCGAATTTCAAATCATTCGGAAACAGAAAATTGTTACTACGCAATTCGAAAATCGGAATAACATATTCGATTTTCGGATTTAAAGTTTTGTTATTCCGAAAATCGGAAAATCCGTACTTGGCAACTCGTTTACATACGTCAAAGTCATCCGATTTTCGGGTTTTTTATTCGTCAGCCGTTTACTTTGAGGACAAGTTGGTAAAATTGAAAATGTAAGTTTTTGGTGTTTAAAAAAGAACAATAAACAAATATTTATTGTGTGTTTAGCATATCGTAAACAATTGCTTTTGATAGATTTTATTAATTAACGTTGGTCATTCTTATCATTGCTCTTCGCCAGAACGTTCTTCTAACCACAGAGCTATTGAATACATTTTGAGGTTAACTTTATTAAATAAAATGATCGAATTGACAATAGTTCACTAAAAATCTTTTACTTACTACAATTCACTTTATGACTGTTCTCCTTGTGAGTAACCCGAGTCTCGAAGAAAATTTCCGAAAGTTAAAAATGTTTTGTTGGCATCATTTTTTTTCGACTCGAAAGTTCTACAGAGTGTCAGTGCAAATTCGAAACGAAAAGCACTTCCGAATGATTTTAACTTTCGAAACGAGATACAGAGTAGGGCCCCTGGTGTGCAACTCGTCCGCTATCTGCCACTTTTTATTTTTCGGTCGGCCAGAACTAATTTTTCGAATTTTCCGACGTTTTCTTCAGTGACCGCTGACACAGGACGCCCTGGGCGGAGGTCGTGTTCATGGCTCTCTCGCCCTTGTTGAAATAAGCGAGCGCTTTTTTTTTTTCCATGGTATACGAAGGTCCAGAATCGTGAAGAGTCGATGACAAATCTTCGAAAATTTCTTTCGGCGATTCCCCTTTTTTCACGAGGTACTTTATCATGGCGCGGTGCTCAGAATTTCCGATTTCGCCTGACATGGTGATGTTTATCGTACCACAGATAATAACAAAATGAGATTATTACGATTATTAATCGTAATATTATTGAGATTATTATTGAAATGAGGCGATATTTATACTACTGAAGAGTACCGCAGTTAGTGGTATCACTAATGAGAAGATGACTCATTGTTGAGTATCTCAGACCACGAACTTATCAGCCGCCCCCCGTAAATGTTATTGAACATGTGTGGTGCTATTTACAAAATGAGCTTAAAAATCATTTCATTTCGAATAAAATGGACTTAAAACATACTTTTAGAGAAGAATGGGATAAAATTTGATTTCAGTCCTTTATTTTGTACTTTTTCGGTCCCTTTGTTCGGCCCGAAATCAAGGAAAAATAAGTACATAAGAAATACTACTCCAACCGTATGTGCAAACATCCATTCACTATAAACGACTTGCTTTTGATGACATCATTACATTATTACATATTATTATCATATTTCGTTTACCGCTTCCCGGAAAGTAAAAATCGTTCGATACCTACTTGTTTTATTCTTTTTGTGATTTTTTTCACGTTGTCCCAATTGGAAAGTTTGGAAAAGGTAGAGCTATGCTCTTCAGATATCGACGCTTAAAGCTATTTTAATTGTGAAAATTGATTTGGAATTTACGTACATCGGCTTTTATAATTTTACCAAAACTCAACCGGATTTGCTACGAAAAATTGTGAGCCGGGAGAAGTACAATTTCAAACCAAGTGATGGTCAAGCCGAGACAAATCCGGGCACAATGTCAACAATCTCAGTTGATGTGGATGAAAGTCGATAAATTGTTTAGATTTTTATTTTCAATTCAATTCAGCAGCTACTTCTCCGAACGGAACGATCTATGCTTCGATGGTTTGGTCACGTAGTGCGTATGCCCCCAGACCGGCTTCCAAGACGCGCCATGGTTGCCGTGCCATCAGGTAGGCGACTTCGCGGAAGGCCTAGAAATAGATGGTTGGATCAAGTCCGACATCTCTCCTGGAGCCGCTTAGGGGTTCCCCCTGATGAATTGGAGTCAATGGCGGAGGATCGAGAAGGATGGAGAGTCCACCTGAGCATCCTACCCCCGCGACCCTCATGAAGGATTAGCGGGCCATTGAAAATGAATGAATGAATTCATTTTTGAATTTAAACTCTGATGTTACACACCAATTTACCGCTGAAATACATGTACTTTTTTATCCTTTGTTTTCAACATAGATATACTTTCGGCCAAATAGAGTTGGTAGGACTATCTATGCCAAATAGGTTAAATACAGTGAGAAAGAGTAAAGGTCTACACACCAAGTACTAGTAAAGTAATATCAAATAAATCTGTTTTAATAACCATCGTTGTTTTTTTTATTATTAAAAAATGAATTCTTTTTTTAGGTACAATTTTATTTTTATTTTTTCCGAGGGTAGGTGAAAATCTTCAACAAGACACTATGAGGATCGCCAGCGCGTGTTCATGGTAGTGTGGGATTCTTACCCACGAAAAAACCGCCCTTCAAAACAGACCTGTTTTCATTTTTACTACAACTAAGTATTCGAATTATCAAGTAGTTTTCATTTCACGAAATAAGGACGTTTTGCAGGGACCTTCCCATTAGAAGTTCCTGCCAGCTCTGCAGTTTAGACGCGGTTACTTATCGCGCTAAGTCTAAAGGCTTGATTCTTTGTAGAAGGCGTAGTAAATTTCTTTCTTCCAAAACTTGAAGGACTGTAATATTTACGTGACTTTATAGTCGACTTTTATGCTTTCTCGCGTAGTTTTTGATTTTTGATATTTCTGATACACCATGGCGCACTAACAATACCTCTTATTTATTTTCAAAAGTTTTTCAAATTTTAATGTTACTTATTTTGGTACAAGCCCAGAGTTGTATACCATGAGACCATACAGGCTTTAGCACTTGCTTATATAAAAGCAGTTTGTTCTCTATATTAAGCTTGGAATATTTTCCAAGCAACCAATACATTTCTCTATATTTATTGTCTAGTTCTTTGCGTTTTTTCTTTGCATGCGTTTTCCATCTCAGCTTTGCATTAAGTGTCATTCCTGAATACTTAGCCTCGTTTGCAAACGGAATTTGAACCGAGTTTGAAAAGATGGGCAAATTATTGATTTTCTTATAAGTAAAATTGACATGAACAAATTTAGTCTCGTTGAGTACGATTCGCCAAACCTTTGTTCATTCATTTACTCTATCCAAAGCTTCTTGCAGTTTTTCTGTAGTATCGTCGACCGTTTTACCTACTGCCAAGGTAGCAGTGTCGTCGGCAAATGTATCTAGCTCAGTGCCTTCTACTTGCGGTATATCACGAGTGTATAATAGATATAAAACTGGACCAAGAACGTTTCCTTGCGGCACCCCAACCATTATTTCCTTAAAATCTGAATATTCGTTTCCACATTTGACGCGGAATAATCCATTCGTAAGGTAGTTCTTCAAAATATTATATAGGTGCTCTGGCAGAACTTATCGTAATTTAAACTTTAAGCCTCCATGCCAGACCTTGTCAAAGGTTTGAGAAACGTCAAGGAATACGCTTGAACAAATACATTTTTCTTCAAGAGATTTTTCGATTACAAGTGTTATTCTGTGCACTTGTTCAATTGTAGAATACTTACTTCTGAATCCGAATTGATGATCCGGAATGAGATGCCTTTCTTCTATTACCGGCTGCATTCTCCTAATCACTATTCTCTCGAACACTTTGGCTATAACTGGAAGAAGCGAAATTGTGTCTATAGGACGTTTTTTCATTCGGCGGTTTTCCGGGCTTAAGAACCATTATGACTTCAGCGACTTTCCATTGACTGAGAAAATATTTTAGTCTAAGCGCGGCGTTTATAATGAACAGAAGCTTAATTAGAGCTTTTCTTGGTAGTTCTTTAAGAACCTCTCCGGTGATTAGGTCGTATCCAGGGGCTTTCTTAGGTTTACGTTTCTTTATTTCTTCCTTAAAATCGGTTAGTGTTGCATTGCTTATTGCACTATTTGCTATATACGACGTATTTATATTTTGAATAAGAGCTTGTCCATCAAACGGTTTGAAAGTTCCTTCCATGTGGGTGGCAAAAACTTGCGCTTTCTCTTTATCGCGCCTGGCCCATTCGTCTTGATTTTTCCTAATTGGTGCGGCTTGAATTTGAGTTTTTTTAATACCTTTTATAGCCTTCCAAAGCGAGTAATTAGAATCTTTTTCTGCCGTTAAACTTTCTAAGTAAGTTTGTATTTCATTATTCTTAAGGTCTTTAATAGATCTTTTTAGTGAGTTGCACAAACGGTTAAGTTGTGCTTTATGTTGCGGAGCCCGAGTTTGTTGCCATTTTTTGCGCGCTTTTATCTTCTCCTTAATCATCTCTTTTATTTCCTGCGGATAAGTTTGAATGTAACTGGCCGGCGTTTTCTTTGGTTTGGGAGTATTCCTCGACGCGGAATACTGTAAGATTTCGATGAAGCGATGAACTTCAATTTCAAGTTCATAGGGCGTTTTAAGTGATACGCTCAGCTCAATCTTCTTCTTCCTTTTATCAGCGAGGTTATGATCCGAAAATAAGGGATCATAACCCTCTCACTTCACCGCACTTCTACTGATCCGCCTGTGGGGTTCGCCTATTTGACCTCAGAAAATATCGGCATGCTTGCCGATTTTGGATCACTCGGTTACTGAGGCCAATGAAATGCTGATGTCGTCGCATTTGTCTGATCCAGGCGTTTATAGGCCTGCCTTTCCTACATCGCGATGTCTTTGGAACGTGGTTCAACAGGGTTCAAATGATCTCTTCTTTAAACGTGGCAATACCAGCTGAGCCGGTCGCGCTCTATTTTTTCTACTATGGTTTCCTAGATGTGAAAGCTTCCACGGATCTTCGAACTTCTTATTCGATCAAGCTTTGTCACTCCTGCTGTCATGCGAAGCATCTTCATCTCAGCTGCCGTTAATTTACTCTCATACGTTTTGTACATCGTCCAACATTGTGAACCGTATGTGAGCGCTGGACGCACAACTGCGGTGTAGAGCCTTTCCTTTTAACTTAGGTGGTATTTTTCTGTCACTGACGTTAGCGGAATTTTTTCGCTACTTCATCCACCCTACGCTTACGCGATGATTGATGTCGTCATCACAAGTTGCTTTGCTATTGATCATAGATCCCAGATATTTGAACTTTTCGCACTTGGAAAGCACTGTCCCATTCAAATAAATGTCTGGAATAGGCCTGAGTGGATCAGAGAACGGGCAGCATAAGTACTCGGTCGTTTTGGAACTAATGTGATACCCATTTCCCTCCAGAGCGTCCACCCACACATCAAGTGCTCGTTGCAGGTATGTAGGATCCTCTCTTATGATGGCTCCATCGTCAGCAAAGAATAACTGATGTACCTTGGGGTCCATCACTTTACCTTCAAGCAGATAATCAAGGACTGTAATAAAGAGCAAAGGACTTAACACGCTTCCCTGGTACACCCCGACTTTGATTATAGGCTCAGCTCAATACTTGCTTCAATATCTTTTTTGAAGCCATCGCAATTAGTTTTCGCGCTGGTTAATCTGGCTGGTCCTACTTTTTTAATCAGAGTTTCGCTTATCGTCATAATGATTGGAAAATGATCAGAGGAGAGATCAAAGCTTTCTTCAACTTTTATACAGTTGCCAGATATTCCTTCTTTGAAGATGTTTGTGACACCACTTTCTTCAAGTTTACATCGCAGTGGACAATATATAGACGAAATTTTGAAGGCATAATGTCTATTTCTAACGCGTACCGTGCTAACTTGCATTGCTTCTAATTCATTCTTTACTTCTGCTGAATGTTCGATACATTCTTTTATAAACAAAGATGATCCGCCTCTGGCTCTTTCCGATGGGTGGAAGGCGTGATACACGCTATATCCTCTTATCTTAACATTCGTTTGATTTGTCAGATGAGTTTCACAGACAAAGCATATATCAATATCTTTTTCTCGTGTAAATATTTCTAACTCGTCGAGTCTTTGTATAAGCCCGATGGCGTTCCAAGTAAGAATTTTAAGCGTTTCATTCATATTCTGGTTGAAATTTGTCTGCTTTACATTGCTCTTCAAGTTTCGCAAGACTTAGGGAAAAACGTGAGATACAGGATCTTGTGAACAACATCTATCACCGTTTTCCAATGCCGCAACTTGAGCAGGTGTCTTTACGTTAAAGTTTGGATGGTTTCTTGCTTTGATTTCCCGAAAGTTGTCGGTCATGTACGTACTATTAACTGTCATCACCGCTTGAGCATAAGACTGCACTCCAATATTCGAAGAATATGAACTTTGGAATCTGTCTGTAAATTTAGAAAAATCTAAAATGATGGTGTTCAGAGATGGTGGTGGTAGATATTCTCGTAATGAAAAACTACTTATGATTGTTGCAAAACGGAAGCTGAAACTTCCCAGCATAGAATGATTTACAGCAAACTCAACTATAATCTTCAACAACATACGTACTTTCTCAACCGCTTTCCACTGAATATGATTAGCCTAAAATTTAAACTAAGAGGGGAAATAATAAATTTAAATTACATCCCACATCGACCAGACCGGTCAGTTCTATGTGACCTGTATAATCTTCAAGAAAGGGAGGATGTATACCATTTTATTGCCAGATGCCCTATCTTAAGTGAGTTTCGTGTGAGATACTTTGGCGCAACTGCATTGGATGTGAATGAGGTCTTGAACATTCTCAACGGCAACCTTGGTTGGGAAGTTTTATATAAATATGCATTAACCGCATTTAACTACAGAACGCGTATTATAGAAGGAGACTTTTAAATATCAATGCGAAATATAAATTGTCAATCTAGTAGACGGCCTTGGGCCAAACCATATTAAACTTAAGATTATGAAATTGTATTAAAGTATTATTGATGTCTAAATAAAGTTTTCAAAACTAACTAAAACTATTCGAAGATTTTGCTTCTGTCACCTTTTCTCTACTACGTTTGGGTTTTTCTTCATTACCAGGTCTTAAATCAAAATTGACGGATTTTCTATCTTTCGCTGCTTTTGTCGTAGCTATTTTGGGTCTATTCTTAATTGGTTTCGGATTCGGGCGCATGCAATTTTTAAGCGTATCGCGCCTTTTTTGGAGCTCTTTCGCCACTTCGCAACCTCGATAGTTCACAGGATGTTTTCCGTTGCAGTTTATACAAGTGGCTGGGGTTTGCTTATTTAGATGACACTCTTCCGAGAGGTGTTTACCTGCGCATTTCACGCATCGCGGTTCTTTTTGGCAGTAAGTTCGCGTATGATTGAAGCCTTGACAGTGCTTACACTGCGGAATCGATCTGGAGCTCTTACGAATAGGTTCAATTTTTACCACGATGTTTAGAATAGTCTTAATACCATATGTTCCATCTTTATTTTCGTCTTTATCAAAACTTAGTATGAATAGTGGAAGTCCACGCTTTACCAATTTTTCCTGATCTTCCTCCGAATGTTGCTTCTCCTTGTTGCTTCTCTTGATAACAATTTTATGTGTTTTGTTAAATAAAATCGTTAAAAAAAAATTTGAAATGAGATTTAATTTTTGTTGTCTTTTTTTGACAGCTCATAAATAAAACGTTCAATAAATGTATTAACATGAATTGATTGAGTTTTTATTTCATGGTTTTTTGAGACGAAAATGTAGGAAAACTGAGTGTCCGAGTTCTTTTTTGAGCAACTGTATCTTAACTGGTATCTTAACTGTGGCCACAGTGGCGCTGTGGTTGGTGTGTCGGACCACGGCGCATGAGGTTCCATGTTTGAATTCCAGAAAACAGCAAAACGCCTTTTCACGGTCCCACCTATCGCGAACGTTTGACAAACATTCGATAGTATTTGTTGTCACGATAGGTCTAGGCACTTAATGAGTTGTTGTGTTATATATATATGGATACATATATCTTAGCTCAAATATGAAATTCGAAGAGAACCAATAATTTTGGGATTATGGTGATAATTTCTATTTCACCTCGAATTGTAACCCCACAGACCTCTGATATAAAATTTAAAGCAAATCTGTTCAGCCGTTTTTAGGCACACACAGACGGACAGACAGATAGAAACCTACTCTTTCAGTTCTCAACTATGTAATAGTAATATAGGACTTTATCCATATTTCGAAGACGAATATTTTCATAAAAACTTTATTTGCCCTATGTGTATGAATAGATGCAAATAAAGTAATGTACTGTGAAAGCCAATATCGATTTATTTGTCTTTTTGAAATAAAAAAACGTACACCTACTACTCGAAGTACACCTTTTTTTTTTTTTTTTTTTTAAAAAAAAAAAGGAAACCCAATCCCAGAGCACTCAGACTCTCCGGTCCATTGTACTACCAGGCAGGAACCTTTCTTTGGTGCAGTGGTTGGAAAAACTTCGATGTAATTCGTTTTTCCTTTATACTTGGGTGGCCCATGATTGCTGTTCCCCGCTGGGGCTTGAACCTGCACACATCGGTTAACGAGCAAACACACTACCCACTGCACCATTGCCACCCCCCAACGAAGTACACCTACTACTTTAAGTATTGTTTTTAAGAACAAACTTTAAAATTTGTTGTCTTTACCAGAGCTGTGTAAAGAAATGTTTTTTTTCCACAGAACTCTTTTTCGGTCAGCCAGCCACTGTCGAATTGCCGACCCCCATAATTGATAGTGAGATTTTAAATTTAAAATTAAATAGAATGGGAAAAACTTATAAAACAGAATTATGTAAACCTGAAAACGAAATTGCAACTTGAGTCGGAATGCTTAAGCTCCAATAGATAAACTTATCATGACCTAGATTATAAAGTTGGGTTTTCCCATTATTACCCAAAGTAATAACTTGCTGGTAATTGGCGATATGAATGGTAGAATTGGGAATTTAAGCGGTGCAGACATTGGTGTTAGAGGAATCCAACGGAAGTCAAAAGATGCGGTTGTAAACACGTGCGGAAGGAAAATTCTGGACCTGATGGATTCAATGGGACTTGCAGTATATAACGGATGCAGTAAATCTGATTCAAATGGGGAATATACCTATATTAAAGCGAACTGTGCAACTATAATAGATTATTGCTTCGCCGGAGGAGACTGGCGCTCCTTTATAACGGACTTCGAAGTTAGGGCTCTTCCATTCTCCGATCACTTCCCAATCATTGTCACGATAGGTCTAGAAAAGATCGGGGCGGATCACATACGAGATTTGAAACTTCTTCCGCAACTCGTCTGGAAAGAGGAGACAGCGATCCTATACAGAAATAATCTCAACAGTCGCCTTTGTGAACAGAGTACCAACGCTGAATTAAATATGGACAGTCTGGAAGATATAGTTAAATCATCCATTCCGAGGCAAAGTCAAGTCGGCAATACTTATCGAAAACATGTTAATAAGAAACCCTGGTTCGATGGAGATTGCTTGAAATTGAGGAAGCGCACATTCGCGCGTTATTCGAAGAGTTATTCAAGGAGCTATACTTCAGAGTCAGATCCCACTATAAGTGTCTATGCAAACTTAAAAAGTCGCAATATTTTGAAAATGAGGCTAGTAAACTGGCAAATTGCAGAAACTCAGCGGTTTTCTGGAAATCAGCGAGAAAACTCAACGGTATCTCTCCAAAAATCAGCAATAAGCTCACTGTTCAGGTCTTAAAAAGTCACTTCGAAAATCTTCTTAATCCACCTAATCACGCTAGTCCTATCCAGTATGCGAAGCCACTTTATTTCAATGAAACATTAGATGCTACAATTTCGAATGAAGAAGTAAAAGAAGCCCTAATTCGATTCAAAGATTCCAAAGCACCTGGCTACGATAGAATACCAGCAGAATTCTTCAAATACAGCTCAGATGAATTTTTAGTCGCATTAACCACTGTTTTTAATAATATATTTGAATCAGGTAGCGTGCCGGAAAGCTTCAAACAAGCCATAATTTTTCCAATATTTAAGAAAGGCGACTCGTCAGACCCGGCCAATTACCGTGGGATATCCCTTTTAAACGCTTCTGCAAAAATCTTCACAAGTGTTCTACATTGTCGTTTATCGCGCTGGATTCAGGAAAACGCGCTCATAGGAGAATTTCAAGCAGGTTTTCGACCTGGATATTCAACGGTAGATCATATGTTTGTGTTATATAATATAGCAGAGAAGTTCATAGAACCCAAACAAAAGCTGTATGCTTTTTTTATCGACTTCAGAGCTGCTTTTGATACCATAGACCGGCAAAAGTTATTCTACAAGCTCTATCAATATGGAATATCTCATAAATTTGGAAAGATTATGGAAAATTTATACGATGGCACTAAAGCAGCAGTATGGAATGGAGATGGGTTGTCAGAATGGTTCGTCACAGAGGTAGGGGTTAGACAAGGTTGCAACGCGAGCCCGTCACTATTTGCGCTTTATATCGAAGACATCATCAGTTACCTTCCAGGGGGAATTTCATATGCAGACACCTTAATTAAGGCTCTCCTGTATGCTGATGATGTGGTCCTGTTAGCAAAATCACCAGAGACCCTACAACTCATGATTAACCGAGTTTATGATTATTGTGTGCTGTGGAGTTTACAAATCAACCTGATGAAATCCAAAGTGATGATTTTCAGAAGAGGCGGGGGTAGACAGACAAGGGCGGAAAGGTGGACATTTAATGGCGATAGCATTGAAGTCGTAAAGCAATACAAATACCTTGGAGCTATAATTTCAAACAATTTAAGTATGGAACCGCATTTGGCTGAAAAACTTCGGCAGTCTAAAAGTGCGATAACCTCAACATGGAAAAATTGCTTTCAAAATCGCAGCATACATCACAGCCTTAAATATCGGGTGTTTGAAGCGGTTTCAAAGTCAATACTCCTGTACGGGGCACAAGCATGGGGTCATAGGTGCTATGATACAGTAGAAAAGTTGCAGAGATTCTATCTACGGAGAACATTCCAATTACCTACAACTGCACCTAACTACATGCTGTTGATTGAAACAGGTCTCGCCCCGTTGTTCTTACAAACACTCAAACTGAATATTGACTATATTCTCAGCACACTCAGGATGGGAGAAGAGCGATTGCCAAGAAAGGTTGTTAAATACGCAGTACATACCCGAAGTCTGTGGTATAAAGAGATGATCAATTTGGCGGAAAATTACGAGTACCATTTAGAATTGGACTGGAATGCGCGAAGTAGTTGGAAGAGTTACCTCTATGACTTTCTGTCGCAATTAGATACACAGATTCTTCAAAAATATATCGAGCAAGCGAGTGTGTCAACCCATAGGGAGATCTACAAAGAACTACAGCTGAACCTGGGCTCTCTAAACTACTTTAAGGACACGAATAAAATAAGATGCATCTTTATAATCTTTCGCGCAAGGGGAGAGCTACTTCCACTAAACTTTATACCGCATAGAGATGACCTTCCGGTTTTATGTTCAATGTGCAATATGTCACAGAGGGAGAACGTTATGCATTTCATAGGGATTTGTCCAATTTTTCGTGATATTAGGAGGTTCCACTTTGGGAAAGCCAGCTTGCTATCTGAAGACGTCAAGGCATTGCTAAACGGGTCCAATTGGAGAGCTCTCACATCATATTGCGAAATAAGTTTAGCTTACAGAAAAAGAATTATGGAGGAGAATTTTTAAATTTTCTAAAGTGAATCAAATGTAAAATTATGCTGTTAATCCTTGGCAGACGGCTTTTAGCCATGTCACTTAAAATAGATTTAGTACTTTTATTATTTTTGTAATGAATTTAAACCAACTGGAATTAATAAAATCTATCTAATCTAAATCTATCTATCTATCTAAGTTGGGTTTTCATCGGTAATTAAAAGCACTACACAAAGATGTTTTCTTTTGTTATTTATGTTTATGATAACATCAGGTTGTAACATAATTATTGGGTTTTTTATAAGTTATTTTAAAATTTCCATCTTCTTCTTCCTTTTATCAGCGAGGTTATGATCCGAAAATAAGGGATCATAACCCTCCCACTTCACCGCATTTCTACTGATCCGCCTGTGGGGTTCGCCTTTATTTTCAAATTTCCATAATATGCACCAAACCAATTAAATGCTAAAACCGTTATTGGAATTAGTATTTGGTATATATTACTCATTCAGTCTGCAAATTTCGTTGTATTAACACCATTGTAAACATTTTTAACTGAATTGACCGGAAAGAATTGAAATGGATGTACCGAAAGAGCATATTCGGCATATTTGATTGTTTTTGTTCCGGCAAAAACAGAATGGAAGTGAAGCCACTAGAGAAATTCAAAATGTGTATGGATATGGGGAGGGTGTTCTCAGCGAGTCCAAGTGTCGGCCTATGATTGCAAAGTTTAGACGTGACGGAAGAGATAGACGTTGACCTCATGAACCCTGAAGAGAACTCAACGTACATAAGCCATAAGACCATCCATCGACACCTAACAAAGATGGTAAAAGTCCTAAAGTTGGGAAAATGGATACCACACTGCCTATCGTAAAATAATCATCAGCAAAGAATCGATGCTTGCATTGCGATTCTGCCGCGTTAAGAGCCGTCTTTGAACCGGATTCAAAAATGGGTTCATTACAATATCGCCACTAATGGCTTAGTTCAAAAGATAGACCAGCACAACATCTTTGAAATGGACTTCAACTGCTCAAGGTGTTACTGTGTGCATGGTCGGATGTTGAGGAAATAATTCACTTTGAGCTGTTGCTCATAACCAGACTATCACCGCAGGTCTACTTGCAACAGCTGTGCTGATTAAAGTCAGCACTAGAGTAGGAACGGCCATTCCTGCTTAATCGAAGGGGTGTTCTATTTCATTAGGGTAATGCTTACCCTCATACAGCTAGGCTCACCTGCACACAGTTACAGAAGTTCGGTTGGGAAAAATTATGCATCCGCCTTATAATCCAGATTTAGCACGTTCAGATTTCTACTTGTTCCGAAACCTGCAAAATTTTCTTGATAGAAAAAATTCTTGACCTCGAAATTATGTGCAAGACGCTCTTGTGGTGTCTTTTTTCGGCAAAGCCAAACAAATTTTTTATGACGGCAATAAGAATTTGCCTGAGAGATGGGTAAAAGTGTGGTCCAATGAAAGAAATTACATTGACGACTAAATTGTTTCTTCTTCTTCTTCCTATTTTGGCAAGGTTATGATCCGAAAACAAGGGATCATAACCCTCTCACTTCACTGCATTTCTACTGATCCGCCTGAGGGGCCTGCCGATTTCGAATAATCTGGTTACTGAGGCCAATCAAATGCTGGTGGCGTTGCATTTGTGTGATCCACGCGTTTAAAAGCCTGCCCCTCCTGCCTCGCGATGTCTTTGGAACGTTCATTGATATTGCCTTTTTTAGGCAAATGATCTCTTAGGGTTCAAATGATCTCTTCTTTGAACGTGGCAATACCAACTGAGCCGGTCTCACTCTATTTTTCGTAAGATGGTTTCTTTGATGTAAAGGCTTCCACGGATCTTCAAACTTCTTATTCGATCAAGCTTTGTCACTCCTGCTATCATGCGAAGCATCTTTATCTCAGCTGCCGTTAATTTACTCTTATAATTTTTATATATTTTCCAACATTGTAAACCGTGTGTGAGCGCTGGACGCACAACTGCAGTGTAGAGTCTTCTTTTCCACTTAGGGGGAATTTTTCGGTCACAAAAACTAGCGGAGTTTTCTCGTCACTTCATCACGTCGTCATCACAGGTTGCTCTGCTATTAATCATAGATTCCTGATACTTGAACTTTTCGTACTTGGGAAGCACTGTTCCATTCAAATAAATGTCTGGAATAGGGCTAAGTGGATCAGAGAACGGGGAGCACAAGTACTCTGTCTTTTTTGAACAAATGTGATACCCATTTCCCTCCAAAACGTTTACCCACACATCAAGTACTCGTTGCAAGGACGTAGGATCTTCACTTATGATGGCTCCATCGTCAGCAAAGAATAATTGATGTACCTTGGGGTCCGTCACTTTACCTTCAAGCAGATAGTCAGAGACTGCAATAAAGAGCAAAAGACTTACGAGTAAGACGCTTCGCCGGTGCACGCCGACTTTGATTGGGAACTATTCGGTTACTCCAGTGGGCTTCTTACTCTTGTCTTTGCTCCTTCGTACAGGTCCATAATCATCTGTACATAGGTTTCTGGAACCCCTCGATGTCTTAGTGCCACCCATATCAGATCTCGTGGTTGTCTATCGAATGCTTTTTCAAAGTCAGCCAATCCAATATGCAAAATCCTTTAAGGAATCACGATGTTTTTCCATTACGATTCTTATACTTTAGATTACATCTGTAGTTAATTTACCCGTGACAAACCCGCACTGGTCATCCGAGAGCCGTAATTTTTTTCGCAGTCGGCCACCTAATACCCGCTCAATGATCTTCATGGTGTGTGACATCAGCTTGATCGAACGGTAGTTATCACAGTTTCGCGTATCACCGTTCCCTTTGTATACAGGGAGAACGTAACTTTCCCTCCACTCCCTGCATTGGATCACCTCTCACAAATTTGGAGATGAGAATTCTGAGCCATCTGAACCCGACGTTCTCCCATCTTTTTCCAGAACTCAGAGGGCATCTCGTCTGGCCCAACCGCTTTTCGTTTTTTGGAGTATTTGACCACATCACTAACTTCTTCGACTGTAATGTCGGGTATTCCTTCAAACTTAGGGGAGGCTCTTGGAAAGTATAGCCGGGGAAACTGTTCATTCAAAAGTTCTTTACAATACTGCCGCCACCTCTGCAGAATTTTGCCGTCATCCACAAGAAGCTGACCATGAACATTGTTACTGAAATTTGGCGAACGAATCTCCTGGTTGGAGGATGGTTGCGCTCTTGTTCATATTGTGTCGTCGCAGCTCCTTGATAGCCTGGTTTTCATCAGCAACCGGCGAAGATATTTTCTACAGCTCCCGATACAGGCCCTCCATACTCTCTGTTTGAAGCTGGGCGCATTTCTACTTCGCTTTATTCTTGCAACAGGCGAGGCGAGCTTTTTCGTCTCTATTATTAGAGGGTCTCTATTATTAGAGAGGCTTTAAAAGCCGCTTTCTTCTCATTTATCACTTCTACGACTAAATTTTTGTATTTATACAAGTTATTTAACATTAAACAGAATTGCGCAATACTTATGTTACAACCTGATAAATATGTCAGTTAAGTACGTATAGTTTTCAATTAAAAACTTACCGTCGGATAAATCTTGCTTGTTAGCAAAAATCAATATAATTGCGTCCCTCATTTCTCTGTCGTTAATAATTCGATGTAATTCTGTGCGAGCTTCGTCGATTCTATCGCGGTCCGCACAATCAACTACAAAAATTAGTCCTTGAGTTCCTAAAGAATTTGTTATTATTAAAATACAATTTTATTTATAACAAAATAATACCTGTGTAGTAATGTCTCCAAAGGGGTCGAATTTTATCCTGACCTCCAACGTCCCAGACATTAAATTTCACGTTCTTATAAGTGACGGTTTCCACATTAAATCCTACGGTAGGTATTGTGGTAACAGATTGACCTAACTTAAGTTTATATAAAATAGCTACGGATATAATTAAGGAAAATTACTTGAAAGATATAAGAAATATTATATATATTATATTGATATCTACTGAAATATTTATTTTGTTGGCCACGTTAGTATCCCTTTTCAGATAGAGAAGAGAGCACCCTGTTTCGAGCACCACAATTGATTAATATAGCATATCAGAATTGACATTCGATGTCGCTGTGAAACAAAAGCATGTGGCTTATGCTGTGGTAAAGTTAATGAATATGTGAAAAGAATATAAATACTACTTCGAGGACCTTGTCAAATATCTAGGGTTAATCCTGGAAAAAACCCTACTGGAATTTAAATATGTAGGAACGCGTCAAGAAGGCCTCAGTCACGTTATACACTTGTAGAAATACTATTGACTCTAAATAAGGCTTTCAGCTTCGGGTTGTATACTGGATAAATACGGCGATTATAAGACCTATCCTAGTGTACGGAGTCCGGTGACCAGCATTAAATAAGCAATGCACTTCAGTTCTGATATTAGTATAAAGGTTAGCATGTACCTTATTCCCGTTGATACCTTAGGCAAACTTTTGACCACGAAAGCAGCATTATCTTTTCCAGTTAACCGGATATAAGAATTACCAGCTTCTGGATCACTGTAGTATATATCAGGCGGAAACTGCGGCAATTTGAAAAGCAGTAGCCGGCGTTTCAATGAATAGAACAGAGGATTGTGCTATCGTAATATACTTAGTCCGGCAGCAACAAAAACTTTGGAATCGCCAACGATAAGACCCAAGTTGGTTAAGGAATGCCGTGGATCTCGTAACAATATCCAGACAGACGCAAACTTTCCCTCTGCTGGCTCCCAGGTCACAGTTCAGGACCTCGCTGAAGTTATGTGAATCAAAATTCGGAATTCACCCGGGTCTCCCCTCCTTCTAGTTTTACCCTAACAAAAAGTAATTTGAATCGGAAAATATAGATTCCAAAGTATGAAAAGCGTGGAAATATGCTCTTTAAAGTATATACATATGTATGTATTTCTGTGTGTATATATGTGTACAACGTGCATAAAAAACAAAACTGCTTTAATTTGTTTTGTAGGTTTATTTGCCTTGGAAAATTTAAAGATTAGCTACTCCCGTAGCTTTCTCAGTGTGTCGAAAGGAAGTATGTTCGTAAGGTTCACAAAAAAATCGAAAGCGCTACGATTAGAGAGGAATATGTCGAATATGTTTCGATGCTGGATCGACTGCTTTTCGCTATGGATCTTTATGTGTCCAACATATCAGCACCTTGTAGATCATCGATTCTGTTCATCGATTTTAAAAATGCGTTCAATAGTACCAGCATCATTACCGGGTTATTTCTCGGAGGTGGTTGGCAGGCCCAAATGATTCTTAGCTACCTCTCTCGCGATGCTACGATAATAAATTTACTGTCCGCTCTCTCTCATCCGCTTTCTGTGATCGCTAGCTACTTGAGGTTTAGAGGAAGTTAGGTAGTGCTATCGGCTAGTCGTCGTATGATGCCGTCTGGTGGCGACTGTTCTTTCTACTAACCACCAAGGATGTTTTCTGGCTGGTAGTCTTTTTTTACACGCAAGACATTACTTATTTGCAAAGAACAGCCCGATTTTTCATAATAACATTTACTTAAAGCTCTTTTTCGAAGGTCAAACACACCATTCCCTCTGCGATCGTGGATGTCCTTAGGAGCTCGCATGCTCCAAAAGGATCACGCGTTTTGTAAATGCGAAACTACTACTATGTACGTACGCATGAACAAAGTTCTTACCTCTCATCACACACGAGTGAGATCATTTTTGGTGTACGCTTCGTAGTGTACACTCGTGTTTGCATCATACAACTAATGTAAATATAAAGTATTTTTAATTATAAAAAGGATACTAGTTTTGCCAGCAGCATCGAGCCCTAACATTAATATCCGCATTTCCTTATTGCCAAAAATTTTGGACAGGAGCTTTCCCATTATTCTCAAATGACACCGCAGCCGACCTATTAAATTAAAACAAACAGTAATGAAAAAACAATTAGATTATTTATATTCATATTATTAAGTAGCATAAAAAATATAAGAAAGGCTTATTTTAGACGAGACATCTATAACTGAATAAAAAAATATAATGTAGTAGTACATCTTTGATTAGTTAAACTACATTTACCACTTCATACGATTCATCAAGAGCAAAGCAATTGGTCAATTGGTTGTATATTTATTTTTCTAGAAATATCTCAACATGTGTACAATAACCAAGAACTTTGTATACCCTAAAAAAATAACTGAAAGAAAAAAACAAAACTTTGCTATAGCTAAAAAATTCACTAACCAATGTGGGCGCCGTGGCGTAAGTGGTTAGTGTGCGGATCACTACGCATGAGGTTCCAAGTTCGAATCCCAGAAAACACCAAAAAAGTTTTTTTACGGTCCCACCTCTCGCGAGCGTCTGACAAACATCCGAGAGTATTGTTGTCTCGAAAAAGCTTCTCAAATCGCCGTTCGGATTCGGCATTAAACTGTAGGTCCCTTCCATTCGTGTGAAAAATATAACGCACACAACGTGAGTGGTTGCGAGAAGCTAGGCCCTGGCACTTAAAGAGCTGTTGCGCCAAATATTTATTTATTTATTTAAAATGCATTATTTAAAGTAAAAATTAAATTCATGTTGATGAAAAATTTGTTAAAATAAAGGGTTGATTTCAATCAAAAACCAGATCCTTCTATACAGACATGGTAAGTAATTATTTCTGGTATTTGTCAGCTGATATCATTATCATCAATTATCGTACAACTAAGACCATTTATATTGGTACAGTTCAGAGCGAAACACCAGGACAATGCATTACACTTGACAAACATCATACAATATTTTTTGCACAAAATTGGTAAGTTATCTGGTAAGCACTGACCCCAACCTAAATCCCCCGGGCAGAGACGAGTTAAGAATGTCACTGCAGCGCCCCCAATAAAAAACGCTTGTCGTAAAAGTCGACTAAGGGGACAAATCAGATCTAGGCAATATAACACCCAAGTGAGCCCAGCGACAGATACACTACCTTAAAAACTCTCCCAGAAGTGTGCATGCGAGTGGGTTGACACGACTGGAGATCACCGGTGTCATAGAAGAAAGATCAAACAATAATAAAACAGTAGCACGTGCCAAACAACAAACGCAATAATATTGCAAAACTGTATCATTATGGTTATCTATATATACTATACAAATCAATTGCCGTGCGTTAGTCTCGCAAAAACTCGAGAACGGCTCGACCGATTTGGATGATTCTTTTTTTATTTCGGAAAAACCCGAAGGAAAAGCCGGAAATCGATTTGCGTTTGTATGGGAATGCAAAAATATTGTGGCAAATTAAATTGTATACAAGTAATCTTAAACATTCCGCCGCCTCTGAAGCATAGTATCAGAAGACGGGAGCATAGCCAGTTTGTGAATAGGGCGGACTAAGTTGCCGTTGGCCGTTTTTAATGTAACGAATCGAACGTGGCCATCTTTTCCGGAACAAAACTGTTCTCTTATAGACTTAGCCCCAGACGCCTGCCTAACAGTTGTTTTTTTTTTTTTTTTTAGGCGCAGCACGCCGGGTAACCACTAGCACTTGCTAAAAGGAAAGGTATTACCCTACCAGGCACTACCAATGCTGCTCATGGTACTGATCCTGGACCGAGCAGAAATGTTCGGGTCAGAGCTATACAGATTCCGGGGACTAGCAAAGTAATGAAACAGTTTGGACGAAATTTGAGGGTCGCCAGTTGGAACGTTGAAAGCATGACCGGTCCAAATTACGAGCTGGAAGAGATGATGAATAGAAGGCGGGTGGATATCTTGTGTGTCCAAGAGACGAAATGGCAAAACACCGGAAGACGGGCGCAAGAGGTTCTACTAAGAAACGGAATCGCTAACGTCTTTAGCATTTCGAAGTCCAGCGACCGTTTGATGTGTCTCAAACTAGTAATAAAACAAGAGGTGTGGAATATTGTCAGTACATATTATGCTCCCCAAATTGGGTGCGATCAGAGGGATAAAGATGAATTTTGGCTAGATTTTCACAATCTTAAGAACATCCCAAAGGGAGAGTTTCTGTTTGTTTGAGGAGATTCGAACGGACATGTCGGGAAGTCAAACGAAGACAATGAAGACTGCCATGGAGGACTGGGATACGGCACCTTTTTGGTGAAAACATGCTGAGCACGGTCTTATTGTGTTAAATACCATGTTCATCAAACAAAGCCAGCACCTGATTACTTACAGCAGTAATGGAAAAGAAGCCCATATTGACTACCATATGGTAGCTAGTTTCATGAAGCCTCGGGTGAAAGATTGCAAAGTAATCCTGGGAGAAGCGATCGCTCAGCAACACCGTCTCCTGCTAACAGAAATTTTTATAAAGACACCAAAGAAAAGCAAACAAACAAGAGAAAATCAAGTGGTACAATCTGGACAAAGAAAAAGGCGAGGCTTTTGTTTTCGTGATGAAAAGTTACCTCTCGCACACGATCAACGGAGGTGAGGATGAAGAATGCAGAGCACAAAACTTGCTTAAAGAAGGCCAAATCACTGCTAGGAGGTCCAAAAAGCCACTGCCATCACGCCAAAGAAACATGGTGATAGAGTGATGAAGCTAAGGAAGTGATAAATGAGAAGAAAGCGACTTTCAAAGCTTGGTCAAAGTGCTTCTCTAATAATAGAGACGAAAAAGCTCGCCTCGAAGTGGAATACAGATGTCGCAAGAAAAAAGCGAAGAAGAAATGCGTCCAGCTTCAAGCAGAGAGTACGGACGGCCTGTATCGGGAGCTGTAGAAAATATCTTCCCCGGTTGCTGATGAAAATCAGGCTATCAATGAGCTGCGACGACACAATATGAACAAGAGCGCAACCATCTTCAAAATAGCCAGCCAAAGGAGGAGGAATGCTCAGGAGATTCGTTCGCCAAATTTTATTAATAACGCTCATGGCCAGTTTCTTGTGGATGACGTCGAAGTTCTGCAGAAGTGGCGGCAGTAATGTGAAGGACTTTTGAATGAACAGTTTCCGCGGCTATACTTTCCAAGAGCCACCACTAAGTTTGAAGAAATACCCGACATTACAGTCGAAGAAATTAGTGAGGCAGTCAAATACTTCAAAAAAACAAAAATCGGTTGGGTCAGGCGACATGCCCTCTGAGTTCTGGAAAAGATGATCATGATCCCCTGTTTTCGGATCATAATCTCGCAGTACCCTTAATTCTAGGGCTAGAATGCAAATTTCGATTCGCCTTGAATTGTGACCCCACAGACCATAGTTTGGAGGCAGCCATACATAAAGCATATTAATTTGTATGGCAAAATACACGTCAAAACAGACAAAAACCTAGTGCGAACCTGGACTACATAGGAAGAAATCCATTAAGCCTGCAAAGAAATCTAGCAGAAAATTAAGATCGATTTAAGGAAGAAATATATAACAGCTCTTATCGGCGTTATTTATTAGGCGTTTTTTTTTAAACCTACCCAGCCAGTAGTAGCTAGTAAGGTCAAATTTTACACATAAAACAAATACAAACACCGGCTGGTTACTACTCTTGATTTAATCCCCAACAAAAAGCAGTTGGCTGGGAATTTTGTGATGCCTAATTTCAGGCTGCTCAAAAACGAATGTTTGTTAGTTATTTGTTATTGCTGTCACTGGGAAGTTGCTGGGTTCCTAGATATATGTTCGTATAAAATCGGCTAGCTTTGGCTAGCGGGCAAATCGTTTAAATGAACGTCTGGCTGGCTAGGTTTAAAAAAAACGACTATTGCCTAGCAACGTTCTATTTAACCTTCTTCTTCTCCTTTTTCGGCGAAATTATGACCTGAATGTAAGGGAGCATAACCCTCCCATTTCACTGAATTTCTACTGACCCGCCTGTAAAATTCGCATATTTGATCTCAGGAAATATCCGCAGGCCTACCGACTTTGAACCACTTCGTTGCTGAGGCAAGCCAAATCATGGTGTTGTTGTATTTGTGTGAATCCTATGCCTACCTCTCTTTCGCGATATCAGTGGAACGTTCATTGATATTGTCTTTTTGACGTGGTTCAAATGATCTTTTCTTTAAACATGACAAATCCAGCTAAGCCGGTCACGCTCTATTTTTCGTGAGATGAAGATATGATTACATAGTGTAGCCTTCATTCAGAAGGTAAATCCTACATTCTTTCGATAAATTCAACCACGATCTTACCCACCAAGAACGAAGCAAACGAATTGTGAGGTTAAACTCTCACGAATGTTTTGGTCGCGGGAATGTGGATTGCGTCCTACATGTGTGGAATGTGAATAAAAGTTGATAGTTCGCAGAAATCATTCGCTTATTCGCTATCAACTATCACACAACTATCAACTTTTATTCACATTCCACACATGTAGGACGCAATCCACATTCCCGCGACCAAAACATTCGCGAGAGTTTAACCTCACAATTCTTTTGTTTTGTTCTTGGTGGGTAAGATCGTGGTTAATTTATCGAAAGAAGGTGAGATATTACCTTCTGATTGAAAGCTACGCTATGTATTTATGCATTTTTCACGTTTAGGCAATTAGTTTTAAAATTAAAGAAAACTCAAGTTCGCGGATTGCCACGACCAGATGAAAAAGTAGCTGTGAATGAAATGTCAAAATTGGCGAATATTCGCTTATTCGCATTCGCAGGTCGCTGAGCTGTGAATCGACCTTTAAGGTAAACCATTTTTGGCATATTTACAAGCACGCCATGGACAATTTTACTATTCCAAAAGAACGGACCTTAATTTATCTATCGATTAATATATAAAAAGTTAAATAGTAATTAGTTTCTGCGAAGAAATTAACAATTCGCCGATTTTTCCGCGAGTAAGCGAATGATTTTTGCGAACTGTCAACTTTTATTCACATTCCACACATGTAGGACGCAATCCACATTCCCGCGACCAAAACATTCGCGAGAGTTTAACCTCACAATTCTTTTGTATTGTTCTTGGTGGGTAAGATGGTGGTTGAATTTATTGAAAGAATGTAAGATATTACCTTCTGAATAAAAGCTGCGCTATGTATTTATGCATTTTTCACGTTTAGGCAATTAGTTACAAAATGAATGACAACTGAAATTCGCGGATTGCCTCGACCAGATAAAAAAGTAGCTGTGACAAAAATGTCAAAATTTGCAAATATTCGCTTATTCACATTCGCAGGTCGCTGAGCTGTGAATCGACCTTTAACTTCTCTGACTGTAATGCTGGGTACTTCTTCACAGTTAAGGTCGATTCACAGCTCAGCGATCTGCGAATGCGAATAAGCGAATATTCGCAAATTTTGACATTTCTTTCACATCTACTTTTTTATCTGGTCGCGCCAATCCGCGAATTTCAGTTGTCATTCATTTTGTAACTAATCGCCTAAACGTGAAAAATGCATAAATACATAGCGCAGCTTTTATTCAGAAGGTAATATCTTACATTCTTTCAAAAAATTCAACCACCATCTTACCCACCAAGAACAATACAAAAGAAGTGTGAGGTTAAACTCTCGCGAATGTTTTGGTCGCGGGAATGTGGATTGCGTCCTACATGTGTGGAATGTGAATAAAAGTTGACAGTTCGCAAAAATCATTCGCTTATTCGCGGAGAAATCGGCGAATTGTTAATTTCTTCGCAGAAACTAATTACAATTCAACTTTTTATATATTAATCGATAGATAAATTAAGGTCCGTTCTTTTGGAATAATAAAATTGCCAAGGGCGTGCCTATAAATGTGCTAAAAACTGTTTGTTCGCAGTTTGGGCATTCGCAATTCGCCGAGCTGTGAATAGACCTTTAAGGTCCATTCACAGCTCCGCGAACTGTCCGAACTGCGAACAAATCGTTTTTAGTATATTTTTAAGCACGCCATTGGCAATTTTACTATTCCAAAAGAATGGAGCTTAATTTATCTATCGATTAATATAAAAACAAGTTGGACTGTAATTACTTTCTGCGAAGAAATTAACAATTCGCCGATTTTTCAACGAATAAGCGAATGCGAACTGTCAACTTTTATTCACATTCCACACATGTAGGACGCAATCCACATTCCCACAAAGAAGGTAAGATAGAACCTTCTCAAAAGTAAAGGAACAGACCTTATGTAAGTATTTATGCATTTTTCACGTTTAGGCACTTAGTTACAAAATGAATGACAACTGAAATTCGCGGATTGCCACGACCAGATAAAAAAGTAGCTGTGAAAGAAATGTCAAAATTTGCGAATATTCGCTCGTTCGGGGGTAGCTCTTTGAAAGCAAAGCCGGGGAAACCTGTCCCCACCTACGCAGAATTTTTTCCCCATCCACAAGAAGCTGGCCGTGAACATTTTGAATGATTTTTGTCTAACGGATCTCCTGAACATTTCTCCTTCTTTGAGTGGCTTTTAAGAAGATGGTTGCCCCTTATTCATATTTTCTTGTCGCAGCTCCTGGGTAGCTTGGTTTTAATCTGACTCTTGCAACGTCTGAGGAACTTGGACCAAGCTTTGAAAGCCGCTTTCTTCGCATTTATCACTTCTTTAGCTTCATCACTCCATCACCATATGTCTTTGGTGTGATGGTGGTGGCCTTTTGAAGCTTCTATAAGTGGTTTGTCTCTCTTTTGTACTTTGCACTCTTCATCCTCAGCTCCATTGATGGTGAGGTGTAATTTTTCATGATGAAAACAAAAGCCAGATTGATTTGATTTTGATTTTATCAGAGGCCCTTGTTTGTTTGATTTTCTTCACTGTCTCCATAACTGTCTCCTCTTGGCATGAGACTTTGTTACTGAGCGATCGCATCTGCCAAGATCACTTTGCAATCTTTTATCTGAGTCTTTATGAAACTGGCTACCAAATGGTAGTCGATCTTGGGTTCAATTCTATCACTGCTGTAGGTGATCAGGTGCTGGCTTTGATTGATGAGCATGGTATTTAACACAATAAGACCGTGGGACCTGCATATGCTCAGGATGTCTTCACCAGAAAAGTTCCGTATCCCAGACATCCACGACAGTCTTCATAGTCTTCGTTTGACTTCCCGACATGTCCATTAAAATCTCCACCAACAGACAGAAATTCTTCATTTGGTCTGTTCTTTAGGACATTGTAAAAATCTGCCAAAATACATCTTTTTTTACTTACTAGCACGCAATTTGGAGAGTATATGCACTGACAATGTTCCACAATTCTTCGTGCATCACTTGTTTGCGAGATATCGAACGGTTTTGGATTTTTTTTTTGCCAAGTAGCTATGTCGTAACGATATTACCGATTCCGTTCTTACCATGTTTCGTTCCGTAGTAGAACAACTTGTAAGCTTCTGTTCTAACGTTCCATTCAACCTAAGTGAGGATAATATAGTTGAGTGGGAAAAGATACTATACGACTGTATATCAGCTGTAGATGAGAAAATATACCACCTATGTCTAGAAAGTAGGTAAGGGCAGTAGGGCCAGACAACGAGCTTTAGGAAACCCCTTTTTCGGTTCCTTTGAGAAAGTCTCAGAGAGAAACCTTAAAGATTTAATAATCTTTTTTAACTCCACTGGCTGGATCTAGAGACTCCCCACGAACACGCATTTTACATCCAGGTACACGAATTTTGTGGTATAGAACGCCACATAATGCTAATTGGGTTCTTCTTTTTCTTAGAAGAACCACTACACCTACCTACCTACTACCTACGTCTAGAAACAGCGACAGAGTCTTCAACTAGAACGTTGTTGTACAAAAAGCTTAATCATGCGCTGGGAACAGAAAGCTACTTTAAAAGCAAGTTCACTGTCCTGGAAATGAGTTTGATCTTATGATCTGATTAGGTATGCTTTATTAAAGTACAATGATTTTCATTAATGCTCACGCTGCATATCGAAACGATTTTTAAAAGCGTTTTCATAACCTCTTTAGCCCGAGTAAATTATAAAAAAAAACATAGGTACTTGAATGTAGAGGGTTCGTGCCTTAATGTGCCTATAGTACTATTCAACTGATGACGACCCCAGCAAACGAAATAAGTACAACGAACTTCGGATCTGAACGTGGAATGTTCGGACACTTAATAGACCACGTGCATCCGAACAATTAGCAGAGGCCCTAGACTGCTATAAAGCAGATATTACCGCCATCCAGGAAGTGCGATGGGATGGACCGGCCAAAAAGAGGATGAAAAACTGTGACATCTACTACGGTGATTGCTACAGAGGCAACAGGAAACGCTTATTCGGATGCGGATTTGTCATACGCGGCAGACTTAGGCAAGTCTTAGTCTTAAGCTTCCGACACGTGAGCGAGCGTATTATGACTATCCTGATCAAGGCTAAATTCGCAAACATAAGCCTAATATGTGTTCATGCTCCCACGGAACAAAAGGACCCTGCCACCAAAGATTGTTTATATGAGTTCCTCAACAAAACAACGTCCCATATACGACGTTAAAATCGTATTGGGCGATTTTAACGCCAAAATAGGAAAGGAGGAAGTCTTTTGCAGGGCAACCGGTAAACATAGCCTACACGACACTTCGTCTGACAACGGTCTAAGGCTAATTGATTTTGCTGTGGAGAGAAACGTCACTAAAGCAACCACATGGTTTTCTCATTTCAATATTCACAAGCAGACATGACGGTCCAATGATCACGTAACGATCAACCACCAACCGGTCAGAGGCATCAGTCTCCTCAACATCTGCATACAAAATTTTTCTGCGATATTGTGTAAACGCCTGAAACTTTTTATAAACAACCCGATTGCCCCCTATTAGTACGGTTTCAGGCCAGGAAAGTCCACCATCGATCAAATCTTCACACTTCGACAGATCCTGGAGAAAACCCAAGATGTCAAAATTGATACCCACCCTTTTTAGGTTTTAAGACCGCCTATGACAGCAACTATAGAGAGCTATATAGAGCTATGTCTAGTTTTGACATCCCTGCCAAACTTGTCCGTCTGTGCAGGATGACAATGGAGAACGTTCGCTGCTACATCAAGGCCGGTAATGACCTCACCGGGACATTTGATGTAAGAATAGGTTTTAGGCAACGTGACGCGCTGTCATGTGACTTATAATATATTATATATATATCTATCAAAAGTCCGTACAACTGCTCACATACGCCAACAATATTGATAAATTTGGAAGAACTCAGCGGGCTGTCACCGATGCGTTTTCAAGCACTGAAGCAGAAGTAGTCAAAATGGGTTTATAGCTAAACGAGGGAAAACCATGTACGTATATAAACTGTCAACAAGAAGGACAATCACCACCGACGAATTGGACAAAACGTCACAGTGGGCATCTACAACTTCGAGATAGTAAGGGACTTTGTCTTCCTTGGCTCTGCTATTAACTCTGACAATAATATCAGCACACAAATCAAGCAAAGAATAACTCTTGCCAATCGCTGCTTTTTGGGCTAATAAGGCAATTTATCAGTAAAGCTCTATCTCGAACAACTAAGGAGACTCTATATAAAACCCTGATCATCCCTGTCCTACTTTACAGCACTGAAACATGGACTTTATTGAAGGTGGATGAAGATATCCTTGGTCGCTTCGACAACAAATCGTGAAATGACGAACTATACGAGCTGTACAGCGACATCGAGCTAGTAAAAAAAACAATTTGGAGTGCGCAACTGGAGGCAATTATCTAAAGACCAAGCTAAATGGAGAGGCTCATTGGTTGAGGCCCAGGTTCACCCCGAACAGTAGCGCCACCTAACTAAGTACGCAACGCCTAGGCTGCACTAATCTTTGAATTTAACATGAGAAAAGGGATCATGGAATGACAACCATTGAAAACTAAGTTGGAGATAAGCCTGATGACAAAACTTGCGGCAGATCCAGGCTACAGAGAAAATCTCTAGAAGTCCAAGGGTGATCTCTAGCATAGATGAATCGTAGAGGAAAGACGTATCACTTGTCTAAAAACTATAAATTCAAACTTTCGAAACAAAGCAATGATAGGATTCGATTTAAAAATACTTAAACTGCCTGACATTTTATCAGAATCAGAGGCGGTCTCCTTTCGACGAGTTACTTCAGTGTCTGTTCGACCAAAAACAGGTCCAAGCCCTAGCTAAAGAGAAGGAAAATTCCACAAAATTCTTCTTTGTCAGAAAACTTGGAATGTAGACTATCTGTAGAATCAAATTCTCGACGAACAGAGAACTTTAAGTTATCCACTACTTAGATAAGTAACTCGAAATAACCCTGCAAACAGCATGTGAAAACTATTTTCAAAAGTAATACCAAATACTTTTCATTTAAAATATAAACTAATAATATTTCCAAACGATGTTTTCATTCAAAAACCATATCAACTTATTTTATGCATTCACTTGCACAATATTCTCCGCTTATGTACATTTTATGATTCACTAATCGAACATTTGCTATTAGAACCTGCGGCAACATTCGACTCATCGGACTATTAAAAAAAAAATGTGCGTTTTGTTTTGTTTTTTATTCAGAAAACAATTCTTTTAACTGAAGCTTATACATATTTGTAAATCACATTTTCGGCCCGTACATATTCGTTCTATACATGTAAATTCACAAATAGAAAAATGCACTCGTACACAGCCAGCTACATGAACAAAAACTTACTTCTCCAACATATTCAGGTTTATTTTCTCAGAGAACGTTTCTACCCTAAGCCAAGTTCTTTTGTGGGCACCAACTTGCTTTTGCAATTATTCTACCAATTCATATATATAAACAAATTGATCCAGTTAAAATTAAAATGAAATTCAGCAATGCCCCTCCTAAATTGCAAGTCTTTCCTTCAGAAGGGTATTTACCTTTTCCAAAATAAAACACTGCGGTCGCCCTATTTTTTGACTGATGTGGTACCAATGTATCTCTATTTTTTTAGGGCGAAGACCACTTTGTGTACGTTTTTTTTAAAATATAACTTATTTAGATTTCAATGATAAATTCATGTTTTTTTAAATTAAAATGTTAATATATTACGGAATGTTGTTCACTAATGACATGTTGATAACGCGTTTGACATTTCGGTAACTGGTATGAATTGGAAAATAGAAGTGGAACATCGTGAATTAGAAACACAGTATTGATAAAAGGTAATGTTCACTATTCAAATTAATACTACGTTTTCACTTAAAGCGCCTTCAGACAACAGCTCAGTATCAGAGATCAGAATGAGATAGCTAACTTCGGGGGTCAATTTGAGCTAGTAACTGTCAAAATAACAGAGCAACGACATATGTAGATGTGTGGTTGCTTCATTCAAAAAGTATTAGGACTCTTTTTGGGACAAGCATACAAAAATAATAATTTGGTAGCATAACAAAGTCTAGAAGCCATTGTCTTTTATTTCTATGTCAAGTTGTGTTCATTTTCGTCACCAACTTCATTATGTTTTAAATAATATTAGCCAAGATTTATTTTAAAATGTTTAATTATGAATAAAAATCAAATGTTATAAAAAATATATACATATATGTGTCGTTTATTGTAAAAGTGGTGTAACTCCATATTTTTAAAATACATTTTTTCCGCTCAATGGTATCACATTTAGGCCGGTATTCACCGACCAATCTTAAACTAAGAGCTTCATAAACCTATTCACCAACCAATAATAGCGTAGATTTATTAGCGCTCATAAGACTTATTAGTGGTCCCACCCACTCTTAAGTTATGAATGCCCATAACTTAGGAATTTCGAAAATTTTCGAAATCAGCTGTGAACTGTCACTCAGCCCAAACAAAGGACAAGCTGCATTGGCGAAATGCAAAAGAAAAACCGACGAATTTAATGCCTCCAGCATTTCCGTCAAAAGAACTGCCAACCAAATAAAAAATAAAATGTGCCGTGATTAATTCCGACTAAAATCAGGAAAGTACAATGTTTTCTTTTTCATTGGCATTTCTCCCAGTTCGAAAGAGAGTTCGGAAACTCATTTTAAAACGCATTTGGAAATCCGAGAATTAATTTTTCGGATATTCGAATAAGCATGGACACAAACCTATTAGTGATTGGTGAATACGCAGCAAAAATTTAAAACTAAGAGCTTCATAAAATTAAAATGGATTTAAGAGCGCTTGATAATTACCGGCCTTAGTCATATCTCTCATTACAGAAGTGAAGAAACTCCAATAATTGCATTAAAACCCCAAAGATGGCGTTACTTGTTTATGCAGAGTACTTTTTTCCTACACATAAATTTGCAAAAAGCTCGTTATTTTAAAATGCAATTACATGGAGATAATTCACTTTTGCAATGAACGACACATACTCGTATGTATGTCTCATAAACATGATATTTCATAAAGAAAAATTATTAAAAACTATTGTTTTTTTAAAACATCGACTTACGTCTAGAGAATAAAGACAATCACCCTTATTCTGAGTGGCGTTTTACTTTTTAGTTATTCAATAACTTCGATGACAGGGTAAAACGTCGTCGGGAAGTAGTTTGCATTCCACATGCTGTGCCATCGACCGCACCACGCTGAGAATATCGGTTCTCGTTCGATCACCGAAATCAAGCAGCATTGTGCATGGGTAGATGGAGGACCGCTCGGCTTGCTGTTGGCATTAGCCAACTCATCAACTCCACCAAAGTCTTAAATTACTTCTTGTGTGCTATTTTGACCCCAGAAAGTAAGATAATTCAATTCAGTTATTTGAATCAATTAAAAATTGAAGAAAACTTACATTTTCAGTATTTTTTACTACTTGGCGATCACTAATTTGTTGACACAAATACCGTCGTTTTCCCTGTCGTTTTGTGGCGTTGACCTTAAAGAATGACAGTGAAATTTCTCACATGACGTTCGTCGTACACTAATGGGACCCACAGGGTGTTCAACGACAAATGGCGTTTAACGACGCAAAAATGCCACTCGTAATGGTAAATTTAAATTGGCGTGTTTTAAATCGTTGTAAACACCAATCGAAATAAGGGTGGATATTCATAACTAATCTCTGTTTTACAGAGAGCCAATTTAATGCACATAATAAAAAATTTATTGGTCCCAGAAAACACCAAAAAGTTTTTCACGGTCCCACCTCTCACAAACATCTTACAAACATCCGAGAGTATTTGTTGCCATGAGAAAGCTCTCAAAAACAAAAAATGCCCTTCGGATACGGTACAAAATTGTAGGACCCTTCCATTCGTGCAAAAAATGTAACGCACACATCACGAGTGGTTGTAATTGCTGACTTGCCCAAATGCGACAATTTTGCTTACGTATATTAACGAAGCCTTTGAAGGTACACTTCATATGAACAGAAATGGGCTTCATCGCTGAGAATGATTTTGAGGAGTGAACGCACGAAACTTTTCGCAACCGAGCTAGAAGGTTCTAGGCTCTCATATTGTGGGATTTTCTATTAACATTTTATTTTGAGTTTATGGTTTTCGAGAAGCTGTGACACGTAAAATTGTTTATAAGGATGACAAATACTTTCCGAGATATAGCATTTTTTAACACATACATACATGTGACACAGTAATTTTATATGGTAAGCTCTCTAGAAGGTCGTAGTGTTCACGTGAGTGATGAACGTGTTAAAGAGCACAATAGCATGCAAGAGCATCCAACCAACTCCCTAACAACGTTGCATCTCCTCACACATTCGCAAAAACTTACTTACTTACTTATGTGGTGCTACAGCTCGGGGTGAACCAGGTCCTCAACCAACAATCCTTTCCATTTAGCTCGATATTTAGCTAATTGCCTCCAGCTACGCACTCCAAGTTGATCTAGGTCCTCTTGAACTTGTGCGCGCCACCTACAGCGAGGAGGCCCACTACTGCGTAGTTCCCCTTTATTAGATTCGAAAACTGCTGTCCGGATCGTTGGTGTCCATCCGCTCTACATGTCCTTGCCACCTCAAACGTATAATACGCAGTTTTTTGATTAGGTCGATGTCACTGTACAGCTCGTATAGTTCGTCATTGAATCTTCTCCTGCAAAACCCGTCAACGCAAACGGGACCGAATATCTTATGAACAATTTTTGTCTCAAAACGACCAAGAATATCTTCATCCGTCTTCAATGAAGTCCATGTTTCAATGCCTCGAAGTAGGACTGGGATGATCAGGGTCTTATATAGAGTCTCCTTAGTTGTTCGAGAAAGGGGGAGTTACTTTTGAATTGCCTTATTAGTAAAAAAAACAAAAACAAAAAAACAGCGGCTAGCAAGAGTTAATCTTCGCTTGATTTTTGCCTTAGTATCATTGTCAGAGTTGATAGCAGAGATGATGAAATCCCTTACTATCTCCAAATTATAGCTGCCCACTGTAACGTTCTGTCAAATTCGTCGGTAATGATTGTCCCTTCTTGTTGACAGCATAGCTTGGTTTTGCCCTCGTTTATCGCTTAATTCATTTTGGCTGCTTCTGCTTCAATGCTTGCAAACGCACCGGTGACAACCCGTTGAGTTTTTTCATATACTTTTGATAGATTGTGCCTCTGGTGTTGGCTTGTAGGTTCCGCATAATCCGTTCAAGTGCAATATTAAATAAGTCACATGACAGCGCGTCACCTTGTCTAAAATGTTTTTTGACATCAAATGTCTCGGTGGGGCTTTTACCGAGCTTGATGTAGAAGCGAGCGTTCTCCATCATCATCCTGCACAGACGGACAAGTTTGGCAGGCATATCAAAACTAGACAGGCCTCTATATAGTTCTTCTTAATAGATGAGTATCGATTTGGACTTCTTGGATTTTTCCAGGATCAGTCGAAGTGTGAAGATTTGATCGATGGTGTTAAGTGCGTCTCCTGTCTTATAGATAGGGCAAGCGATGCTGAGATTCCATTCACCAGGCAATAATTATTCTTCAATGATAATTTCGCTTGATTTTTGCGCTGGTGTCATTTTCAGAATTACCAGCGGAGCCAAGGTAGACAAGTCCCTTACCACTTCGAAGTTTTAGCTGCCCACTGTGACGTTCTGTGCAATTGGTCAGTGTTGATTTTCCCTTCTTTTTGACAGAATAAACCCGCTTTTTCTGCTTCAATAGCTTCCCTCACACGTACGTTCTTTACCGCGTGAAAACGTGAAATGCGTGATTTTGCGCTCGAAAGAGTGCACTTGTAATGGTTGTCAACGCTCAGTACCGAGCGATGACGCTCGCTCCCCATTTTAGTAGTACAACTCTTTCCCACATAATTGAGCGCACCAAATTAACACTGGCTCTGGTAAATTCTACCGCACGTTCCAGCGAAAACTGTTGAACTGTTGCACACTCCAGCACGTTCCAGTTTCTCGTGGTATTTCGCGCGCGATTGCCCATTAGACACAAACTCCTGGAGTGTACGCTCCAAAACGCGTAATTTCGCGAGTGAAAGACTTTGTAACCAAATTTTGGTACCACGTTCCTGGCGCGAAGTATTTCACTCATTCTTTACCACACTCCGGCGCGTACACTCCAATCATGTGGTAAAGTGGTTGCGTGTAAAAGCCGCTAATAGTTGTAAACGCATCGGTGACAGCCCGCTCAGTTCTTCTAATTATGTCAATATAGTCGGCATATGAAAGCAGTTGTACGGACTTACTTTTGATAGATTGTGCCTCTGGTGTTGGCTTGTGAGTGCCGCACAATCCCTTCAAGTCTAATATTAAATAAGGTCCCGGTCCACAGAATCTGTCAGTTCGTTGTTCCGTAGTTTTTAACTGACAGCTAGATAAAATACACGTATTCTTATGGAAGGTGGCTTATAGCCAACGGGTACGTCAACGCCGACGGATAAAGAGGTAAACTCTCTACTTTTTCAGTCCATTGATCCGTTGATAGCTTTACTCATTCACACATTGAATGCATATTGAAGTTCATGCATTCACAAATTGAGAGTAAGCACATTCATTGGTGGACGCATTGTGAGAATGTTAAAAAAATGTCATCGGCAGTGTGACCATAGTGGAATATTCCGCATTGGAATGTGGACTGAAATTGACGACTGTTGAAGAAAGGGTATACGTTACTTTTTTGCTGTGTATGCTTAGGTTCTCTAAACGATGTTTTTGTGGTGGATTCTTGAACTGATTTCAGCAGTAGTGGAACAAATTTGAAATATTCGTTACCGCCAGTATGGAAGAGCACGAAGTGGAAAAATTTATTGAGCTGGTGAAAGGAAGAGATATTTTATGGCATTTGTACCATCCGTCTTACAAAAATATTTTAAAAAAGGCATACGAATGGAAAATCATTGCAATATCACTTAAACAGAAAAACGCACTTTCAATCAGCTGGCTTTATTTGACATTACTCCGCGCTACACCATTGTGGGCGAATTTTGCGAGTGTAGTGCCACACCATTTGACTGTGCCTTGTGTTCGGGCAACGGAACGACGTCGACAGATTCTATGGGCCGGTCATTGACATACTGTATATGGACTGCTAGTGAAATGTCAGTTCTATACAATCTCTGCCCGAAAATGACGCCAACATAACTAGCCCCCTTGGTTCGAAGCGAAAAAATGTGGAAACAAAATGCCAACCATCTTGAATTTCTCCATAGAATGGTAGATAAACCTCTTGGGTTCATGTGGATTTGCTAAGCAAAACGGTTGAAATGCAAATTGTTGAGACATTGTTTGCAGCAGATGTCACCTTGAAAATGTGCTAGTTCAAATAATTACTGATAGATGGAATCAACAAAAACGCTGCGGAACCGTGCGATAGACATGTCTCATTTCCTGGGCCTTAACACAACTCACCCACAATCTTACAACACAAATCTGTGACAATAATTTAAAATAGCTTAAGTCGACTTAAGTCAAAATTAAATTCTATATAGAAAAATGTTCCCAATTACATAAAATATCTTTTCTCAATTTTTGAGGTGCACATCTGTAAAGACTGACGAGTTATGGCTATCAAACGCAATTAAATAATTTTGTACGATTTTCGGGTGGGTGACTTCCCCAAACGCCTCTCCTGAAAAATGGTACAAATTGACTTAAGCTATCTTAACCTATTGCCACAGAAATATGTAACTACTATAACAGGAACCACATACGTCGCAATGGTGTAGGAGTAACGTCATCGGTTGCCACGCTAATGGTTTATGGCTGAAATCCTGATGTCAGCAAGTATCTTTTTATTTCTCATGAAATATATAAAGTCATTCTGATCAATTGCGAAAGCTCATGTGAACACTACTGCGAAGGCATGCGCGTTTTTTTAAGAAATATATCTAACTCACTTTGGAATCTCAAAAAACCCACTATACTCACTTTATACTCCCTTAATTTTTTGTGTTAAAAGTTGCTACGTGCGTCTACTTTCATGGCATTAGATGTCAAAAATGGCGAATTTGACGGCTACATTCACAAAGTAGGTACTTGTATAACGGCCGCAGAAAAATAAATTTATTGCAAAGTTGATTAACGTAGGTAGTTTAAGAACTTTTTGTCAGAAGAGTTATAGGTATAAAGTGTAAAGTAAAAATAGATATAAAGCTTAAAAAATTCCCTTATGTCTATTTTCTTTTAAGTAGGTAGAAGGGATTTTGTGAACAATTTTGCGATATTTTTTGTTTTAATCATTTTGTCTGCAGTTCATTTCGTGGGCCTATTTTTACATGCACCTATAAGTTTATCGGATTTATCCATCCGGTAATAATTTGTTTGTTGAAATGAAATCAAACAAGAAAAAAGACAAATTTAATGTACTCGTTGCTGCCACACGAATGCTGTTATGACACTCGATTTTTGCGACTAAAAAGTGGCTAAAAAGTAAAACCGGACCAGTGGCTTCATCGTCAATCAAGGTAGCAAACTATAAAAAAGTATACAATTTATATTCTTTTTTTATAATTCATTATTTTTTACTTTTCTTTCTATCCTTTAATTTTGGAAAAAAAAACGTTACCATACGGGAGTTGGAAATATTATTTTGTGCATATATCTGAATAATTTAACGATATTTGTTGTAAAAAAGCAGTGCGAAATAAAAATAAGAAAGTGCTTGCATATAAAATTTATCGGGCGTTTGTTTTAAGTATTATTGTTTATGTGCTAAAACCATTTCTTCTCTTTCTCTTGCGACTTGAAATATCGTACTTCTTTTTAGCACAAAAAAAAAAAAAGCCAATGTCATAATAGCATAAGAGAGCGAACTGTCAATAGGCATCCAAATTGATTATAGTACTTTAGTATAAAGAAACTTCTAAAACTTGCATCTCAGACCCCAATAATAGTAAACTACCTCAGGCTTACAAAATTCAAAATTCATGAAAAAGAGTTTAAACAAAATTTTTCACAATACATTTACCCTAAATTCGAATATACATAATATATTTTCTAATGTGCATTTCCTATTGCATATCTTTTTAAGATTATGAAAGCTCCTTTTTGGATATAAACTCATTTTACTCAGCATCCATAATTGAAAACGAATTTCGCCTATTTTCTTTATAGCCTGTCATTCTTAAATTCTGTATGCAATATTTGTCTTATTTATTTTATTGAAAGCTGAAGTTTCTTCATTTTAACCAATCAGTGAATTGCGGGACCGTTTTTAATAAAAGGCAGATATCAACGACCACACCCCAACACTAGTGTGAAACAACGATGGCTACCAACCTTTAAGAAACAAATAATTTTACTGAATGTAATTTGGCGCCGTCTGGGATTGAGATTCTTCAATGCGCTATTTTCACTTCTGATAACTGACTTAATTATACTCCTTTTACACTCACTTTTAGGCGTTTTTCTTTTTTAGTTCAGAGCAGAGCCTGAACTGTAAAAAAAAAAAATCGTGTTTCTTTTTTAGCTCAGACACATCAGAGGTCTGAATTCGTTTTTTCTTTTTTCGTTCAGGGCATGCTCTGAGCGCACTCTATGAGCTCTGAATAATTTAACCGAGCGTTTAGACCAAAATCTTGAGCACAGCCTTTTTCATATTTGACAGGAGAGGACAAAGGAAACAAAATTGCAAAACAATTGAAATGGCGGAAGAAATTTGTTGTTCTGGCGCAGAAAGTAAATATAACATAAAAAATGACTATCAATAGATATTCTATTCATATTTTGACAGCTCAGCTTATAATTGCTAATCTAATGACATCAGAGTGCTCAAGTGTGTCAAGAAAAACGCCAATTGTTTATGTTTTAACCAACAAATGATTACCGGATGGAAAAATCCAACGCATTTTTAGGTGCATAAAAGGGACTGTGGACAAAATACGTAAGAAAAACTCACAAAATTGTTCACAAAACCCCTTCTACCTACCTAAAAAAAAAGGCAAAGGAGTTTCTTAGAGCCTGGCTGCATTATCATGGGTCACATCGCACGAGTCGGGTAGATTTTATACGGGTTAAAAGAAGGCAGTCATTAAAATAAGGGACAAATCTGAAATGACGGAAACGGAAATATGCACCACTTAGAGATTTGTGCAATTTACTAATTACTTTAGGAAAAAACATATAAAACCTAATTGCAGACCGGAAAAGAAAAAGAGATACATAGGCATAAAAAAGAGTAAATATCGAAATTTTATCCGTGTCTACCTACTACCTACTTAGTTATACGAGTGCCTACTTTTTGAACGTGGCCGCAAAATTCACCATTTCGACATCTAATGCCATGAAATAAAAAAATAAAGTGAGTATAAAGTCTTCCGGCAAACTATTTGCTCTTGCCGCAGTTTCAAGGGATGAAACTTTTTTGGCGCCTACGATGACAATTGGGGTGGAAAATCCTTTGAAATGTTGTCGCAGTTGTGTAGTATATCTGTAATTAAATATAATATTAGGAACAATTAGTTATATACTTAAAGACTGTTTATTCGATATTCCGAGGAATAAATTTTATTTATTATTTTTTAACTGTTGAATTGGCTGGAACTGTCACTTTCGATGATCGATGACTTGGGGGAAAGACTTGGAACACTTCAATTGATGTATTTCTGCAATTTAAAAGTAATATTAGTTACAATTATAGCGACAATATAAACAAATAGACTTAACTCTAAAAAAGCGCGGGTATTTTTTCCAGTTTGACAGATACGTTGTCTGGACTAAGCTTTTTTTTTCATACCAGAGGGGGTTTTCCAACATTACCATTCGTCAATTAGTGCTTGGTGAATACGCAGCAACAATTTAAAACTAAGAGCTACATGAACTTAAAATCGATTTAAGAGCGCTTGATAATTACCGGTCTTAGGCCGGTATTCACCGACCAATCTTAAACTAAGAGCTTCATAAACCTATTCACCAACCAATAATAGTGCAGATTTATTAGCGCTCATAAGACTTATGAGTGGTCCCAACCACTCTTAAGTTATTAGTGCTCATAACTTAGGAATTTCGAAAGCTTTCGAAATCAGCTGTGAACTGTCACTCAGACCAAACAAAGGACAAGCTGCATTGGCGAAATGCAAAAGAAGAAATGCCGACGAATTTAATGCCTCCAGCATTTCCGTCAAAAGAACTGCCAACCAAATAAAAACTAAAATGTGCCGTGATTAATTCTGACTAAAATCAGGAAAATACATTGTTTTCTTTTCATTGGCATTTCTCCCAGTTCGAAAGAGAGTTCGGAAACTCATTTTAGTACGCGTTTGGAATTCCGAAAATTAATTTTTCGCATATTCGAATTAGCATGGACACAATCCTATTAGTGCTTGGTGAATACGTAGCAAAAATTTAAAACTAAGAGCTTTATAAAATTAAAGTCCATTTAAGAGCGTTTGGTAATTACCGGCCTTAGTCTATAAACTCGTATGTATAGAAAACTAAGTGGCAAAATACGTGTGTCCCTCTACCGCCCGTAATTTTCAACAAATTCAGTTGTTTTTTTTAAATGTAGCTAACTACGGCGAAGGTGATAGGCGAAAAACAAAATTGCAAAAAAATACAGACTTAGCCCCAGGCGCCTGCCTGGCAGTTGTTTTTTGTTTGTTAGGCGCAGCAACGCACGCCGAGTGCCCGCTAGTGCAATATATAATTATCAACTAGTTAGATACAGTACTAAAAAATGTTATAAGCCAATGGGAATCCCCACCAGAGCACACACAAACCTGCGCACAACACACAACACAAGCCGTCAAGCAGGTATAATAGAAAAGGATGTCGGACAATAAGAAAACGCATATGATCATGTTAAAGGGCGCACATATACTCACACATATGCTATTGCACGATACCCACTGCTCAGCGTTGTCGCTTTGCGACTTTAAGTCCGATCCGACTTTTTGTTTTAGACTTTTTCATACTTAAAATATTTATCCAACAAAAATTCCATTTGGTTGCTCATCATCACCACAATCTTTCACAACAAAATTGTACTGATTTAATTTATTTTTTTTTGTATAATCTAATGTGTTCTTTTTGTGTTTGTTGAATTATTTATTTATGTTTTTTTTTTTTTTTGTGAAATACAAGCTTTTATGTTATGCTAGGTTTCCACTTGTCGTTTTGAAATTGACGAATGACGAACTTTTCGTCAGTTAGAAAATTGGCAAGTGGAAATAATGAAAAACTGCTTGTCATTGAATTGACTAACAGCGCTTGTCAATGACTGACAAACAATATATATGACAAGTGGAAATAGCTGAATTGTCAAACAAAATATCACTTTGTCTTTAATTGACAGTGAAAATTAATTGGCATAATTTTCAAATGTTTGTCAGTAAAAAGACAGTTTTTAATATACAGGGTATGCAAATTTATAACATATTTTCTCTAACCGGAAAAAGTAAATAAATATAATTTCGATTTGTAAAATGGAAAATGCTAAGGTTAGGTATAGAAACGCGTTCCAGAGCTGTGGTTGAGGACAGTATGGGGGATGAGCAGTGTGGTTTTCGTCCCGGTAGAAGCACAACCGAACAGTTATTCACTCTCAGAATGGTTATTGAGAAGGCGTGGGAGTATGCTAAACCTGTCTACACTTGATTTGCGTATGTTCCTCGAGGCAAACTCTGGAATGTTCTGCTGGAGTATGGGATTGATGGGTCCCTGTTAAGGGTGATTCAGTCTTTATATACAAACCGTAGAAGCTGTGTTCGGATAAATGATGTTAAGTCAATACCTTTCACTGTAGGTGTTGGACTCGGCCAAGGGTGCGTTTTGTCACCTCTCCTCTTCATTGTAAGTATATATGGACTGGATGTTGCAGCGCAGCCGTGGCGGAGAATGTTTCAAAGTGGGAGATTTAACGATTAGTCATTTGCTCTTCGCGGATGATTTGGATATACTTGGGTCCTCTCAAACTGAACTTCAGCGTGCACTCGAAAGGTTCACAGCCGTTCGTGATGATGCTGGAATGAAGATCAGCGTGAATAAATCGGAAGTAATGGACATTTCCAAAATAGCCATTTAGTGCACTCTGCATGTTAGTGGGGTCCCACTGAAGCGGGTGGACAAGTTTATGTATCAAGACGTGCCATCAGGCAGGCGACTCCCCGGTAGGCCTGGAAATAGATGGTAGGGCCAAGTCCGACATCTCTCCTGGAGCCGTCTAGGGATTCCTCCTTATGAGTTGGAGTTAATGGCGGAGGACCGAGAAGGATAGAAGGTCCACCTGAGCATCCTACCCCCGCGACCCTCATGAAGGATTAGCGGACCATTGAAAATGTATATATGTGGGAAAATGTTTTCCCCTAATAGTGGAAAAATGTGGGCTTTCGATTGATGGACTAGGGAGCAGGCTAGCGACGCTAGTTGTTTCCTGTCTCAAGTGGGTGTCGAAGTCGAAGAGAGGTGCGATTTAAGTCATATTGCTGATCGTCGTCTAAGAGAGGAAGTATCTGAGTTGGTCGTGAACTACTGTCCGAGTAAAGTCCTGCAAAGTCCAATAGTTATGAAGATTGTTGTCACTGACGAAATACCAGTGTGGCAGCATCCAAAGCGTTTAGCTCCGCTTGAGAAGCACTTCGTAGATAAGCGGGTGTTGGAGTGGTTAGATGTTGGAATCATCATAAAAAGATTGTGCGCAACCGTTATCCCATCTCTCTTATCGAAGAGCAGCTAGACAAATTATCAGAATTTACCCGTTTTACAACATTAGATTTGGCCAACGGATTTTGTCACGTAGACGTAGACGAGAATTCGAGGAGATTCACGGGTTTCGTGACCCCTAACGGTCATTTTGAATTTAACAAGGTCCCATTCGGCTTGTGTAACTCCCCGGCCATCTTTCAAAAGTTTATAAATGACGTGTTCCGGGATCTGATATCCGAAGGAGTGGTCATCGTTTATATTGATGATTTGGTGATATCGGACAAGTTAGAGTCAGTAGTTTTTAGACCAGGGGCTACCACGGAGCTGCACACGGATGCCTCGAAATTCGGATACGGGGCAGTCCTTCTGCAAATCTCACCGGACGACAATAGCTTGCATCCACTGTACTTCATGAGTCGGAAGACGTCACCCGCGGCACAGAAATATTCTAGTTACGAGTTGGAGGCTTTAGCTGCTGTGCAGGCGGTTACCAAGTTCAGGGTCTATCTTTTGGGACAGCCATTTAAACTCGTCACAGACTGCAAGGCATTCGAATTAACCCTAAAGAAGAAAAATGTGCAACCTATAGTCGCCCGTTGGGCAATGCTGTTAGAAGAATACCAGTATACCGTGGAGCATAGGAGTGGATCCAGGTTGCGACACGTCGATGCTCTAAGTCGCTATCCAGTTTCTTTGGTGGTTCAACTAAGTGATGGCACATGTTTTGAAGAGAGGGTACGTAACGCACAGCACAGTGACTCAAACCTTAAGGCCTTAATTGACAGCGTAGTTTTGGATCCGAAAGCTGGGTACACAGTCGAAGGGGGAATCCTATATAAAGTCGATGGCGGTGAAAGGCGATACATAGTACCGGAAGCGATGCAAATGGAGCTGATTAGGAGAGCACACGAAAGAGGTAATTTTGCTGCGAAGAAGGTAAAGGAGCTGTTGTGGAAGGAATTTTATTTTCAAAACATGACTCAAAAGATGGAGAAGTTCATCGAATGCTGCGTTCAACTGCATCCTTGCGGAAAGGAAGAGAGGAAGGAAGGAGGGTTTTCTTCATCCAATACCAAAGGGAGAGGCGCCGCTGGACACATTGCACATGGATCATCTGGGGCTAATGGTGGAAACAGGCAAGAGTACCGGTATTTACTATCTGTAATAGACGCCTTCACTAAGTTCGTATGGCTGTTTCCGGTGAAGACTTTGTCAGCGGGAGAAGTCGTCAAGAAGCTACAGGTGATTTGAGAGACATTTGGAAATCCCAAAAGGCTGATAGTGGAACGAGGGGGGCTTTTAAAACCAAAGAGTTCATCGGTTACTGTAAACAAGAACACATCGAAGTGCTGCACACTACCGTCGGAGTCCCAAGAGGTAACGGGCAAATAGAGCGAGTGCATCGCATTGTTATCCCTGTTTTAACCAAGCTTACACTCGAAATGACAGAAAAATGGTACAAAGAAGTCAAAAGTGTCCAAAATTTCTTAAATTCGACGTACCAACGATCGATTAACCAATCTCCGATGAAGCTGATGACGGGAGTTGACATGAGGCTGCGTGAAGATGCTAACATTCGGGAGCTGATTGAAGGCGGGTTCAGACAGCAGTTCGAGGAGAGGCGTGAAGTATTGCGAGAGGAAGCCAAGAAGAACATTTTGAAGGAGCAAATGGAGAACAAGAAATCGTTTGATCGCAAGCGGAGAGCTGCTCCAAATTATAATATCGGCGACCTTATTGCTATCGAAAGGACTCAATTCGGCGTTGGCCTTAAGATTTGCCCAAAGTTTCTAGGCCCCTACAAAATCACAAAAATAATAGAACCAGATGGTTCACAAAATAGGCGAGCATGACGATCAAAGAAAAACATCGACAAGTATCGACAAGATTAAAAAGTGGCAGCGCTACCAGCAAGATGATGATGGTGCAGCGGAGGTTAGCAATAGTCAAGATAGCCGAGTGTGGGAAAATGTTTCCCTAGATCAGCATCTGACGTAAATAACGACGGCGAACCAGAGCGAGACCAGGCAGAGCAGTTGAAAACAGACCAGAGAGTAGAGCGGTTATGGTCGTAGCGAGAGCACCCAGCCCGTTCAGTTGATTAACTTTATATTTTTTGTTCTCTTTGTTCGTCCCGAACAAGATCATCTGGGTAATTGCCATGATAACGATGGAGACGATCCGGGTGAACAATTTTCATCTTGCCCCTAATTCCACGCTGGATTCGATAGACAACGTCATTGATGCATGTGACCACTTTATAAGGGCCCTCTCAGTCTTGCTGCAACTTAGGTGACCTCCCCTTTTGTCCGTGTGGATTGTACAACCATACTAGGTCTCCCTCATGAACGCTGGACGTTGTTGCCTTTGTGTCGTACCTGGTTTTCATACGGTCACTCGCTATCCTTATCCTCGTCCTGGTCCTCTGATGTATGTCTCGGATCCTTTCCCTGATGTCTGCCACATAGTCCTCTTCACATTTGGGCTCATCGTTAGGGGATCCAATCTTCACCTCACTGGGTAGCCGAACTGCTCGACCAAACAAGACTTCAGATGGAGTATGTCCAGTAGTACTGTGCACTGCATTTCGGTAGGCCATCAAGAAGAGAGGGATTTGTCGATCCCAATCGCGCTGGTGGTCTTCTACGACCTTGGAGAGATGTTCGTTTAAGGTTTCGTTGAAGCGCTCTACCATCCCGTTGGATTGTGGATGAAGCGGAGTCGTTCTCGTCTTTTTAATTCCTAGTTGTTGACATACCTCTTAGAATATCTTCGAATCGAAGTTTCGTCCCTGGTCAGAATACAGTTCCACAGGCACGCCAAATCTGCTCACCCAGTTGTTGACGATCTGTTCCACGATGGTCTTCGCTTCCTGGTTAAGGATGGCAAATGCTTCCGGCCATTTGCTGAAGTAGTCCATGATGACTAGGATTTAATGGTTGCCATTGTCGGTTTCCGGAAATGGACCAGCGATGTCAGCGGTAATCCGTTCAAAGGGTGCGCCCACGTTGTATTGGTGCATCTTGCCTCGCGTTTTCGTTCTGGGTCCCTTGCTGGCTGCACACACGGTGCATTTTCGGCACGAACTTTCTACGTCTTCCCTTGCACTGAGCCAATAGAAACCTTCTCCAGTGTCTTGTTTGCCCCCAGATGACCTCCGGATACTCCATCATGCATCTCCCGTAGCACCACGTATACTTTTGATCGCGGCAAGACAAGCTGCATTATGAAGCCTTTTCCGTCCGGCCTCTCCCATTTCCTTTTGAGTACACCTTCTGGCACATGAAGATAGTCCACTGAGCCCAGTATGCCTTGAGAGTGGGGCTCCTGTCCGACATATCCTGTCCGTTTGGCTTTCACATAAACTCCTTCCAAGCTAATATCGGATCGATGTCCGGATCTTCTTTTTGAGCGTTGCGGATTTCCTCTGCACTCCAGCCGGCGATAGGCTCAGCTCTTACCCTTTGGATGGAAAGAAGGTTCTTCTCTTCCTGCCGCACACAATGCTTGCAGTCGCTCTTACATGGTCGCCGGTATAAGGCATCCGCATTAGAATGAAGTTTCCCTTTACGATGCTGTATTTCATAATCGTACATCTGCAGCCGTTCAATCCATCTTGCGACCTGGCGCTCTGGATTCTTGAACTGCAGCAGCCATTTTAGAGCCGCGTGGTCTGTGCGCAAAAGGAACTTTTGGCCGCAGAGGTATTTATGGAAGTGTTTTGTCGCCAGAAGCAGCGCCAGAAGTTCTCGACTGGTCACGCAGTAGTTTCTTTCCGGCTTGGAGAGTACTTTGCTGAAGTATGTTACTACCCTCTCTTGGCCGTTGTGTACCTGCGAAAGAACCGCTCCGACACCGACGTTACTTGCATCTGTATCCACGATGAACATTTCTCTGGGAATGGGATATACCAGTGTTGGTGTTTCGCATAGTTGTTGCTTAAGGTTCTTGAAGCTATTGTCGCACTCACCTGACCACTTGAATTGCCTTCCTTTTTCTGCTTGCACCAAAGCTCTTCGCGATTCCGGCAAAATCCTTTACGAATCGTCGGTAGTACGTGGCGAGACCCAAAAAGCTCCTGAGTTGGTGTTTGTCTTTTGGAACTGGCCATTTTTCACAGCTTCCACCTTGTCTGCATCGGTTCGCACTCCTTCTGCTGAGATAACGTGGCCCAGGTACTTGACTTCGGATCTGAAGAGGTCACATTTCTTTGGGTTCAGCTTCAGGTCAGCGCTTCGAAGCCGCACTGGCACATTCTTCAGGTTGTCGCGATGTTCCTCGAATGTTTTTCCAATCACGATCACATCGTCCAAATACACCAAGCAAGTTTTCCAGGTTAATCCACGCAGGACGTGTTCCATTAGGCGCTCAAAAGTTGCCGGAGCGTTGCACAATCCAAATGGCATTACTGTAAACTGCCACAGCCCATTTCCTGCAGTGAACGCAGTTTTCTCTCGGTCCTTTGGATCGATCTGTACCTGCCAGTAACCGCTCTTTAAATCAAGGGTGGAAAACCATCGAGCTCCTGAGAGTGTGTCTAATGTGTCATCGATCCGTGGCAGAGGGTAGCTATCCTTTTTGGTGACGTCATTAAGTCAGCGATAATCCGCACAGAATCGAGTGCTACCGTCTTTCTTCTTGACTAATACAACAGGTGAGGCACACGGACTCTTAGAACTTTCGATGAGCCCTTCCTTCTCCATCGTTGACACCATATCCACAACCTCTGTCTGTTTTGCTATTGGCAGTCGTCTGGCAGGTTGGCGAATTGGTCTGGCATCTCCAGTGTCTATGCGATGTTGCACCAGATGTGTTCGGCCATACTCTCCATTCTGTGAGGCAAATATATCAGCGTACTCACCGATTAGATTTTCTGCCATGGCTCGCTGATCCCGATCCAGTTCGCAGTGCTTGAGGATCATGTCCCTTACTTCCGCCAACCTGGCTGATGAAACGGGCCTCGCAGATTCCTTTCCAGTTATTGTCGAGATTAAACATATCGGAACACATTTACCAATAACCTCCCCTTGTTTTAGTTTGACGCTGTGGCTCTTTAAGCTCATGAGCCTTACTGGGACCAGGCTGTTCTTTGGCTCCACTAAAACTTTTCCCACGATGTAGTTTGGGGAATTCCTTCCTAAGTCTGGCTCCAATAGGTAGAATCGGTGGCTCCCAGGATCACCCTCTAGTTTTGTCCAAATGATAGTCTCGGAAGATGGTGGTAAGACGTCGTCCTTGCTGAGTATTGTCCTTAAATGTGCTGCATTCTCATTCCCGTACACCATTGGAATCTCTACGTTCCGGTACCGCATAACTTGCATCCCAATGTCGATGATTATGCCATGTTCATTCATAAAGTGCACTCCGATGATACATTCATCACATATGTCGGCCACCAGGAACGCATGGGAAAAGGCCAACCCTGCTAGTTGTAACGTGAGACGAACTTCTCCGTATACTTTTGCCGATTCCCCTGTCGCAGTTCTAAGACAGTAGCAGCTGGAGACGAGATCGACGAGACGAGATGAGATCTCTTCTTACAATGGAAGCCGTGGCGCCGGTATCGATAGTACCCACGCACTTGTTTTTGCCGATGAATGCTTCCACTGTTAACTTTTGTTGCATCGTTTGGTTTGGGAGACCTGGATGCTGGTCTTGGGGGCGTCGATTCCATTAGCCAACTTCTGCCCCGCGAAGCTGGCTCTTAGGCGTTTCCCGACTCCTCGTTTCGAGAAGCATGACCAACAGGATGGATGTTATTCCTGTTAGATGGTTCTTCGTTTCGTCGCCTATTCGCACAATGTGGACAGTTTCCGCGTCTGGATGGATTTCTGCATTGCCGTTGTAGGTGTCCTATTTTGTTGCAGTTCCAGCAACGAATTTGTCCTCCGCGAGCGTTGTTTCGGTCTTCGACGTCTATACTCTGGCAAGAACATTCGACGGCGGCTACTTCCCTCACACGGTGGATTCCCTGACATGCCTGATCTGCCACCTCCATTGTCAGAGCAAACGCCAAAGCTTCGGCGAGCGTTTTCGTTCCAGCCATTCTTACAGCCATTTGCAATTCTGCAACGGCTATGGCATGGGTAAATGCTTCGGTTGCCATCTCGTTAATGATCTCCTCGCCGGAAGGCGTTTGGATAGGACAAGTGTGCCAGCCGCTCGATGTCTGCTTGTAACTGCTGCAGCGTCTCACCCTTCATCTGGGACCTTCTGCGCAACTGGACCCTATATACTTGCTGCAGGTGGTCGTCCCCAAATCGCATCTCAATGGCTTTCACCAGACTGTCGTAGTTGCGTTGTTTGTCCTCGGGAATAGTTTGTACTAGCTCTGCAGCTGATCCTCTAAGCGCAAGCGTGAGGGCAATGAACTTCTCTTCATCGTCCCAGTTGTTCGTCATTGCCGCAGGTTTGAACTGCCCCTTATATATCGGCCATGATGTTTGACCATCGAAGACGGGAGGCTGCATCTCTTTCCTTCTCGGGCAGTCGGTTGAATACTCCCGAACTTTCTGTTTCTTCACGTGTTCGAGTTCCTTTGCCAAATTCTCGAATCTTCCTTCAACAGCCTCGATTTTTGTTTCAACTTTCTCGAATTTTGTTTCAACATTCTCGAATATTTCTTCAACGGCTGTTTCAAATGTTTCAATTTTAGCCTGTACATTTTCAAATTGTCGTTTAATTGTTCCGAATTTAACATCTAGAGAACTCTTCTATTCAGCCAAGGAATTTTCTAGTATCTCGAACTTCTTGTTTTGCACATTTAGCTTAGCATCAAGGGAATTCTCAAATTGTTTATTCTGTTCCTCGAGCTTGGCGTCTAGAAAATTCTTATGTTCATCGAACTTTTTATTTTGCTAATCTAAAGAATTATCTAGCTTCTCAAATTTTCTTCTTTGGTCGTCGAATTTTTCAGATAGCAGTTTCATAAAGGCCGTCATATCACTCGTCGTACTTACTTGTTCTTCTTCGACGTCAAACAAAGCTGTTTCAGGATCTGCACCCTCGTCCATAATTATTTTCTGCAACTTAATAATCAATTCTCTTTTCGTACCAGCCGTAGGTTGATCCCACTGGCTCAGTAGGTACTTCCTTTAGTTGCACCAATGACAAATCTTCTAGCAATTTCCGAACTCTTTTGCTTACACAGTAAGCAATACACAAAATTTGTATTATTCCCTTTTTTCTGACACCAATGTAATATTCTTGCTGGGGTTCGTTTAAATAAAACTGTCTTTTGTGTATTCCAACTGTTTTGTGTATTTCAACTGTTTATTTATTAGCAATTACTAACGTTACTTTAACACAATATTCAAATCACTTTATTCTTTATTTATTTAAAATTTAACCGTCTATTTATACAAAATACAAGAGGTTCTAGAACATGCTAGATTTCGCTAAGGGTGAATTGATAATTGTTGAATAATTGGTGAAATATGAGTGAACATTGGCACATTGGCCAGCACCTGCTAGGTTTGGTGAATAGGTGGCGCTGCTTACAGTTAGTGCGTTGCGGGTCGACCGCGCTCTGTTCGTCATCTCACTATTTAGAAAAATTAATTTATATAAAAAAAACGAAAAGAATAAATTCTAATTTATGAGACACGACCTCCTTTGATGTGATTCTTAATACGACTTATTTGAAAAATTAAATTTATATGCCACATCGAAATTTGTAAAAACTAAAACTACCTGGAAAACTAGATTGACAACAGCGTTGGGTGTCTAACGCCAAAAGTGTTAGTCGATGCAGTGCTTTAAGTCGATGCTACAATATGTATTCTGAAAGTTCTACACTTATTCAATACGAGCTACTTGAAACCATTCGAAGGCTCGTGAATCACTAATACATTTCTGAATACTCTGTTTTGAGTGAGTACTTTGAGTGCGAGCCTACTACGCATTCAAATATTCATGAGTGTTGATTCATACTTGCATGATTTCTTTGTGAGTGAGACTGTGGACGGCTCGTACTTTAGCGAATGATTCACAACTGCAAATGAGTGGATTGATGCAGTTCTTACGCCGTTACAATTTTTTCATTAGAGTAGACGCTCGACATGGGCGCCGTGGCGCAAGTGGTTAGTGTGTCGGATCACTACACATGAGGTTCCATATTCGAATCCCAGAAAACACCAAAAAGTATTTCCACGATCCCACCTCTCGCGAGCGTTTGACAAACATCCGATAGTATTGTTGTCACGAAAAAGCTTCTCAAATCGCCCTTCGGATACGGCACAAAACTGTAGATCCCTTCCATTTGTGTGAAAAAATAAAACGCACACAACACGAGTGGTTGCGAGAAGCTAGGCCCTGGCACTTAAAGAGCTGTTGCGCCAAATATTTTTTGTTTTTAGACACTCGATATAGTGAACTTATAAAAACCGCGCTTCTTCACTGGAGAGAGATTGTTCACTGTAACGAGCTTGGACTCGTTGAAGCAAATTTCATCAAAATTTGTATGTTTTTACGTGCAATACGTCTAAAAAAGAATATAATTACAATATTTTTTTTTGCAATCAACAAAAACAATTCATCTGTGAAAAAAAGTAAAACGTAAGAAAACTAATACATTCCATGTACGTCCGGCAATTGCTTTAAAATTTCACTTTTTTCTGAGAGTCAAATGCTTACGAGACATGGTCACAAAAAAGATCGTTCGCAAAATAAGAAAACAAGCAACAGCTAGTTTGCATTTGTACTACAAACAACCCCAAACTGCGTAGCATATAATCATTAAAGATACTCGCACAACACGATGAGTAGAACAAACGGTAAATTTGGACGATTAGGGGGGCTCACATTCTCAAATTTGTTTGACAAGTACGGCATGATTGCCTTGATTTTGATAATGCGAACAAATTTCATCAAAATTTGTATGTTTTTACATGCAATACGTCTAAAAAAGAATATAATTACAATATTTTTTTTTGCAATCAACAAAAACAATTCATCTGTGAAAAAAAGTAAAACGTAAGAAAACTAATACATTCCATGTACGTCCGGCAATTGCTTTAAAATTTCACTTTTTTCTAAAAGTCAAATGCTTACGAGACATGGTCACAAAAAAGATCGTTCGCAAAATAAGAAAACAAGCAACAGCTAGTTTGCATTTGTACTACAAACAACCCCAAACTGCGTAGCATATAATCGTTAAAGATACTCGCACAACACGATGAGCAGAACAAACGGTAAATTTGGACGATTAGGAAGGCTCACATTCTCAAATTTTTTTGACAAGTACGGCATGATTGCCTTGATTTTGATAATGCGAACGCTCCATTCAGCGGCATGTCAAACATGCTGGATGGATTTCAAAATGTTTTGATATTTTCCTAGCATGACAAGCAAATTTGAGAATGTGAACGCTTGCTTGTCATGCCGGAAGGAAATTTCATTTTCAAGAAGTTTTCAACCGGTGCGCATCATAATAAGTAATAATAATAATAATAAAAATGGCTTTAATCGGAAATTCTAATGAGAACTGATATTTGATAGCATGCTTGAAAAATGTGAACGCTGATGGTTTTCATCCATCAAACATTCATCATGCCGTGCTTGTCAAACAAATTTGAGAATGTGAAGACCCCTATTGTATATGGGTATGCATATCTATGAACGTATGTACTTCCCAGCGGGCCTAACTGGCGACTGCATGGCACTAATGTGCTTCAACTGTTTTTTGCAAGGTTTTTGGGAGGTTCTAAGAAAATAAAAAAACATAAGTTCACTGTAGCGACATTTTTTTTTGTTCACTATTTAGAATAGCCTGTAGATTAGATTAGATTCGATTTTTATTAATGTACTTCATATTTAAACATAATTTTAACAAAAATCAATTAGCTTGGCTTTGCCGTCTGCTAGATTGGCAACGCGGTCTTCTGACGCCAGCACGTTCTAAAATAGCTCCAGGTTTAAAGTGTTTTCCCTTAAATACGAATTTTTAAAAATTCTGAAAAACCCTAGAAAACATATCCAAAACTAAAAGGAATTCCCTGCTGCAAAAAATCTGGTGAGTTAAGACTTTTCTGTGTTAAAAAAAAAAAAAAAGCGAACCAAATGCCGATGAACAAAGGCCTCAAAATGAATAGCCTGTATAAAATATTGTAATATTCTTGCTGGGGTTCGTTTAAATAAAACTGTCTTTTGTGTATTTCAACTGTTTATTTATGGTCAACTACTAACTTTACTTCAACACAATATTCAAATCCCTTTATTCTTTATTTATTTCAAATTAAACTGTCGCTACAGATTCACATTCACAATATCGATTATTTTAACCACTTGGTCGAGTCTCTCTTGTAATCGCTGTATTCGCTTATAAACAACTGTCTCCACGATGGTTGTGGTATGGGTATTTATACACTGGCGATCACTAGGATGAGGCCATACATTTTGCAATCAATTTTCACTCTTTATACGTGTTGGAAATTTTATACCCGGAAACTTTTACTACCTGTGAACAGGTGCATATTTTTCCAACAGGACGTCATAAAATTAAAGGGTAAATAAGAAACGACCGTTGGAATTTCCCAAGATCAAACAATGAACTACTTGAAAAGCGTATAAAAAGATGCGCCACTTGGATGAGGCCATTGCGAATATTTCGTTGCAGGAGTTCACATCAGCAATTTTTTTGTAATCTTTTGTTAAGAATATTTAAAAAAGCGTTCAAAATAATAGTTTTTATATTTAATTTAAAAAAAAATGGGTCCCGGAAAGACTTTGGCAGCGACAGAAAGAGGAAAAATAGATGCTTTCAAGGAGTTAGGACTCTGGCCGAGAAATTGCAAGGAGGCTTAATAGAAGTAAGAGTGTTGTAAACATTTATCTTGCGGATCCACAACACTATGGGAAAAATCAAAAAGGACGCACGGCAGAAGCAACAACATTGGGAGAAAAGCAGTTAATTCTACGGCTTGCCTCAAATTGTACTCTACCAGCGACTAAAATAAGGGTCAACAGCGGAGTATCAGCCAGCATAACAACGGTCCGAAGGATAATACTGTAATATTCTTGCTGGGGTTCGTTTAAATAAAACTGTCTTTTATGTATTGTATTTCACTGTTTATTTATTGTCAACTACTAACTTTACTTCAACACAGTATTCAATCACTTTATTCTTTCTTTATTTCAAATTAAACTGTCGCTACACTGGTCTACTCTCCCTCTTGTAGTCGCTGTATGCACTTATAAACAACTGTGTCTACGATGGTTGTGGTATGGGTATTTATATGAAATTGCATGGGGTTCTAGAACATGCTAGATGTTTCTCCGGGTGAATTGATCATCCTGGAATATTGGGATATTGAGTGGAATAATTGTGGAACGTAAGCACATCAGGTTGGAGTATTTACTGCTAGCCGGTTTTGGCAATAGGTGTCCTCGCTGCAGTTTTAGTTTGGTACACAACCCATCCTGTAGTCAATGCTACAATACGAAAAAGTGGTACTATACAGAGAAGAAAACTTAAAAAGAAACCTGTTCTGAGGCAAGTACACAAGGAGCATCGAATGAATTTTGCACGATAACATGTCGCTTGGAGCAGTGAATGGAAACGCGTTATCTTTTCGGATGAAAAAAAATGTTTAACCTTGATGGCCCCGATGGTTACAACTTTTATTTCCATGATCAAATGTTTGCTGGAACGGTCATTTCCAAAAGTGAAAAACATTTTCGGACCCCTGCCTTGGATTTTCCAACAAGACAATGCCCCCATCCACACTTCCAGGGTTGTTAGAAGTTGGATTCAATCAGAAGATGTGGAACTTTTGCCATGGCCGCCCTATTCACCGGACTTAAACATAATCGAAAATGTTTGGCCATGGTTATCTCGTAAAGTATATGAAGGCGGCAGACAATTTGAAGACAAGGACATTTTAATCGAAGCTTTTCGTGATGTCTGCGCCCAAATTTCTCTTGATTATTAAAAAAAACTCTATGATTCTATTCCAAACCGTCTTATAGAGGTCATATCGAAAAATGGCGGGCATACTCATTATTAATGTAGAAAAACGTAATAAATAAATGTTTTAAAACCATAAAATGTAAACATTTTATTCATTTTTTCCTTTCTTTCGAAGATTTTGCATGTGGCCTCATCCAAGTGGCGCATCTTTGTATACGCTTTTCAAGTAGTTCATTGTTTGATCTTGAGAAATTCCAACGGTCGTTTCTTATTTACCCCTTAATTTTATGACGTCCTGTTGGAAAAATGCGTACCTGTTCACAGGTAGTAAAAGTTTCCGGGTATAAAATTTCCAACAGGCATAAAGAGTGAAAATCGATTGCAAAATGTATTGCCTCATCCTAGTGATCACCAGTGTATAAAATTGCAAGGGGTTCTAGAACACGCTAGATGTTTCTCCGGGTGAATTGATGATCCTGGAATATTGGGATATTGTGTGGAACAATTGTGAAACGTAAGCACATCAGGTTGGAATATTTACTGCTAGCAGATTTTGGCAATAGATGTCGTTGCTACAGTTTGAGATAAAGTTTTTTAGTTTTTGGTACACAAACCATCCTGTAGTCAATGTTACAATATTCAGGGTTATCGTGAATAAATTTTCCCCCGGAATTTTTCCCTCGAACAAAAATTAGGTATCTTCAAAAATAGGAAAAAAAATTCATCAGGAAAAAATTAAATATCGTGATTGCATTGAAAATTCCCCGGAATTGTCATTCATGCTACCTATTTCTCTGCCGCGGAATTATTTCCTCTTTTTTGAAGACACTTAATTTTTGTTCGGGGAAAAAATTCCGAGGGAAAATTTATTCACTATATTGGATTGTTCACTTTATCGAGCGTCCACTGTATTTGTTATTCTTGCGACTTTTTTTTGCTACTTGACTCTTTTTTTTGCGATTTTTCCAAATTTTACAGCGGCAACCCTGCCTGCTGGCAGTAGTCTCCACTGAAAAAAGGTTTTGCGCTATAATTTGAATAATTGTTTTGAACACTGCTCAACTTCAGGAAAACAAAACGCAGCAGGATGTTTTATATCTTAAATGAATCATTACTTAATCCGCCTATTTATTTTATTTTTCAATCCGATAAGCCATTATTGAGTTAGGGCTAAGTAATTATCTTTAAGTGACGTCAAATTCAACCCTTTTTCTAATTTTTTTTCGCACATCTGAATGAGTAGGCCGATTGCAATAAAAAAAAGTCGAACCTTCTTGTTAAGCCCGATGTTTTCCTCAAAAATCAATACGGATTGCATTTGCGCTAGTAGTTTTAACGTGATGCGCCTTCAAATAAACACAAAATGAGGAGTGGAATCCTCTAAGGTAATAGTTGATAGTCACACTTTTGACAGTCAAAATTGATGATCACACTTTGTAAGTTCTCCGTAAAACGATCGCAAAGTCACACAAAAACGATCGCAAAAAGGTAATGATCACGCTGATGGTCACCTTAGAGAGAGCAAAAGGGATGATTGTGATCGTCAACAATCAACTATCACCTTAGAGGATCCCATTCCAGGGTTATCGGGAATAAATTTTTCCCCCGAACAAAAATTACGTATCTTCAAAAATAGAAAAAAAAAATCATCGGGG